>OX454320.1:61234736-62434736 GCA_949715965.1 Dysmachus trigonus
CTCACTCTTACTGAGATCCAAAAAAATTAGTACTCAATGACACTTTGAGGGGTTGTTGGGTATGATGTCAATACAAAAATAAGCGCGCCTTATCCACAAAAAACCCCATATGTCAATCGCGCATACAACATTAAAAATAAATAGTTATTTGTGAAAAAAAATATATCAAAAATATGACATTGAAATTTCATCTTTTCTGAGAATTCGTGCGAAAAACTCAGTTCTTTCGCAATAATTTTTTTGCAAATTGAGCTACCAACACCTCATTAGAAACGTCTTTCTTTTACCTACAAAATTATATGTAAGATTTCATATCAAAATATTAATAATTGTTGTAGTTATGGCCAATTATTTATAAATTTAAAGTTTTAACTTTGAGCATTTATAACTTTGGAAGTTTTGAATATTAAGGAATTAATTTTGGTACACAGTTTCTATAGTTCTTTCCTTTCAAAACTTGTTCAAGTTTTGTTGTGACTTGATTCGATGAATAGTTTTGATTTTACAGCCGTTTATTTACGCGAGCGTAATCGTATTTTGTTTATAAAAAATAGACGCACAGGGTTTTCTGCGCACAGGCTGTATTATTTCTTTATTGGCATCATACCCAAAAGAGCTGTTTTAGTTTAATAATTTTAAAATTTAAAATTTGCAAAATATGTGACATCACACTAGGGTAGGGGGGGTCACACATATGTGACCACCTGTGACAAGGACGGGGGGGGACTCCAAAAATCATGAAATTCGTGTGACGTAATTTATGGATGGCCCCTTAGTTCATTTTTATCCTTTGATCTACTCAACGCAACGACATCAAACTCACGCCAAAAAACTACTATACCAATGCCCTTTAAACAAATGTCAACTACTACCACTGCTAAAATGCAGATTTCTATAATATTTCACATGCGGTTTTTCATGAATAAATTTGTACATCCTTTCTCTGCCTGGACATGTTGTACCTTTTCGCCTTCGATGTTTTATTGTTTATATATGTATAAGAATTAGTGTTCGATCAAAACTACTAACCTAAAAAAGTGGTGGTCAAAATTAAACTTAAACTGAGAGATAAAATACTCAAATATTTAGTAAAGAGGTATCTTTTAATCAATAATATATTTTTTGTGCTTAAGTTAATGCAGAGAATAATTCGGTCACTGACGTACGAGAACTGGACTTTTAACCCACGTCTGAAAAACGAGACCAATTTTAGCACAAGCCCCATCCTTATGAGGTAAGTAATGCTATTAAAAATGCCAGAAAGTAAAATACTGCATAATTATGTTTAAACAGAAGAAATAAAAAATGATTAAACTGTCTCGAACAGATTTTTTTTTATATCACGCTTAGTTTTGTTTTTTCACTAAAATGTCACTCACCGCAATCAGCTGTGGACTTGTGTAAAACAGAAATAATTATAAAAGTCAGTTGTTCTGCCTTTGTCTATCCTTCATAGTAGCTGTAGTCCAGTTCTTATATTTCAGTGATTCCAGCTAAGCTTAACCCAATTACAATTGTTCAATAATGTTCTCTTACTTACTTACATACTGCAATGTACAAAAGCTCCATTGAATAATTTTCTGCACGT
The DNA here is from genome assembly GCA_949715965.1 of Dysmachus trigonus. Taxonomy (NCBI): domain Eukaryota; kingdom Metazoa; phylum Arthropoda; class Insecta; order Diptera; family Asilidae; genus Dysmachus; species Dysmachus trigonus. The sequence continues at coordinate 61,236,325 of OX454320.1, forward strand.
TATGTGTCTACAGCTTTAAAGTTAAATTGTACTAAAAGCTCAAGATATTGGTTTGGTTCCAGGGTTTCCAAGGATAAACTCAACGTACTCTTACCTGATTTTTACAAATAGTAGGCGCAGTGTTGACCCTTTTTTTAATTTTATTCAAAAATTGTATTCTATGTATGTAATAAATGTAATGTAATCGTCTACACAAATAATTAAATAAAATACTTCGACAGTAGTAATTCCAGAAAATCTCATACTAACATTACAAATCGTCTTGTTGGAAATTCCGTGAATAAAATGCAGGCGTTTATTAAAATAATCAATACAATACAATACTATACAATTATTTTTCTTTCCCTTCATGGAAATACAAACACAGAGATTTTCGAGGTAGCTAATTAATTTCTTATGATAAACAACAAACAAATATCTAATACTATCTAATCATCTGAAATACATAATTAATTTAACCTATAAATTTATGAATAGAACAATGACTTTGAAACCCGAAACGAATTACAATAGGTATTACGTTTCGTCTCTTATAGGTACAACATTTTTTTTTCTTATAAGAATTACTATACAACTTGGAATTCTAATATAGTACTTGTAGCAGGCGCAATCGCTTCTTCTCGTAAACCACGTTCTCACAGATGGAGTCAGCGTTCGCTTAATATCAGCCTTGATCTTCAAAAATGTCTTCCAGTTTCTGGCCATAAGTTATTTAATCTTATAGTAGTCTTTATAACGATAATGTTCATTTGTATGCATTTATGTAATTTCTTTCCGTCATATACATGCACACAAATCATATAAATTTCTAGTAGAAAATATGAAATTTATTTTAGAAATTTCCAATTTAGTAGTAGGGGAGAGGGTGGCAAGATGGGGTACTTAAGGTTTGAAGATCAATAAAAGAAAACTTTACGTAGTGAGACATTCGTATTTATGTTTTAATTAACAACTATTTATTACTCTTCTAATATTTGATGAAATTAGGAACTTTTAATTATACATTTTAGAAAAAAAAATCAAAATAAAAATAAAGGTGTTTTGCCCCGTCTTGCCCCATGGTGCTGGTAAGACGGGGTACCCCCCTGAGGTAAGATGGGGTAATGAGAATTATCAGACAGAATTATGATTATTTCGACTGGCGCAACTCGCAGACGTGGAAGGCTTCGTCATCATCATCGTCGATTCCTGCACAGCTATTATGTGCCCATTTTCCACAATTTGAGCATGATATCCACCTTTCAATGGAAGCGGAATATACTTCTATACAATACATATATGGCGTGTAGTCATTACCCCATCTTGCCTACCGTGTCATTTTCTAATAATAATTAAAACAAAAAAGAAACAGTCGGCAATCTCAAGGAAACATAATGTTTACCTTATTGTAGGTTAGTTTAAGCGTCAATAGCAGTCACACCTCACCAGCTAGTATTATTTAACAAACCACAGTCACGTGTCAAACTGGAAGAAAATGTGATAAGCACTTTGCAGTAAAACAGTTTTTTTAGATTATTTCGCCACGCGTGCACTTGCGAACAAATAATGGCCGGAAAACTGACAGGTGTCATGGCGGCGCATCGAACGATGCATGAACGAGCGTGATTGGTCAGTTTAAACTGTGAATTTCGCTGGGTACCCCGTCTTACCCGCTACCCCGTCTTACCTCCATCTCCCCTACTATCATATTTATACGATTTAATAATCAGAATGATCTGCTTTGTATCCGTAAATTCAATCCAGATCATTTCGAGCGCGTTCTGTGGGATCTGTGGTTAAAGACCGATTAAACATGAACCTATTACCAATTGTATAGTGTTTTTAACTCTATTGCTAGTTCTATAGATTTTACTTTACCGCGAAACCAATTTAAAAGTGAATGCTTCGGTAGAGAAAATGTGAGGTAGTTTGTAATATTATACCTGCTAGTCTGTAAGAATAACATCTGTAGACAGTGAATGAATAAATAAATAAATAAATAAATAAATAAACAGATCAAATTTAAATCTAAAATTTTGGAAATCCGCTTCTAAAAGGTATTCTTCTAAATTACAAAAATGCTAAGGTCATTTAGAGGGCGAACATTTTATTTTTTTTAAAAATTTTTCAAATGAAAGTTGTGTATTTTTCATCGTAGAATCCGAATTCAAGGTGAAAATGCACACGTTCTATTTAAAAGAAAAAAGTTCTTCCGGTGAAAACCAGAAGCTGAAAATAACGCCAATCAATAGCCCGTACCCACTTTACTTAAGATGGAACAATCGCCTTGGCGAAAACAAAGTTTTTGGTCGATTTAGAAGGAATGGACGGGTGGTTTTGGATACCCGGTATATGGGATCTCGCCGTTGCTCGATGTCGGTTCTTGCAATTGCTCGATGTCGGATCCCGTAGTTGCTTGATGTCGGATCCCGCAGTTGCTCGATGTTGGGGTCACCAGTTATGGCCGATTACTGGCTATAATCCTTTAAATATTTACCAGTTGTGGAGGTCCAGATGAAAGTTCCTCCTTTTTAAGGGTCTGGTCGGGATATTCCTTTCTTGTGTGGTTAATATTATTATATATTGGTAAATTAAACAAATTACTTATTTATCTTTATTGATAAAGTATTTGCTATATTTTTTAATATTTTATTTAAATAAAGTTTTGCAATTTCCTTTTATTTTGGGATGCAATTTTTTGTTCCCTTTTCTTAACAAAGACTGACTAATATAATTTTCAAAACAAATGCCAAGCTACTTAGGTAATATAAAAAATACGAGAACTCCATAGCACTAGCGTATCTATGTGCTCACAGTGTTTACAGAATTCAAAATTTACAAATACTACTAAAGGCTAATATGGGTTCCCATTTAAAAAAAGTCAACTTGACCATGAAATGACCTTCAAGGCTATGATTAAGGTCAAACCTAAGGCCACCATTGAATAGCCTAAATGCCTAAAACTTTTTTCTCCAAAATGCATTCCTCGAAAGTTATTTAGCCGTTTCCATACTTTTGGATCACCCTGTATATTGATATGTATTCACAATCTTTCGAAACGAAATAAAAAGCCGCATGTTAACAATGGTAAAGTGGAGACGATTACCGCATTCCATGTGTCAGCAATAAAGAGCCGGGACATCCACCACATATATGTATACTTATGTTTCTAAATGAGAAATTTTAAAAAAATTAATAATATAACAATTTTAAAAATAAACAAAAATAAAAATTAAGTATACTTAACTTAACAAATCATTTTTCAAGAGTTATTCTTTATAAATTCATTACAATTTCTCGCCTCTTGTTTGTCCCAATGGTGTCTTGTGATACATTGGATACGATATCTACATCACTAGCATCTTCATACGAGATCTGCTCAATATAATCAACAAACCCAACGTCTTCATTGCAGATATATAAAGTGCATACCGCCATAATTAGCGCTGCATTAATGATAATTCACTTAGCATCACTATATTTAAGACGTCTAAAACTTTTGTTAAATTTTTATTCTTGATGCGGGTAATTTATTATTATATAACCTCTGATTTTGGATAGGGAAACCATGATGTTTAAAAGGCACCATTATGAAATGTAGAAGAGGATAGACAGCTTTGCTCCCTAAGTGCTCATTTTAGTCTAAAGGTTCTGGTGCAACCGTTCAAAAATCTCGGATCGTCGAAAAATGTGAGCATAATTAACGGACTCCACTTCGCCAACTTATACATCAATAAAATTCATTTTGTTGTCACTAATACCCTGCAGTAGTACAGAGGGAAATCCTTCCCGGTTTATATAGGAAGTGTGAATACTGCGGTACATCAAATCGAATGTGATATCCGACAACACCTACTTGGTAATAAAAACATATAATTAATGTACAGTTATTAATATTATAATATTATTTTTCTGTGCCTGGTTTTCCGGATTTCTCCAAATACCATCTTGAATTTTTTTTTTTTTTTTTTTTTTGAGGTGAATTAGGCCATGGAAAAGTTTTCTTTTATATTTAATGTCATCAATTCTAAAGGCACTTTTTTGTACAAATTTTTGTGCGCTCTACTTAGATCATTAGCCACTGATCTGTGAATAATGGAAAATTATTTAATTCAGCAAAAAATCTAATCAGTAAAATACTAACCTTTAACTACTTCATGTTTAATATGGATATGCATATTACATACCATCAACCTCTTTTCAAGAGGTTTCTTTTCTTTTCCGCATTTGACATTGAGAACATTTTGCAATTGCAGATGTGATAATAAATTGGACTAAGCTGATGGTCTGTTAAAAAAAAAAAAAAAAAAAAAAAAAGAAGTTTATAAAACTTAAAGTGGTTACCCACTAATTCTGCTCGTCTACTTATGGACCGGAGCAGGTCTATGTAGTTGTTCACGTATGGTGGAAGCTACAGTCCCTATTCTTGTCACCAGCTGGGGATTTTTCCATTGCTATCTATCCAACTATTATACATCTATCACGTTTTTACCTTCCATTATCACTTTGCTGTACATTGCAAGTTCTAGTGTTTAAATTTAAAACGGCGAATTTGCGGAAGAACAGATAGAGAAACGGACTGTGGGGTTTTTTCTTGAGAAATGTCTCGTCCACTAAAGTAGACGAGCTCAACCATTGTTTCGATCCGAGAAGCCAAGCAGATCTCTTCAGAATGGCGCTTGGCTTCTCTCACTCTATTATATAGATTTGTAAATTAGAGATCGAAAGCACATCCCTATATCTGCCAGATTGAACTTCCAAGTGTGAATTATTAAAGAAGGCAAATTTTCTTTAATAAAAAATTTCAATGTCTCAGATCATCAAATAAAATATTTGAGCGTTTTAAAATAAAATTCTAACATGTTTTGAATTAAAACACTTAGATTTACAGTGTAGTCAAAAGCAAAAGTTTATTCTACTAATTTTGTTGTTTCTAAAGATTTCCTGTACCCGTTGATCTACGAAGAACTCTTCAGATTATGTATATAAATAAAAATGTAAATGTTCGTCTGTTCAAAATATTAAATCTCCGAAAGATCTTCACCGATTACTTTGAAACGTTGCTTTCGAATACGCGCGTGTTTTTACATACTAATTTTTTGTTTTGTTTTTTAAACAGAGCCATCGGTTGGACGTAAAAGTAACACACGCTATACTAAATATTTTACGGCAATGGAAGCGCCATCTATTGAACGTAACAGCAACATAAGCAATACTAAACATTGCTCATGACGGACGGCGTGCTTCTTGATAGTTGCTGTCACTTAGCATCTTCAATGTTTCCGATTGCATTGTTAAATTGAATTTTCATAGATTTCGCGCTATTTTTATATTTATTTAATTATTTCGTCTGACCTGTGCGAGCTGTGTTGTTATAAAAATGACGAACAAACAGCCTTTTATACACTCCGAAACCGCTGAGCCGTAGTCTCTAAATGAATGGGAATGTCATAGGCTATATGAATGAGCTTATGAAAAGCTTTCATATTTTCAAATTTTCGCAAAATTTTTTCCGTTTTGAATTCTTATTGGAATTCGCATAAAACCGATTGTTTTCAGGGAAGCCTAGCAAAGTAGATAGATACGCGTAGATCGAATATATACAGAAGATAAATATATAGATAGAAGATAGACAGATAGATAGATTGGTTTTGTTACGGAAATGGTGATATTGCCGCAATAACTGAAACTCAATTTACGTTTCGATTAATGGTGAATGAGATATTTTATTTATAAATTTTCGCATAAAACCGATTATTTTCGGGGAGGTGTACCAACGAACCCAGGCTGCAGCTAGTATCTACATATAATATATATTTTTTTGTATTCCAATCGCCACCCGCTGAGATTCGACGAATAATAATAACCTACGTAGTGCGGTCCATGAGATGATATAATAGCTCTCGTCGGTTGAACGAATCGGTTGTGCGCTCGGTTCTTGTTATTTTCAAATTCAAATTTTTGCTGGTTTTTGCTGTTTTGGACACTAGTTTTTTGGCTGCTCTGCGTATTTGCTGTCGTTTGCTTGAACTGTGCTGAAATTTTGTGGCCTTTTCGGTTGTTGACTGTGTTTTTGACTCGAATTTGTCTGGTGCCCGGACTATTTGCCGACATTGTCTTTCGGTAGTATTAACTCGCCTAAATTTTGCTGGTGCGCCTTGGCTGCTTGTTTTTCTGTTCCGTGCCTATTATTGCTGTCATCATCTATGACTCGGGATTCCCCTCCGTATTTTCAACTTTATTTCGTTGATTGACTGTGATATTTTTACATCTGCAATCAGTAAGTGACCTTTGAACTTAACATTAATTTTCCCGCGTAGTGACTCATCAGCAGTGCGAGGAGTGCGATTATAGGTACTGTTTTTACAAATTCTTTTTCTCGTCCTAAGTTTAGACCAGTTTAGACATTAAAAAAGCCACGCACTTTCCGAGATATCAACCTCTCAACCTCTGACTTATCAACTGTTATACTGGAGTGTCCTCCAAGCTCAACTTTTTAGTTGGTTTTTTATTCAAGCTTTGAGATTGTTTGTTGCTTTATATGCTTTCTATGATGAGTGCCTGCGCCATTTGCAATGGAAAGAACGCCGCAGATCTGACTAAGTGTGATGGAATCTGCAAGCTAAGCGTGATGGAATCTGAAAAGCTCGATAAAATATTGAGCATTACTACGGCTGCAGAATCCAACACAGTGACTCTTCTAAATAAATCCCATGAACTCTCTAGTAAAGTCGCAATTATGTCGGATTCAATAGGCGATCTTCACTCTGTGACTCTGGGATCTGATCTTCCGGCTTCTGTTATGCACCGGTGCCGATCGGAACTTGCTCGCCTGTAAAAGGATCGACTCGCTTCCGCAGTGAGGCCGGTCGTCCATTCTCGGCGTCCTTTAAGCTGCTTGTGCCTGATGGGCTGTTCCAAGCGGTTTTGTCCCCGGAAATTTGGCCTAACAACTCGATCGTTCGAGAATTCATCCCCAGGACCAGAGCCAACTCGAAGGGATCTTCAAAAAACCTATCTCGAATCTCTCTTTCTAATATTCGCATGTAACGGGACTTCGATCCAAGACCAGCCGCCTCTTTTTGAACTCGATCGACTGCTGTTTTGATTTTATCCGCCTGACTAAGACTTGGCTGTGTGTTTCGATTGATGACGCTGAGCTTTTCGGTGGTGAGTTTTCCGTCTTTCGTCGCGATCGCCATCAGGCCGTGAACGCTCCCGTTGGAGGTGGGATTCTCTGCGCTGTGCGTGGTAATTTGCCTTGTAGTCTTGTTAACATCCCGAATTCTGACGACCTTGAGCTTCTCTGCGTGATGTTACGTCTGCCCAACAGAAATCTTTATGTTGCTACATCATATATTCCACCTAAGTCGCCTGCAGATGTTTATGTACAATTAGCATCCTGCATTGACAACTTTATGGACGATCTGCCTCCATTAGATGAATTTTTCTTGTTTGGTGACTTCAACTTGCCTGGCATCAACTGGACATAGGCTGACGACTCTAATGTACTATCACCATTCGGTGCCACCGCGCCCTCGCCCTCGCCCTTCCATTTATTTTCTGGACAGCATTTCATCTTCTGGCCTCTCGCAATGCAATGACATCTTGAACGACCACAACAGAGCTCTGGATCCTGTTTTTTCTACTGACCCTAGCAGTACTATTGTTAGACGCTGCTTGGCCCCCATTTTACCGGAAACCAGTCACCACCCTGCATAGCACGTCTAATTTTCGTCTGACCTCGCTGTGCCGGATTCTCCATTAATGTATGACTTTTGTTTTAATTTAAAAAAAGCTTACTTTTCTTTAATGAATGAGTAGCTCTCAAATTGTTGTTGGAAAGATGTTTTTACTGCTCCTGACATTGATGAAGCGGTTTCTTGTTTTTGCAATCGCATATCTGCGTGCTTTTCACATTTTGTCCCTATACGGAAAGCCTAGACATCGCTCAGTAATCAACCCTGGCTAAATGGGTCTCTTAAACACTTGAAGAACATAAAGAATAAAGCTTGGGAAAGATCTTGTTCCTCAAGAAGCGATGATGACTTTCGCGCCTATTACCACTTGCGCGAGGAGTTTTTGTTGAAGTTAGATATTTCTTATAAGAATTATATTTCCCGCTGGACATCTGCCCTGCATCACGAGCCAAGGCAGTTCTGGAAGTACGTGAATTCTAAACGTAACTGAGACGGCTCAACCTTTACCTTTGGGGACAGTGAAGGCTCTGATCCTCTGACCATTGCTAATTTTTTTAGTGAACTCATCAAAACTGCGTTCTTGGATAATAACTGTGATATTAGTTTTAATGATTTTATTCACTTGACGAAGCTTCCGCCGACTATTCTTGTTTTCAAAAATCTTGTAATTGACGAAGCTATGGTCCTAGAGAGAATATCGAAGCTCACTAACGGTTTTTCTTGTGCTTCTTGTGCTTGTATTTCTTCTTGTTTTGTGAAGAACTGTGGCATGTCCTTTGTTTCTGTTCTTTGTTATTTATTTAACTCTTCTATTGCCTCTGGGGTTTTTTCCCAACGCGTGGAAAATTTCGACTACTGTTCCTCTTTACAAGAGTGGCGTCAAATGTGACATTAAGAATTACAGGCCTATTGCTAATTTATGTTGCATCGCTAAAATCTTTGAAGCCTTGATCTGTGATGTTCTTAGTTTTCACTGTAAGCCCTTCTTAGGATCTTTCCAACATGGTTTTCTGATGTGTAAGTCTAGAACTACCAATCTTGTAGAATTCTCCTCGTACTGCATTCCTGCCATTGAAACTGGTAAGCAAGTCGACTGTATCTTCACCGACTTTAGCAAAACCTTCGATAGAATCAACCACAAGATTCTAATTTATAAACTACACATTCTTGGATTCCCACCTTTATTTGTTGCTTGGTTTGAATCTTATTTGACTAATCGCACGCAGCGTGCTATTTTTCGCGGTGTTTTATCTGAAAGCATTAGCAACACTTCTGGAGTGTCTCAAGGTAGCCATCTGGGACCTTTGCTATTCATTATTTACATTAATGATGTTGGCTTGCTTCTAAATCATTCGAAGATTCTTTGTTATGCAGACGATGCGAAGATTTTTCGCTTAACCTCCAGTGAGTCTGATTGTCTTCTTCTCAATTCTGACTTAGATACTTTTTCTAATTGATGTTCTATCAATCGCCTACCTCTTAACATTAGTAAGTGCACCGTGATGTCCTCCCGAAAAAAATCACCTATTTCCTTCAGCTATACTATAAGTGATTGTTCTCTATCTAGACTCGTCAAAACCAAAGATTTAGGTGTGTGGCTCAACACCAGGTTTTCTTTCGATGACCATGTGGAGGCCATAGTTAGCAAACCCAATTCTACTCTCGGCTTCGTTAAATGTTGGTCTAAAGAGTTTGACGACCTTTACATTACGAAACTCCTCTTTTGTACGTTCGTTAGTCCTATACTTGAATATGGCAGTCCGGTGTGGTCTCCGTATTACGCTGTACACATTAATGCTATTTAAACTGGTTAGGTTTTATCTATTAAAAATATTAAATATGGGTAATTCTTTTACAAACCGTACGGATTTTGATAAAAATTGACCGACACATCTCCGATTTGGCTGAAACTTTTTAACGGATTCTATATCGAAAAATAAGACATAAGTTTCCGAGGATTTTTTTTTATTCCGCATATTTTCGATAATACTAGTGATGGAAAATGTGAGAATAATGAATTTTTTGGCTTGGAGACTCATTTTCAAAAATGTATAACTCTGGTTTTATATGAGCTACAAACTTCTTTTTTTTTTTTTTTTAATCTAAAGGACTGAGTTTTGAGAAAAAAAGATTTTTAATAAAAATTATTAACAAATTCATATTGTTATTAACAATTTAATTGTTTAAATCAATTTTTAACAATGGCCCCCACCTCGTAGCAAGTTTTTAGTATCTTTATTGTATTCTCCGTCATATTTTATATAAAAAACATGTTTGCAAAATATGGTACCTTTATTATTACTATTTTTAAAACATTAATTTATATAGCGCGAAACGTCAAAAAAACGGCTCGGATCAAAAAAAGTTACATATAAAAGGTGTAGATAATAAAAAGACCTACAATTTTTGTCCCAACTATTTTTCGACATAACCTCAAACTTTTCGAATAAAACGCAAAAAATTTTAAGAATCCCCTTTTTGAAACATTATTTATTGATAAAAAGACTATAAAAAATTAAAAAAGAAATTAACATATAATTTTTGTGTTTTTAATATGTTTCTCAACTAACCATCAAACGAAATACATATTAACCAATAATAAGTATTGAAACCACAATAAATTTTTTTTTATGCGATAAAATAATGTTCTATCATTTATTATTAATTTATGTTTTTTTTATTGTATTGATTGCTAATAAATATTATTTGTTAAGAAGAACATAATAATTACTTATATAAAAAAAAAGAAACGACATGAGGCAAAAAATGTGGCAAATAAATTTGGAAAAAGTGATTTTTAACATTTTTTTCAATTTATTCGAAAAGATTGAGGTTATGTCGAAAGTAGTTGAGACAAGAATTGTAGATCTTTTCATTATCTACAACTTTTATATGTAACTTTTTTTGATCCGAGCTATAATTTTCATTTTATTAACAAAAAAACCGTTTTTTTTTTTTGACGTGTCGCGCTATATAAATTAATGTTTTAAAAATAGTAATAATAAAGGTACCATATTTTGAAAACATGCTTTTTATGTAAAATTTGACGGAGAATACAATAAAAATACTAAAAACTTGCTACGAGGTGGGGGCCAATGTTAAAAATTGATTTAAACAATTAAATTGTTAATAACAATATGAATTTGTTAATAATTTTTATTAAAAATATTTTTTTCTCAAAACTCAGTCCTTAGATTTAGAAAAAAAAAAAGAACTTTGTAGCTCATATAAAACCAGAGTGACAAATTTTTTAAAATGAGTCTCCAAGCCAAAAAATTCATTATTCTCACATTTTCCATCACTAGTATTATCGAAAATATGCGGAATAAAAAAAAATTCTCGGACACTTATGTCTTATTTTTCAATATAGAATCCGTAAAAAAAGTTTCAGCCAAATCGGAGATGTGTCGGTCAAAAAGGTGTTCGGTTTGTAAAAGAATTACCCATAAACAAATACTGCAGGGCAGGTAATAAAAATGTTAAACAGTAACAGCATAAATTACAATTAATACTTGGTGTAGGTATTAGGCAATCAAACGAAATAGAAAAGATTCAAGGGTTTATTATATAAAGGTCGGACCTACCAACTGACGAAATAACAATTATATTTATAATCTTTTCCTAGCTTTAGTTTTCGCAAAAGTATCAATGACTTCGGTTAAATCCAGGCTTGATGCGGTTTTGTTTTCAATTGCTATTAGCGATAAATGTCGGAGTCGAGTTTGGTCCATACTATTTCTTAAATAATTTTTTATTATTTTTAATTTGCTAAATGACCTTTCAGCTGCTGCAGAAGTGACAGGAATTGTAAAGAATAATAACATTGCTGTAAATACTTCCGTTAGGTCGCATTCTAGCACTCCATATTTGCTAATTATTTCCTTACATAATTGGTGAACAGTCCATGCTTGAGTTAATTGAGGTAAAACTAGGTGGTAAATATTAATAAATTGAAGTGAAAAGCTAGGGCCTATTATATCTGAATATTTTCTTTGGAATTCGTCACACTTTTGTAATAAAGTTGCTTCATCAACATGTAATAAAAATGTTGGTGTTAGAAAATCAAATATTTGACAGACTGCACTCATACCAGTAAAACGTGTATTTAATTGAGCTATTAATATGTCTAGTACATTATTGAAAATCTCAATTTTAAATATTTCTTCTCTGTTTGGAAATCGGTGATCAGCAGCTAATTCATCAAAATGTTTTTTAACTTTCCTTTGCCTTTTTTCTTGAAAATGGGTAACTTGCCTCGCCCAAAATGATGTCGCATTTTTGTAAAGTTTTGGATGCATAATTGATGTCATTCAATACACTGTGTATGAATTCGCAAAGCAACACGAACTCGAAATTTAGCATTTTTGTTTTAATACTCTCTGCTTCACTACGCTCATCTTTATTAGGACTCTTTAGAACTATTTCTGATAATGCTTTGATAATATCAAAAAAACCAAGTTTTGTTGCAGATATCGTATTGACCCTACTGGACCATCTAGTTGGATTTAGTTTTTTTAGAGTGGTGTCCGATTCGCCAGTGAATTTTGACAGTAGATCCCAACGTTTCATGCTGTTTCCGAAAAAGTTATACAAATCTTGCAACGTTGCGAAAAAAGTCTGTATTTCCACACAACTGCTAACGGCATCATTTATCACTAAATTTAAATTATGAGTGGCACAATGTACGTACTCCGCGTTAGGCTGGATATCCTTAATATGTTTTTGTACACCATTATACACACCACTCATCACACTGGCTCCATCATAACCTTGCCCCACACATTTTTTGAATTCAATATTTTTGTAGATAAATAATGTAGTCACTTGGTTGACTAAATCTGCTGCGCCATGTTTGATGGCTGCATAAAAGCCTAGAAACACTTCTTTGACCTCTATATCAATTGGCTGTCCATTTTCCGATCTGGTTTTTACTGCATACCTCACAACAATGCTTAGCTGATCTACCTTCGATATGTCCTGTGTCGTATCCATTATGATGGCGAAAAACGGTGACGCCCTAATTTGTTCTAGTAGATGGGTTTCGAGTTTGGTCCCCAAGCTCTCAATCATTTCATTCTGAATTGTTGCACTCAGATATCTTGTAGATCCTAAAAACATAAAACAAAACACAATTTCAAAAAAGTCCTGACATTTCAAGAAAGTCCTGACAGTTAATAACACTGTGCGACAAATATTTATTTTGTTACAGAACAAGTCATATATCATTTCTATAGGATTTTTTCCGTAGATTACGAATATGCAAAAAAAATGTTGTATCACGTCACATTTTTGAAAAAAAATAGTTTTGAAAAGTACAAAATACCGTATTTTGGCCATTTTTTAAAATGTATTACAAAATAACGAAAGGTGGAAAAGGCTCGTAACATGACTCAAAAGAGAGCCTGAATTCTTATTTATATCCTGTATATAAATTCAGTTCAAAAGTTCAGAGGTGGGAGGTCAATATTGCAGGAGGTGAAAGGTCAGACCGAGATAAGCAAAAAATCGTATGGGTGGGGGGCAGTTACAGGGTGATTCGTAAATCAGGATTTTTCCTTATATGGGAACCGCTCTTGTATTTTTATCTTTTTTTCTACGCATCGCAGCGGCCCCAAACTAATCTCAAAAAATTACTATTTCGAAGCCCTTTCCAAAACGGTCAACACCACCCCCCTATCCGCAATCCCCCCTGGAAGTTGAAAAAATTAATTTTTATTTCACGATTTTTCACCTTTCGCCCCACTTTTCTCCGAAATTCATGTTATTAATATACAAATTTTTTATTTTTTTTAAGTTGCCTATCTAATTACCTTTCCAAAAAGGTGCAACATGCCCAGGTAGGAAAAGGATACGAAAATTTATTTACAAAAATCCTTTTACAGAATATCATGATAATTCGAATTTTTAAGAAATTATACTTAAGTTTACTAAAAAAGACATTTTGTTCGCTTAAAAACTAATTACAATTAAAACGTTTGTCCTTTAAAAGCTGTTCAAAATGTTCTCCGCTAGTTTCGATGCATGCAAGTAGCCTTCGTTTTATTTCACGTTTGAGGTCTATGGTAGCCAGTCTCTCCCATATTTTCGTGGCTGCAGTCCCAATCCTGGTAACTAATTCTTCTCTGGTGTTGATTGGTCTTGAGTAAACTTCATCTTTCATCATTCCCCATAAGAAAAAGTCCAGTGGAGTAAGGTCCGGTGACCTAGCAGGCCAAGGAATCGGTCCACCTCGTCCAATCCAGCGCTCTGGGTAATGTTCATTCAACCTTGCCCTAACAATGTTCCCAGTATGCGCAGGTGCTCCGTCGAGCTGTAAATAAATTGCGCTTCTGGTGGCCAGGGGGATGTCCTCCAACAGATCCGGAAGGGTATTCTCCAAAAAGTCCGAGTATAGCTGACTATTCAGCACTTGGGGCAAGATGAAGGGTCCTATCAACTGGTTGCCGATGATGCCAGCTCAGACATTGACACTAAATCTTTGTTGGAAGGACCGACACCTTGTCCTATGTGGGTTCACATCTGACCAGGTGTGGAGGTTGTGGAAGTTTGTGATGCCTTCCCGGGTGAATTGCGATTCATCCGTCCACAGAATTCGGTCTAGAAACCAACATTCTGTTTTCAATGTCAGACTCGAACAGCCAAGTGCAGAATTGCAATCGTCCTTCGGAATCTCCTTCCCTAGTGCTTGGACCGGGATATGGTGGTATGGATGTAGTCCCTCTCGGTTCACAACGGTCCAAACTCTCCCTGAAGACAATCCTAACCGTCGTGCTACCTGCCTGATGCTTATTTCAGGGCTGTTCCTGACGATGTTGAGGATTTGTTGGTCGGTGTCCGCTGAATCGGCCGATGTTCCTGACCGCGTTCCTGCTCTGGGGGCAGTTACACTTCCGGTTTCTTTTAACCTTCTGAAAGTCCTTGAAAATACCCTTCTGTCGGGTACACGCCGACTCGGGAATCTCCTTTGGTATTCTCGTACGGCCTCACTATCATTTCCGTCTACTAAACCGAACACGTAAATTACATATATCGGCATACTTTTCAACACTGAATTCTGCCATTTTATTTTAACTTTTTCTATTAAACACCAGGTTTTATCGCTTGCTTCTTCAACTGTGGTCAATGTCCTTTCAAACTTACCCATTTTTATACCATACTTCATAGGAAGTATTAGAAACGGAGCGTCAGGATACTTAGGAGTCAATACTGGATATAATAAACTAATAACGCTATTTAACGAGATTACATTTATTACTGTTTTGCTGAAAAAATAAAAATTTATTACTTGTGTTTCCTAAACAAACATTTTCGAACTTGCTGTCATAAAAATTGTTTACTTAACGATTTTTTTCACTATGGTGCAATAAAGTAATTAGGTACCTGTGAGTATGTTTTAATTTCAGGACTTTTGCAACCCCTTTCTGCCTGGGCATGTTGCACCTTTTTGGAAAGGTAATTAGATAGGCATCTTAAAAAAATAAAAAGTAGGTATGTTAATTGTTAAATCAGTAACTTTATTCCTTGTTTTATATTCAAATCGAACCGCCCTTTTGTAATCTTCTTTTTCCTAATCGCTTGTGGAGTTGCCTGTCTTTTGTTTTCAAATTCAGTTCTTCTTTGTGTTCTGTCAAGACAAGTTGTACTTTTGTGTTCTAATAAATCTTTCTTACTGGACAATAAAATCTGAACAGTTCCTTGCACGACCTCCTGGTTTTCCTGACATTAATAACATGAATTTCGGAGAAAAGTGGGGCGAAAGGTGAAAAATCGTGAAATAAAAGTTAATTTTTTTAACTTCGAGGGGGGTTTGCGGCCAAGGGGTTGGGGATAGGGGGGTGGTGTTGACCGTTTTGGAAAGTGCTTCGAAATAGTAATTTTTTGAGATCGGTTTAGGGCCGCGGCGATGCGTAGAAAAAAGATAAAAATACAAGAGCGGTTCCCATATAAGGAAAAATCCTGATTTACGAATCACCCTGTAACTGCCCCCCACCCATACGATTTTTTGCTTGTCTCGGTCTGAGCTTTCACCTCCTGCAATATTGACCTCCCACCTCTGAACACCCTGTATATAAAATACCACTAATCTATAGCACTTATAAAGCGTCTTCGGGAATAAGATTTTCATGAGCCTGCACAAACAGTAATTTTCATTCACCATCTATTGTATGAAACAGTCGACTTATGGAAAAAAAATGAATTCCACGGAATATTTCGGAAAGTATTAAAGCTTCTCGTATTTTAATACAATATGTAAAGGTTCATACTTTTATTTGAGCTACTATACAAGTGCCTAAATTAATTTGAAAATTTTTAATTAATTTGCCAAATTCGCCAAAATACGGTATTTTGTACTTTTCAAACCTGTTTTTTTCAAAAACTCTACGTGATAGAACATTTTTATTTGCGAATTCGCAATCTACGAGAAAAATCCGAGTGAAATGACATATTACTTGTTTTGGTACGAAATCACTGTCACACAGTGTAATTATAAACAAAATAAAATGATAAAAAACTAAGAAATAATAATTATTACCTTTGGGCATATCCAAAACTTGCCGCAAAATGTGATCATATCGGACATAGCCGAAATCTATAGATTTGACATGATTTATTGACGTAACGGACATCAATATGAGTGGTACTAAAATCAAATAAAATTGAACCACTATATTGACCAGTATAAAAAAGTTTATTGACATTAGCTTACTTACTCCTGATACAGCATTAATTTTTTAACCGTTGTTGAAAAAAAAATCTTGACTCGAATTCACAACAAAACGCACATCGATGAATAATAAAACGCACATATCGTTATCCGTCAAATTGACAACACTGCCAACCCACAGAAAGAATTTAGGGGAATTCCCTAGGTATAACTTTTGAATTTCTCTCAACTGAGTTGCCATAATTAATGTCGGGTTGCAACCTGTCATATTTATTTTGAAAATGGGAGAAATTTTCAAAAGTTCAGTTCGATCGAGATTTTCTGGTAAGGATTCGAGGGCCCCCTGAGCTTGAGGGCCCTGGGGCACTGCCCCGCCTAGCCCCTGGGTAGCTACGCCACTGGTATTGAGTCGGTTCAGCGCAGGTTCATACATTTTGCACTTCGCGGCTTACCTTGGGTCAATAGACTCTTTCTTCCCCCCTACATGAATCGTCTTAACCTCCTCTCATTACAAACTCTTGAGCAGCGTAGAACTGACTCCAGAAATGCTTTTGCTCGTGATGTTTGCGTGGTAGGATTAACTCGCCTGAGATTTTGTCTTCATTTCATATTTCTATCCCAACTCGCTCTTTGAGGGACTTCCGTATCCTCCGTATTAACTACGGATATTTTGAAACCATTTCATCGATGTCGCGCGCAGTTAATGAGAACTATTCTAATTTTGACTTTTTATAACTTCTTGTTGACCTGTTAATTAGTAATTTTCCTTTACATTCAATTTTATTTTGTAGTACCTATTCAGCTTTTGACGAACTTTTGTATAAATAAATAAATAAATGAGTTCTTAGACCATTTTTGAATTCATATACACTTGCACTTTTCACTAGCTCTTGATATGTACGTTTTATCGTACTAATAGGCTGTTTAAATTGACTTGACCTACATTTTTTTCGGAAAGCATTTTTAGTGTCACTGCTGTCGTTTCTGCTATTTGATGTGTTTTCTGGTTTCTGAAAATGAGTGATAAAGCTAAATGTAAGTATTGACATGAATTCATATTCTTTTCCACACTCAAGTGAGAATATACTCTCAATAAACATTTGCAATCAATGAGGAGGAAACCTTCAAATTGAACTGAGGGGCGAGGAGTTTGATGGCCGGTTTACCGGAAAAAAATTCGATAATAACTCAAGATGGAAGTAATATTACAATTTTGTTTTGTTTTAATTTCTTCAAATCCAAATTCTTGTTTATAGAGCTATTACCAGGGCCGTGGGGTACAAGGAAGATATGTACAAAGTGATCATTAGGTGCGTCTGAGAATTACCTACATTAACTTACAAATTTTGGTATCTATGAGGGTTTCAATCAGTTTCTAAATGTGTATTGGTGTCTTTGTTTTGCTGCTGTTTTTTTAAAAAAATTGAACGGAGCACTTGAAGATTTTTGTTGTGCATTTTATTATTATTTTTTATTTTTAATAAACACAAATTCTTGTAGAAAATGTTTTTTCATTATTTAAAACGTCGCGTAGCTCATCTCATCTCTAGAGCCACCTAGTATGGCAAATCCACGTCCGATATCTGAAAATTCTTCAGGAGATGAAAGTTTGGTGAAGCGAAATCTGTTATCCGCCAAGATTTTTAGATATCTGCTCACTATATCGTAAACAGTATTTAGAGGAAATCCTGTGGCAACAGAAACAACTCTGTAACTGGATCCACTTCCTAACCAAAACAGAAAAGTCGCAGTTTCATGACATTCGAATATGCTTTCTGCACAAATTGTCGTTACCATTTAACATAGATATAAACTAAAGATGGTGTGCAGGCCTCAGGTAACATATTTTTAAAGCGTTAGGAAATCTGTGAATTTTCTTTCTTACCACAATAGCTGCGTTTTTTTCATCTGGATCTGGCTCTGGATCAGGATCAAATGAAAAAAAACGATTCAGAATAATCCCCGGAATCACGATTTTGGGTTTGAGGAGCTGGAATTCCTGTTTTTGCTAATCTAATAAGAATTGGGGATTAGACGACAGCTTTCGTCAAAGAAAACTCAAAAATGGCCTTCAAAGTTTTGTTTTTTATTAAATCCCATAATCAGAAAAACGATTTGATTTATTTTGTTACTATAACTTACTTTTTCTTTGTGTGCTCAGAACCAATCGACTACAAATTTAATTGCTGCCATCATTTCAGAAAAGAAAAACTACAGCAGCGAGTTTGTTAGAAATTTCCAAACTATTCATCCGACACTAGCACTTCTCGTAGAATTTTTTGTAACCACTTCTTGCGGATCATTGATTCTAATCTAAATGAAAGTGTGGATCACGAGTTGTTGTTGTATGTTAAGAGATTGATCCAGATCCTGATCCGATTGAAAAAAACGCAGCTAATATTGGCAATAACTTCCTTCTCAACAGTCAAAAGGGGGTAATTATTATTGCAAATCCAAAAAATTCATTTTCAGGTTACTTTGGAGAATACTACAATCTTGACAGACAAAAAAGTTCTAGTGCAAACCAACCTACGTATATTTTCGCGCCCTACGCGCTATTCGAAGTTTTAAGGAGAACTTTTAGTGGGAAAAATATGTTTAAATGTAAGTACATGTGCACTAAAAAACGGACTTAGCCTAACATAGAAGGAAAGGGCATAAATAAAAAAAAAATGTTATTTTTCAATATATTCTCCCCTTATTTCCACACACTTTTCAGATCGCCTGATTAAAGCTTCTAAGCCAATATAAAAATATAATGCACCCTTGGAGTCAAAATAGTCCTACTCTCCTGTTTAATTTCACCGTCGCCAAGTCAGGAGTATATGGGGGATGTTCAATCAAAAGAGTTCCCTCACAGTTCCAACAAATTATAGCCATCATTTATTTTGACACAGGTTCTTTCCTATGCCACTCTATTGAATCTCTCTTGGACGTTGGATCATAGTAGACGACCATAGTTTCATCCCTCGTCACAATTGATTGAATTACTCCTTCTTGTTTCTCACGGTAATGCTCCAAAAATTGCTCAAAACATTCTACTCGACGCAGCTTTTGCACTGCGCTAAGAATTCGAGTACTTACATACTCATGTACCTAGGATCCTTAGAAAACTTGTTTGGGAAACGCAAATCTGTGCTGCAATTTCTTTCGTTTTTAAGCATCACTCACTTAGAACAATTTGTTCCACTATTTTAATGTTTTCTGGAGTATTTACCGTTACAGGACCTCCTGCACGTGGGTGATCTTCTGATGATTCTCATCTTCAGTTGTTTCGCTAGAAAAGTTTTTTAAAATCACTTATCTGAGTTAACGTTCGACCTCTGTTACAATTAAACGGATTACAGCAGCGATTTGAAACGTTCCTCGCGATATCTGTTTGTCGAAGCCACGTTCAAATGTCATTTATGCCGAGATTGAGTCTAAAGTGGGTCGAGTTAATTCAACTGAAGTAACTTGGCTCACAAAGAGGGTATTCCGACGTGTCACCGGCGGTTTTTTTGCGACTGAAATATGGTATTCTATATCAACTTTTAAGAGATACGTATTTTCTTTTTTGCGGATAATCATTTTTTGGGGTATATATAGTGTATCATCGTCACCCCACTCTTCTCTGAGGACAATTTGCACCTTAAATATGTAAGAAAAAAATTGCCGCCAACTCCAATCAAGCAAGTGTAACGCGGTATTGTTTCTATGTCAGAAATGAGGTTTCTTATAGGCTAATTTAAATTCTGTGAGATCTATAAGGAGCGAAACCATGTTAAGAATCCGTAGGCGCGATATTTCAAAGGAGAGATGCGATTCTTACACCATGTTCATATATATTGCACAGGCACTAAAAATGATTCTATTCTTACTGTTTATTTTCCATGTTGACAATAGAACCTAATCACACAAACAAGGGAACATTCCCAACCCGAATTCTCAGATTTTGATGAAACTTGGCAGGAATGTTACCCTTAGTGAGACATTCAAAAAACCGTTTTCAAACCCTGTTAAAATTCTGTCCTTGGGGGAGAACTCCCCTTCCATCTACCTTAAAAAAATCGAAAATTAACCGTTTTTATGTTAATTACTTTTTAGATTTGAAAACTTTGTAAGGAAGGTCTATGCTTTCAAAAAAGTTATAAATCATATATAGTGAGGAGCAAACCTGTAACAGAATGTGATATGATTGAATTAGGGGCTCATATATTTTAAAAATAAATAAATTTCATTCTAGTTTTTTTCGCTGATTCATTTTAGCACAATTCAGGAAACTAAAATAACTTTACTTAATTGAATTCGTGATATTTGAATTAAAAATAAAAATAATAGTTCTTTATCAAGTGTATTTTCACACGTTTGCACTCTAAGGATGAGAGCTGTTATTCTTAGAAAAACAACGTGATAACACACTTGAATGACAATTTTCATTAATTGAAAAAATTGTAAATAAGCTTAGATTAGTCACCAAACTGTCAAGAGAATTAAAGAATTTCCAGCAATACATCCGGATGAAGACCACGTATACTCTCAGATCGAGAAAGTCATTCAGTTGCTCGACTTCTAGCTTCGAGATCCGATAATGTCCCAAAATTAGCTACCCAAATCATTTGATCGAATGCTAATTGTCGCAGCTTCGACATGCAAAGCACCTAAAACCAAGAGCAAAATAAAACAATTGAATATAATTGAAATTTACAAAGGAATAATCAACAAACCTAATCGATTCCTGTGACATTTCGTCCTCAGTATGCAACAACAAAACAGCTGTCATTTGATGGCAAAAATTTTTTCTGTTGCACATAGAGCGCCATCTACATCACAATTTGAAACTAATAATTTGAATTATTTAAAAATTGAATTGAAGCAATTCTTGCTCATGCCAAAATTAGTATTAGTATTAAAGGAGGCGAGCCGCAAAGTTCTCAATGTTCAGGTGTAGATTTCCACCATATTTGGATTAGTTAGAATTTAGGCAGGTTTCCACCGCCACAAATGCCGTAAATGACTTGTAGGTTTCCACCATACGTCATTTACTGATTTCAACAAAACAAACAGTGAATTCCGATTCCAGGGATGCTCGCGTGCAGGTTTCCACCGCAGTTTAACATTTTTGGAATTAGAGTTTAGGCAGGTATTCACCGCCACTACGAACCACACATTAGAAATCTTTTTCTACAAAATATATTGTAGATGCTACGCAAAATTAGGGCTGAGAGGTTTTTGATGAAAACAGACTGTTGGTATCCACAACAGTTTTTCGGGTTGGTAATTTCTCATTTAAATTAACAATGTCTTATTCCAGAAATTCAAGAATTATTTATAAGTTTTAAATTTTCTTTTATTTTCTGTTCTAATGTCTATTTTTTCGATCATTTTGTATACCTTTGTTCACAATCATATTAATTACAATTTTTTTGTCAATGAAATTATAACTTTTTCTATCGTTCTAATTATACCATCTTTTTCCCGTAATTAGTATTATTGTGAACTCGGGGATCGATTTGTCAGTTCCTAGATTATTTTTACAACCCAACGATTTGGATAAGATTGTGCAAGAATTGGTTTTTGGGTATATTTCTGAGCTAATACAAGCTCAATTATGTACTAATAATAAGACGGGGTAAGAAATGTCTTATTACTACTTACAAAATAATGTACAATCGGTAAAAGTAATCAAATAATTTTTATTGCGTTTACTTACAGTTCAAAAACAATATATTCCATTATCTGATAACAATCCGGCTGACGATGACGATGAAATTCAATTAATTAAGTTATGAAATTTTTACAATAATTTTTTGCGAGATTTTCTATTCTGTATATTTGCTATGCTGCTAATTAAATGACTTTCTTTGGGAATTGTAAAGATGTCTTACAATTTTAATTCAAAAAAAATTTTCTATTTATTCTTTATACACTTCTTTATTCCTTTTGGTTTTAAATTTTTTTTTTTTTTTTTTTTTTTTATATAAAACAAATTGTGCCGTCTACTCGTATGTATGGTACCAGTGAAGTTTTGTGAATTTACCGAGAAAATTTAAATTTAGTGTTTTCCTCCATATACCTTAAACTTGTTTCGCGTTTTTTTCTAAGTTAACATTAAAATATTGACTCCATCTGCTTATAATTTACTAATATTAATATTATCTATGAATTCCATAAAGAAAAGTTAATTATATTAAAAAAACCACGGACTAATAATTTAGGTATACAAATATGAATCTTTTTAATTTCTGTAAGATAAAAAACAAAATTTTTGGTCCCAAATTTGCCGCCCTTGGCTCCAGCCTACTCAGCCTGCTGGTAAATCCACCACTGGTTGTGCTAGGTTATTCGGTGTGACGAGGCCAAAATTAACCGATTTAAATTTAATGGATGGAAACATCTAGTTTTAGACTAGAAATCTTGAAGAATATCACCAGAATAAAGTTCTAGAAACCATGAAGCATGGTGGCGGTGGAAACCATGAAGTGGAGTCGGACTGTTGTACAAAATTGAGGGGACAATGAAAAACGAGCAGTATTAACACATTCTCCAGAAGAACATCCCAGATGTTATCCATCAAGCAAAAAGTAAGGACGCAAATGTAATTTTCCAACAAGACGGAGATCCGAAGCACGTCGTAATAATAATAAAAAGCGGCCAAGTGCGAGTCGGACTCGCCCATGAAGGGTTCCGTGGCAGCAAGTAACATAATATAAAAGTTCTTGTTATTATTAGAATATAATGGTTCACGGTTATGTTTATGAAATTAAATGTTTTATTTTTATTTTTATATTTGAGTTGATTGAATGAAAGGTAAATTGCGGTTTACGATTTATGACGTATTAAAAAAAACTACGCACTATATCTCGTTCAAATCAATTTTCGGTGGAAGTTTGCATGGTAATGTACATCATATATTTTTTTTTAGTTTTATCATTCTCTTATTTTAGAAGTTACAGTTTTACCACTTTGGAAGTGTCTCTCGCGCAAACTATTCAGTTTAGAAAAAAATGATATTAGAAACCTCAATATAATTTTTGAAGACATATCCATAGATACCCCACACGTATGGGTTTGGTGAAAAAAAATTTTTGAGTTTCAGTTCTAAGTATGGGGAACCCCCAAAATTTATTGTTTTTTTTCTATTTTGTGTGAAAATCTTAATGCGGTTCACAGAATACATCTACTTACCAAGTTTCAACAGTATAGTTTTTATAGTTTCGGAAAAAAGTGGCTGTGACATACGGACGGACAGACAGACAGACATGACGAATCCATAAGGGTTCCGTTTTTTGCCATTTGGCTACGGAACCCTAAAAAGAACCCTATCAAGAAAATGCTCACTAATGTGCCAGCTCAAAGCCCGGAAATAAACCTGATAGAAACGTTGTGGGCCTATATGGAAAAAAGCTGGCAAATTATAAAGAGCCGCCTGAAGAGATGAATGAGCTATGGGAAAAAACGAAGAATTTGTAGCATATTATTACTCCACAAATTATGGAGAATTCATAGCACAGTAAACCCACAAGGATATCAAAGTTAGGAAAATCCAAAGGATATTGGACTGATTACTAAATTATTAACTAAGAATTCGAGGTGCAAAAGTGAAGCAATGCATTTAATAGAAAACTATTCATTTTTTTAGTTTCTTGAAATGTAATAAAATGAATAAATGAAAAAATAACAAAGATGTTTTTTTTTATTTTTAAAATATACGGAATGAGCATTTTATTAAACCATACTACATTCTGTTGCAGTTTTGCTCCTTAATGTTTATGGTTTTTACTTTAGTGCTTATCACTATAAATCACTTGCGACCATTTCCAGAAAAAGCTCACATACATAAATTACATCAAATGTGCTGCAAAATTGGGTTGAGAGGATTACCTATTTCCAAGTCAGCCGAGACAGCCATTTAAATGTAGTCATATTCCATAACTAATCGGAAGGCTTATTCTTGTTAATAAATCAACAAACTTTTAAAAATATTGAACAGGCTTTATTTTATAGTATTTTTAAAAAGAAATAGTTGGATGGCCCACCCTATATTTGAATTACTTGGTTAGTAAAATGAAATGGTGGTGAAATGATTAGTAAGGAGTTCATTTTGCCGAAATTATAATTTATAATTACAATTATCAAATTTTCTCCCACACGTTCCCCCTTAATTACCCGACTGGTGTTATTTATTTAGTCAAGACAAAACTTATTGAATACTTTGGAATTAAGCAACAAAGCATAAATTTTCTCCGCGATTTGAGCTAACACGTTGAGAGAAAAATTGAACTGCACAAAAATCGATTGAGGGGATTCTTTTTATCTGGCTGGCGGTGCTCCTTTTTTTATGGACGAAAGCACCCGTTGTACGTAATGTGGGATCAAGCTCTTTATCTATGTAGAAGTACCCTATAACTCAAATGACGAATTCTTTTTAAAGTTTTACCTCTGGCATCCCTTTTGTTAAACTTACCTTGGATTAGTTTTGTTACAATAAATACACGTAGCTCTTCTATAGGCTTTGCTTACTCATTTGAGAGGAACTAAAGATAATCGGGATAATATTTCACTTTCCACTAAAGATAACATTTTGTCTATATGCACAAAGTTATCGGGATAATTGCAAAAGTTGTATCGAAGGGGGTTAGTAGACGACTGCTGGAATAGGGAGCCTCATTTAATTATCGTTTACTTTTATTCCGTAACGGAAGTTTAAAATAGGTAGGGCACCAGAGCAATGAGCTCCAAATTTTTAAAACCAAACATTTTTTCATTGTGCCCTTTGAGCGGTGGTAAATATCATCCTATCACATTGATTACGACGTCAATGATCCAGTTTCAGAGCATCGATTTCAGCATCTCTAATAGCCCTGTCAATTTTTCCCATGACAGGCTGCCTCCGTCGCTTTCCCCTTCCTATTTTAAGTACCGTTTTATGATACCCTGAATAAACTCCCGTCTGCTGTGATTAATTGGCCTTCACGTAATATGAAGTGGAGCATAAATATCCTGGAAATTGTACTGCACATACGACGTATATTACATCGGATGAGAAGACTGCAGGATACCTAGATAACCTTGTTAAGGGGATTGGACGTTATGATGAGAGTCATTCTTTGATATCAACTTCAAGCTTTTTAAGCAATTTCTTCCTTTGCTTTTAATAAATTTTGAAAATAATATCTTTTTTCTATTATGTAATTTAACAAGCTAGAAAAAAAGAGGAGTCCAAATGGTAAAATCTGAAAGCGGGTCACTTCACTCGAAACTCTTCTAGAAACTATGTTAATTTAGCGGTGGTGCATAATGGACAAACTCACTTAGAAATTTCACAAGAGAGCCACTAGAGTTAGCAGCATGTGTTCCGGTCGTCATAGGTGCGAACGTGAAAAACAAAGAAAGTCTTCTTTTTGCTCCAGCGGAAAATCGGCACATTAAGTAAAAATCTCTTCTTGAGGAAAATTGAGTTCTTTCTGTCTTTTCTGCACAAAGTGCATTCTCCAAGTGCTCAATTAAACCGGTCCTACTAAGGTTCCTAGTTCGTTGAAAAGGTGCATAAAAAGCCAATGAACGCATCTACTTTAAGGCATTTGTGCAATTTTAAAAGGAGAGCAATTCTTGCAATTAGCTCGCGCTTAGTTTAATTATGGCATTGAGACTGTAATTTAAACTATAAGAGGCTGAAAGCTTGCTAAAATCTTTACTTTGTGACTAAATACTACACTTTTAAGTCATAATATGCAACTCGGCAGAACGGAGTTCTGGGACGAAACGGGATGGTGTCTTTATTGGGCAGGGAAGGAGGGGTAGTAAAGTCGGACGTATTACAACATTCAACAATAATTGATTCAGATGTATATTATTACGCAATTTTTATAAAGGGTTTTCCATTAAGATCGCGCGAATTTTGAACTGATATAAAACAACAGTTATATTGTATATATTATACAATTTGAATGGGTTTTTTATTCAAGGTAAAGTAGGCTCGATACCATTAACTACTGAATATAACATCATGCAGATGACCGCCACGGCTCCGTTCCGTAGCATGGATTCTTTAGACACAATTTTCGATGACACTCTCACATAAATCAGGCTGTATTTGTGCAATAACATGTTCAATATAGTCTTGCAATTCATTAAGTGTTTGTGGTTTGTTAGAATAACACATTGACTTTACATTTTATTTATTTATTTATTTATACAAAAGTTCGTCAAAAGCTGACTACTACAAAATAAAATTGAGTGTAAAGGCAAATTACTAATTAACAGGTTAACAACAAGTTGAGACGGAACATGGAGAAAACGGAAGTCCCTCAAAGAGTGAGTTGGGATAGAAATATGAAATAAATCTCAGGCAAAAGCAATTCTGGAGTCAGTTCTACGCAGCTCAAGAGTTTGTAATGAGAGGAGATTAAGACGATTCATGTAGGAGGGAAGAAAGAGTCTGTTGACCCAAGGTAAGCCGCGAAGCGCTAAATGAATGAACCTGCGCTGAACCGACTGAATACGATTAATGTGTACAGCGTAATACGGAGACCACACCGGACTGCCATATTCAAGTATAGGCCTAACGAACGTACAAAAGAGGAGTTTCGTAATGTAAAGGTTGTCAAACTCTTTAGACCAACGTTTAACGAAGCCGAGAGTAGAATTGGCTTTGCTAACTATGGCCTCCACATGGTCATCGAAAGAAAACCTGGTGTTGAGCCACACACCTAAATCTTTGGTTTTGTCGAGTCTAGATAGAGAACAATCACTTATATGTAGTATAGTTGAAGGAAATAGGTGATTTTTTTCGGTAGGACATCACGGTGCACTTACTAATGTTAAGAGGTAGGCGATTGATAGAACACCAATTAGAAAAAGTGTCTAAGTCAGAATTGAGAAGAATACAATCAGACTCATTGGAGGTTAAGCGAAAAATCTTCGCATCGTCTGCATAACAAAGAATCTTTGAATGATTTAGAAGCAAGCCAACATCATTAATGTAAATAATGTATAGCAAAGGTCCCAGATGCCTACCCTGAGACACTCCAGAAGTGTTGCTAATGCTTTCAGATAAAACACAGCGAAAAATAACACGCTGCGTGCGATTAGTCAAATAAGATTCAAACCAAGCAACAAATAAAGGTGGGAATCCAAGAATGTGTAGTTTATAAATTAGAATCTTGTGGTTGATTCTATCGAAGATTTTGCTAAAGTCGGTGAAGATACAGTCGACTTGCGTACCATCTTCAATGGCAGGAATGCAGTACGAGGAGAATTCAACAAGATTGGTAGTTCTAGACTTACACATCAGAAAACCATGTTGGAAAGATCCTAAGAAGGGCTTACAGTGAAAACTAAAAACATCACAGATCAAGGCTTCAAAGATTTTAGCGATGCAACATAAATTAACCATAGGCCTGTAATTCTTAATGTCACATTTGGCGCCAGTCTTCTAAAAAGGAACAGTAGTCGAAATTGTCCACGCGTTGGGAAAAAGCCCCAGAGGCAATAGAAAGAAGAGTTAAATAAATAACAAAGAACAGAAACAAAGGACATGCCACAGTTCTTCACAAAACAAGAAGGAATACCATCGGGAGCACAAGAAAAACCGTTAGTGAGATTCGATTTTCTCTCTAGGACCATAGCTTCGTCAATTATAAGATCTTTGGAAACAAGAATAGTCGGCGGAAGCTTCGCCAAGTGAATAAAATCATTAAAACTAATATCACAGTTATTATCCATGAACGCAGTTTTGATGAGTTCACTAAAAAAATTAGCAATGGTCACAGGATCGGAGCCTGCACTGTCCCCAAAGGTAAAGATTGAAGGGTAGCCGTCTGAGTTACGTTTAGAATTCACGTACTTCCAGAACTGCCTTGGCTCGTGATGCAGGGCAGATGTCCAGGGGAAATATAATTCTTATAAGACATATCTAACTTCAACAAAAACTCCTCGCGCAAGTGGTAATAGGCGCGAAAGTCATCATCGCTCTTTGAGGAACAAAGTCTTTTCCAAGCTTTATTCTTTATGTTGTTAGGTGTTTAAGCGACCCGTTTAGCTAGGGTTGATTACTGAGCGATTAGTATAGGGACAAAAAGTGAAAAACACGCAGATATGCGATTGTAAAAACAAGAAACCGCTTCATCAATGTCAGGAGCAGTAAAAACATCTTTCCAACTGTTGCAACTAATTGTATCAAAATGTACCTATTAGCGACATCTAGCATGTAATGCGTAAACTAAACATTTTGTAATACTCTGTGTAACTGTAATAAAATTCAGTTTGCACCGAATAACCAACGTGTTTGCATATTAGGTTATGGGCTTTCAAAGTATTTTTAAAAATATAGTGATAAAACTTATATTTTTTAGACACGGTTGTGTTGTGCAAAATGTCAACAAACTATTTAGCCAGTGTGCCTAAACTAAAAGGCAGAGAAAATTACGATGAGTGGACATTCGCGATTGAAAATGTGCTCGTATTGGAAGGCATGTTACATTGTGTACAGCCAGTGGTAGGAAAAGACATAAAACCCGAAGATGATGCGAAGGCGCGGGCCAAATTATGCCTAACTATCGAGCCGGCTTTGTACGTGCATATCAAGAAGACGAAAACTTCGAAAGAGTTGTGGGATAAGCTCAAATCCCTGTTCGACGACTCAGGATTTTCGAGGAAGATTTCGTTATTGCGTCATTTGATATCAATACGGCGAGAAAATTGTGAAGATATGACCAGCTACGTAACTCAAATTGTGGAAACATCACAACGGTTGAGTGGAACTGGCTTTGAAATTACCGATCAGTGGATTGGGTCTTTGATGCTTGCAGGATTACCAGAAAAATGTTCGCCAATGATTATGGCCATCGAACATTCTGGTATAGCAATTACGGCTGACGTCATCAAGACAAAGTTGTTAGATTCGGAACCGTTTGAAATGACAGGGATGACATCGCAGGAAACGCAGAATACTGAAACGGCGTTTGCGTCAAAATGGGCGAAATCAAAACCCAGAACTGGCAACAACGATCAGAGCGGGAAGTCGACGTCAAATGTCAAAGGGACAGGTGGAAATAAAAATATAACCTGCTACAAATGCAAAACTCCGGGTCATTATCGTAATCAATGCCCAATGTTAGAAAAATCAACCAAAAATAAGTCGTCAAATGCATTTAGTGCTGTTTTCATGAGTGCTAAATATAGTAAGGACGAGTGGTACGTGGATTCAGGAGCCAGTGTCCACATGACGGCTGTCTCAAATTGGTTGCAAGATGTTTCGAGTCCGCAGACATGTCCCGAAATTATGATAGCAAATCATGAGAAACTTCAAGTTTCTTGCAAAGGAAATGTTATGATATCAACGCAGCAAGGCTATGATATAATAGTCAAGGATGTTTTGTGTGTCCCTAGCCTGATTACAAACTTATTGTCAGTAAGTCAATTGATAAAAAAACAACAACAGTGTTTCTTTCTCAAACAGTCAGTGTTTGATATACAATGCAAAGAAAGAATTAGTGGCTGTTGCTAACCTAATTGACGGTGTGTATAAATTGGATTTACGTACTACACCAGAGACGAAATATTTACTTGCCAGAGATAATGCTTTGTTATGGCACAGGAGGTTAGGACACATAAACACTAATGACTTAAATAAAATGAAGAATGGAGCCGTGGAAGGTGTTAGCTATGAAGACACTTATGAAGTAAAAAAATCTAATTGTGTGGTTTGTTGTGAGGGCAAGCAATCACGACTACCATTCCCCACAGGCACAAGAGCTACAAAAGTGCTGGAAATTGTGCATGCCGATGTATGTGGGCCAATGGAAACCAAATCTATTGGATTGTCAAGATACTTCCTTCTTTTTGTAGACGACTATACTCGTATGTCATTTGTCTACTTTATGAAAGAAAAAAATGAAGTGTTTAAATACTTCAGAGAATTCAAGGCTATGGTGGAGAAACAAAAAAATGACAATATTAAAATGTTACGAACCGATAATGGTGGAGAATTCTGTTCGAAGGCGATGGAAGAGTTTTTGAAATCATTTGGTATTGTACAACAGAAAACAAACCCCTATTCGCCAGAACAAAATGGTATGTCAGAGCGAAACAACAGAACAATTGTTGAGAAAGCGAGATGCCTGTTGTTTCATGCTAAGTTAGATAAAAGGTTTTGGGCAGAGGCTGTATCAAAAGCAGTGTACTTGAAAAATCGATCTATAGCATCAGGTCTCAATGACAAAACACCATATGAGATGTGGCATGAAAAGAAACCCATTTTAAGCCATATACGAATCTTCGGCAGTCCAGTCATGGTACATATTCCCAAAGAGAGGAGGACCAAATGGGATAAGAAAGCTCGGCAGCATATTCTTATTGGTTATTCAGAACATGTAAAGGGCTACAGAGTATATGATCCTGTCAAAAACCAGGTTACTACCAGCCGAGATGTTGTGGTGATGGAGACAGCAGTGTCAGGAGGAAAATCCGCAACTAATGAAACAACATGGTGTGTGGAGGGAGAATTGCCTGTTCCTGTAAGAGATGATCGTTCAGTGGTGGAAAGTGACTGTCAAGAACGATCAGAACTATACACTGAGGAAATCTCCGACAGTGAATCATCACAGCTAACATTCTATGAAGCTGATGCAGATGAGACCTATGTTCCTGAATCTTCATCAACAAGCAGCAGTTCAATTGGGTCACCAGAACAGGTGTTGGAGAGACCAACGAGGGAGAGACGGAAGCCCGAAAGGTACAATCAGACGGGCTGGTTGGCTACTGCAGATACTGAACTGACAGTGACTGAAGAATTGAGAAGTCCTGAAAGTGTGCATTGGAAGAAGGCAATGGATGAAGAGTTGGAATCATTCCGAAAGAATGAAGTTTTCGAGCTTGTTGATCCCCCAAAAGGAGCTACAATTGTGCAGTGTCGGTGGGTGCTAAAGAAAAAGGTCAAAAGTGATAGTGAAGTGCAATATCGTGCGCGATTAGTCGCTAAGGGCTTCACCCAAAAATATGGACTAGACTATGAGGAGACCTTTTCACCAGTTGTGCGACACTCAACATTAAGATTATTGTTTGCGTTAAGTGTAAAACTAGGACTGGATATTACTCAGCTAGATGTTAAAACTGCATATATAAATGGTCATTTGAAAGAGGACATTTATATGTGTGCTCCTGAAGGCTTTGTATCTGAAATGTCCGCGAAAGTTCTTAAACTCAGAAAGGCAGTGTATGGATTAAAACAATCCGCCTTAGCTTGGTATGAGAGAGTTAGAAATGTATTATGTAAAAATAATTTTAAAAATTGTACACAAGAGCCATGTCTATTTACAAAGATGTGTAAAGATGTAAAAATTATTATAGCATTATATGTCGATGATTTCCTAATTTTTTCTAATAGCAAGAATGAGAGTGAGAAGTTAAAATGTATTTTAAATTCTGAATTTGAAATCAAAGACTTAGGTGAGGTTAAGCATTATCTAGGTATGAATATTAATGTTCACAAAGATTGTAATAACTATGAGATAACTGTAGATCAACAACAGTACATAGAATAATTATTACAGAAATTTAATATGACTGATTGTAGAACAGCTGATACGCCTATAGAGAATAAATTGAATGTAGCAAAAGCCGAAAAATGTGCTGTAGGAATTAGTTATCAAAAACTTTTAGGTTGTCTCATGTATTTAGCAGTCATGACAAGACCCGATATTACCTACTCCGTTAGTTATTTAAGTCAATTTAATAATTGCTACAGTGTTGAACATTGGAACTATGCTAAAAGGATTCTTAAGTACTTAAAAAAAACTAAAATGTATCGTTTAAAATTTAGTAGTCAGGGAGAAGGCTTACAGGGTTTTGTCGATGCTGATTGGGCAAGTGATAGCTTAGACAGAAAATCTTACACTGGATTTTGTTTTGTTATGTCAGGCTCAGCTGTTTCATGGCAAAGCAGAAAGCAGAAAGTTATAGCTCTATCGAGCACAGAGGCTGAGTATGTTGCGCTCTCTGAAGCTTCTAGGGAAGCAGTATATTTAAGAGAACTATTGTATGAGCTAACTGGATCTTTGTTAACAATTAGGTTGAATTGTGACAACCAAAGTGCATTGAAAATGGCCACAAACCATCAATGTCACAATAGGTCGAAACATATTGATGTTAAACATCATTTTGTAAGAGAGACTATCAAAAATGGAAAGGTAGAGGTCAATTATCTATCTACAAATGAGATGCCAGCAGATTTTTGACTAAAGGTCTAGGTACAGTTAAACACTACAAGTTCATGGAAACATTAGGTATTTTAAAATTGTGATGTAACTCAAGTTTATACTTTGTCGCATATTTAGTTTATTTTGATAAGTGGGGGTGTTGCAACTATGTAACGGCCAGTACGAATATTTTTCATACTATATCAACGCATGGCTTGTCCTCTGCCCAGCAGAGCGGCCCGTTAAATAGGAAAAAAAAAAAGAAATTAAAACTAACGTAATTCCAACTCGGCCCGACAAAAATGCAGCTTCCAAAAATCTAAAATAATTTTTGCTGCAAGAAAAATTTGTCTCTCTGCTAGGCAGAGGACGACAATTGCAACTTCATCGGCTGATAACGGCATTTCTCCGCACTGAGCCTGGCCTCGGTCCGTCCTGGTCAACGCCAGCCCAGCATGCAGATCGGCGTAGCGATGATCCCTGTAATTCATTCTTGTGCGAGAGAGCACCAAAATTCTGTACAGCAGCAATCACGAGCGGCGGTCAAGGTTCGCATCAGCTACCGATCACTTGCTGGACGGACGTTGATAAGAGCTCACGGAGACCAGGCTCAGTGTGATAGTACAGTAGAAACAAAAAGGAACCAAAAAAGTTCCTAGCAAAGAAAGTTTCTTTTTGAGTGGCCGGTGGCTGTACAATATAGTATAATCTATATTAATAAAATAAAATTGCCGCGAGTGCCCTTGGAAGTGATCCCCATTTTAATCAAGGTAGGATTCAGGTAAAAATTTAGTGCAAGTGGCAACGGTATCCCCTCATTTTAGTTAACTCGTGTTCGATCGAGGGTGGAAGAAGTAGGAAGCAGGGAAAATTTAAAGGAACGGCCTAGGTCGGCCGCCACTAGTTTCCCTGGTGCCCGGTCCGGAACCACGTGGTGGACCGTCGGCGTTAATCCCACAAGGTGCCTCAGGAAGGAGCGTCGAGAGGATTTTCCCCGTTTTCGAAAGAAAAAGGGAAATAAAATCAAAAATTAAATTGTGAAAGGACGGGAGAAGAAACATATATATTTCGATATATATCTTGGCTGTCTCCCTGGAGGCCACGTATGTTATCCTGGGCTCGCCGTGGACGTACCTGAGTCCCGTGACGTCATCTATACCACAGTAGAAGAGTTCAACAGGGCAAGGAAGGGAAGAAGAGGAGAGGAGTGGGAAAAAGGGAAGGGAAAGTGAAAGAACTATTTTTTTTTGTTGCTTCTTATTTTCTTTGCTTCTTTTTTTTCTCCTGTATTTTGTGTAACTGGTACACGATTTTTTTTCGCTACGGTCAGCGAGGCGCAACAACGCATTTTTATTATATAATACATCGGCGCAGACCACGGTGATTTATTCTTCTGCCGGTACATAGAGGTTTTGTTTTGTTTTTTTTCGATCAGTTTCAGCAACTCATCAGTTAACACCGAGGTCGAAGCTTCAACCACGTGTGGAAAAAAAAAAACCAAGTAAGTGAATTTTATTTTTTTTTCTTGGTCCTTAAAAGTTAACCTATTCATTATATTGTGATCATCCTGGTCTTACCTGAAAAAAAAAAAAAAAAAAAAGATTCGGATATATTTTCCTATTTGCAAACTAAAATAAAACAAAAAAACTTAGCTGAATTTGTTAATCCCCGTTGAGTTATAATTAACCACTCGCCATAGTCTCTAGCGAGAAAAATTTGTGGAATATCCGTTATTAATAAATAGTCCTGAAATAGAAAAAAAAAAAAAACAAATAAAAATAATAATTACATAAATTATGTAGAATAATGTAAATGTACATAAGAATAGATTTTCCCTTTGATTTTTTTTTAATGAATTAAAATAATACTTACCTTAGTAGATCTGTATATTGTTATCCTCACTTTAGCATATTCTCTATTATACTTTTTTTTTTTTGTTTTAAATTTTTATTTTTATTTTTTTTAACACACTTCACTTATAACGTAGATTAATAAAAGCTTTAGCTTTCTTGCTAGCACCGTAAAATGTAGTTTACCTAATGTAGTTGTAGTAAAACAGTAAATAGAAATGGAATGATGAAGTAGAAAAATTAGAAATAAAATTTATATTGTGAACTAAATTTTTTTTTGGCAATAATTATGTGTTTGTCTGGTGGGAAGTCACTCCGGTTGACGATGTGCTAGACAAGCACCAGTGTTTGGCTGTGATCAGTGGCGCTAGGGCGGAAAGGGCGGTAAATGTGAGCGTCTCATAAAAGGGCCTGCGTTTTTTTTCTTAACTCGTTTTCAATCTGCAGCACCCGAAGCTAAATGTTGGCAAGGAAAAAGAACCTCCCCAACCCTGAGCTTGAGCCGGCGAAATGTGCTGTCCTTAGCCACATACGTTTAGCTTCCGCTTACTGAGCAGTCCGGCGGTGTTGGCATTTATCGGCTAGCTCCAGTAAGCATTGTAACTCTCGTTACAACTAATTGTAACAAAATGTACCTATTAGCGACATCTAGCATGTAATGCGTAAACTAAACATTTTGTAATTCTCTGTGTAACTGTAATAAAATTCAGTCTGCACCGAATAACCAACGTGTTTGCATATTACCAACAACAGTCTGAGAGCCACTCATTCATTAAAGAAAAGTCAGCTTTCTTGAAATTAAAACAAAAGTCGTGCATTAATGGAGAATCCGGCACAGCGAGGTCAGACGAAAATGTGACGTGCTATGTAGGGTGGTGACTGGTTTCCGGTAAAATGGGGGCCAAGCAGCGTCTAACAATAGTACTGCTAGGGTCAGTAGAAAAAACAGGATCCAGTGCTCTGTTGTGGTCGTTCAAGATGTCATTGCATTGCGAGAGGCCAGAAGATGAAATGCTGTCCAGAAAAGAAATGGCATGCGAGGGCGCGATGGCACCGAATGGTGATAGTACATTAGAGTCGTCAGCATATGTCAAGTTGATAATCGGGATAATATTTCCAGGCAAGTTGAAGTCACCAAACAGGAAAAATTCATCTAATGGAGGCAGATCGTCCATAAAGTTGTCAATGCAGGATGCTAATTGTACATAAACATCTTC
Organism: Dysmachus trigonus; assembly: GCA_949715965.1. Classification (NCBI taxonomy): domain Eukaryota; kingdom Metazoa; phylum Arthropoda; class Insecta; order Diptera; family Asilidae; genus Dysmachus; species Dysmachus trigonus. Next base: position 61,271,914 of record OX454320.1, read on the forward strand.
AGGCGACTTAGGTGGAATATATGATGTAGCAACATAAAGATTTCTGTTGGGCAGACGTAACATCACGCAGAGAAGCTCAAGGTCGTCAGCATTCGGGATGTTAACACTTAGCCGACCGCACGCATTACAGTGAACTGTTCGATTTCCACCACTCTGTTTTCATAACGCGAATGATACTCACTATTTGAAATAAAAGGAGTCTGAAAACTATTTAAGAAGTATATATATATTTATTTACGGTAACAATTTCGTTAAACGATTTCACATATTGTTTATAAAAAACATAAAAGTTGTGCACCAACTTACTTTAAAATGGGGAGATCTCCCCGATCGGTCGGCTAAGTGTTAACAAAACTACAAGGCAAATTACCACGCCACGCGTTCATGGCCTGATGGCGATCGCGGCGAAAGACGGAAAACTCACCACCGAAATGCTCAGCGTCATCAATCGAAGCACACAGCTAAGTCTCAGTCAAGCAGATAATATCAAAACAGTAGTCAATCGAATTCAAAAAGAGGCGGCTGGTTTTGGATCGAAGTCCCGTTACATTCGAATAGTAGAAGAAGAGATTCGAGATAGGTTTTTTGAAGATCCCTTCGAGTTGGCTCTGGTCCTGGGGATGAATTCCCGAACGATCGAGTTGTTAGGCCAAATTTCCGGGGACAAAACCGCTTGAAACAGCCCATCAGGCACAAGCAGCTTAAAGGACGCCGAGAATGAACGACCGGCCTCACCGCGGAGCGAGTGGATCCTTTTACAGGCAAGCAAGTTCCAATCGGCACCGGTGCACGACGAGATAAAATTGACGACATCCTCAGCCGTGGTGTCACGGTGAATTCGAGACACGAAGACAGAGCGGGGAAGAGTCGCAGGTCTCAAAGATATACGGCCGTCGGGATCAGAGACAACGTCGGTCCCCAAACCGGATGTAGATGGAGCAGTGACAGTCACCGAAGTCTTGTCAGCAGCCAAGTCCTACGATGCAGGCAGAGCCGGAGCAGCTGAAACATCAGAATCACCAGTAGCACTACGTTGAGGCGCGCGCCGTGGTGTCACGGTGAATTCGAGACACGAACACGGAGCGGGGAAGAGTCGCAGGTCTCAAAGATATACGACCGTCGGGATCAGAGACAACGTCGGTCCCCAAACCGGTTGTAGATGGAGCAGTCACAGTCACCGAAGTCTTGTCAGCAGCCAAGTCCTACGATGCAGGCAGAGCCGGAGCAGCTGAAACAGCAGAATCACCAGCAGCACTACGTTGAGGCGCGCGCCGGCCAGGACGACGAGCAGCATTTCGTTTGCCCCGTGCAGCCTTAGTCCGCCCGCAAGAGGCAGCGGTAGTGGACTGTGAAGTGGATATGTCTTCATCATCTACAGGAACGATATCGTCATGTTGGGGCAGCAATGTGGGTGGCCCTTCCGTAACCCCGTGGCCAGAGCAAGAGTAACGTACAGAGAGGGACCCGATATCAGCCGCAATAGCACCCATGAGCTCAGAGTTCGCTGGAACTGCTGCAGACCACGAGCCGAGGTCATTCTTCACCTGCTTCACACTTCTGCGAATGTCTTCCACCACCGGCATAATAGAAGCCGGAAGATCAGATCCCAAAGTCACAGAGTGAAGATCGTCAATTGAATCCGACATAAGTGCGACTTTACTAGAGAGTTCATGGGATTTATTTAGGAGAGTCACAGTTTTGGATTCTGCCGCCGTAGTAATGCTCAATATTCTATCGAGCTTTTCACTAAGCACGGGCAGCTCCTCGATGAAAGATTGCAGATCAGCCCAACCGGAGAGAAGTGAGTGCATTTTGTTGGCTACCCCATAAAAAAGTCCAGCAGTGTTAAGTCGCATGAACTTGGGCGTCAATTGACTGGTCTAAATTGTGCATCAAGTTGACTGTTTCCATAGCTGTATGAGATGTGGCACCGTCTTGTTGAAACGACATGTTGTCTGCATCGATAACATCATCAATTTTTGGAAACGAAATTTGATTAAGTGTTGGTCTGTAATGAATCCCACTGACGTAACTATGGTCCCTGCATCATTTTTGAAGAAAAATTGACCAATAATGCCACTAGACCATAAACCACATCAAACAGTCAATTTTTCTGGTTGCTGAGGATTGCTTTCACCCAACCAGAAATGTACTTCGTCACTGAAGATAATTTTTTTTCCAAAGTGAGGATCAATTTCAAGTTTCTGTAAAGTCCATGATCATTGTTTAGTTTTTGAGTCAACTGAATCTTATATGGATGTAAATTCAAACCTTTGCGCAAAATACTTATTTCTTTCTCTCACTAGCAGTTTGGTGTCAACTACAGTACCACTTGATTCATGTTTATTCACCAGATGATGAATTGTGCTTTCTGCAGGGTGAGTATTTCAACGCACAGATTCCTTATCATTCTCCATAAGAAAAAGTCCAGTGGAGTAAGGTCAGGTGACCTAGCAGGCCAAGGAATCGGTCCACCTCGTCCAATCCAGCGCTCTGGTTCATTCAACTTTGCCCTAACAATGTTCCCAGTATGCACAGGTGTTCCGTCGTACTGTAAATACATTGCGCTTCTGGTGGCCAGGGGGATGTCCTCCAACAGATCCGGAAGGGAATTCTCCAAAAAGTCCGAATATAGCAGCTGACTATTCAGCACTTGGGGCAAGATGAAGGGTCCAATCAACTGGTTGCCGATGATGCCAGCTCAGACATTGACACTAAATCTTTGCTGGAAGGACCGACACCTTCTCCTATGTGGGTTCACATCTGACCAGGTGTGGAGGTTGTGGAAGTTTGTGATGCCATCCCGGGTGAATTGCGATTCATCCGTCCACAGAATTCGGTCTAGAAACCTTCTGTTTTCGATGTCAGACTCGAACAGCCAAGTGCAAATTGCAATCGTCTTTCGGAATCTCCTTCCTGTAGTGCTTGGACCAGGATATGGTGGTATGGATGTAGTCCCTCTCGGTTCACAACGGTCCAAACTCTCCCTGAAGACAATCCTAACCGTCGTGCTACCTGCCTGATGCTTATTTCAGGGCTGTTCCTGACGATGTTGAGGATTTGTTGGTCGGTGTCCGCTGAATCGGCCGTTGTTCCTGATCAAGTTTCTGCTCTGGGGGCGGTTACACTTCCGGTTTCTTTTAACCTTCTGAAAGTCCTTGAAAATACCCTTCTGTCGGGTACACGCCGATTCAGGAATCTCCTTTGGTATTCTCGTACGGTCTCACTATCATTTCCGTCTACTAAACCGTACACGTAAATTATATCGGCATACTCTTCAACACTGCATTCTGCCACTTTATCTTAATTTTTTCTTTTAAACACCCGTTCTTATCGCTTGCTTCTTCAACTCTGGTCAATGTCCTTTCAAACTTACCCATTTTTATACCATAATTCATAGGAGGTATTAGAAACGGAGCGTCAGGATACTTAGGAGTCAATACTGGATATAATAAACTAATAACGCTATTTAACGAGATTACATTTATTATTTTATTACTGTTTTGCTGAAAAAATAAAAATGTATTACTTGTGTTTCCTAAATAAACATTTCCGAACTTGCTGTCATAAAAATTGTATACTTAACGATTTTTTTCATTATGGTGCAATAAAGTAATTAGGTACCTGTGAGTATGTTTCAATTTCAGGACTTTTGCAACCCCTTTCTACCTGGGCATGTTGCACCTTTTTGGAAAGGTAATTAGATAGGCAACTTAAAAAAATAAAAAGTAGGTATGTTAATAACATGAATTTCGGAGAAAAGTGGGGCGATAGGTGAAAAATCGTGAAATAAAAGTTAGTTTTTTCAACTTCCAAGGGGGATTGTGGCCAAAGGGTTGGGATAGGGGGGTGGTGTTGACCGTTTTTCTTCGAAATAGTAATTTTTTGAGATCGGTTTGGGGTCGCTGCGATGCGTAGAAAAAAAGATAAAAATACAAGAGCGGTTCCCATATAAGGCAAAATCCTGATTTACGAATCACCCTGTAACTGCCAAACGGTGCGAGATGCCCCCCCCCCCCCCCACCCATACGATTTTTTGCTTGTCTCGGCCTGACCTTTCACCCCCTGCAGTATTGACCTCCCACCTCTGAACACCCTGTATATATGTATGGATGTATAGAGTTTCTAAAGTTTTGTAAAATACATATTATTATTCAAAATATTATTATTATTTATATAGTTTAATAATTAATTTTTCTATTAAAATTCTACTTGAATACATTAAGAACTAGTTACCTGTTGCAAAGTAATTAATAAAAAAGTATTAAAATTATATTTAAATATATATTCAGGAGAAAGCCCGTCCTGGTTCGGTAAAGATATGTTGAAACGTATTGTCTTTTCGTGGCTGTGGGTTAGTCGTATCGACAAGAAAAGGTGTGAATGGATTAGAGTAAGATTTTGTTGCCGGCAAGTAAATATTAGACATTAAGAGTGTGGAAATGTACCCTCAAGTCCTCCCTAAACGATCCTCGACTGACGAATCTCCTTTGTGTTAGATGGCTCGTTTGTTTACTTTGGACTGCTCGTAGGAGTAGCTGGTATTTTATTACTCTTTGACTCTGCATATGTAATTCACGGATATCTTTTAATTACTCTTTCTTTAGGCGAGATCCTTGCAAAAGGGTCTGCTCATTTATGATATTTTGTCCTAAAAGATCCTCTAATAGTATACATGATTTATGATCCTTTGTTCCCGAAAAAAATCAGAAGGTATAAATGGGTACCACTTTGATTGTTCGGATCAATCTACTGTCGGTGACTACTTTAATAGAGAAAAAATTAACTTAGACCCTGATAGCAAAACATGTTTTAAATATTTATAAAATACTTCTTTTGTCCTTTCTGGACCTTCTTTGACGTGAAAACGATGTTAAAATAGATGTATAAAGCTACACGCTGAGCTTGAACCATGATTGAATGAAAAAATCTCTGATTGCAATTTTTCTTTCTGATTTTAAATATACAATACAAATGAATCATTTTGAGATAAAAATGAAAATATTCTGTGGAGGGTTTTTTTAAAAAATTGATTTTTAATCTTTCTCCAAAATCACAATATCGCCAATTTGAAATACAAGTATCATTAATAATTAATCTCAAAAGTATTGCGGTAAATATTTAATTTTTAATAGAAATAAATAAACGAACATGATAACATACATACACGGTGTCCAATAAATTCGAATACAAAAAGAATTTGCGAGATCGAAACACGTATTTAAATTTTATTAAATATTTTTAATGGAATTTAATATAGTGTATATTAAGTACATTTCACAATAAATGTTTTTTGATTATAACTCCTTGTGCGTTTTTTACTAATAATAATCTATTTTCAAAGGAGTTACAAGTGGCACGGACTATTGGCATAGGTATTTCGTCCCAAATTTTAATTATTGCCCGCTTGAAATGCCCTAAATTACTGAACAAGGTAAAAAATATCCAAGGGATTAAAATCAGGACTACTAGGAGGAGTTTTCTTACCGAACATTTTTTCTTCGAATTTTCTCTCTTACGGGTTTAATGCGTTGCTTAGTAAGTACAGTGCGTGAACGTCCACTTTTCTTACGGTTTTCAACAGACGAGGTTTCCTTTAATCGTTTTATGGTCTTATATACAAGGTCCCGTTTTATTCTTTCTTTTCTCAGATCAATATCTCGCAAGGCCTTGTATTTCAAATTGGTGATATTGTGATTTTGGAGAAAGATGAAATGAAAATTTTTAAAAAAAGCCCTCCACATAATATTTCCATTTTTATCTCTCAATACAAATGAATTGTATATTTAACATCAGAAAGAAAAATTGCAATCATAGATTTTTTCATTCAATCATGATTCACGCACAGCGTGGCTAGTGATTAATAACGGACCGCGTTGGCTTCCTTAGCACGGCCAACACAGAAGCTCAACTTCATAACCGAGCTTGAAGTTAAAAATTCTGCGACTTCCCTCAACACAACTCTACCAGCATGCCCGATCCTGAATCATTTAACGTTTACTCGGAAAGTAAGAGTCATAGCATACTGTCAAAGATTCATAAATAGATGCAGAAAGAGTGGAAGTTTGAATCAACAGGCAGGACTACGTTCCACAGAATATAAAGCGGGAATGGAAACTCCCTTATTAAGCGCTGAAGAACTGCGGGCTGCCAGATATACTGTAAATAAGAGATAAAGGCGCTTAAACAAGGGAAGGCCCTAAAAAAGTGCAGCAAAATCTTAGCGCTATAGTACATCCGTTTTTGAATGATTGCGGAATTTTTAGAGTCGGTGGTAAACCAACAAATTCAATTCTTCCGAAATCCGAAACACGTGTCACAAATTTAATCAAATTCAGTGGCCTCAGATGTACCATGATAGGTATCAATTTTCCTCGTGACGGTCGGTTTTTCTATGCTGACTCTCCATACCAAAGTCTGCAATAAAAAACATTCGCTTTAAAAATTTATACAATTACCTGGTATACGTAAAAAAGGCACCACTGATTGTGATAAACTAAAATTGCTAAGTATATTCAAAACTTCACAATCAATAAGAACTTCTCAAACTTCATCGCACTAAACTCTTCCATTCTAATATGTACAAACAATAACTTATGAGTACCTGCGAACTACAAGTGAATCTTTTTGCTTTCCTTTGACAACTGTATTGAAACCAATTTCGTAATATGTCAATGAAACCAATTTCCATCCATTTTACTTCAAGTGTTGTAAATATTACAGGAAAATGCTTCAATCGGAATTGGTAGTTGTAATTAAAACTACTTGCTGTAGCTCTGAAAACTCATTGTAAAATTGGAGCTTGATTTTTGTTGTTGATTCTGTTGCCTTCTGTAATAGGCGAGGAGCCACCAATCCTAAAAGTACCATGATCGCGGATTTGAAAATTTTTGGTGGGAATGAAAAGTTTTCACTCAGATGAATAAGATGGGCTTGGTCGGCGTTGATTTAATTAGCCGAAAACATGTTTAATTAAGTTTTGTATTATTCAATGACCACAATGTTTTACCGTCATCGCGGATTCAGATCAATCTTAAGTTAATTTGTACGAAATTTTATACAGATTTAAAAAAAACCCGGCTGACCGATACTTTTTAGCCGGAAAGGTCCGGCATAACTATTTGAATGGTGTGACAAGGGATAAAATTGTCACGGAAACATTTTTTTTTTTTTTTCGTTTTACGTATTTTAATGCCAGATTCGAAAATATCTTGATATGCGGGCTTAGAAAATGCGGGAAGTATCGCGCATACCAGTTCTTATTACATGGTTGAGATTTCTACTATTACACATTGTACTTCGTTGAAGAAATTTTTTTGAATGAATGAATTTAAAAGCTACCTGCATCAACAGTATGACATACACCTAGCAGAAAAGTTAGGTTCATCAGTCTGTCGAGCTCTACTGGGCTTCCATGCCTTTACAGGTTGTGATTATACAGTTCGTAAAGGAAAAATTAAAGCCTACAACCTCCTATTACAAAATGAAGAATATCAACATATGTTCGAGCATTTGACGGATCCAAAAGACATTAATACGAACCAACGGAATGTGGATCGCAATTGAACGAATCCAGTAAACTTGAAACATTGTGGTACATTGGCCCATCTGCACCGTTGAAAGTTGAAGAAATTCTTAGTAATTAACAAAATGAGGAAGAAAGCGAAGAACCAGAAGAGGAAAGAAATTATAATTTTGATGGTAATGATTTGGATGATTATTGTTACGGCGACAGGCGCCGTTTTACAATGTAAGCCTAAAACAGAAAAATAGAATCATAAAGAAAAAAATGTTTAATTATCTTTTGTAAGAAGGAACCTGAAAAACATCTGCGTTTTAACCAGGTTCCAGAGAAATTGTCTGTGCCGGTTATAAGGACCGTAATAAAATAAGGGTCCCTCTGACATGTTGTTTGTTTCAGAGGTAGAAATTAAGAATAAATATAAGTTTCTTATGTAAACTGGCCAGTTTTTAGATGTAAGACATTTTTGTATTCACTTGATGTTAAGAACTCGCTGCGAGCACTTCGCCCGACAGCGTTTTTGTTTGAAATAATATAACGAGGTTTTTTATGCCTATTAACGGCTTTTTCCTCGTGCGCGAAATAAAGTTAAATAATTCGAAGCGCAAAATAAGTTGTTTTATTTAAATAGTAGACTTAAAATTCACCCTTAGGGACGTGAGTGCCCATTGGCGGACCCAATGAGGACCAGCGGAGTTAAAATCTAAAGACACAATTTAAACATGGTCATTCGAGCCGGATTTGTTAAAAACTCATTGGTAACCGTGACAAAGTGGTGAAAGTTGTTATAGTGACTGCGAATCACAAAGTGACAATTTGTGTTTAAGACAAGTATAATTTGAATCAAGTGTTAATATTGTTATATTCGCATAGTACAAAAAACAAAAAAGAGTGTTTTGCTTGCCTTCATTTAAAACGATGCCTCCTAAAAAGCAATCTCTTGAGCTGATGGCCGCCGGGCTAGCAGAGCGATTAGGCGAAGTCAGTAACATTTTTGAGGAGACGCAGGATGAGACTTTGATTCCACCTGCGGAGGAAATTGACTTGCGGCTTGGCGATCTACAATCAACATGGGATGCCTGTCAAGCAGTTTATTATGAGATTTGCTCCCAATGGACCCCAGAGCAACGAAGGCAAGTGGCTTTCTTCGAAAATAACGAATTCGAAACTGCCCGACGACGTTTCCGAGATGCACGACTGGCCTTACGTCGTCTTCTTCCCAGAGAAACACCAGACCCGATGACTTCAACAAGAAATCCCGCTGAAATTACGCAAATGGGTGAGTCTAATTTGTTTACCTCAGTAGGCCGTCTTAGTCGGCTTGATCCACCGACTTTTGACGGAAATAGAGCGCAGTGGATAGGATTTAGAAATACATTTGAGTCAATGGTAATAAATACCAATTTATCCAAAACCGATAAATTAAATTATTTGAAAAGAAGTTTAATTGGTAGCGTTGCTGGAATAACAAAAAATTTGCCTGCCTCGGAAAGCAACTTTGATCGCGCTTGGCATGAACTAAATGAGAGATACAACAATACTCGCCTGTTGCGACAGGCTCACTGTGATTCCCTGCTTAACATTGAGACGGTTATCAGGGCTAATGATGCTAATGATTACGAGAGAGTAATCAACGAGGTTCAGGAACACCTCATCTCCCTTGAGGGACTTGGTGCTGGCGTGAGCGAATGGGGAGAATTATTGTTAACCGTGGTTCGGTCAAAATTTGATAGAGTCCTACTAAACGATTGGGAAAAGCATTCCAAAACGCTAGCGGTCGATCCCGTTTTTTCGGACTTCAAGAAATTTGTTTGGCAACGAATAGAAATTTGTAAGAGCGATGAAACAGCAAAGAGATTTAGTAATTCGTTAAAAACACCTTTACCTCGATCGCGAAAACAAACGTATGCTCATTGCTCAACGTCAAATACAAATCAATGCCCGCAATGCAAAGGTTCACATTCGCTATTTCAATGCCCGTTATTTCGAAAAGTTAAACCGGTGGAACGCAATGAAATCGCGAGAAAACTGCGAGTCTGTTATAATTGTCTGCGATTAAATCATTTATCAACTACTTGCCCGGATAAAAGATCATGCATTCATTGCAGAAAGCGTCATAATTCGTTATTGCATGTCGGTGTAATTTTGAAGCGTAAAAATGAGTCGCCGGTCCATTCAAATACGCAAGTTTCTGAAGAAAGTTCTCCACCGGAGAAAAAACAAGCAATCACATCATATTCATCCTGACTATCTCAACCTCATGGTGTGCTTCTCGCTACAGCCACAGTACGAATCGCTGTTCCTGAGGGACGAGAGGTAACTATTCGCGCGATGATCGATCAAGGATCTGAATCTTGTTTTATCTCGCAAAAAATCTGTAAAAACTTAAAGGCCCCTCGGAGAACGACAGATGTTGTAGTTCACGGTATCGGAGCCTTTGAGGTTGAGCACGTACGAACTTGTGCGAATCTCATAGTACGAGGGCGACGCAAAGATTCGCCGGCTATTTACATCGAAGCTTTGATAATGAAACAATTAACAAATATCACTCCCGCTATTAATTCCGACATTCTATCAATTCAGCATCTCGCGAATTTAGAACTAGCTGATGACGATCTCGCCGGGAATAAACCAATAGAACTTATACTTGGGGCGGAGGTTTTTAGTTCAATTTTATGTAAAGGAGTGCGAATCGGAGGAGAAGATGAACCGGTTGCTCAGGAGACTATTTTTGGTTGGATAGCTTCCGGACGAATTCGTGAATCGAGAAATAATAATCGAAACCACCAGGTAACGGCAACGATGCAAGTGTCACGCGTTGAAAAGATTGACAAATTATTGCGAACGTTTTCGGAAACTGAGGAGGTCCCGACTGGACCTTTTCTTTCTCCAGAGGATAATAAATGCGAAGAAATATTTCAGTCTACGACAATTCGGCGCGAAGACGGCCGATATCAAGTCCGTATTCCATTTAAAGACGAGGTTCCGGATTTAGGAGAATCATATTGTACTGCATTTGAATGTTATCGCAAGTTGGAAATGCGTTTGAGTCGAAATCAGGAAATCTCCCGTCAATATCATGATTTCTTACAAGAATATCTAGAATTAGGACACATGTCTCCAGACACGCATTATTCAGATAATCCTCCCACCCGATATTTTCTTCCTCATCATCCGGTAATACGCGAATCGAGCTTAACAACAAAATTACGGGTCGTATTTAATGCGTCAGCACGCACACAAAACGGAAAATCCTTGAACGACTGCATGTACGTCGGTCCCAAGCTTCAAAATGAGCTTTTCGATATTATTTTGAGGTGGCGAATGTTTCGATATGTATGTTTGGCGGACATTGAGAAAATGTTCCGTCAAATCGCAGTGGCGCCTCAAGATACAGCGTATCAATCCATTCTTTGGAGACCACCGGGTGAAGAAACACTTCAAGCTTATCGTTTAAACACCGTCACATATGGAACTGCGGCCGCTCCATATCTTTCTATGCGCGTTCTCAAACAATTAGCAGATGACGAGTCGGAGCGGTTTCCAAATGCATCATCGGTTTTGCGTAGGGACATTTATGTAGACGATATACTTTTCGGTACTGACACCTTAGAACAAGGTCGAGTTATTCGTAATGAATTAATAAATCTGCTTAAAGCCGGAGGTTTTAGCCTCCGTAAATGGGAGTCTAACACAGAAGATTTATTGCAGGATTTACCGAATAATTTGCGAGCGCGTGATCCTACCAAATTATTTGAAGATTCTCCGACAAAAGTACTCGGAATTTGCTGGCGTCGACAAGATGACACGTTTTCGTTTAATATTCAGTTGAAGCAAGTAAGCCGCGTAACCAAACGATCAGTATTATCGATCATTGCCAGTATATTTGATCCATTGGGATGGGTTTCGCCTACGGTAATAACGGCTAAGATTTTTATGCAAAAACTTTGGCGCAACGGGTTAAATTGGGATACGGAATTAACCGCGGATTTATTAAAAGAATGGTCAACTTTTTATAAAAATATATCTAATCTTGCGACAATATCAATCCCAAGATGGACCGGAACTTTGATAGCGGATCGAAGCTGGGAACTTCACGGGTTCGCGGATGCTTCAAGTCAAGCATACGCTGCGGTAATCTACTTAAAATGCCAAACGGCAAACGGTTCGCAAATTACGCTTTTAACTTCCAAAACTCGCGTTGCTCCTGTAAAGGAAATTACTATCCCTCGGTTAGAATTAAGTGCCGCCGTTATGTTAGCTAAACTTATTGCTCATGTTCGGCGTACATTGCAAATTGATGACATCTCTTGTTTTTGTTGGTCAGACTCTACAATTGTTCTCGCGTGGTTACGAATTTGTCCGAGCAAATTGAAGAAATTTGTCGCTAATCGCATTTGGAAAATTCACGAAATGCTCCCGAAAATCGACTGGAAACACGTACCATCAGAAGATAATCCAGCGGATCTCGCGTCACGCGGAGTTTCGCCGGGTGATTTGGTTACTTGCGATTTATGGTGGTATGGTCCCTCTTGGCTGGCTGGGTCAAGGGAAACTTGGCCGACGCTTGAGCAGACTGATCCCTCCGAACTTAAAATTGAAGTGAAATCGGGATCGTTGACCACGCAGATAATACGAGAAATTAACCCTACGGAGCAATTAGCCCAACGTTTTTCATCTTGGCCGAAACTCCTTCGATTTACAGCTAGGGCGAAACGTAGCGTAGCTCGATATCGAGGCCATGATCAATTAAAGTCATTTTCAGTATTTATCCACGAAGCATCAAATTTTTGGATAAAGCATATACAAGATAATTTGTTTAGTAAAGAAATAGCGTTCTTAAAAGAGAATAAAAAATTACCTAAAGGAACACTGCAATCACTTGACGCATTTGTTGATGACCGGGCGGGTGGTAGATTGAGAAATGCTCAATTGCCATTTTCGGTCTCTCATCCGATCATTCTTGGATCGCATCATTTGACAAAACTTATAATACGAGCCGTTCACTATTCTACATTACATGGGGGACCCCAATTGATGTCGCGAGTGTTAAGAGAAAAATATTGGATAATTAAAGGACGTAATCAAATTCGATCAATTGTTCACAGATGCGTTATTTGCACACGCCATCGGGAAAAATCGTGTGTTCAAAAAATGGGAGATTTGCCAAGGGATCGGGTATTACCATCTCGACCATTTTCAAAAACTGGGGTTGATTACGCTGGACCTTTTATGGTGCGCGCGGTAGCAGGGCGGGGCCGCGCTGCATACAAAGGGTACGTTGCCCTGTTTGTGTGCTTGGTAACCAGAGCCATACATTTGGAATTTGTATCCGACTACTCAACTGAAACTTTCCTTGCCGCGTTTCGACGATTTATTTCGAGATACGGTATGCCAGCGGTTATGATGAGCGATAACGGTACTACCTTTCAGGGTGCAGACCGCGAGCTGCGCAAAGCTTTCGCACGAATAAAGAAAGACCAAAATTTAGAATCTTGGTTCGCGACGGAAGGGGTGGAATGGAGCTTCATTCCACCTGCGGCTCCTAACCACGGAGGATTATGGGAAGCAGGTGTGAAAAGTGTGAAGCACCACCTGAAACGAGTCATAAATAATCAAATCCTAAGTTTTGAAGAAATGTGCACTTTACTTGCTCAGATCAGTGCTTGTTTAAATTCGCGACCGATAGCCCCTATGACTGACAGGGTAGATGACTTCTGCTTCCTCACGCCGGGCCATTTCCTCGGCTGCGGCTTGGGAATGTCTGTTCCTGAACCAGACCTGAGTGGTGACAAGCGAAATAGATTGTCACGTTGGAAACGCGTACAGCAAATGCGCGATCAGTTTTGGCGTGTGTGGACCCAAGACTATCTATTGCACTTACAGCAGAGGCGTAAGTGGCTCACAGCATCTCAAAATTTGTCCATTGGCGACATTGTGTTAATCCGGAACGACTTGTTGCCGGCATGTAAATGGGAACTGGGGCGGATTATTGAGTGCTTTCCAGGCAAAGACGGACTAGTTCGTGTAGTTAAGATAAAAACCGCAAAATCTTGTTTTAATCGAGCTGTTAATAAAGTATGTTTACTACCACTGCGCTCTACAAACTCAGAGGAAACAGACGATTGACTATCACTCAAGCAATGTTAATGCTGCGTAATTTTAATAATAATTATTACACAATAGAATATAGTATAGAATATATCTAGCATGCGTAAGTGTTTTTTCAGCTTCAGCAAACCGACCCAGGGCGGGCAGTATACCTACATAGACATAAAATATTTTTGTAAGAATAGTCATAAGCAAAATATATGTATCTAGATATATTTCGGTGAATAAAATGAAATGATTGATATTTCGCTACTGACCCGTAGCGAGGCGGGCAGTATGTTACGGCGACAGGCGCCGTTTTACAATGTAAGCCTAAAACAGAAAAATAGAATCATAAAGAAAAAAATGTTTAATTATCTTTTGTAAGAAGGAACCTGAAAAACATCTGCGTTTTAACCAGGTTCCAGAGAAATTGTCTGTGCCGGTTATAAGGACCGTAATAAAATAAGGGTCCCTCTGACATGTTGTTTGTTTCAGAGGTAGAAATTAAGAATAAATATAAGTTTCTTATGTAAACTGGCCAGTTTTTAGATGTAAGACATTTTTGTATTCACTTGATGTTAAGAACTCGCTGCGAGCACTTCGCCCGACAGCGTTTTTGTTTGAAATAATATAACGAGGTTTTTTATGCCTATTAACGGCTTTTTCCTCGTGCGCGAAATAAAGTTAAATAATTCGAAGCGCAAAATAAGTTGTTTTATTTAAATAGTAGACTTAAAATTCACCCTTAGGGACGTGAGTGCCCATTGGCGGACCCAATGAGGACCAGCGGAGTTAAAATCTAAAGACACAATTTAAACAATTATCAATAAATAATCTTGAATTAAATATAAAATTCTGTATCAACCTTAATTTATTGTATTGACAACTTCAATTAAAATTTTCCTGTAAGCCCTTTTTCCATACTAATCTGCATATAACTTAAAATCTAAGAAAGAAACCGGAGTTAGAGAAATTACATTTACTCCCAACAAATGACTTCCGGCATTTTCTAAGCCCACATACCAAGATATTTTCGAATCTGGCATTAAAATGCGTAAAACGAAAAAAAACAAAAAACAAAATGTTTCCGTGATAAAAGAGAAATGTTACCCCTTATCACACCATTCAAATAGGTATGCCGGACCTTCCCGGCTAAAAAGTATCGGTCGGCCGGGTTTTTTCTAAATCTGTATAAATTTCGCACAAATTAAATTAAGATTGATCAAAATCCGCAATGACGGTAAAACATTGTGGCCATTGAATAATACAAAATTTAATTAAACATGTTTTCGGCTAATTAAATCAACGCCAACCAAGCCCATCTTCAGTGGCGTAACTATAGGGTGGCAGGGCTGGCAAAATGCCACGGGCCCCCAACCCAAGAGGGCCCCGGCCCAAGAGGCCGCGAGCTCAGAAATAACCTAGCATTTTTAACAAAATTTTGTACCTAAGTACTTAAAAATTATAATTTTTTTAAGTAGTTAAAATCAATCAAAGTGGGGCACAACTAAAGACCATATACAAATTCAAACTAATCATTAAAATTTCAACACATTCGAAACAAAAAGATGTCGATTTTCAAAACGCATCCATTGGTTGCTTCATTTTTTGTTGCGGTTCATTGGTGACGCGGGCGAGCTAGTGACGGTCGGAGAATTCCCTCATTTTGTTGACCAAGAGGCTAGGAGCCGGTATCACTGAAAGTCCCGTCATCGCGGATTTGAAAAATTTATATGTAAATCGATAGTTAACAATTATACGAATAAAATCAACTGGTAAGCGTTGACTTAGTAAGCCGAAAATAGGTTAACACTAGAACTACCGGCGCTCAAGCTTGTAATTTTAATAATTTTTGGCACCTTTAAAGTAATATGCTTTCACATTTAAATTAATAATTATAAATGGAAATAGGTTCGCGATATGTCGTAATTTTGAACCTTAATAAGATTTGGTATTACTCTTAAGAGATATTTTCAAAAAATATGATTAATTCAAGCAAGAAATTTAGTACCGGTCAATTTGACCGGTCTTGGTAGTGTTAAATAAAATTTATTATTATAAAAAAGCAAAAATGCATCTTACTGTTATCGCGGATTTTGATGAATTTTAGTGCATTCGATAGGAAATTTCGCGATTTAACCGAAAATTTTGCTGTCAAACTTAATTTGGCCGGAAGGGTACAACGTACCTATTTGTACGGTGTGATAGGGGGTAAAAAAATTTTTCTCTTAAATGAAATCCAATGAAATTAGCGAGAAAATGTCAAGGAAATATAAAGAAAATCGGCATTTCTATAATTTTTAATTCTAAAAAAAAAAACGCAAAAAATTCGGAAGTTTTCTTCTTATTCTAGATTAAATTAACTATAAAATGCATTATAAATCTCGGCATCGGCAAACACCGCTAACATTTCAAATTTTTAACAAACTTTATAAAGTGAAAAAAAAACCCCATATTTTTTTATTTAAAAATTTGAAAGTTGTTGTTATGGTTCTCTTTTCAACTGTTAATTTTACTACAATATTATTTTTAACGAATTTTATTGTTAAAAAGGAGTTTTACACCGATAAATTTAAAATAAGGTTAAGTTTTCACGTACTTATTTTTATGAGATCTGTATACTCAAGAAATGTAATATTGAGTATATAACTGCTAAACATAGAAATCTTAAAGTTCTAATGGTTAATTAAAAAATAAACAATATATTAGCTTAGGTTTTACTATGGCAAAATGAAACTGCTTTTTCAAATATTTATTTTTAAATTAAAAAAAATTAAATATACATATTGGGCACTACAGTTAGAAAGCCTATATTCTCAATATTATATTTCATACCGATATGTCAACAAACAAAAAAGTTACAGATTTATGACACGAAAAAGTCCCGCTGGGACCACTGTGCGCCGGAGGGCCCCATCCGAAGAATTTGCCACGGGCCTCAGATGGTATAGTTACGCCACTGCCCATCTTATTCGTCTGAGTAAAAACTTTTCGTTCCCACCAACAATTTTCAAATCCGCGATCATGGTACTTTTAGGATTGGTGGCTCCCGGACTATAATATTTATAATTAATTTTTACAATATCGCAAAAAAAAAGGCAACACAAATTTCTATTTTTGCTCTAAAAATTAGTACAATTTACGCAAAAATGACGAATTAATACTAGATTTATTTATTAAAATATATAAAACTTTTCTCTGGATGTGGTAGTTCTAGTATATTATCTACTTTTAGTAGTTAGGCTTGGTAGTTCTAGTGTTTAAAAATTAAATTATATCAAATTGTTCTTCATTGTATTCTAAATTAATTTAAAATGAAATAAATAAAGGCCATAGGAGGATAAGAAGGGGTAAAGTGCCCCCGCCCCGATGATGGCCGTTATATTTTTTTATCGTCAGGAATAACACAAGTAACAATTTGGCCAAGTTTCATACTTTAATAACATAGACACACAAAAAAAGAAAAGTGGTTTGTACTTTACATGCGATATATGGTTTTCGATGTATTTTCGCGCGCTGAGCACGAATCTGGTGCCACAATTGAGCCATTACATCACAGTTAATTCCTAACCTCAAAAAACAGGTAAAAAGTAGCAAATATCCGGATAAATGTACAAGGAAAAATACAGGAATTTCTTTTTTTCATATCCAGATGTGTATTTTTATGTAAAAGAACCCCGTGAATCCAAATCCACCGTCAGAGTTTAGGTGGCACGTCATGTTTTTTTTTCCTAACCTCAAAAAACCGGGTCAGAAATATCGATTTCCAAAAGTCAACCGATTTACGCGGGGGTTTTAGGGGTCGCTGATCACGATTCTGAAGTCATAGTTGCAAAATTCAAGATGGCGGACCCAATATGGCGGACGAGATTTTCCAAAATCAACCGAGCTACGCCAAATTTGGTATTTTTTCCAGATTTTTTTCTCCACCGGGGTGACACGTAAAAATATAGAATGCCGATTTTTATTTGTTTTTTGTAGGTTACGACTGGCGTCGTTTTTTACAATATATATTTTTTTCCTGGGTCAGACTGAGAATTGGACACACACGGCTTACCCACCAATACCTCCTATCTACGCCGGTGGAAAAAAATATACGTTATAAAAATGTTAAGAAGCTATAACAAAATTTTGGTCATTTTACCAACATTCAAAAAGGCTGAAAACATTTATTGAAAAAAGGAAAAACAATTTTTTTGGATTATATCCAGTTTTTAGTTCGACATCTATAATATGTCCAAATCCCATCTAAATAGGCCAACGCGTTCAAAAGACATTAATTTTTTTTCAAAATTTTTAAAAATTAATTCTAATCCTTTGGGTATTAATTATTAAGGGATGAAAGTTGGCCAAATTGTTACTTGTATTAGTCCTGACGATAAAAAAAATATAACAGTCATAATCGGGGCGGGAGCACTTTGACCTTTGCACAATAGTTTTTAATTTAAGAGTGCAAGCTAATTCCATA
The DNA here is from genome assembly GCA_949715965.1 of Dysmachus trigonus. Taxonomy (NCBI): domain Eukaryota; kingdom Metazoa; phylum Arthropoda; class Insecta; order Diptera; family Asilidae; genus Dysmachus; species Dysmachus trigonus. The sequence goes on from OX454320.1 coordinate 61,289,997, forward strand.
AGAACAGCTTTTCTTAGAAAAACATTGTGCGACCGAAAACGAGTCAATAGTTTTCGAATCAATTAATGTTAAGAGAGTACTTCTAAAATGCAAAAGCTTGCCAACTAAATTCTAATAAAAAATTGTATCTCCTTTTTGCAACGGTGCTTTCCCAACGCCATATGGGTAATAAATAATTCATTTTGCCAATCTACCACTTTACGAGCTTTCGGAAGGAACTGCCGAAAATTAAAAGGAAGGCGTCTTGGTAAAATTAGGCGGTCGTTTGCAGGACCCTCCGTATGCTAAGGGGCTCTCCAGAAAGAGGATCCAGCTAAGCTTAAAACCGGCGAAATCCTCGGAAATACCTTCCAGCTGGAAAAACGTACTTCGCTCGAAAAGCTTATCGAGCTTTGGTGAAAAAGAATCCGAGCTAGTGGGGATGTATTAAAGTTAGGCAAACGTGCTGAAATTTCAGTTTTCTTAAATTTGCCACAGACTAGACTTGATAGCAAAGGTTGCGGATTGCTCCTTTTTCCTTGAGGTCTGCTTTAACAAAGCAACAACTTGTCGGAATGCTCTCTTCTCCGATGTATCCTCCAAGTCCACGCAGCCTCCATGTGGGCTCCTGAGCTTTTCCTTCGGAGGCCTTGCTGCTCTACCAGATTATCCATTAGTTGCGTTTCTCCCGTCGGACCGTGTCGATACATACACATCGACCCCGCGACCCACAGGCTGGTTGTGAAGATTTTTTGGAAAATATTTCCCTTCAAAATTGCTATTTAGTATTAGTGTTGTGAAAGCTTCCTAGTGCCCTCCTGGACCGTCTTTTGTTGGTAATAAGGTGTGCCGCCAAATGATGCTATCATTTGAGTGCGCTAAGTGATTGTTCCCTCGCCGGTGTGAAACTTTGCAAGTGGCTTCTAAGACTTCGACGACGCAAAAAGCGAAAGTGTAGGGCTGACTTGATCCGGGTCCAGTCATGATTAGTAAGTTTTCGCTTATTTGATTATCCAGGTTAATCCTTAGTATGTACAAAGGGTCGGGACAGGAAATGCGACTGGACTTAATAGAGTACCCTTCAGTCCAGTGGACAACATCGAACAGTCACCAGACAAAAAGAAATCTGAGCTGTAGCAGTATAATTGAATTCCACTTCGATCCAACATCAGCATGCAGTGCAAGTTCCTATATCTGGCTAGAGATTTCGGAGTTTGAATTTTTCATGAATACTCCCCCTTTGACCCAGACCCCGCAATTCGTTCGCTTTAGAGCAACAGCAAATTGAAACAACTCGTGTACTCTTATAACCATTCCACACGAACCCGCAGGATCTCAGTCCAGATGTTCCTCCTCACGTCCAACTATTATCCCTGCAGGCCTTGTCGCCTGTCTGTCTAGTGTCTATACATTGACGAATCCTGTCTCGTCCTGGCCGGGAGGTACAAGGTCCCCGTAAGAGTAACCCCAAGCGGAATAAGTTTTATCGCCTCGGGTGAAGATTTAATGCTTTTAATAAAATGCGTCCCCGGACTTGGCTGCTCCGCTGCTACTGACGTAATATAAACTTAATAAGCAAAAGGAGTCAGCAGTTAAAACGTGAATAGATTTAATTTAGATGTGGTGCTCCGCTCATCGCTCGACTTACACCCCCAGGCAAAGAGATAATCAAATTTACAAGCGCCTTGTTAAACTTCACACCATCCGTACGGTGTGTGTTTTCCAAGTGAGCTAAAAGCAGAAATTGGAGACTAATTTTCCGAATAATACGTTTAGTTTAGACGTACACATCCGCCACGCCACCAGAGCCATTTGCTTTAATTTCACCAGAATTAAAATTTTTAAATAATTCAGCTAACATTCTGCAGAATTATTTAATTAGTTATAAAATTAAACTACACTGTGCTAAATGGCGCGAAAGGCGAACAAAACTTTTATGAATTCATTAGGGATCTTGTGCGGAGATAGAGAAACGAGAGGTATCGTCTGCACATATATTTCCATCTCATGTAATAGAGTGTACAAGCAGACTCTTTTTGGACCAGTAGTTCATATGTATACCGGAGTTCCGGAAAGTTTTCCAGGATGTGAAGAGACAGCACGGGCTAATTCCTTTGAGGTTTACGTTGGTACCACTCAACGCTCCGGACCGCAACGGTCTGCATGCAACGTTTTATAACTATAAAATATAGGTAATGGTCCATTGCTATTAGTCTCCGGGTTTGGGCATCAATTCCAAACTTAAATCCCGAAAACTACTTAATGCTTCTTCCTCCATCGGACAGTTTAACCGAAGTAGACATATCTACGCGGGATTGGTGCTGTGAGGGAAGTTAATGATTATTGTCTGGATGAAGATATCGTTCACCAAATGCCTCCTTTACATACGAGTATAGACAGTTCTGGCCCACTTTTCCTGCCAAGCTGGCTTTTTATTTCCCACAAGGGCAAGAGTGACGCAGATTAACCGATGAAACTCAAGAACGTGATTTGGTCGAAAAGTAGGATGGGATAGGTGCTCATGTAAAAATCGGATTAACATTTTAGCCAAGAACTTTAAAAGCTTGCCACTTTGGACAGGCAGTTCAGAAGTAATCGAAAAGCTGACTAAGAAACGAGAAGGAATTTCATTACTTGGCGCTGAGCTTTATTCATGTATTGTTAATTCAACAAGTCTCAGGTAGGTTCTCGGGGATAATTGCCGGGAATTCTTTAATTTATTCTCGTTTGTCATCAGGGTGTTGGGTGTTGTAGCTTGTAAGTTCATGCGATCTCAGGAATGGAGATCGTTGGTCCGTCCTTTGCCGGATTAAATCAGATGGGCGTTCATTGCAAGTTATTTTCATCGTCATCTGATTTCGGTGTGTAATGAAAAAGGTGAAGTACGGAGGGGCATCAACTCGGCTTAGTACTGAATTAGCATGTATTTCTTAGTTTTGCGTAGTTGTACATATCCACCACAAGGGTTGCTTTCCCTAATATTAGCATTTAATCAATTATCATTAAAAAGTTTTGCAATTTTTTATTAGAATGCATTTTAATAAATTCCTACCTCTTAGTAGCATGTAAATGAATAATTCAAGCACGATTAAGATTTGTCATTAATTTATTAGTATTAGTTTGTTTTTAATTAGAAAATAGTTTATGACTTTACCAAAGGTTAATACTCTACCAATCGAATTTAGAAAGACAAATTGCCATAAATGAATATATGGTATAATAGTCACAAAAAGAAGGAGGCAGAAGTTTTAAGCAAAGCGCAATGTAAATAAAACAATTTATTTAAACTTTGAACAAACATTTTTCCCCTTATATATGTACCAAATATTTACATAAAAAAACCGGTGAAGTGCGAGAGGTACCAGCTCCGTAGAATACAACAAACGAAATATTGATCATTACGGATAACTTTGGAAAAGAAACAAACAGAGTTTACAAAGAACAATCAGCCACTCGCACTCGACAGTTTCTTCTATTCCTGTAATCTTTACTAAATTCTTTGTCGTCGTGAATATTTTCAAAACCTAGTACTTTGTTTACATTGACTTAACCCAAGAGCAAACCTTTTGGCAAATATTTGACATACTCGCAAATGAATTTGATGCAATAGCAAATATATTTAACCCATCAACAGATAGATTTAACCAAAACGTAAATATATTTAACCTATTCACGATTCATTTAACCGCAAACACAAATAAATTTAATCTTTTCACAAATTGATTTCCACGAAAATTCATATAGGCTGCAAGATAGAAAACTATTTCTTTCCAATTAAAATAACCATTTAATTTTAAAATCACACTTAAAATTCCCGTATTCATATTATATATTAGTTATATTATAAATTTCATAATCTGTCCTTTTGCTATTCATTCTAAGAGGAAAACCATATCAATCACAAAATTACTACAGTCAGTCTGTGTAATTTGCTACAAACTTTGCTCAATAAAATGAGATTGTGTTCTCTATTTTGGTCACCTAAAACTGATTGAACATGCGCCTTCCTATCCTCAATAAGAAGCGTTGTTAGATTTGAGTCAATTAGCAATAACTTCTGTTCTTGTTCTAAATTTGTTTTGGTAAACTTCTTTAGTCATAACGATAACTGCAAACTGATTCAGTTTTTAAGTTATGTAATTATAACGATTTCACGATATGAGTAGTGATGGACATTTTATTGCAGGAAGTACCCATAATTGGCACCCACATTCAGAAGATGTTTCGTCTTCTGAGAGTAATGAAATATAATATATGTGTGTTATATACATTCGATTTGGAACAAAATACGTATAATATATTCACATATATGATATTTCATAGCCAATCCCAATGGTCAATTATAATAATAGTGATGAAAGCTGATGATGATCAACAACTTGGCGATCAACAGCAAGACCAATATAATAGGCGGAGACAACAGAGGCCAAGAAGAAAATATTTATGCCTAAGTCGCGAAACAAAACACCTTCTCATACCATCTTATGAAGAACGTTTTATTATTGCGAAAGCGGCCCGCAGAATCAAAATAAATGAAAATACTACGAAAAATATTATAAGGGACCATAAAAAGCATGATGAATTGTGTAATGATCGTGGTGGGAATAAGCCCAAAAAGTTAACGCAGGAAGTATTGTTGGCCTTAAAGGAATATGTAGAAGGGAATCCTGAAATAACGGCAAAAACTATCGAAACTAATTTACGTATAAACCGTGAAAAACGCATTGAACAATTAGAAGTGGTTTTCGTGAGCTCAAAATTACCTTCAAATAAGTTCCTATTAAAAATGAGCAAATGAATTCACCACGTATTAGAGCTTTAAGTCAAGCAAACACCTACGCGGTAGCGGTGGCGGTAGGGCGGTGAGATGCAACACATTGGAATAATTTCGCGCAGCCAAACGCGGTGCGGTGGCGGTATGATGCTGCATGTTACATTCTCACCGCCACCGTCCAGCTATCGCGACATCGGAAACACGAGATCAGCAGTCCAGTTTTTACATGTTCAGTAGCCACACATGTCGTGAACTTCGAAATGAGTGAATTTTTACATAACTAACTTCAACTTGTCTGAATGGACTGTCACTACCGCCAAAACCCCCGGGAATAATAAATATGTATAAACCGTAAAATATACTGATCTCTACCCCATCTGTGGGGCGATGTACTTAGTCCGATGATTGCCGCGAAATAACATTGCTTCTTATGGCGGTATAGTCCATTCATTCCACTCCACAGGGCGAATCTGCTAACTACCGCTTTTACGAAAAAGTGATGTTCTATTGATTGTAACTGGGGAGGAATACCATTCTCATGGTACCAAAATCATTATAGGGGCAAGAACAAAATATTAAAGATATTTGCGTTCAAAAGTTACTCTTACTGCACATCGAACAAATTACCACGGAAAGTCGTACTGTCAAGTCGACCTGCCGCTGCTGTTTTGATCGGGGAAATGGTTAGAGTTGTTTTTAACTGCAAAACATTCTAATATTTTGTTCTTGTCACTATAACGTTTTTCAGATCACTAGAAAGGTTTTCCACTATAGTTATAGTTAGTAGAACATAATTTTCGCGTAGAACTTATTGTTTAGCAGTTCAGGCGAATGGAGCGGCATATTTCAGATCTTCCGCCATAAGAAGCAATGTTATTTCGCGGCAATTTTTGGACTGGTTGTGCTTGCTAGTAATCTTCTTGGATGAAAATGAAAAGGACAATAAGTTGAATGAACTATGAAATTGGTTCTTTGAATATGACATCTCTTTGGATGTATTTGCTCTTCCTTGTAATATTGTCATTTTGGCAAATATTTATATAAATAAAAATTATAGACTCAGTAGGAAAAAGATGGGGCTAAGAAGAAGTGATATAACTGCTTCTTGGGCAACTAGCACTCCTTCCCGACTCGATTCTTTTCCTTCTTCTTTTTCACCCACGACGGGATTGGAGGCAAGGTCTTCGACTTTCGTTTCCCTGATAATCAGGGATAGAAGAAGTTACTCTGAATCAATGGCATAATCACTTCGTCAATGTCACGTCTCTTTAATCGGAACTATTCTAATATTGACTTTAATCTTTCTAAAAAACAAATAAGGAATTGGCTTAGTTAAGGTTACTTTCGCCTTTTATTCTGGATTGTAATCATATTCTGTAGTAATCAGTACTTGATGAAGTTGAATAAATAAATAAATAAATAAATGCTGAATGACTATTATAAGAAGTTTCGTTTCCCCAATAACCACGGATAGAAGAAGTTATTCAAAATAAATAGAATAATAGGGCGTATTCTATCGGGTTGGCACGAAAGAAATGAGACAGTTTGTTTTTACATTTTAAATTCTAATATTTTTATTTTACTATACATTTAGTCAATCAAATACTCGCCGTGGGCATCTATGACTTCTTGCCAACGTATAGGCAAGGACTGGATGCCTGTTGCCCAGAACTCAGCGGGCCGTGAGTTGAAGAAGGTGGCTACGTAGGTTTCAACTTCATTAAAAGTGTTAAAGCGTTTATCACGCAAATCATTTTTCATGGCTCTGATAGTCTGAAGGGGCAATGTCTGGGGAATATGGTGGATGAGGTACCGTCTCCCAGCCTAAGCCCTGCAGTTGTTGCCGAGTGGTGGATGCAGTGTGCGGGCGAGTGTTGTCATGAAGTAAAATGACATTGGCTCTTCTTCATCTTTTTACTTTGATAGCTGTGGCTAGTTTATCGAGCTGCGCCGTATATGTTTTAGCATTAACTGTTTCATTATGTAATAATTCATAAAACAGCATGCCCTGAGAATACCAAAAGCAGCACAATAGAACTTTTTCGCCGCGGTTTTGATATTGCTTTGGTTGAGTTGGTGGGTCTTCCTTTCGTGGCAGCCAGAAGGCACGGCGCGTATTGTTTTCGTAGAGAACCCACGACTCGTCCCCTGTGACCAAATCCTCCAAAAACTCCTTCCGGCGCGGTCGAAGTAGTAGCGATTGGCAGACGGCGACCCGAGCAGCACGAGTGGCGTCTGTGAGGGCATGAGGTGTCCATCGGGATAAAACTCTCCTATATCCGAGCTCGTGCAGGTGATGTTCTATAGCTTGATGGCTGCAGTGGAGTTTTGTCGCTAATTCACGAGTACTCGCATCCGGCTTCTGTTGCAGTTCACGGCGCAAATCATCATTGCCGAAAGCTGGTGGTCGTCCCGAGCGAGGCTGACTTTCGAGACTTCGGTCTCCTGTACTGAAGCGTTTGAACCAACGAGACACTGTTGCGTGACTTGTAGTATCTGAGCCAAATGCAGTGTTGATGTTGTCTGCCGCAGCTCGCACACTATGGCCTAACCAATACTCGTAAAGGTATAGAGTTCGAGCTTGTCGCTCATCCATTTTTCTTCAAACTGACTGAATTAATCGTGCGTGCGCTTTTATATACCCCTAGGACTGAAGCACCTAGAATGTTCTATAACATAATATGGTCGAAAACAATTGATTAGAAAAACAACATGAGTAGAGTTTTCTAGAGTATCTCATTACTTTCGTGCCAACCCAATATACTACCACTACACCAAAATTCATTAAAATCCGTTTCCCCAAGGTCGTGCCGTCCCCTTGTTAGTTAAATTTTGTATTAACACTTGTTAATTTAAACTTAACAAAGCAATTTTAAGCACAATTAATTTATTAATTGTGTGTTTGAACGATCGATTCGATTTTTCTCTGGACCTCGTCTCTTTAGAGAGAGATCCTTCCGACTGCGCCAAATAAAATCTTACAAGGGGAGGGCACGGTGTGGGAAATTCACTTCGGGACGAGATTCCGTGTGGTAGTAGTTTCCCATAAGAGTATGAAAACCCTAAAAGATTATTTCAGAATGGCCAGTAGTTTCGAAGATTTTCAAAGATTTTTTTTTTTTTTAATTAACTATTTTAATAACACAGGTTTACAAAAAAAAAAAGTTGATGTTGACCAGACCATCTCATTTTTATGTAAACCAACGCCCTGAATCCGAATCCGAGGTCCGTTAACCTCCATCACGTCAGGTTCAAGGTCATTTCAAGGTCAAATTGAGAAAAACCCACTAAATAAGTCTGAAAAAGAGGACTTATAGGTTTTTGGGGCCGCTGAATCCGAATTCGTGATTTGTTTAACTCCCAAAGGTCAGCCAGAGGTTATTTCAAGGGCATTTCAAGGCGAAATTGGGAAAAATCAACTAGATAGGTCCAAAAAAGAAGATGTATAGGTTTTTGGGGTCATTGAACCCGAATCCGTGATTTGCTTAAGCTCTCAAGGTCAGCCAGAGGTCGTTTTAAGGGCATTTCAAGGTGAAACTGGGAAAAAATCCACTAAATAAGTCTGAAAAAGAAGATGTATATGTTTTTGGGGTCGCTGAATCCGAATTCGTGGTTTGCTTAATCCCCCAAGGTCAGCCAGAGGTCGTTTCCAAGTCATTCCAAGTTCAAATATAGAAAAGACGTGTATTGAATCCCAACCACTGAATACATGGGTTTTTGGGACGCTGATTGCAAATCATGGGCTCGTTTAACCTCACAAGGAAAACTAAATGTTATATAAAGGTCAGTTGTAGGTTATCTTAAGTTGAGAAATGGCCACGCAACATATACCAGCCACTGTGTATATAGTTTTTTTACGGATGCGAAATTCCAATAAAGTCCGCTTAACCTTATAATATTATATAGAGGTAATTTTAAGCTCTGTTAACTGGAAATGAAGGTTTTAGAATCGTTAAATCAGAATTCATGGTACTTTAACTTTGAATAACATGAACCTTAAACATGGTAATAATCAACTACTTTTTTCCATATTAAACCACATGAGACCAACTGGCGCATGCGCAGAAGTGATATAATAGCAGAACAAGACTGAACTATGCTTAAGTTAGGGTCCGTTCTCGAACGGAACAAGAAGAAAACTCGTCACATGCATCACTGCTAAGTAATTACTCACTCAGTTTTGTTTGCGAAAATAATTTTTTTTTGTGTTTTTAAACCTTCATTCACTTCGGTGGACTCTAACATTCCTGCAAAATTGAGTAGTTCATGGAAAACTTGCTACTCGGAGGTTTTTGGGGTCGCTGATCACGAATCTGAAGTCCAAATTTGAGAATTTTTAAATCCAAGATGGGGGTTCCACTATGGCGGCACTAGATTCGTCGACCCAAAAATCCATGTATTCAGTGGTTGGGATTCAATACACGCCTTTTCTATATTTGACCTTGGAATAACTTCGAAACGGCCTCTGGCTGACCTTGGGGGATTAAGCAAACCACGAATTCGGATTCAGCGACCCCAAAAACCTACACATCTTCCTTTTCAGTCTTATTTAGTGGATTTTTTCCCAATTTCACCTTGAAATGCCCTTGAAACGACCTCTGGCTGACCTTGGAGGCTTAAGCAAATCACGAATTCGGATTCAGTGACCACAAAAATCTATACATCTTCTGTTTCAGACCCGCTTAGTGGATTTTTCCCAATTTCACCTTGAAATGCCCTTAAAACAACCTTTGGCTGACCTTGGGGGTTAAGCAAATCACGAATTCGGATTCAATGACTCCAAAAACCTATACATCTTCTTTTTCAGACCTATTTAGTGGGTTTTCCCAATTTCACCTTGAAATGCCCTTGAAATAACCTCTGGCTGACCTTTGGGAGTTAAACAAATCACGAATTCGGATTCAGCGGCCTCAAAAACCTATAAGTCCTCTTTTTCAGACTTATTTAGTGGGTTTTTCTCAATTTGACCTTGAAATGACCTTGAACCTGACGTGATGGAGGTTAAAGGACCTCGGATTCGGATTCACGGCGTTGGTTTACATAAAAATGAGATGGTCTGGTCAAAAGAACATCAACTTTTTTTTTTTTTTGTAAACCTGTGTTATTAAAATAGTTAATTAAAAAAAAAAAAATCTTTGAAAATCTTCGAAACTACTGGCCATTCTGAAATAATCTTTTAGGGTTTGCATACTCTTATGGGAAACTACTACCACACGGAATCTCGTCCCGAAGTGAATTTCCCACACCGTGCCCTCCCCTTGTTAGTTTAACTAAGAATTTAAAAAAAATTAAAAGAAAAACTCCGTTTATCGAAATTAAACTTTATTAAGTCGACTTAGGTCGAGAGTTAACAATGAACTCACTGCTTAACTATGTTCCCTTAAAATTAGAACTCCGGAGCGGTGTGTCGTATTACGGGATAAATGTTGGTGCAAGCAGCGTCTTGTCTCGGAACGCTGGGTGCATTAGATCTTATTATTTGCAAGCTCTGATTGGTTCCCATGATCATCGGAAACCTAGAACGTGATTCTGAACGTGATATTTTCCGTCCGTTTCAAGAGAATGAAAATAAGATAGTGCTTTATTCCTTTGACGAATATTTTTCAATTAGTTCTTCTGTCCGTAATATAACTCACGCTGCAACTCTACAGTGAAGCCTACTTTTCAAACCAGATGCGATATTCAAAATGGCTTATCATATACATTCATATCCATCATGAAATCGGTCAGAATTTTTTGGGGGACAGAACCCATGGAAGTGTCGGGGGCTCTTTCTCTTTTTCCGTTATATCCGATGCCAACCCATACGATCAGACTTCCACCACCTTGCTGTTTTCTTCTTAAATATCTCTCTTTGTGTAGATCATGGAAGTAGAAGCAGTACCCATCGGGATCATCTAAATTAAATTTTTTCTCATCCGTAAATATAACTTTTCTGCACTTTTTCATTCTCAAGTCTGTGTGTCATTTCGTTAGGAATGCACGTAGGAATCTCTTTACTGTACTGACACTTGCTTTGATACCAATTTTTTTGCCTATTTGTGCGTCGAAAAGAGGAGAATTTAAGCTTCTCTCAAAAAAAAAGTTTTACGTTCGGAAATTACCTTTGGGCGACCAGGACTCTTTTTCTCCCCATAATTTTCGGGATCATTTGATAAATTACTTGTCACTTTCCGGCTTCGCTTCATAAACCTCGATATTTTTGCCACTGACCAGTCTTCCGTTTTAAGGTTCAAAATTGTTTTAATTTCGTGTTCGTCCAACAGTTTACTTTAACTGAAAACTACACTGCAACGTTCGAAACAATGAATTACACTCACGTTATATCACACCACGTATTAATGAAGATTCGTGGAAAAAAGAAAACCCAAAGTGTAAGAGTAATATTGTAAAATTCAATTTTAGGGAATTACCCATTTATGTAGGTGTACGCAGACTTTTTGTACTGAATTTTTATGATCTTTTATTTTAATTTTGGTTATATTTAAATTTGATTAGTCAGCATTCTTAAAACTGTAGTTATATATCGAATACGTAGAAAATACATTTTCACCTGAACTTAAAAGTATTTTTTGCGTTTTAATAAAAAGCGTTTCCACAGACCTTGCCGTACGCAGACGTTTTCTACCTAGTGTAAATAACATAAATAACAACGCTTTTCCATGTAGGGCAACTTATTTAGAATATTTTAGCAAAAAAAAAAATGAGAACATGTCTTTTTATGTACAAACTAGTAGTCCAGGCTACCAAGGTAAAAAAGAGGTATTACCTCCGAATTTTTTGAGCATGCATCGATTTTAATGAAATTTTGACAGCATGTAGGGAATACCTCAAAAAGCAAAATCTACCCTATCCCGATGTGTGCTTTTTCCCTGGGGGTGAGTTCCACCCCAACTAGGGGGTGAACATTTTTTTGTGGAAAATAACCACGGATATCGATAGAGGAACAAATTTTAAGCAAAAATTGTTCTTAGCATTTTTTTTGAAAACTCAATAGTTTTCGAGTTATACGCGATTGAAAATTGGCATTTTTCGTGAAAAAAACCACGTTTTTAATCGATTTTTTATGAATAACTCAAAAACTATTCATTTTATCAACAAAAGTGTAAGAACCAAAAATGAAGAACAAAAAAAATATAAATCAATTTTATTTCGGCCATAACTCTCTTATTTTTCATGCTAAAGAGTTCTAGTAACCCTCAGTTTAAAGCTTTTTAAAAATACTTTGAAAAAGGTTCTATGCAATTTTCTCGAAAAATTTACCATTTTTCCGTTATTTGACTTTGAATTTAAAAATTTTTCGTTCAAATAATGTATTCAACCTTCAATAGATCATTACTCGGTTTGTATTAGGCCTACAATCAATTAAAAGGCACCAATCTCTTTGTTTTTTTATAAGCTTCATTTTTGGTTCGTACACTTTTGTTGATAAAATGAATAGTTTTTGAGTTATTCATAAAAAATCGATTAAAAACGTGGTTTTTTTCACGAAAAATGCCAATTTTCAATCGCGTATAACTCGAAAACTATTGAGTTTTCCAAAAAAATGCTAAGAACAATTTTTGCTTAAAATTTGTTCCTCTATCGATTTCCGTGGTTATTTTCCACAAAAAAGTTTTCACCCCCTAGTTGGGGTGGAACTCACCCCCAGGGGAAAAGCGCACATCGGGATAGGGTAGATTTTGCTTTTTGAGGTATTCCCTACATGCTGTCAAAATTTCATTAAAATCGATGCATGCTCAAAAAATTCGGAGGTGAAAACCTTGGTAGCCTGGACTAAAGTTAATAATCTGAAATTTAATTTTTCATAAAAACCCAAATATCTCGAAAACGGTGAGGTTTTCACTAAGGTCATATTTTGATATTCTGGTAGGTCATGACCCGAGCTACCATCCCCTTAATTTTTGCACACTATTTCCTGGACACCCTGTATGTATAAGTACACTTGAAAAAACTTTATTTATCAAAGAGTTATGTATGTGGGTAAAAAGCTTTAATTTTTTTTGGTTTTTGATTATTATCTATAAAAAATTATTAACCTTTTCAGTATTAACTGATAACTAGTTGAAATAAAAGCATTCCACAGAAATTGTCACATTTCCACTCGAAAGTGATTCCCTCTCTAATTTCTATGCCAGTCATATAAAGTATTGCTAACCTTACAAAGAAAACTAAAAGCTTGTGTTGTGCCTCTCTTTAACTTTGGTGTAATCCTTTCCTTCCTTTCGTTATCCATAGTTTGCTGAAATCAAATCAACTGAAGTACGAGATGGGTCGGCCTACTTTTTAGTCTTGAAAACAACGAACCATTTAAATGAGTTTTTAAAGGTATGCGTTTTATGTTTTTTTTTTTTTTAATATTGCTAGAGATTTAACCAAGCGCAAAGTTGTTATTCTGCAAAGGAGCATTTCACAAATAAAACGCAATTCTAAAAGGAAGTAGAAAAATTAGCATAAGCTCTTAATTAGCAGAACCTGTCATAGGGTAAAATACCCACCTGGTAGGTAAGATATAAAAATTAAAAATCCCGCTGTACTGCTGAGTATCTGGCCCTTACTCCTCTTGACGGTCATTAAATTCGCCCCGAAGTCGGCCCCGTGAGCCGTCCTTTTGTTTTATAATTCGCGCGCTTATCTATCTGGTGGGTTTTCGTTGTTGCGATGCAGGTTCCGTTCAGCATTTTCGTGCTAAATACTTGTTGATTTATGAATACGATTAATATCTTTCTTAGGCAGCGTATGCAGGGGTACACACACCTCCACTTCTGCACCAAACGGGTCGACAGAGGGCAAATTTAATGCTTTTATCTTTTTTTTCTTGTCAGCTCATAAGTTTGTTGTTTTTATTTACGTGTCTCGTTTTTGAAAATGCTTCATGTACCAATGCCCCGTGGATTTAAGGGGGTAGTCCAGTGAAAACGACTGTTTTTTCAACGATTTGTTTTTCTTATTAGAAGTCAATTTTTATTAAAAAACTTTTTGGCATATGATAGTACCACTATTAAAATACACAAAATTTTTTTTTTTTTTTATTTTCGATGAGTCATCCCGACAAAATGGCCGCTCCAAAAAAAAATTTTTTTTGTTGGCGGACGTCGAATCTCTGCAATGGTTCATTTGAAACAAAAAATTCAAACAAAGTTTTAATCTGTAGAACATTGGCTACGTCGGAACTAGAATTATTAATTTTCAATAAAAAATAACAAAATGGCGGCATTTCGAATTTTTCGGGTGTTTTTCGGGTGCTTAATTTGTTTATAACTTTGTAAATAAACAACGGATTTTAATAATTCTAGTTTCGACGATAGATACACGATCAAGAAATATACAGCTAAATTTTTAGATCAATCGGAGCAAAAGACTCTGAGATCTGACGTCCGCCGAGTCAAAACATGCTGTTTTGAGAAAAACGCGTTTAAAGTTTTTTATGCGGAAGAAAGCTAAAAAAATTAATTTTACCTTAGGCAGCGATGCCTGCTCGATACATAACGCGATGCCTCCTCCATACATAACTAACCTTAAATACAAAGCAGAAGGACCTAGACCGTTATAAACCGAAAAAAAATGGGCGAAGCAAACAGAACTACAAGAGTCCTCCTTGCTCCGAAACACGCCAGGGGACCTTCGAGCGCTCGGATTACACGTCTCTCGAAAACTCTCTGTATCTTTAAAGCTATTCAATATTTTGCTTAGATATTTTAAGGGAGTATTTTCTAGGTGTAGTAGAGTAGATTTAAGCAAAAAAACAAAAAACGAATTTTTTTTTTTTTTCACTGGACTACCCCCTTAAAGCGAATTTTAAAAAAAAAGCAGTGTAGAATAGGTACATCATCGCGACAGAATAGTTCTAGATGGTAGCGACTTGAAATGACATCTGGTAAAAACGTTTATTGTTGGGTTACCATTAAAATTTCCATAGTTTTCGCATTTGTACACGAAGAAATCATGTCGGTAAACAAGCCACTTCAGGCTGAGTGCCAGCGTTTGTCTGAAACCTTGCCAAATTATTGCTATTCCTGAGGGACGACGCGGTGTTCCGGGAATGCTACTGGTATCCGACATACCTGTTTTTCTGTAATGGTTAATTATCTCATTAGGCAAGCAGACGGGTTGTGAAACGCAAAGCACCCAAAAGAAGTCCGCGAACGGCACAATATTTCCGCGCTCTTAACAAATATTTGATACATGGATGGCTTCCTTGGATGGCTGGAGGTGCCGCGGAGAGGAAATATTTTAAGAAATTCAGACACATGCGAAAGGGATGTAGCTGCTCAACATGAAAGTCATTATTATCGATTCAGGAGGATTCGAGGCAATTCATTCGCGAAATTTAGGAGCACGTTCTGTTGCGGGATTTCGTAACATTTAGAAATTCGAGCCCTAAATTGCCTGGAGATAGCAATTCGCGTTTGCTGTTTCATTCTTTAATTGTTTCAAAGTCAGCGATTCGCCACATTGCGAGAATCCTGTCGAGGAAGACAGTCTTCCTACGTCAAATTTGTTGCGAACCAACGGGTACTTAGCACTTAATGACAAATAGGAAATCAAGCCAAACATAATTATTCTAGAAAACAATTCCTGCTCACTGCAGGAAATTTTGTAGAAAACAGACTCTTGAATTCAAATAGAGTGGAGCGGAGCCGTTCAAGTATCTACAGCTTTACAATATTTAAATTATTTCTGTAATTAAGTACAATAATTCGGGGAACTGTAATTGAAACTTTCCAATTTGTTGGTAATTGAATTGCTCAATTCATCAAACTAAAACCATCATTCGTCTCAATGAAATCTCTGGAATTTTCAGTATTCTTATTTGCAATAATTTTTCCGAATTTGAAAGTTTTGAGGAATATCTTAGGATAAAAACAATACGTATATTTTCACAGTCTGTACTCGGTTCAGTTTAAAAGAAACCTTTAGCTCACACGTCTCAGTTATATTGTACGATCTACAAAAACCACCAGCAAAATCAGATCATCACTCCAGAATTCTGAGCTCGAAATATGACCCTTGCCGTTTGCATTACCTATCTATCATACCTATTTCTTTAAAAAATATATTGAAAAATTGTGAAAAAAACGCTAAGTTTTCAATTGTTAATTATGAATGTGAATTTATGACGACTAATACGGAATTAAAGTACATATCGACAATTAATATAATGTTATATTAATATTTGTAATGTATCACAGAACCATTGAATTCCTGTTCATATCTATTTCCCCAATATTTAGACCAATAGCCGGCAATATATAAATGGCAACACTTGTTAGAACAATCTAGGAAGTAAGTAATCAGTTAGAGTTCAGTTCGCTCGAGTATCTCGTAATAAACGGATGAATTAAGTACGTGTTTTCTTTGTTCCTGGCCCACATCCCTAAGCGGAGACAGCACAATTGGCGACGAGGTTATTAAAAATTTGCGGTTAATTGCTGCGCATAGTTAGCAAAAAGCAAGCCATTGAGGAGACTCCAGGATGACCAGCTCAAGCAGCGATTCCAAGCCGCAAACAGCGAGCCACGTGTCGACGTTTGCTACGGTACACCTGCAGATGGAAGAATTCGACCATCACATACAGGATTGGGACATTTATCACGAGCGTCTCCAGCATTATTTCACTGCAGCCAGCATCATAGAGGAAAACCAGCAAAGATCTATTCTCTTAAAATCCATTGGACCAGAGACATATGCCTTGCTTCGAGATCTCTGTCATCCGGACTCACCAGGTACCGTTAGTTTTAAGAATCTGTGTGAAAAATTGTCCAAGCATTTCACGCCAGCCGTGATCATCTTCAAAGAGCGTAAATTGTTCTACGCTGCTAAGAAAGGAAAGGACGAATCTGCAGTCGAATGGCATGCAAGAATCAGAAAACTAGCAACTAAATGTAGTTTCGGTTCAAATCTCGAGCAGACTCTGATCGACAAGTTCGTTACAGAATTTGACGGGAAAGTTTTCGATCGTCTTTGTGAGGAGACCGAAAAGCTAACCTTACCGAAAGCTTTAGAAATTGCTCAAAAGTACGAGGTACGTTCCAAGGTAGAAGAAGTTCATCATGTAGGAGCACGTCACCGGTCAAGGAACTCTAAGCAGCCAAATGAGTTGGATCAGCGTAAAGAAAAAATTAAGGGCACAACTATGCCCAAAAGCAACAAGCAATCAGAGGAGCGACAGGCAACAGCGGCACCAGTATCTAAATGCTACCATTGCGGTAAGGGAGGTCATCGCTTCCAAACCTGCAAATATAAAAGGGCCAAGTGTAATAACTGCGGAAAGTACGGACACATTGCTGCAGCCTGCAAGGAATCAGCATCAGCGCATCACATCGAGAGTCGGGCAGAACTCAACAAAGCAAGTAATGTAAACAATTTAGGCCAGAGTAGTTATCATTCCTCTTTGAAAATGTATCGTTTAGGCTCAGTCAGTCATGTAGATAGGTACGATCCGTACACAATCGATTTAAACATAAACGGTAAACAAATAACTTTCGAGCTAGATTCGGGAGCTGGCATTTGTGCGTTACCAGTTCGGTTATATAAAGAAAATTTTTCGCAAATTAAATTAAAAAAGGTCAATTCTAACCTTACCAGTTACAGTGGCAACCGAATTAAAGTTTAGGCAGTTTTTCCACTAAAGTTGCTTACGAAGGCAAAAACGATCATATCGATTTCTTAGTTGTGGAAACTCAGGCACCACCTATTTTAGGCAGAAATTTTTTGGAAAAATTTGGCATACGTTTGTCCCCTGTGCATAGATTAGCCGTGCATAGTGAGTTAGATTGTTTGATGCGCAAGTACGAAGTATTATTTGACGGCACTTTGGGCAAGTATAAGCACAATAAGGTGCATTTGACCGTTTCCCCTGAAGCTAAGCCAATATTTCATAAGCCCCGTCCCGTTCCTTTCGCGTTTAAAGAGGCCGTTGAACGGGAACTAGAAAATCTAGAAAAAGTAGGTATAATTTCACCAGTGGAAATGAGCCAGTGGGGAACACCGCTTGTACCAATTTTAAAGCCGGATGGAAATATTCGAATATGCGGAGATTATAAAGTCTCTATAAATAAGTTTTTACCCGACAACAAGCACCCTCTACCCAGAATAGAAGAAATCTTTACGCGACTTCATAATGGTATTCATTTCTCAAAGTTGGATCTATCCAAGGCGTACAACCAACTAGAGTTGGACGATGAATCTAAAAAATTGTGTACGTGGAGTACGCATAAAGGGGTGTACTTAATGAATAGGATGCCTTTCGGAATTAAACCAGCTTCAGGCATTTTCCAACATGAGATAGAGAAGTTGCTGCAAGGCTTACCTAACGTTGTCAGTTTTTTAGACGATATTTTAGTCACGGGTAGAAACGAAAAAGAGCATTTAGACAACCTAACACAAGTTTTTGAAAGGTTGGCAAATGCCGGTCTTAAACTGGAAAAATCGAAATGCAGTTTTTTCCAAGACCAAGTTTCCTATTTGGGCTACAGGATCGACAGGCATGGGCTAGCTAAAACGGAAGACCGAATTAGTGCAGTGCTACGAGCACCAATACCTTCAAATGTTTCGGAAGTCAGAGCGTTCATAGGTCTTGCAAATTATTACAACAAATTCATTAAAAATTTTTCAGTAATTTTAGCACCATTGTATGACCTGTTGAAAGGGGGAGCGGAATTTAAATGGGACAATAAGTGTCAAGAAGCCTTTACAAAAATTAAAGAAGACATCACTTCTGATATTGTTTTAACTCATTTTAACCCGAAACACAAAATAGTGTTAACATGTGATACCTCACAAAAGGGTTTAGGCGCTGTGTTAGCGCATGTTTTCCCGGACAGAACGGAAAGACCAATCGCGTTCGCTTCCAGGACCCTAAGTAAACCAGAATTGAATTATAGTATGATCCAAAAGGAAGCTTTAGCTATAGTTTTTGGTTGCCAGAAATTTTATCAATATTTAATAGGGAACCAGTTTATTTTGAGGACTGATCACAAAACACTCCTCGGTATCTTAAATAGCAACAAGGGAATTCCCCCGATGGCTGCCAGCAGGGTACAAAGATGGGCTTTTTTCTTATCCGGTTTCAACTTCGAAATGGAGTATATTAAAGGCGAAAAGAACAGTGCAGATGCTTTTTCACGTCTTCCCTTACAGACCACGTCGGAGTGTTCTGAAGAACAAGGCGATTTCATATCATACTTGTCAGAACAAGATGATATTCCCTTAGATTTTAACACTATTAGAAGCGAAACCAAAAAAGACGAAATATTGTCTAAAGTGATCCGCAGCGTTGTCTTGGGCAATCCAGAGGCTCTAAAAGGGGAGGATTTTAAACCTTTTGTTAATAAATTCCCCGAACTACACGTGGAAAAAGAAGTCTTATTGTGGGGTTACCGAATAATTATTCCGAAGATCTTGCGCAATGATATACTTAATAATTTGCACAGTAGCCACGCTGGAATAGTCAGAACTAAATCTGTTGCTAGATCCTTCATATGGTGGCCTAGCATGGACAAAAATATAGAAGACAAGATCAGCAGTTGCAAATTCTGTAATGCTCATAGAGCTGAGCCAGAAAAGACGAATTTAATTCCTTGGTCTTTGACTTCTTCGCCTTGGCAGCGCATTCATATTGATTTTTGTGGGCCTATTGAGGGTAATTTTTTATTAGTGATAATCGATTCACACTCCAAGTGGCCTGAAGTTTTTAGAGTGAATAATATGACAACGTCTAGTGTCATTAACGCATTACGTCATGTTTTCGCCAGATTTGGATTACCCGAAGAAATTGTAAGTGATAACGGTACTCAATTTACGTCAATTGAATTTAAATCCTTTTTGAATATAAATGGTATAAAGCAAAAACTTAACGCACCCGGACATCCTACTACAAACGGAGCTGCAGAAAATCTTGTTAAAACACTAAAGAATTCACTCAAATCTTCCATTCAGGAAAATAAAGAAAAAGGTCTAGGCTTACAGTTCGATGACATATTAACCCGGTTTTTATTCGATTTCCGTACAACCAAGCACTGTACAACTGAAGAATCACCCGCTAAAATTATGTTTGGTAGAGAGGTTCGTACGCGTTTCCATTTATTAAGGCCTTCTTCGGTATTAAGTGCTTGTGCAACCAAACAATCTAAGCAAGTAGGTTACCACAAGGGAAACAGACAGGTAATATTTTCGAAAAATGACAAAGTTTGGATACGAATCTATGCCAATGCCAACTGTAAATGGGTAGCCGGCAAAATATTTCAGGTCCTCGGACCGAATTCGTATATCTGTCAATTTTTAAGTGGTAAAAGAATTAAAAGACATATTAATCAGCTAAGAAAAAGAACAGAAATCGATATTGATGTTAAAGTAGCTTCACAACTTGAACCGCCACTAGAGCTGCCACCGGCAGAAAATAGCAATACGGAAAATAACGCTGAAACTGGAAAGGAACAAAATTTAAATTCTAACGTTAGCAATACTCCCGCATCTAGCAATGTCGAAGTTCCGGAAGGTAGACCTAGAAGAATAAGGAAGCCTGTACAGAGATTTGAATGTCAATAGTAATAAGTTGATGATTCAAGATACCAAACTTTTAAGCTTTTGTAATAAATTTTTTAAAATTGTCAAAACCTCGTGAAGGGGGAGGTATTGTAATGTATCACAGAACCATTGAATTCCTGTTCATATCTATTTCCCCAATATTTAGACCAATAGCCGGCAATATATAAATGGCAACACTTGTTAGAACAATCTAGGAAGTAAGTAATCAGTTAGAGTTCAGTTCGCTCGAGTATCTCGTAATAAACGGATGAATTAAGTACGTGTTTTCTTTGTTCCTGGCCCACATCCCTAAGCGGAGACAGCACAATATTATTATTGGTTAATTTTGAATTTAAATTTAAAATTTTTTTGTTGTTGCTTGCGTTAAGCTAATGATTATAATTAAATTATTAGGAGTTTGTAATAGAAAAATCAATTTAGTGCTTAAAAACATACGTTTGCTATAGCAAACGGCCAATTCATGACCGTTCATTTGAAAATTTAATGAACTTTTGAAATATGATTTTCAATAAAAGAAAACGCTTTAAACTCAAAAACAAAAAATATATGGGACATTCCACGTCAACCGGGCCACCTAAATGACCAAAAATCATGGAGACCTAGAAAATTGTTTTTAGGCTTAAATTTTTGGTCTATCTTTACTCTTCAGAAATTGACCTGGCGTTTTGAAAAATTCAAAATGGCGGATCCAATATGGCGGCCAACTTTTCAAAAATGAACGAAATTCGAATAAAAAAAATACTATGATATTCTGCATAAAATTCTAAGTAAGAAATGTCTTTTGCAAATTTTTTAATAAAATAGCCGTTTTTGAGAAAAACATTCATGAATTCTTAAAAATTGTCTTTATTGATGAAATCCTAAATTTCGGTCTTATATGGGTAGTTCTACAAACTAAGGAATTTTTGGCGGCTCAGCCAAAATATGATAGAAAAATTGTTAATAACAATTTTTTTTGGATGGAATACTATTAATTACAATTGTTTCTAGATGGTCACTAAAAATAATTAAGATTCAAAATTCTTTTCTGAACAAAATTACTGTGCAAAGTGCCGAATTCTCAGGATCCTGCAGTGTCCCTCGTACAAATTTTAGTTCAAAGTGCGTCGTGATACGTTTACTTATACATTAGGGTCTTAAAAGAATCCCAAATTAATAAGTTTACTATTTTTCCTGGCTAGGTAGAACAATTACTATAGTATTTACTTCAAAAATATTAAATAAATCTTGTTTACATTTTGTCCCCACCATTTTATCTCAGTATCCTGTTCGCTGTTGAATTAGCAAATATTTACTAGACTATTTGCCTTGCGTCTTTACCATTCCGCTGAGTCGATAGTACCTACGAAAGAGATAAAGAATGTCATCTATCTATTCTCACTTAACACGTTGTTTAGTGAGCCTAGTGCGTTCGGCGAGTGAAGTGGTGTCGTAATCAGTGAAGTTCTCAGGATCCTGGTAAGATTTTTATTTACGAAATAAATAATGAATATGACTAATTTTAGCGTATTGATATGTAAGATGCTAGCGCATAGGCCTAGTTTAGGTTAATTTTGGTTGAAAGTTATAAATTGGTTTGTTTATTTTATTTTTAGACAGAAATTCTCAGGAACCTGGCCTCAGGATCCTGTCCAATTGGTACTGAGAACCATCCAGGATCCTGAGAAGATCATATTAAAAATATTGTTTCTGTGTAATAATAGTATTTTTTTACACATAAGCATTAAACTACAAATAAATAATTTAATAAATAAATTGAACTTACTCTCATAATTTGTTTATATACAGTTATTTAGTTTTGGTGGTGGTCTAAGTTTAAGTTTAAATGGACATAAATCAAAAAATATTAAATTTTTTGACTGTTCCCTTTAGGATAAGCTAAAAGACACTGTACTCTAGTTATTAGACTGAATTCTGCCACCAGAATGAATAAAAAATGTCGGGCCGAAATCAGACTCGAATTCTTCCTTAGTTTGTAGAACTACCCATATAGGAAAAAATTGACAATTGGCATATTAGAAAGATTTAAAAAATACTTAGGTGTTAGGAGGTTGCTAGTAATAAATGCAATGTCAGATGTCAAAAAAATTCAAAATGTCGGATCCAATATGGCCAATATGGATTTCATCAAGATAGAAAATTTTTAAAATTCATGAATTTTTTTCTCAAAAACGGCAATTCTACTTAGAATTTTATGCAGAATATCATAGTATGTTTTTTATTCAAATTTCGTTCATTTTTGAAAAGTTGGCCGCCATATTGGATCCGCCATTTCGAATTTTTCAAAACGCCAGGTCAATTTCTGAAGAGTAAAGATAGACCAAAAATTTAAGCCCAAAAACAATTTCCTAGGTCTCCATGATTTTTGGTCATTTAGGTGGCCCGGTTGACGTGGAATGTCCCATATATATATTATTATATTATAAAGAACTGTGTCCAACTTACCACATATGTGATAGCAACGATGGACGAACTCTGACAGAATAGAAAAGGAAATACAGTAGTCGTCTCAAGCTCTTTTTCAAAGTAGATTATTGCGTCGAATCTTCTTTAATTCGAGACATCTGAAGTTCGCGCTCGATTAATTTCATGAATATTCCGATAATGGTTTTGTTAGTAGCTCAACAGTACTGCGATCCATAGTCATGTACTATAGATGGTTAACTCTGATCACCATTTTCTCTCGTACAAAGTGATACTTTCTTGCAATATACTTGGTCTTAGAATTACCAATGTGATTTTCAGCGGAACGATTGTAGCCTGGCTGTCGCACCAAATTGGAGTTGCTCCTCAGACGATATTTTCTAGACTTAAAGACTGCAGAAGCTGCAGTCTTTAAGTCTAGAAAACTTCTGTCATACTAGTAACAAGTGAGATGAACGCCGCTTCTATCGTGTTGAGCGCAATTACATTCTGTTTCATGCTCTTGCAAAAACGGGAATACCTGCCAGGAAAACAGCATAGCTACTAGTACTTTTGCCACTTTTAGTACATGAGGTTGCCCTGTTGACCGGAACGTTGTTTTTTACCTTCTAGTTTCTTTTACATAACGCAGCACCCTATTCGCAGGATCCTACTGGCTCCTGGTGTATCGGGATCAGAATTTTGCCTCGGATTACAGGTAACGCCAAGTACGACATGGCGTACAGCGATGGATTTCTAAAAGGCTCAAATTTCGAGGAGGACTGCCACGGCTAGCCTTACAATACCCCATTCGATCAGTCCAATTTTTTAGTACATTTTCGATTGTTTGGGCCTCTATTTCATCAATGGCAACTTCGATTTCACGTTTCAAGTCGTCAATTGTCTTTGGATGGTTAGCGTAACACTTGTCCTTAACGGCTCCCCACAAAAAAAGTCTAACGGAGTCAAATCGCAGCTTCGAGGTGGCCAATTGACATCAGCATTTCGGCTGATTATGCGATTTCCGAAAACAGTGCGCAAAAGATCAATTGTTACATTGGCTGTGTGGCACGTTGCGCCGTCCTGTTGAAACCAAATGTCGTCTATGTCTCAACTCTTCAATTTTGGGAAACGCTTAGCATGGTGCGGTAGCGATCGCCATTCACTGTAACGGCGTTTCTTTTCTCATTTTCGAAGAAAAATGGTCCAATAATGCCGCCAGACTAAAATCCACTCGTTGTGGATGCATTTGTTTCTCCACGATGATGTGTGGATTTTCTGAGCCCCAGATATGACAATTTTGTTTATTGACGTATCCTCCGAGGAGGAAATGAACTTCATCTGAAAAGATGATTTTTCGGTAAAAATGCCCATCTTCGATCAAGCGGTCTTCGGCCCATTGACCAAACCGAAAACGCATCGGATGGTCATGCGGCTTCAGCTCTTGCACTAATTGAACTTTGTACGCATTCATACCGAGATCTTTATGCAAAATTCTTCTCAAAGAAGTGCGTGAAATGTTCAATTCTTAAGAACGATGATGAGTTGATGTTGATGGTTGTTCACGGACACTCTGAGCAACAGCAGCGATGTTTTCGGTTGAGCGCACTGGACGAGTACGTACACGGGTTGTTTTAACAACAACGCTTCAGTTTCACGAACTCGCTTCACAAATTGATCCACAAACTGCGTTTTTGGCACATCCTTTTTGTCAAATTTTTTCCGTAAATTTCTTACAGTTTGAGTCTCACCACTCACCACTTTGGAAATAAGTTTTTAATATTTCCCAACTTTATTCAAGCGAAAAGCGACCTATTTGATATTTGTCAAACATAAAACTAACTTTCTGTCACATCGGAAATGTCATCAAACCTTCCAACCTCAAAATAACTTATAGTTCCAATTCCAAACGTTAGATGGCCCACCCTGTGCTACCCTAGTGAATGATCTTTATTTGCTGTGGACTATAACTCTCCTATGAATAATTTTAGTTTGGTCCTC
Organism: Dysmachus trigonus; assembly: GCA_949715965.1. Lineage (NCBI taxonomy): Eukaryota > Metazoa > Arthropoda > Insecta > Diptera > Asilidae > Dysmachus > Dysmachus trigonus. Next base: position 61,314,703 of record OX454320.1, read on the forward strand.
TAAACTGCTCTTTAGCTAGCTTCAAACATGCTGTCGTTAGTAAATTATAATCCTAAAATAATACCAGTAGGGGAGAGTGGGGCAGCTTCATACAGTTTTTATATTTCGCTTTGTAGAATGCTCTGTATTGCATATAGGTCTTTCAATTTATGACAAATTCATAGTTTAACTATTTTATACAGTAGTAGAAGCATAATATTACTGAAAAATCACGTGCGCTAATTTCCATAATGCTTTGAAAAAAAAAGGAAAATGTATGAATGTACCCCATTAGTGGGGCACATTCATACATGAAGAGGTAGGTTAATACACACTTGAAAAAAAATAAAAGAAGGATTAAAAATCACTATTTATTCCTCATAAATATTGTTTCTTAACATACTAGTCCAGTAAAAAACAAAAATAATTCTTTTAAATAACAAACAAATAATAAAAATCAAAATGAAAAACTTTATCTATCTATATCTGTTCGTGACCTTTTTGACATCGTGTTAGCTAGCAAAAAATATATAAATATTTATAAATTCTTATAATTTCTAACCATTATCGTTCTGTGTAACAAAAAATGATAGGTATCATTAAATTGCGAAAAAACACAGGTGTAAGGGCACATTTATATAGTATGAATGTGCCCCTTGTACTTGTGTATGAATGTACCCCATCGCATGTTAATTGATAAAGAAATATGTAAAAAAAAAACTGTCTTCATGTAGGATAATTTACAAATCAAATCATAAACTCAATGATATTATGATTAATATTAGATAGCAGTGACTAATCTAAAAAACACTAACTAGTCACAAAATACGCCCAAAGTAAGGTTATGAAATTACTTATGCGAGGCAAAAACACGTTCCGTATTGCACACACGCGCTTTCCGCAGCGATTGCTATCAAACTTCACTAGTCAGTACACACACTTAAGAACCACGCACACACACTAACTTCATTCTTTTGCTCCGCGCCTAACTTCAGATATACTCAGTGTATGTAGGTGCCCCTTGTATGAATCTGCCCCACTCTCCCCTACTTGCTAGTTTTTGGTTCCTTTGTAATTGTATTCATTGTCAGTTGCTTGGTGTAAATAAATGCTCCGATGGGGCTCTTCTGAGCTTTTCATTGATTGCAGGTGTTCACATGGTATCTCGATGCAGTCTTGTATCAGCTCTTTCTCTTCAGGTTGCATTTCTTGTGGCAGCTCGATGAACTTGTAGTTGCGAGACTCCTGAACTTGCCGGGATTGGGGCATCCAGATTCGTCAGCCTCTACCATTAAGCGTGTACCAGAGGAGTATACTTTTATAGACTTTCGCCGCTAGTTTCGAGTGTCGCCTCTGTTTTGGCACACCACCTCACAACCAATAGCCCTGAGGTATCACACACCAGGCCTTTTTTCTGTCCACAGTTCGTAAGGGCTTTTTATTTTTGTTATGACTCAACCTCATTACTTCTGTAAAAATCGCGGATAGATTTTTCGGTTAAACAGTTGTTGCATGGCGTCGCATTATAATCCTAAAAATGAGTCAGCATTCACCATCCTGACGATTTTGTATTTATTCGAGTGAATCCTACTTATGGCTCTTCTTCAACGAATTTAAGTCGCCTTGCTTCGTGGTTCGCCCTGCCCAGCTCCGCACTAGTATAGCCTGTATGGTACAAACGGTCCTTCTGTCCACCTGTACCAGCAAGTGCTCTTCTTCGTCATAATGGCAGCAACCGCTCTTGTCAAACGTAATCTTCCTGCCATACAGAGAGGATACCGCAGTTGAGTTAGGGCACAATTAACGTATCTTTCGCCTCAACTTTTTGAACTATTCCAATGTTGTTCTTAACCATTATTCTCGACGAGCCCTTCCCAGATGTTGACATAGTCCTGCCGTTTACTAAGGTGATATGTCATGAATCAGTTTTCCTTCGGAGGCATGTGATGTGTCGCACCGGAGACGATGATCCATTGATCCCTATCCATTTTCAGGCACTTAGAGTCATGTGGGGCAAGTGTACGCACTTAAGGTTTGAAGCGTCATAAAATGAAAAATGGCATGTTTAATGAAACAAAACAAGGTTAATTACTTGGAGTATTTATTAATCAACTACTTAAACATAGAAACAATATTCATCAATTGCACATTTTTTTAAAAACTAGCAAAATAAACATAGTCAATATGCGCACACTTACCCCTACTATAGGGGTAAGTGTACGCAGCATCGAAAATCAAAGATTCTGAGCTCTTCCATAGTCTGTGACCTTTTTTTGATAATTTCGGGGCATTTTCAATAAATAATTATATTCTGAAACAACAAAATGCAGCTTAAATAGAAAGCCAAAACGATGCGGGTAAGTGTGCGCATGTGCAAACTTACTCGACAAGCGTATGCGCACACTTACCCCAAACCATCAAAACGAGATTCAATCAAAATTGCTCACGATTGCATTATCATAACAATTCAATGATCACCACTAATCACACTAGATATTACGCAGTACTCATTGATATATAGCAATTTTCATAGAGTAGGGGAGACCGGGGATAGTTGACCATAGGGGTAGGTTGACTAATTGTGAAAAACTCGACTACTTCAAAAGTGTTGCATCATCCAACTAGGCGTAAGAAACCGTTACCTCCTCCCCCTTAGTCGTCTCGAATGCGGCATCGCGTACGCACGTAGTTCGGGAGAAGGAGCATAATATTGAAAAAGAATACACTTAAGTAATTTTTTTCCTTGTTATATTATTTGTAATGACGCCTATATACTTGTTATTGCTCATTTGCAAATAATTTAAAATAAAAGTTTGATTGTTAATCTTTATGTTACATATCATTCTTTTTAATTTCGCTGCAGTTTTGAGGTTATGACACGTGTGTAAAAATTGCAAAGTGATCCGGGGCTGGTTGACTACCTAGTCCCATACAAAATGTGTAAATGGCAATCTATTGTTTGTTTAATGTAAATATTGCAACTCTGATTTAGAAGACTGTTTTCATAATCTGATCTCATAAATGATGTATCTATTCCTTTAAATCATATAATTATAATAATTATATCAGTTAAGACTGTTACCAAATAATTAAAATTAACAAAATTGTCATAGAATTGATAATTATTTGTTTGAATGAAGAAAATGTTATTTCAATTACTTCTTGTTATTTTAATTTTATATATCCGTAGATCTTGCACTATTTAATTTGTAGGTCAACTTACTGCCAGTGACAAGTCAACCTACCCCATGTCTGGGGTAGGTTGACTCAAATTTCATATTCCACCAGATCATGCTTGTACTCTATATTGTAACTGATTGCGAGACTTTTGTCATTTGTTTTTATAGCTTAATAGTGTACCTATCAAATTTATTGGTTTTTACAATAATATACACTAAAACAAAAAACATATAAGCATCTAAACTGAAATTTGGTCAATCATCCCCGGTCTCCCCTATACACGTCATTAAAATATTACACGTTAACTTGTATGGAAAAATCGCAATAATTTAAGCTAAAAACAAATCTTACCTGTGAAAACAAAATGGCGTGCCGGCGGTTAGTGGCTCACGTACGCTTTGCATGGCGTTGAGTGGGGCACTGAACGGGGGGAATGATGGTTCTTAATTATAAACCGTTTTTGAGATATTTACAATGCGTACACTTACCCGCTGCGCACACTTGCCCCACATGACTCTATGCTTACAACGTTGGATCTTGTCACTTGTTTTCTTCTCGGGGCAGTTTCTTGATATGTGACCGGGCTTTTGACAATGATAAAAATGGCGCCACACAAAACTCTTATAGCCAGATCGCCATTTTCCACACACGTTTCACAATTCCGTTTTAGTTTTGTTAATCTGCCCGAGGTAATTCTTCATTGTTTCGTAACTGCTCATTTTATGCGAAAAGAGCTGCCGCCTGAACTGAACTTTTCGAAATTTCTTTATTTATTAAAAACTTCTTACTTTATTAACACATCTTAAGCGAGTATTTTCTTACCATATAGGGGACGAATTTTTACAATTCGCGTGAAAAATTACTTCTGCATAAAATAGCTATAACTTTTGAGCTAGGAACGAAAAACCAATAGATGATGCGTAATAATTACTCCCCTAAAGCCCGTATTTACACGTGTCTCACACCCTACCGATAATTCCTAGGAAACGAGTTTTGTCGACTCCCGCTTAAGATATGTTAAAAATATCGGAAAATTATCGTAAATTAATCAGCTGTTGGACTATTAGGACTTAATCGTTAACGAACTATATATTCGCTGAAAACTATTCTTTTTTGATTCATTTACGAATCGTTTGTTTTGTTGGGAAAAATTACGTCTGATAAACAAGCAAAATCATAAACTTTACCACTTTATTATACATATTACTATAGAATTTAAACGGAAATAAATTAGAAAGTAGAAATAGATGGATGGCACAAAGTTAATAAAGAAATATATAATTTAGAAGTTTTTAAAACACAAGCTTTTATTTAAAAAAGGGAATATTGTGTTTTCATCGACTTTACACGTGTATGCAAAATTCTAACTCAACCGGGCAATGGTAAGTGGGATATTAATGTGGAAAGCCAAGGAGGATTATGTGTTTTAAGTCTACATATGGCATGTATATACATAGTATGCATCTGAATGAATTAACCGATTTGGATAAAATAGATGTCGTTAAAATCGTACCAATCCTCTGGGAGTCATAAGGTATATAAGTCACGAAAAATCCAAAATACTGGACACCAGACATCAATATATCGCACATGTACAGATGAGAACGAGCCAGGTCCTAAATTATCTCGGGAAAAAACCTCTTTGCTTTTGAAGCGCCCGCTCATTTCGTTTCAGCAGAAATGTTGATGCTACATCCTCGTATGAGCATTTTGGTCGTCTGCATTTAAATTTCCATCCATTAGCTTTTAAAACCATTAGTGTTTTAAATTACAGTGCTGATCAAAATAACAGGTAATAAGATTGAAAAATAGTCTAACAATAAAAGCAATTCCGCCTTTAAAAGCTCTTTCTTCTGAAATTTATTTGGTAATATTACTTGAGTAATAAAGTCTTCGTTATTTGTTATATGGAAACTTGCAAGGAAACGTTCTCAGATGTGTCTCACCGATTTTGATGAAATTGAAATATGTTATAGAGTATCGAAAAATAAGAGACAGGCATTTTTTTTTTATCTGCGGATACGCACATTTAGGGGGTACTTTAATTTATTGTTTTTTTTTTTTTTTTTTTTTTATAAAGATTGGTGTATTTTTAAAAAGTTTGTCCGCCATGTAGGATCCGCCATTTTGAATTTTTTAAATTTAACATCAGATTCGTATTCAGCGACTCCAAAAACCCCTTAATACTGATTTTCACGAAAAACCTGATGTCTGAAAGAATATATGTACATCATTTACGTATTAGTGCTAGGGGTTGTTTACCCGCTTGAGGAGCTTTGTTTCCGAAAACGCAAAAACAGGACACCTTTATTTTTAAAAACCCTGTCTAAAAATATATTTTTCAATGATTTTTAGCTTAAACTGTTATTTTTGTGACGCAAAAATATAAAAAAAATCGTTTTTCTGCAATAAAAAATAAGGGTTGCCACCCCCGGGAACCGAATTACAGGTAACCCCCGTATAACACTGCACTTCTATAGCACGGATTCACTCTAACACGGTTCGAGAATTGGGAACATCCCCGTATAACACGGCACTTCTATAGCACGGATTCACTCTAACACGGTTCGAGGTGAAGACGAAGAAGTTAAAAAGTTTACTCTACAAAGCATAAAAAAAGGCCTAGGCTTAGCCGAACAGTTAGAGTCATATTTCTTAAATAAAGATCCTTCAAATGAAAGGAGCACAAAATTTAAAAAAGAACTTCATAAGTGCTTAGCACCATATAAGGAAATTTATAAAGATCTTTTAACTAAAAGCAAGCAATCTAAAATAACAGATTTTTTGCAAAAGGTAGACCATGGATCTGAAAATAATACAGAAAAATGCTCAGAGGATGAGGATATCTTGCCAAAAAGAAAACGCCCGCGGTTAATAGTGCTTAGTGATGACGAAGAAAACATTGTTTAACTCATATTAATATATATTACTTCTTAAGAAAATTTTAATGAAGATATTTATCTTTATTACGAAAATATAATAGCATGTTTTTTTAATTTTTGGAACCTAACCCCTCTTTTCGTACTAGTCCTTTGTTTCGCAAAACACGGATTCGCATAACACGGCAATTTTTTGGAACGTAACTCCCGTGTTATACGGGGGTTACCTGTACTTACAAAAGTTTAGTATATTTATGAGACATCATTTCCAGTTTGTTTCATTCGAAAAAATTCATTAGAACTTGAAATATTTAGGAAAAACTGTTTTTGGGGCTAAACTTTAGGTATGGTTTTCACCCCCTAAATGTGCGTATCCGCAGATAAAAAAAACCCTATCTCTTATTTTTCGATACTCTAGAATATATTTCAATTTCATCAAAATCGGTAAGGCGCACCTGAGAACGTTTCCTTTTTAATCATGCAGTCAAGTTCTAGGTGTTAAACTGCTAAAAAAATCACTGCATTTTAAAAGTGGTCAACAAATAGAAATTTTTTTTTATTGGTTATAAACTTTTTTGTTAATGGGATAAAAAGGTTATTACATTAATTTTTGGCAGTTTAGGTTAAACTAAATTATTTTTTTTAATATGATTCGACTAGATTTTTTAATTACATAATTTTAGATAGGTCGAACTACACATTGTTCCACTGAAGAGCGTTGCATGAGTGACTAATTTTCCATGTGACAAATAACGAATACGAGATTTTAAAAGAGAAATTGATATTTAGACTACTTCTCTACTTTATTACCTATTATTTTGATCAGCACTGTAGTTACGCGAAAACCATTAAATGGCTTTGAGCTGCAAGAACGGGATCTTTCGTCAATAGCTTTCTATGCATCCGTCCGCGTTATTAAAATGTTAATTATCTCCGCCAAGTAATCTACTACCAGCTAATGTGCAGAAAGTGCAATTGATTTACATTCTTTCGGGAATGGAGACGTTGGGAAATGCGAATCACGTCTCGAAAACTTTCGTACTTATGTCGTGTTTGAGGACGCTGTTTCGTTTGCTTAGTCCATTAAGTTGATTTTATCTTTTAAGTTTTATTACTACGACCCTCTCCGTCTTAATTTCTCGTGCGATGCTGGCAACTTTCGTCTTAAAGTTCTCAATTGTGGTCTACTTTCCTTTAATTGTCTGCAAAAGTTCGCAATTCTCCTCCGTTATTCCCCCAATCTGGGGCATCTTGTTGTAGTCACTTTTTTTATATTTACCGCGAAATACCCACAATTGTCCGAAGTGCGATGAACGAACATAGGTTGTATTCCAAAAAGTCAAATTCTGCGTAGTACAATAGAATTGGAATACGACCGATTTTGTAATCATTCATTTGAACAGTACAAGTTTCTATTGTTTTGTGGCGACAGCTGTAGTTTATTCCTTCAGTTTGGGAAATTTTTCTTAATTATGTATAAAAAAATATATTTGAAAACTAGCTGATCTTCATCCAACGTTAACCGGGCTTTTTTTTTTCTTTCCGATTTTTTTCCATCCTAATTCAAGGGGACATTCACTTTCTAAATAGGAAAAAAAAAAACCCACTTTTAAACATTTTTTTATTCTTTAATCTAACGCATAATTGTTCAATTTCAGAACAATTATGCGTTAGATTAAAGAAAGCACTGCACTCACTAAACTTTATAGATGTTTGTGTAAGTTATGTCCCTCCGGCTTCCTCAGTAGAGTTATACACTAAACATATCGGCAATGTTATCGAGATTATGAAATCATATGGAATAAATAATTCTTGGCGATTTTAATCTTGGGAATGTGAAATGGATATGCAGTTTATGAAGAAGATTTACTATGCCCAACAAACGTGAAAGCGAAATGCGAACAATGTGTAGTAGATAATTTGATAGGGTTGGATTTAGTGCAAATCATTAATGTGTCCAATATTTTGGAAAACTCTTAGATTTAATTTTTATAGATAGCAATTTAGGATATATTATTAATGAAGTAGATTTACCATTAGTTAACACTGATTACCATCATAAGGCTATGGAATTTTGTTTATCATTTTATGAATATGCTTCTATACCTATTAAGAATAATGAATTTGTATATAACTTTAACAAGGCACACCAATGCCAGTTTAAATAATTTTTTCTCATCTGTTGATTGATCAGCGTTAAAACATGTTAACTTGCAAGAGTCATACAGTAAATTTCTTAATATTATCTACGAAAGATTAAGTAAATTTGTGCCTGTAAAGAGAAAGACTTCGAACGATCATCCTAGATTGTTTAACAGAGCTCTTTTGAGACTAAAAAGTGCAGAAACTAAGGTTCACAAAACCTACAAAGCTTCTAATAGTGCTGATGTCTTTATTAACTTTAAACGGCTTAGAGATGAGTATGAAAGTCTGCATACATTTTTATATAAACAGTATATGTGGTCAATAGAATCAGCCATAAAAAGTAATTGCAAAGCCTTCTGGTCTTACATCAATGACAGACGCAAGATATAATGCTTTCCCACTGTACTTGAATACCAGGGAATTAAATCGCATGATTTATATGCGAGTTGAAACTTATTTGCAGATTATTTTGAATCCGTTTATAATTCTGAACCTGTAAATGAGGTAACTGAATACCCGAATTTGTCGAACTACCAATCAGTGGGCGTTGGGTTGTTGATTTTAGGGCATATTGATGTTCTGATCGCATTAAGGCACCTTGAGGCAAGCAACAAACAAGATCCTGATGGAATATGCTTTACTTACTTATTAAAGTATTGTGCTGAAAGGCTTGCGGAGCCTCTGCAGCTAATATTTAATAAATCTCTTGAAGTTGGTGTATGTATTTATCGACACCTGGACAAGTTCTTGTATAATTCCGATATTCAAATCCGGTGCCAAGAATCAAGCCAATAACTACCGAGGTGTCTGCATAATGAAAACTGTCCCGAAAGTGTTAGTGTTACAGCGTCTATCCTATAGCATATACATATCTCTCTCTTATAGCTGAAATATAGTATTTAAACGAAAAGGGTATAGGAAAATGTGGGATCACGGATCATATGGCTTGAAACACGCTTGTTTACGTTTGGTACATAACTTTTTTATTAAAAATAAAATTATTGCAATAGATACAACAAAAATACATCAATTCACTAAACAAATATAAACAACACATATATAAAAAAGTAAAGTTACAAATAAACTAACAAATGTATATATAAGAAATGAACAAACAAAAATAGACTTCTTAAAAATAATTCTGAGATATAATTGTTGAGTTTTCTGGAAGAAAAACTGTGGTGAATACCAAGAGTCTGTTTTTATTAAAAACCTATCAGCCCTAATTTCTGCGTAGCATCAACAACATTTATCGTAGAAAAAGATTGCTAATGTGTGATTCGTAGTGGCAATGAATACCAGCCTAGACTCTAATCCCAAAAATGTTAAAATACGGTGGAAATCTGCACTCGAACATCCCTGTAATCGGAATTCACTGTTTGTTTTGTTGTAACCAGTAAATGACATATGGTGGAAACCTACAAGTCATTTACGCATTTGTGGCGGTGGAAACCTGCCTAAATTCTAACTTTGAAAATGCTCAAATATGGTGGAAACCTACATCTGAACATTCCCGAAATCGGAACTTAATGTTTGTTGTATTTGCCCAGTAAATATCTTATGGTGGAAACCTACAAGTTATTTACAGCATATGTGGCTGTAGAAACCTACCTAAATTCTAACTTTGAAAGTGCTCAAATATGGTGGAAACCTACAATTGAACACTCCCGAAATCGGAATTTAATGTTTGTTGTATTTGCCCAGTAAATAGCTTATCCTCCTCGGTCCAAACGTCCCCATATACGGGGACATACGACGCTCTCGAGGAAAACTGCGACAAAATTCAATTAATCATAGCAGTGATAATTCTATATTTTAATAGATGATACTACAGATCACTTGGGAGTTTAAGTTGTTACCACCGCTATTGTTTATGTGCAGGTCACAAATGTAAGTCATATCTATATGTACTTACTTTTGTTTCTAAAATTTTAAATTAAAAAAATGCTTCGGGACTGAGGAGGTTATGCTAGAAACCTACAAGTTATTTACGGTATATGTGGCTGTGGAAACATGCCTAAATTGTAGCTTTACAAATACCCAAATATGGAGGAAACCTACACCTGAACATTCAAGAAATCAGAATTCTGTATTTGTAACCAATAAATATCTCATAGTGTAAACCTACAAGTTATTTATGGTGTATGGTGGTTGAAACCTACCTGGCGGTTGAAACCTACCTAGATTCAAATTCTAACCGTGTTCAGTGCGGTGGAAACCTACACCGAACATTGCCGGAATAAGAATGAATATACTTCGCAGTTCGACTCCTTTTATTCTAAATTTGGCATGAGCAAGGATTGCTGCGATTGAAATTCTCAAATAATTCAAAATGATTAGTTCCAAATTTTGATGCAGTTGGTGCTCTGTATGCAACAGAGAAAAATTGTTGCTGTCAAATGACAGCTGTTTTGTTATTGCAAATTGAGGAGGAAATGTCACAGGAATCGATTAGGTTTGTTGATTATTCCTGTGGAAATCTCAATTATAATCAAGTATTTTGTCTTTTTTACAATTTCAGATGATCTGCATGTCGCAGCTGCAAGTCAAAGTTGCGACAGTTAGATTCTCTGGTAAATAATAAGTTTAAATTCATGGTTAATGATATCATTTCGTCTAGACAACATGGTTTTGTTAAGGGTAGATAACCTTCAACTAACCTGGTTTTGTTTTCTAATTATATTACAAACGCGTTAGAGGTTGACTCGCAAGTTGATGTAATATATACGGACTTTGATAAGGCTTTTGATAGAGTCAATATTCCGTGTTTAATTTCAAAATTAAAATTGTACGGCTTTCATTCTTCCATTTTTGACTGGTTTCAATCTTATCTACGAAATAGAGTATAATATGTAAAAATTAAAAATATCAATAATAATATAAAATTAGTGTCAACTCAGGAGAAAGTCACCTCGAACCTTCACTATTTCTGATTTTTATCAACGACATCGTAGATTTCTTTGAAAATGCTGAATGTCTCCTTTTTGCTGATGATTTAGAACTATTCCTCAAAGTGAATTCCATGGAGGATTGTAGGCTTCTATTTAACGACAAATTAACAGATTGTACTTAAATGTCCAAAAATGTAAAATCATGTCTTTTCATCGTAAGCCAGTTTGCATTTTATTCGACTACATGATTAATAGTTCCACTTACAAGGGTAGATGAGGTTAAGGATCTTGGGGTAATCTTTGACACTATGATGTCATTCGCGGCTCATATTGAATCAACAATTACGAAGGCATTTAAATCTTTGGGATTTTTGAAGCGTAATGTTAAAGACTTTATGTACCCTCATACAATTATATCATTGTACCTCTCGCTAGTGAGATCCATCTTAGAGTATGCAATATGCATCAATTACTTATTTGGTGCCCATATCACCAGGTTCACATCGATCGGTTAGAATCTGTCCAAAAGAACTATACGAAATTCATTATGTACAAGTGTAACCTTATGAGGGGATTTATGCCATCATATAATGCACGATGTGTGCTTCTGGTCTTATCCAGTCTTAAATTTAGACGTGACGTTCATTGTGCTGTCTTTGTTAAAGACATTTTGTTATATCACATAAAGTCACCAGAACTATTATCATTGCTCCACATATATGCTCCAGAAAGATCTATACGTTCGAGGTCGTTGCTCTAAGTTCCACCACATAAAACGACTTATAGTTGTCACGAATCGGTCACCAATTGTATGGTTTGTTACAATTGTCTGGCTGATTCAATAGATTTTACTTTACCCAGAAAGAAGTTTAAAAATAGTATTTTTGAATACCAGTATGTAAGAAATTAGTTATAACCTTTATTGTATTTACTAGTCTGTAAGGCCTAATACCTGTAGACATAGAAATAAATAAATATTGCTTCTAATGCCGCAACTCCATCAAATAGTAATACTCAACGTGATTCTACTTGACGTAAAATTATTGTTTGATTTTTCTATATGTGCTATGCTACCCCGCATAAGCGGAGAAAAAAAAACCGCTTAAATTTTGAAAAATATGCGACGCCCTTCTGTGTAAGCATAAGTTAATATTGTTTAATTATTACTAAAATAGTATATAATATATACAGGATGTCTCGATTCAACGTAGGAAACGCTATACCAATCGATTCCTTGGAGTATCTCGTTCATTAACTACAATTGACTTTTTTTATGAAAATTTCGATAAATTTTGAGCTTGAGATCCTCTGCCTTTTATAGCCAAGAACAGACCGTGTGTAGTCATCTACAAGTTCATCCTCCTAAAACCATGTTGAGCTTTAGTTGCTATCAAGACTCCAATGTCGTCTGCGTATCCGATCAATGTGGTTGTCTGGGATACGTCTAGCTGCAGGAGTCCTTCATATTCCACGTTCCAAAGGTCGGGTCCCAAGATTGATTCCTGGGCCGCCCCTGCAGTGACCATCCTCCTGCGCTGTCCATCTCCGGTCTCATACACCATGGATATGTTACGCAGGTAATTCTGAATAATCCGCATGTGGTATTCGGGAACCTTGAACGTCTCCAGTTCCTCCAACATATCAACCTACCTTACCGAGTTAAACGCATTCCTCACTTTGAAGGTGACGAGAAGAACTAGCCGCTTTTTAATAATAATAAACATTATTTATAATAATTATTTGCAAGAACCTTAACTGACATTTTCTTTTCTAACTAATAAACATCCAATTGGATACCTGGGTATTCAATGTAGTAACCTATAGGTTATTTTACTTTGACGTTCTATACAAATTAAATACAAATTATGCACATCAATCTTCTGATATTACCAATTACTCAAATAATGATCTGGCTGGGCAAAAAAAAATTTAAATACAATAAAATGTATCTGTTTGAAGGTCCAAGTACATACCTTGGTATCCACATAGTAACATAAGGGATAAATAAACATTGTAACATATTGTACAGCGTAATAACACCTTTTTGAAAACCTATTGTATTATTTGAATAGATTTAAAATGCAGTTATTACATTCATCACATCATTACAGGTACAATTATTTACGAACCCATTACAAAATTGAAATGACCTTATAATGCATTAAAGGAAACAATTATTGTTGACAATTAGCTTAATTTTGAACGAGCGATGTACTCCAAGGACAAAATTGGAGAAACTAAGTCTTACCAATTTGATGTTTTTTTAAAGACACTTTTTAAATATTTTACAAAAACCTGTATATACACAACAAACTTTGTAAGCAGAAACTTCGCCTTATACCATTCTTTTATAAATTTGCATGCGCTAGTCGACCTCCCCTTAAGACGTTTATCGTCATAAATTTTTCTTAGCCTTGCAAGTTGTGCATGTTTAAAGCTGCTTGAATTTAAATATTTATAGATAATAAATATATTTCAGCAGCCAAGTATAACGTTCAACATCATACTTTAATTCAAAATTTCAACACCTCGATCGCTTACCCTTTATAAAAATTACGGCCACCTTAATCAATACAGCCCCTCGAACAATGCCCGCAAAACCGAATGAATAAAAATGCGCATTAAACTACTTCAATTAATGTTGCTGCATTGAACCGAATATCCAATATCAATTTACGAAAGGTATCTATAAAACGAGATTGTCAGAATAGCATTTCGCCTACAATATCGTAGCAATACTTCAGATAGCATAAATGAAGATTTACGCGCTCAAAAAATCCTCTAAAATTTCTACGAGTCTTAAATTGCTTTCCCATTTTTGATATTGCTTTACCATGTTCGCATAATCAGAATGGCCCAAGAATGATGCCATCATTGTGAGGCTCATAAATAGCGCATTACCATGCTTAGAATCATGCTCATGATATAATTTTCAAGGGGAGCAGATATCATATTACCTAGGTGATCACATTACATCACCTCCCACATACCATCCCTGTAATCGTAACGTAAAATTATCGCAATTTTACAGGTATTTGGTATAACAGTGAAAACAAGGATTGGGTTCGTGTTGCTGGCCGATAGTACCCGCTGTACCCTGTCAAAGGGTTACGACCGTCATCACTTCGCCAACCAACAACCTCCACCGCAGCTGCTGTTCATCCACCACCCAATAATCGTTCTCACTTTGAGCATTCCTCAGATATTACCTCCGACAACGTGCACACCATGGGAAAACGAGAAATTAAACGAGGAACCCTCCCAAAATCATCCGAATCTGGTGGTGAGTTTTAACATTTGATTAAATTAATTTTTGGGCTTTTAGTAGCTTAAAAACTTTTTGCATTACTTATTTAAAGGCCCCTTAGCGGCTCCCTAGCCCGGACTCCGACTTACTTAGGATATGCGGGAAATTAAAGTGTCCCGCCATCTGCCCGATTTCTTGATTGGCTCCTTGGAAAAAAAAAAAAGCTTGATTGGAACCACTTCCAACAAATTTTATTATTTAAACTGGCTCACTGGCAAACTCGTCGTACACTTTTAAAGTTCCCTCGGATCCACGAAATACCACTTTAATAGGATTCCGTTTTCTCTCTAAGCCGAAGCAGCACTACAATTTGTATTCTAACCCAGTTGGATCTGTTAATACTATTAGAGTTTCCAGGGGTTGGTGCATGCTCAGATCACTTCGTTAGCCCAATTTACTTGCTTGGAGGCAAATTTCCAGATTTATTAGATTACTATAAATTTCGACCCAATATCTCCTTGGCTTGCGATTACAGAGGACGTGACATGGTCTACCAATAGCCGCAGCTATTGGCTATCAATGGAGGTGCAACATATATTTTTCCTAACATCGCTTACCAAACAGAGCCTCTTGCCTCTTGCTAGTGCTTTCGAAATCTTTGCTTCTTAATTAAGTTTTTTTAATTATACTAAGATTAATATTGAACTTGCAAATTGCTGTGTTCTATTTCATGATAAAAATTTTCATCGTATGACGCTTACGAGGAATTTCTAGAACATTCACACTATACATACGTCATCTATACAGGGTGATCCAAAAGTATGGAAACGGCTAAATAACTTTCGAGGAATGCATTTTGGAGAAAAAAGTTGTACGCAAAAGTTTTAGGAATTTTCCCCAGCTATTCAATGGTGACCTTAGATTTGACCTTGACCATGGCCTTGAAGGTCATTTCAAGGTCAAGTTGACTTTTTTAAATTGGAACCCTGATTTTCGACCACGGAAATGGAAAGAGCGGAAAATTTTACGTCCAACTATGACCTTTACCATGACCTCGAAGGTCATATCAAGGTCAAAATGGCTCTTTAAATAGGAACCTGCATTGTTAATGCGGATTTGCAAAAAGTGAAAGTTTTGCGTCCAAATGTGACCTTGACCTTGAACATGACCTTGGCAATGACCTTGAAGGTTATATCAAGGTCAAGGTGGTTTTTTGAAGGGGAAACCATGTTTTTGACCACGGAAATGGAAAGAGCGGAAAAGTTAACGACCACGGAAATGAAATGAGCGGAAAAGTTAACGACCGACCATGGTGAAGTCGATTAAGGCAAAGTCAAGTGTGTCATGGTCAAGGTCACTTCCGGGCGCAAAACTTCTGCTCTTTCCAAATCCGCAGTAACAATGCAGGTTCCCCTTTAAAGAACCATCTTGACCTTGATATGACCTTCAAGGTCATGGTCAAGGTCATAGTCGGACGTTAACTTTTCCGCTCTTTCCATTTCCGTGGTCAAAAACATGGTTTCCCCTTCAAAAAACCATCTTGACCTTGATATAACCTTCAAGGTCATTGCCAAGGTCATGTTCAAGGTCAATGTTGTGGTCAAGGTCACATTTGGACGCAAAACTTCCACTCTTTGCAAATCCGCAGTAACAATGCAGGTTCCTCTTTAAAGACCCATTTTGACCTTGATATGACCTTCGAGGTCATGGTAAAGGTCATAGTTGGACCTAAAATTTTCCGCTCTTTCCATTTCCGTGGTCAAAAATAAGGTTTCCAATTTAAAAAAGTCGACTTGACCTTGAAATGACCTTCAAGGCCATGGTCAAGGTCAAATCTAAGGTCACCATTGAATAGCTGGGGAAAATTCCTAAAACTTTTGTCTACAACTTTTTTCTCCAAAATGCATTCCTCGAAAGTTATTTAGCCGTTTCCATACTTTTGGATCACGCTGTATATTCCGTTTTGGTAAATCTGGTTAAAAGTGGAAGAACAAACGAACAAGAGATTTGAAACGATCTATTTTGAAAACCAAATGAAAGATATGTCTAACCTTTAGAAAAGCATATAGTATCTCACATTAAACATTTCTGACGACGTTACCGCTTACAGCTGAAGACTTTATTTGCAAACTCGATCTGTGTGGACAAATTTGTATGTGTTGACGAGGATAAAACAAAATTATATGCGTAATTATTCTAAAACAATTTATTTTCTAGTTCATTGTGCTACGTACATATGTAAATCATTAATATGCCTTTAGGAAACAGATCAAATAAAAGCTAATGTACCATATGATGCGAATAATTATAGACAAATTTTGACAAGAAATTACAGCTGTGAATCTCAAGCAAATTCTTCTAATGTAGTTAACATAACTACGTACATATGCATATAAAATAGTTAATATTGGTGCATATCTTTATATTGTAGTAATGATAAGTTTATATACCTTTTTATCATATAATGGTAAAAAAAAATTCTAAATGCTGAATAAGCAAAGAAAATCTAGCAAGCAAGCAGGAATTGATGCTGAGCATCCTGGTTGTTGGTAATATGATCATACATCTAAACTATGTACAGTTTAGGTGATATGCACCTCAGATGAACGTGTTTCTAATACTAAGCATGAGTATTTTTTTTGCAATTTTTTTATTTTTGTATTTGAAAGTACAACTCGTCCAGTTAACATTTTAGGTCGATTGGACCAAATCTACCGGAGATACACTACAACTTTAAACGCGTTTTTCCTCCACTTCGAATGGTCAACGTTTTATTATGAGCTGATTTTTACTGTTTTTTTCTTTTAAAATTTGGTTTTGTGCCTTTAAAATTATGCCAAAAATTGAAAAATCGTAAAAAAAAAATCTCAACGTCATTTCCTCGAGAAACTCATAAACTAACCAAATATATTCGATTTTTTGATTTGAGATAATCCAGTAATGAGTTCTGATGTCCACCGCAAACTACTTTTTTTAAAGAGTATCCGAAGATTTGCTGTCAATGGCTTATTTCTTAATATTTTAGGCTAAACATTTTACTGAATATTCTTGAAATGATACTTTATTATGTGTACAATTTACAAATAAATACATCTTACCATATGCTCAACAAAATTGGGGAAGGGTGTATAAAAAAAAGGAGTCGATAAGTAATTCAAAAATTAAGTTTATTAAAGCAGTGCAAATCGTCAATCTTCAATGGAAAAAAAAATTAAGGAGGTGTAAACGTGCCTTAAAAAATACATAGGCATGCTCAGAATAACCCGAAGAATGACATATGTCAAGGTCACCCCACCCCCCCTCGAGTTGTAAGCTAAAGTAGATAATTTCCGAAACTGAAAATAGTAAATATAAATATGTATTCTTTAGATTTGTTAGAAAAAGTTATAAAATAGCTTTAACAAAAATACTCAAATTATGAAAATATATTTTTGGGCTCCTAATTTCGTCCCGAGGACGATATTGAGATCACAATAATCAGTACGTGAACTGGAGTTGTACTTAGTCCTTTTCTATTATATAAAATTGAACCTAACTATCATATTAATATCTAAACAGCCCTTTCTTAATTATTTTAATCATTTTTTTCGGCATGTAAAAAATAAATAAAAAAACATTCTAAAGTTACATGTTAAGATATAAGGTTCACGTAAGGGGACGATATTAGGAAATTTCTATTTATTTTGTCGCATCCATTTAAGCAAAAAACGTGTCATAAACCTGAAAATTTTACTTAATCGATTAACATCTGAGATATTAATAGTTAGTTTGACAAAAAAATTTTATCAATAAGTCAGGTATCTCAATATTTTATGGTATCCGAGAATATTTCAATGAAAAACTCACCTTGAACACTTTTTTTGATTTTCGAATTTCTGTCGGTACGAACGTCGTGACGCACTCACTTCTACACAATGGCCGATTGATGCAACTAGCTGTCGGTTCGGGTCACTGATAATAGATGGCGGTTTTTAAAAGAGTAAATATTGAAGGGGACGAAATTAGGGTAGGGGAGGAAATTTGACGACTGTACCTTATAGAAAAATTACCTGGGCTTTGCAGCTTTTGGGTCATCCCGAGGTAGTCGATCCATCCCTTCCTCTACCTACGTCTGTCGATGGAACTAAAATTAATAAAATCGAGTTACTTTTCCGATTTGTTCATCCTTCTCAAGACAAAAACAAAATATTTAAAAAAAATATTGGAGAAATAAAATACTGTCGTTTTATTTATTTATTAAAGACATGTCTTTCATGTCCTGTCCACTAACACTTGTAATTCAAACAATTGTAATTCAAAAGATTCTTCTCTCGAATTTTATGAATTTCATTATTTTCGAAAACGTTATCTTTCAACTTGACTACAACTTCTCGCTTTTAGTTATATCGTAATCCCTTTTAAGCTAACTCACGAGCATGATGTGGCGCTAAAAGATTATTTATATTGTAAGTATTAGGCAGCATTTAAATATGTATTCGGTGTTGATACCCACAAAGTATGTAAAGACAGACAATGCTGGGTCATTGGCACTACTCAAGAGTGAAAGCAGCAAAATAAGATTGCCGTCCGGGATAGCATAGAGCAGTTGTTGTCAACAGGTGAAATGGAAAAATCCAATTAACTTGGTGAGCATAATACTGCGAATCAGCACGGGCACACCATAGTGGCTGAATACACTAAAAGGGGAAATAGCTTCAGTTAATTGCTTCCTTTCTTCGGCTTAATGTTGGTGCAATCAACCAGAATCATAATTAAAATCATCGCAATATTCGCATAAAGAGATCTAAACTAAGAAATGACAACTATTGCCATTCGATTTATACATCCAAAAACATACAATTGTGGTTATTGAACACAATAGGGCCAGCTTAAAGTCAGTACTTCAGATGTTACAGTCATACCTCCACGATTATTAGCGTGTTAAGCATACCTCTTATGTGATAACGTATTTTATTATTTTAATTAAATTATGGAACTTCACGGGATAAAAGCGGTTATTGATACATTTGTTTTGATGGGAAAAAATTGCGTCAGTACTAGGCGAACGACGAAAAAGGTTTTCATTAGAAGGCAGTGGTGATTGATGCTAAGACCAGCACTTTGTACGCGGGCACGAGATGGTATGTGCGTACAACTCGACAAAATTTCACAAAGTATAGCATTTCAATATCTCTCATTTGAAATAAAATATTAATAATATTGTGAAACATCGTAACTACATAATTTTTATTAATGATATGATGCGCTTATTCGCTGTATCCAAACAAAGATATTGGCTATAACTCTTTTACTTAATAAGAATCAAAATAAACCATGTGTCTTCATTGATTAAAAAGAATACATACACTCTCTTTTTGTGATATAATTTTACAATAAACAAAGCTTTTCAGTTGGTTGCATGCGCTACTCTAAGCGAAACTTATTTCATTTCTTCAATAAGTATGTATGTGATGTGGCATGCTTTGTTACGAGTGTGAAATTGCAAATTTTCAAAGCTTTGGTAAACGTTTACTTTAAAATGTTTAAAGCAGTACGATAAAATTTGAAAATCCTTAATATTTATTTGCTAGAGTCGTTCTTTATCTTTGTGTTATATCTATCCCCATAAGAATTAATAAGTTATTTTCCATTTAAACACATTAGTTTTCATGAAAATCTCTTAAAAATTAAGTTTTAAGAAAAATACATACAATGATAATTCTTATCTCATCCGAGAAGACTCAATGCTGTGCCAAATAATGTAGGAAGTCCAATGCATAATTAAAATAGGGCAAAGTAAATTTTTCCAATTCTTAAAATAGTTGAGCCTTGATCCACCGCAGTTTATGTTAGAATTTTTTTAAATTGCATAACCTTTCATTTCCACAAAATCGTCATCATTTTTGGTATACTGGAGCAATAAGAAATCGGATTTTCGGTATCATAGAGAATTCGTCCGAGTTAAAAAAAATGTCGTTCTAAATGGGATATGATAAAAAAAAACAGGATAATTTATCAGGATAGGCACCAATAATTATTAAATGCCAAGAATTAATGAAAACAACTTATCAATTGATAAAATAATATAAAAAATCAGTTTTTATTAAATGTTAAAAATTCATTCAAAACAAGCTCAATAAATTAAAATACAACTGAGATATAGTTGCGCCAAAGCCCTGCTTCGGCATTTACATGTTCCTGGTGAGTGTGTCCATATGTAATAATTTTTCAAAAAACTAAGCTTAAGTGATAAATTTCCTATGTTTATAAATATCCTGGTCACGTCTATTGCACTTTTGAAATTCTAAACATTATTGCAAGGAAAGTTATGTCTCATAAAATGATTCAGCTATTCCGAAGGCGGCATCTTGTAAATTATCAGCACAGGGGTTATAGCCCCAAAAAGCACCATGACATCCCATTTGTTCAAAACAGCTATATCTTAGACTTAAACTGTTTGGGGAACAGCAGGAAACGATGGCCCAAACACATTTCGAAGGTTCCGATTGTTTGGGTGGTGCGAAAGTTGTGCTCGGAGTTGTTCTTATTATTGTTGGTCTCGCAGTTGATCCTTGGACTGGTTCCACGGTGTTCGGTCTCTCAGGAACAATAGCAGGTCTTTGACCAGAATTTGAAGAGCTCTGAGCAGCTTAAAAAAAGCGAAAAAGAAAAGAAAATAATCAAATTAGATACGAAAATGAACACACTTAACAATAACTCAAATATTAATCACTTCCAAGCGAGGGTTTCATTCTGAAAAAATAATGAAATAACCACGTTCTTAGATTTTCCTGTAAGGAGCAAAATTCATGGGAAATACAATAGGAAAGGGTCGACATTTTTAATGAATTCGCAGTGGAATTTATCCCAGTGTTTTTCAAGACCAAAAATTGTGGTGATTTTAAAAAAAATATTTAAGTAATCAGGATGAAGCAGAAAAGCTCTTAAACCAATAACGGAATTAATTTATAACACCTGTAGGTTTGACGTTTTTATCGTTACAATAATGACATCCAGTATGGCTTTTCCTTATGACTTTTTATGAATCTACTCATTAAAAACGAGCGGAATTACACTACTCTGAACATATTGCCGAGAAGAACAGAATATCGTAAGCGTGGATCTATGAAGGATTAAGTAGTAAAACCGTTATAAAGGGAGATTTTTGACCTGTAGAAATTTGAAAAAAGTAATCCATTACTTTTACACATCATCCAACATATCATTTTACTGGAGCCCTTGCGGAGAAAATCTAAAGAAATTTAACTGCATACACGAATTTAATATGGTTAATGTGAACCACATAAATTGAAGACCAAACTTGGCTGGCTGATTCTAAAATCAGTCTTCTTAAGAATAATTGTTAGTGCTATCTCTTAAGGAAGCCTTTTACCTTGTCAGACCAGAAGAAAGGTTTTTTTTTTATATTTTCTTAAAGAACGTACTAGAATCAATGTCTGTAATAATATAATTTTACTACCACGATAGCCGGGGAGCATCTAACTTGTTTACTCCGATAGTCTCAATATTTCTTAAGCGATTTAGTTCAAAATTTGCTTTTAAAATAATAACATCAGTACCTCAGATTGCACTCAGATTGCACTCAGATGCACTTTCTTGTGGGCACGATACTATAACCCGCATATGTTTTAATTTATTTCAATCAAAATCGACCAAAATCGTGCAAATTAAGCCCATCAAAAACTACTACCAACTATCTGCTTATAGATTCATTTCTTATTTTCCATTTATTGAAAATAGGCGTACGTAGTAATAAAGTATACCGCGAAAAAATCGTTGGCATCATCATAACATAGAAGTTTCGAGAGCTTGCGTGCCAAGTATATTATATGTAGCTCGTTAATATAAATTAAAAATAGGAAAGGATATATGTGGTGGCTAACCTGTGGCAATCCAGAAGAATTACAAATCTCTTCAGATAATTCACATACATATGTCACTCGTTGAAAATAATTAGATAAGTGATAATGGCCCAAATTGACAAACATCGAAAATCCAAAATTTTGTTTGAAAACAAGAAACGAACGGCTGATGTCAACAATTCTACCTTAAAAATGTGAACATTTTACCTGCTTCACCTGCACAGTAGGCTTGATCATAATAAAAGATGTATGTTTTTTTTTTTTTTTGGAATTAAACTCAATGAGTTCATTCATCCACGAAAAGTTTTCAAAGCGCTTACCCACACCACCTATACCTTCTAGGTAAATAGCGCCTCAGGTGAGAGATTAAGATAATTTTGTCCCAAAGCAACAACGCCAAAGAATGAATCAGAGGCACCTAAGTTCTGAAGGTATTTGCCCCTTCCTAAACGGCCAGCTTTCCAGCTCATCATAAAGAGTAAGCTTCTTATTGTTGCACCTAACCAGCCGTTCGTTCCTGTGCGCCGTACAATTTAGGTGAAAGGAGATTAGACTACAAGGTCGGGGTATGTGCCACACTTGGTTGCTATTATGATTAGTGGAAAAGAAAACTAATTTAGTACACAGCTTGAGACTTTATATCAATGGGGACATGACAATATTCACTCATTTTCTGACAAGTTGCTTTACCCAGCAGTAACGAGAGAAAAATACTTTGCACTTGCTTTGTTACAGTATCTGAGTATTCTTCAAAATGTTTGGTAATAAGTCCTCGAATAGACAGCAAAAACAATTGAAATGGAACTTACATGATTGACGATTTTGATCAACATTCCCCTGGTTCCTGTTCTCTCTGTGAATCAATGGTGGAGGTGGTGTTCGGCCGCCTTGTGGTCCTCTAGTTGTTTGTGGTGCTCTCGTCGTCGTCTGTGGTGGCCTCGTCGTCATCTGTGGAGGCACAGACGTCTGTGGAGGTCCTACAAGTAAATTTCGAAATAATAGTAAACAAAACTCGGTCTTACAAAAGTAAATTTTTACAAAAAAATAAAAACCGACTTCAAAACTTTGCCTATA
The DNA here is from genome assembly GCA_949715965.1 of Dysmachus trigonus. Taxonomy (NCBI): domain Eukaryota; kingdom Metazoa; phylum Arthropoda; class Insecta; order Diptera; family Asilidae; genus Dysmachus; species Dysmachus trigonus. Next base: position 61,337,960 of record OX454320.1, read on the forward strand.
CATACATATATACAAAGTTTAACTAAAAAGTTAAATTTAAAATATTTTTTATTTATTTAAAGAAAAGAGCATTAAAGGACAATAAACAAAATTATTGATACTTCAATATTTACAATATCTAATCAGTTATTTGGAGTCGGTGCCAGCTAAAGCAGGTTTATAAACGTACTGTAATTTCAGTTTTATAATTATAGTTACCTACTAAAATTATAAAAAAGTTTATTTCTTTATTTTTCTTGCCTTGGATGTCCAATGCAAATCGGTCCAGTAGTTTCGGAATAATCGCTGGACAAACATAAAAAAAGCATATAAACAGGTCGAATTAAGAACCTCCTTCTTTTTTTTAAACTCTTTAAGAAATATTATCTTTTAACACGTTCGCGGATTTTCGTGCTGACGCAATATGGCGTGATAGCATCCAAAATCACAAGCCGCATTATCGGTATTCAGTTCTTTATAGCGTTAATCTTTTGCAACTATTATACACATCTATGTAATAGCTAACTTTTCTATTGGGTTGGCACGAAAGTAATGAGACACTCTAGAAAATTCTACTCATGTTGTTTTTCTAATCAATTGTTTTCGACCATATTCTAGTATGTTATAGAACATTCTAGGTGCTTCAGTCCTAGGAGTATATAAAAGCGCACGCACGATTAATTCAGTCAGTTTGAAGAAAAATGGATGAACGACAAGTTCGAACTCTATACCTTTACGAGTATTTGTTAGGCCATAGTGCGCGAGCTGCGGCAGACAACACCAACACTGCATTTGGCTTAGATACTACAAGTCACGCAACAGTGTCTCGTTGGTTCAAACGCTTCAGTACAAGAGACCGAAGCCTCGAAAGTCAGCCTCGCTCGGGACGACCACCAGCTTTCGACAATGATGATTTGCGCCGTGAAATGCAACAGAAGCCGGATGCAAGCACTCGTGAATTAGCGACAAAACTCCACTGCAGCCATCACGCTATAGAACATCACCTGCACGAGCTCAGATATAGGAGAGTTTTATCCCGATGGACACCTCATGCCCTCACAGACGCCATTCTTGCTGCTCGGGTCGCCGTCTGCCAATCGCTACTACTTCGACTGCGCCGGAAGGAGTTTTTGGAGGATTTGGTCACAGGGGACGAGTCGTGGGTTCTCTACGAAAACAATACGCGCCGTGCCTTCTGGCTGCCACGAAAGGAAGACCCACCAACTCAACCAAAGCAATATCAAAACCGCGGCGAAAAAGTTATATTGTGCTGCTTTTGGGATTCTCAGGGCATGCTGTTTTATGAATTATTACATAATGAAACAATTAATGCTAATACATATGCGGCGCAGCTCGATAAACTAGCCACAGCTATCAAAGAAAAAAGACGAAGAAGAGCCAATGTCATTTTACTTCATGACAACGCTCGCCCGCACACTCCATCCCTCCATCCACCACCCGCCAACAACTGCAGGGCTTAGGCTGGGAGACGGTACCTCATCCACCATATTCCCCAGACATTGCCCCTTCAGATTATCATTTATTCAGAGCCATGAAAAATGATTTGCGTGATAAACGCTTTAACACTTTTAATGAAGTTGAAACCTACGTAGCCACCTTCTTCAACTCACGGCCCGCTGAGTTCTGGGCAACAGGCATCCAGTCCTTGCCTAAACGTTAGCAAGAAGTCATAGATGCTCACGGCGAGTATTTGATTGACTAAATGTATAGTAAAATAAAAATGTTAGAATTTAAAATGTAAAAACAAACTGTCTCATTTCTTTCGTGCCAACCCGATATTAAATATTTGAATTTTTAGATTTTTTTTCTTTGTGTGCTAAAAAATGTCCATCAGATACTAACTGTGCAATTTAGAAGTGCTAAACTAGACGTGAATGCTACACTGAAAAAATATTCCTAGTTGATTCAACGATTATTCATCTGGCACGAATTTTCTTCACCAAACAATTACGTCCTAGTTCATCTTACTATTATAATGCCAATTTTACTATGGAATTGTTCAAATAAAGAATGTGCTTGTTAATTTTACTAGAATAAATAAATAATTTTTAATCTGTGTCAATTTCTTCAAAACTTTACATGATCAACGTTTGTTTCAACAAGCATGCAGTGTTATTGCTTCTACACTGAGAAAAAACAGCGGAAATAATATAAAGTAAAATCTTCTTATGACAAAATATGATTTTGAGGTGATCTCTGAAATAAGAACTTGTTAAGTTAAACCTTCAAGAAAAAGCACTAATTAACTCACGACAACACTTGTTACTCATTGTCAGTAATTCTTCATTATAGTGTAGTGTTTATTAGTTTTAGTTAATTTATCCATTAGTTATAATTTATGTTAATAAGTGTTTTCCATTAAGACAATTTATAACTGCACATACAGATAATTCTCAATTTCAATATAATTTTTATCATTCTTGATTTAAGAATATCATTTTCTCTTAGTTTTGCACTTTTAAAGCAACCAGATATTTAGGTCGCTTTAAAGGTATTTAATACCAAAACTCTGTTCGGCTAGCTTTCTCATTAGATATACAATGAGCCTTGTTGACTGACTAATTTTATCATATCGGAAAATCAAAAGCAAAAGTAGTTAAACTTAGAAACTTAGTTGTTTGAACAAGATATTATTTTGGGCGTAAAGTATCTGTAATCTATTGACTCTTTTTAAATATATTGATGGGTAAAGATGTAAGGATGACCGAATAATATACTAAAATTATAAACAGATGTTTTTTTTTAAACAATGTTCATCCATTCAATATACGAATACTAAGTCATTCACGTCACCTTGGTTTAACAATTTGATCTGCATCGACGTGGATGCTAATCTTATTTTATTCTGAAATGCAATATAAAAAACCAGAAAAAAATAATAATCGCATAAATGAATAATTTCCTGGAAAAAAAGAAACCGTTTTCAGAAATTCAATATATAAAAAGTTATAAATACATTTATACACCTTACGCTTATCGTACCTTAAAATGATCGAATAAAAAGTTTAATCGCGTTTTTCTCATCATCCGATTTGAAAAACTAAAAAGCATTTGATTTTTTATAGAAAATATTATTGGATACACCTCTAAAAACTTATATATATACAAATCCGCCCTTTTTACAGGGGTAGTTCACCACAAGAAAAGGTGGATTTTCCAATACTTTTTGGAAATCTTGAATAAAGTCAGGAAAAAAAAGATTTTTAAATAATTTTTTAGGCATACCCTAGGAAAATGTCTAAGGCACAAATCCATTTTCAATTTCGAAATTTTTTTTTTTTAAAAAGCTCATAAAGTGTCTCACCGTTTAAAGCGTGACTTTAGGAATGCGCCCTCTACCGCCGATATGAAGAATAACAAGTCAACTATTTTTTTATGATCTTCAATACATCTATGAAAATACTCAAAAGAAAGTTTTTCAATAAATATTATAGATTTTTTTCAGAACAATTTTTAAAAGTATGTTTTTTTTCGATTTAGAAAATAAATGTCACCTTAAAGTAGCAGAGAATTTTCGAACTGTCACAAATAGGAATTATAATTAGTAATTATTTACAATTAGGGTTCGTGAGAAGCAATCGTCCCAAAAAGTTTCTTTGTGATAATCATTTCCTACACTACATGATTACTAATAAGGAAACGTTCTCAGGTGTGTCTCACCGATTTTGATGAAATTGAAATATGTTATAGAATATCGAAAAATAAGAGATACGTATTTTTTTTATCTGCGGATAAGCACATTTAGGGGGTCCTTTTATTTATTTATTTTTTTTTTTTATAAAAATTGGTGTATTTTTCAAAAGTTTGTCCGCCATGTTGGAACGCCATTTTGAATTATTTAAATTAAGCATCAGATTCGTAATCAGCGACTCCAAAAACCCCTTAATACTGGTTTTCACGAAAAAACTGATGTCTGAAAGAATATACATCATTCAGGTATTAGTGCTAGGAGTTGTTTACCCCATTGAGGAGTTTTTTTTACGAAAATGCAAGGTCAACTTTATTTTTCAAAATCGTATGTAAAAAAAAAATTTTCAATGATTTGTAGCTAAAACTGTTATATTTGTGAGGCAAAAAGATAAAACTAAAATCGTTTTTCTGCAATAAACAATAAGGGTTACCACCCCCGGGAACCGGATTAATTGCAAAAGGTTAGTATATTTATGAGACATCATTTCCACTTTGTTTCATTCGAAAAAATTCATTAGAACTTGAAATATTTAGGAAAAACTGTTTTTTTCAAATCAGATGACACTGGACGCATACTCATGAGTAAATACTACCAGATACAATATATATACTGTTACTTATAGGTCGACTGGCACATATTCACAAAAGTACTCCTGTACGCACTCAGGCGTGAAGCAAGCCACCCAATCTTTAAATAAAACGAATCCAGGCTGCGCGTAGAGCATTCATGTACACTCAATTTCCTAAGCCCCAATGATATGTCACTGTATTAGTGAAGCAAAAAACGCACATAAACTATAAAAATATTCATGAAAATCACAAGAAATTTGGCATTTATGCCGGTACTTGATTATTAATTTAAACAAATCTGAACTAAAAGTTATTTTTAAGAGGCACGGTAGGCAATTTGTAAATGTGAGAAAGGGACATTGGTTTGTTTCTAACTTTGTTACTGGTGTTTGACCCCTTGTCAATGTATTAGAAGTTGGCTGTAAATGTGAAACCTGTCTGTCAAAACCTTTTACAATTAGTACTTACAAGCCATGAAGTGGTCCGGTGCACACACACAGCGATAGGGCAAAGTAAGTCAAAGTAAGCGCAGTCAAACAAAATACATTGGGTCTTATGGCGGGCGACGTAAACATGGTAAACAATTCGCGGCGGCCTCCAAACTAAAGCTCTTATATAAAAGTGATTTGCGCTAACGCTTACGCTTTTCAATTCACTAGACATTTGATCAACTGTTTAAACAAAATATGTAGGATTGTTGAATTTAAATTAAGCGTAACGAAAAACGAGCTCCAAACTACTTAGAAGGAATGGTTTTTTGACAGGTGGGGGAACACTCGGCTCTGGACAACTGAAAAGTCACTGTAATTTCGTTAGAAATTAATCTATATTTTTAGCCTGTTTGAAGTAAAAGTCACTGAGGATGTATTTTCTAACACAATACTTTTCCTAACAATGATATAATTCAGATAAATGCGCGAATTTCAAGGAAGTTTCGCCGACCAGCCATAAGAGTCAATACAAATTTCTGAAACTTCCGGACTACTTACGCACATATTCTAAAGGCCGGTTTACGTCTTGTAATAGAAGACGGTTTTGTATCTGTACTTCCTTTGCTCTCTATAATATTCAAAGCACCAAAACCCCGGGAATACACATGCACAAGCCATAATATGAAGAATGCACATGTAGTGCGACAATCGCCGCGAAATGGCATTGTTTCTTATGGTGGAAGATCCATGCGATTCTTTTCCACACACCTGAACTACTAAATTATAGCTTTTACACGAAAATTATGTTCTACTAATTACAACTAGGGAGAAATATTTTTCTTATGATCTGGAAAACGCTACAGTGACAAAAACAAAATAATTTTTTTTGCATTTATAAATAACTGTAGCTACTTCTTCACTACACTTTCCTTGGTAATTAGTTCAATTGGCTATAAGAGTAATTTTTTAACGTAAAAATCTTTAATATTTTGTTCTCGCCCCTATAATGATTTTGGTACTATAAGAACGGTATTCCTCCCCAGTTACGATTAGTGGAACATCACTTTTTCGTAAAAGCGATAGTTTAACAAATTTGCCCTGTAGACTACATCACCCTATAAATGCGGTAGTCTACAAGTCTACTTCACGGCATGTTATACCTAACTAGTGGCATAAAAGTACCTAAAAAGCAGAATAATTTACCAGGAGTAGATTTTCTGAACAAATGTTACGAACATTAGTTATAGGATTGTTACCTGCCTATCTGGTGGTGAGCTTGGATATGTCTTTGACGATAACATTTGACAGTAAGGCTTAATTTATAAGTTTTATTTCCATTCTAGTGTTTGATCTTGATCTTCAGAGGTCAGGGTGAAGTTAATCATGGTTATATTTGAACCAAAAATGTGGCTCTCTTTTCAATTCCGGGGTCGAAACTTTCGACTCGAAAGTATGTATGTCTTCTCATTTAAAAAAAAGCGGCCAAGTGCGAGTCGGACTCGCCCATGAAGGGTTCCGTAGCAACAAGTAACATAATATAAAAGTTCTTGTTATTATTAGAAAATAATGGTTCACGGTTATGTTTATGAAATTAAATGTTTTTTTTTATTTTTATATTTGAGTTGATTGAATGAAAGGTAAATTGCGGTTTACGATTTATGACGTATTAAAAAAAAACTACGCACTAGATCTCGTTCAAACCAATTTTCGGTGGAAGTTTACATGGTAATGTACATCATATATTTTTTTTAGTTTTATCATTCTCTTATTTTAGAAGTTACAGAGGGGGACACACATTTTACCACTTTGGAAGTGTCTCTCGCGCCAACTATTCAGTTTAGAAAAAAATGATATTAGAAACCTCAATATCATTTTTGAAGACCTATCCATAGATACCCCACACGTATGGGTTTGATGAAAAAAAATGTTTGAGTTTCAGTTCTAAGTATGGGGAACCCCCAAAATTTATTGTTTTTTTCCTATTTTTGTGTGAAAATCTTAATGCGGTTCACAGAATAGATCTACTTACCAAGTTTCAACAGTATAATTCTTATAGTTTCGGAAAAAAGTGGCTGTGACATACGGATGGACAGACAGACAGACATGACGAATCCATAAGGGTTCCGTTTTTTGCCATTTGGCTACGGAACCCTAAAAACCAATTTGACCTTAAAATCATGGTCAAGGTCATTCATATACATTGATAAACACAAGTTTCAAATTGACTATAATGTGAGGAAGTAAAGAAGAAATTTGAGGCGGCTTCATTTCAATGACACCGATTCTAAATAATCACACAATATTTAAAATTCAACTAACACGTATAAAATACATACAGGAGGAAAAAAGTCCTGTGGTATTGCGAAATATAGCTCTTCTTTTGTGCACCTTTTCATGTTACCTCTAGTTTCGATTAGATAGGCACGATTTGCATCAAAAAAGTTAAAATTAGAAATATTCCTGAGGAAAATTGCAATATTATGAAATGCAGCATATTTCCATTTAAGTTTTGTAAATGTTCGAGTTCATTTAATATCAAAAATCCTTTTTAGAAAAATGTCGTTCAATTTCCTTCCGTTCATGACAGAGATATGCGTTTTTTTCCGTTAAGCACTTTTATTTTACTGCAATACTTATAGTTGCAGCTGTACCGTATCCAGGTTTGCAGGTGTGGCTTGCAATCACCTGGCTTACGATGGGTAACGGATTTACTATCCCAGTACAGTTCTAACTTGCTTTGCTATAAGTCCCTGAGTTACATGTGCAAATCCCGACGATTGCCGTTCCCACAATTTAGTGCTGATAAAGCGAAGCCAAGCTTTTCAAATCTTGTAAAAGTCACGTCGCGCCCGAAATCCTAAACCGCGTAAAGATCACGTCGCGTCAAAATTCTAAGAAATGCAACTCTGAGATCTGCACATGCAACTGTTTCCCAAGACATTTTCCTAAAGCACTATCTTAACTTGCTAAGTTCAAAATTTTGTAAAGTTTAGTCTTGTAAAGTGACTCGTTAAATAAAGATCTTCTAAACCGATCTTAAATGTTTTACTGGCGCAGTCGGTGTTAGCCACATCAGTTCAAAAAATAGTGATTTTAAAAGAAAAAAATCAACCGCTAAGTGTTTTTAAGAGAAAAGAGTGATTTCGAAACAGTGATTTTGAAAAATCAATCACTTAGTGAAAAAAAAAAAAAAATCAATTTAAATGTTTTCAGGAAAAGAGTGATTCCGAAACAGTGATTTTGAAAAATCAATCACTTAGTGAAAAAAAAAAAAAAAAAATCAATTTAAATGTTTTCAGGAAAAGAGTGATTCCGAAACAGTGATTTTGAAAAATCAATCACTTAGTGAAAAAAATTAATTTAAATGTTTTCAGGAAAAGAGTGATTTCGAAACAGTGATTTTGAAAATCAATCATTTAGTGAGAGAATTAATTACAAATAGTGATTCTAAAACATCAATCATTTCGTGTTTTCGAAAAAAAAAGAAAGAGTTAATTTAAAACAGTGATTTCGTGTTTAAAACAAGAAAAATACGTATAAATAAATATATATACTAATTAACGTCTCTAAAAATAAAAAAAAAAAAAAAATAAAAAAGATAACCTCTCAGTGAATTTATGTACCAAAATAAAAACTCGTCTTTAAAACAGTCATAAGCCCTATAAATAAAATTAATCGAATGCAAAATATAAAGCTGCACATGTGAATGAATGTAATCGACGAATTAGTGTCCAGCCTAGAGAAACTCTCCACCAGAAACAACGAGGAACACCCAACAAAGATCACGATGACAACGACAGCAAACATATTTGACTTACTTAAAGGACTTCCCCCGTTTTCAGGCAAACCCGACGAGCTTGAGGTATTTATAAAACACGTGGACCAGATCATGCTGTTCACAACGACTCTGGAGAATAATATTAAAATACTAGTAAACATTAAAATAAGAGAAAAGGTTATAGATAGAGCTAATATTGTTCTAATTAATAACGGTAACCCAATAACTTGGGCCGAAATAAAAACCATCTTACAAGAAAATTTCTGTATTCAAGACAGTATCGAAAACATACTTTTTAAAATTAAGACTTTAGAAATCGAAGATACAATCGGACAATTTTATGATAAAATCTTAGAACTTTTAAGCAATCTTAATATGAAAACAAATGATAATAATCTTGACTGGTACAATAGTAAGAAAAATGAGAGCATGGTTCTAAAAATATTTACTAACAAACTACCTAACGAACCGAAACTTATCCTTAATGCTAGAAACCCGGAATCCCTCAGGAAAGCTAAGGAAATTTTAGTCGAAACAGATTATTTCTATAAAAGCTATAGAGCAAAAAACTATACATTTGTAAATAGACGAAATAAATTCGCAAATCCTAGCAAACAGAATACGACACCAACGCAGGCATACCAAGACAAAACTTACCGCAACCCAAACGAACAAATTTCAGATAATAGGTATACGTATAACCCGAACTATCCAAATAGAAATTCAGTTAATTCAAGACAAAATAACTCAACAAATTCTAGGCAGAATAACACAAATCATTACCTACGTAACAACTCTGGAAACTTTAGAAATGACAACTCAAGTTCAAATGTCAGACATAACACTTCGGGAAATTTCAGACAAAATAATAATACTGATCAAAGATCGAATAACTATCCCAGACAACAAGAGCAACAGCCAGAACCTATGGAAGTTGACGCAATTAACGTCACAAATTTTCAATCTCAGGCCTCAGAGCTCTTCCCTGCATAATAGTCCAAACGAAATCGAGACCCATTAAGTTATTGATTGACTCTGGAGCAGGAACTTCCTTGATTCAAAAGGGATTGTTCCATCACTCTTTCAAAACCTTTCTCGAAAAACCAATGCTCCTGAAAACAATAAACTCTGATGCAAAAATCGATTCCAAAATAACTATACCTCTATTTAAGGAATTCAAACGCGCGTCGATAAAGATAGAAATGCTAGAAGCAGATATAAAAAGCGACTTCGATGGAATATTAGGAAATAATGTTTTAAAACCCCTAGAAGCCAAAATAGATTATAAAAATTCGCAGTTAACCACAAATGAAGCCACATTACCCTTAATATTCAGTGAGTCGCAAAGACAACTATCGGAGACAGAAATACAAAATTTCTGCAACCAAATCTTCGAAATAAATTTCAACTACCCAGAAATAACCGATATCATGGGAAAAGTTAACGTCACAGATCTAAACGATGAAGAAATAAAATCGTTAAGAGATGTAATCGGGCGATATAAAAAAATATTTTATAAAGAAGGCGATAATCTAACATCCGTAGTTAAATATACACATAAGATTATCACCAAAAACGACATTCCTATTTTTTCAAAGTCATACAGATACCCGGAAATACATCGGGAAGAAGTTAATCGACAGATTAAGGAAATGCTAGATTCCGGCATAATAAGGAACTCTACGAGCCCATACAGCGCACCTATATGGGTCGTACCCAAAAAATTAGACAATTCCAACAAGCCGAAGTGGAGAATTGTCGTTGATTATAGAAAGCTTAACGACAATACCATAGATGATCGATATCCAATCCCCAACATTGAGGGTATATTCGACAAATTGGGCCGAGCGCAGTATTTCACTACGCTCGACCTCGCAAAGGGATTTCACCAAATCCCGATAAACAAAGAAGATATGCGTAAAACGGCTTTTTCAACATCTAACGGGCACTACGAGTTTACCCGTATGCCGTTTGGGTTGAAAAATGCCCCAGCATCATTTCAACGAATGATGAACGAAGTCTTGCACGACTATATCAACAATATTTGCGTAGTGTATATGGACGATATTTTAATATTCTCGACGTCACTACAAGAGCATATCGACTCTATTGGCAAAATTTTCAAACGGCTTGTTGAATATAATATGAAAGTACAAATCGACAAATGTAATTTCCTAAAAAAAGAGACGGAGTATTTAGGACACATAATATCGACACAAGGAATCAAACCGAATCCCAAAAAGATCGAAATCATAAAGAAAATTGAGTTACCCAAAACTATAAAACAAATTAAGTCGTTTTTGGGAATGACAGGGTACTACAGAAAGTTTATAAAAGACTATTCAAAAGTAGCCCTGCCAATAACCAAATTCCTTAAAAAGAATACCAAACTTAATCCTCATGATAAATCGTACTCCGAAGCTTTTAATAAATTAAAGGAAATCATTACCAATAGTCCTGTACTTGCTTACCCAGATTTTTCAAAAAAGTTTACTCTTACTACTGATGCCAGCAATGCGGCGATAGGGGCTGTTTTGTCCCAAAATGACCACCCGATCGCTTACGCATCGCGGACCCTAAATAATCACGAAACCAACTACAGCACAATTGAAAAAGAATTGCTGTCAATAGTATGGTCAGTTAAATACTTTCGTCCGTATCTTTTCGGGAGAAAGTTCACTATTAAAACAGATCACAGACCATTGATGTGGGTAAACTCGCTAAAAGAACCTAATCCCAAGTTGCAACGATGGAAGTTGCAACTAAATGAATACGATTATGACATCCAGTTCATAAAGGGAAAGGAGAACTATGTAGCGGACTATCTAAGCCGCATTGAAGTTCACAATTCAGATGTGAACGAAACTAGTTCCGATGCAGCCACTATACATAGTAGTCGAGAAAACAGCAACGATCACATATATATATCGGAACGGCCACTAAACATATTTAAAACCCAAATCATACTAAAACTCGGAGAAGCAAACTCTAATGAAAGTAAGTTGCCATATGAAAAGAAAAGAAGACTAGTTATCACACTAAAGGACTATAAGGAGAATTACATTTTAAAAATATTGAGAGAATATTTACCATCAAGAGGATTTATAGGAGTATATTCTGAATGTGATGCATTATTCATTAAATTCCAAGATACTATTGTAAAATATTTCTCAAATTCACCGAATATTAAAATTCTAAGGTGCACAAGATTCCTCCAGGAGATTGAGAATAAGGAAGACCTTCTAGAAATTATCGACAACATTCACACTTCAAAAAATCATAGGGGCATACAAGAAATGTATGCGGAAATGAAAAATGAGTATTACTTCCCGAATCTCCAAACGGAAATCCACAAATACGTCAACAACTGCATAATCTGCAATATGTGTAAATACGATAGGAAACCGATCAAATCGAAATTTATGATTTCAGAAACGCCGAGCAAATCGAATCAGGTAGTACATGTAGACATTTGGTTCCCTAATAAGAATTCAATGTTCCTTACCTGTATAGATAAACTAACAAAACATGTATCTATACATTTTATCGCAGACAGAAACTCAACTTCTATTGTAAATGTATTACAAGAAAGATTCGCAATTTTAGGAAAACCCCAAAATTTAATAGCAGATAATGAATTTAATACGGCATATATAAGAGACTTCTTAAACTCAAAAAATATAACATATCATTTCACCTCCCCGAATACCCATACCGGAAACTCCGATATTGAAAGATTTCATTCTAAACTTAATGAACACATGAGGTTATTCAAACTTAGCAAAGAGAACAAGGATATAGACGAAAAAACGCTCGTACATAAAGCTGTCGAAATTTACAACGACACAGTTCATTCAACTACAAAATACAAGCCGAATACACTGCTACATTCTAATTTTAGCAGTTTAGAATGGAACACACTTCAACAAAAAATTCACAACAATAAAATAGAACGTATAAATAAGATGAATACTAATCGCGTAAACCCTGAAGAATATGGAGAACGCGAGCTCGTAAAGAATCTCGGATTCCACAACCTAAAGGGCCTTCCAAAATATATAATTAAAAATGTCACTAATAAAGGTAAGACTTATTTTACGGATGAAAAAGGCTACAAACGAGATAGGCAAATTGTGAAAAGAAAATACAAATACCAAAAGCCTATAGAAAATGTACAATTTGACCGCAAACAAACCAGTCGAGATTATTCGGGCAGAGTAAGAAAGAAAAAGCTAGTCGGCAATAATGACCCTAACGTTCCAAGCACAAGTAAAGACAGGTAACTTAAAATGGAACAATATCTGGCTCTCTTGCAATTACTGGATAATTGTACAGGTGATCTGCCATATAAGTCCTATAAATAAAATCGATACCCACCACATTACATTTGTTTAGATAAGTGCATTTGTAGCATCGTATCATTATCTCATAATTACTACATAAACACATATAAATTTTCGTTTCAGAAAAGAATCCACATTTTTCTGCTGCTTACGATATGCATTGCCCTAGTCTCCTCGCAATCTATACAAATAACTTCAACCGAAAATAACTCGGGCTTTTCCGTAGTACGAACCAGCGAAAAGAAAATAGTAGACAACTACACAAAGTTGCTGCACATCATTAATCTGACCGACTACGAGGAATTAATAAATACATTATACTACAATTTAAACTCACTAAAACTAGACACAAGCGAAAGTGAATACCAATTACTATACAGAGAATTGAGACTGCTTCAGAACAACTACAATACATTGCTTCCAAACGCATATGAATCAAAGCGATCCAAACGTGGACTAATTAACATATTAGGAAAAGGTCTTAAAATACTAGCAGGTACTATGGACGACGAGGACTGCGAAGAAATTAACAGACATCTTACAAACTTGGACACAAACGGAAAACAAATGACGGAACAATTAAATAAGCAAATTCAAATTAACAATAATCTAATTAGAAATCTGAAAGAAATTTCAGACCACATAAACAAACAACAACAAAAGCTAAACGAATACCTTTTCGATATAGAAAATAAGACTAACAAAATAATGCTTGCTGCAGAGAAATCCAAGTTAGTTTTACAAATGTATGCCGATATCTCCACAGCCAACAAGCAAATAGAAAAAATAGAAGACATAATTTTGTTAAGCAGACTAAACGTCCTTGCACATAATTTACTCGCGAAGGAAGAAATTCAAAAACTTAAAATAACTGTTGATACCATGCCATACCTTAAAAGCACTGTACTTTTTGGAAATAATCTCATTATTCTTGCTATAATGATACCAAATTTTACCGTAGAAAAATATTTCAATGCCTTAATAATTCCGTGTCCAAATAAATTTCATGAAGAGCTTGACGCAAATATAAAGAATGTTATCATAAACGCAAATAATGTATACGAAAATACTGACGAAATAATTGTGAAGAAAAATCTTAAATATCCAGATAACGATTGTATTAAAAATTTACTAAAGGAAAACAATGTATGCTTGTTCAGAATAAACAAACTAGAATCCACATACTTAATAAACGAAAACATCATTGTAACCACAAATTTATTGGCAACAAAAATTAACCAAAATTGTATTGATCAGGACATAACAATAAGAGGAAGTAACATTATAAAATTCAATAACTGTGAAGTTAAAATAAATAATAACAAATTCGCCAATAAAATTGAGGAATATAGAGAGCACGTAGTATTACCTTCATTCAATCTTAATGTAACAAAAATTATCAGAAATATAACAATCGACAAACTACACTTAAATGCAATTAAAAACAGAGAACTCATAAAATACATAGAATTTGAAACGAAAGCCATAACATATACCTCATTTTCTATAATAGCAATAGTCTTAGCTTCAATTTCAATTGTACTAATAGTAATAAAAAGAAAGAGAAAGAGTAATGTAATCAAGGACAACATTTCAGGAGTAATGTTGAATCAAAGGGAGGGGGAGTTACATGTGCAAATCCCGACGATTGCCGTTCCCACAATTTAGTGCTGATAAAGCGAAGCCAAGCTTTTCAAATCTTGTAAAAGTCACGTCGCGCCCGAAATCCTAAACCGCGTAAAGATCACGTCGCGTCAAAATTCTAAGAAATGCAACTCTGAGATCTGCACATGCAACTGTTTCCCAAGACATTTTCCTAAAGCACTATCTTAACTTGCTAAGTTCAAAATTTTGTAAAGTTTAGTCTTGTAAAGTGACTCGTTAAATAAAGATCTTCTAAACCGATCTTAAATGTTTTACTCCTGGTGTGAAAGGCATCACGTTTTGAGACTTTTATATACCGCCTGTATTCCGCGTTGTTACTAAATATAATATAACGTGAAAAATACAGGGTAATAAATTTAAACGTATATCATTTGCATTTTCGGCAGATGCCAAACATTTACGGACGGATGAATTCAAAAGTATTGTACATGTAAATGTACATAGCATTGAATGCGCGAATTTTCGTGCCTTCTTGTTGAATTCTATGGCAGCGTGTTTTCCTGCATTTCTCACGACAGTGAGAACAGTGCCCAGATTAGTAAATTTGGCGGCTCGTCGGAATGATCCCTAAAATTTTGATAGCACCAAAGGCGTATGAAATTGAGGAATATTTGGGCTTAATTCTGTTAGCGTGTAACGAACGCAATCATTAAAATTCATTGAGAGCAATTAACCATTAATATTTTAATACTTACTCGATTGTTCAGGGAAGCTCCCGCCCGTTACATGATTTCCACCGCCTGCGGAGCCAGAGGCAGTTCCTCCCATGTACCGAATCTCCCAAATCACACGATCGTCGTCGGCACCAAATCGAGCCTTTAGCGATGGGATAAGTATCGGGTAGTTTCCTGTAGGCGTGCCTGTATTATGGTATATGCCCGGAATAGGGTGCCTGCAGAAAAGGCGCAATTAATAATAACTAAATAAATAAAACCGCACAGCAGACGTACTTCACAATCGGAGCGGAGGCTAGCCTGTAGGGAACCAGAACAGGAGAATAAAAATTGTTCGGGGGCTGGACGAATCGATTATTCCAGGGATCGTTTTGGGTGCCCTGGGAATAGTACTGGCCACCCCCATTGATTGTATTTGGTAAGCTGGCAAGCGGTAACTCATTCCCTTGCTCACCAGCTAAGAAATTCCTCACGTAATTGTAATTTTCCCTGACATATGTTTCTTGCCTTGGAATTTCTCTCTTTGAACGGCTCCTGCTGGGAGCCCTGCCCGGGCTTTCACCGACTGGCTTACTTGTATCAGTGTCATTGAGCAAGAGGACAACTACCTCCACCTCCTCCTTCTTATCTTCAATCTGTGGCATCAACTTCTCAGGTGTGTCCTCATTCGGAAAGTAATCGAAATATTTCTTTTCGGATTGTAGGTAATTTAAATTATTCCTCCTAGCCCTCTCCTGACTGACACCGAAATCTGCGCGAGATTTACTACGATTTCGCATATGCTTCTTGTGCTTAGCGTGGCCCTTCTTCTGATATCCTATAATAGATTTAAACGGGTTAAACTGATCCCTGTAGCTCATGTTTGCTCCGTAAGGAGAGAGCATATACACATCCTAATCTATGGAAAAATTCCAAAAAGTTTACCTTGTTTATTATGCGGCTGTATGGTGTTTGAGTTTACTTTGAGAAGGGATTCACTCGAGTGCCGGCCCTCTTTGCTGTGCTGTTTCCACTCAACTTTGTTCGGCCTCAAATGCTGTAAACAACAAGTTTCAGTTACGGTCTAGCAAAAATTTCAAAGGAAGCTTACTATTTCAGCAGTTTCATCGCCATCCTGTCGTTCCGACCAGTGGATTTCAGACTCTGTCTGGCACATAACAAATGCCACAGCAGAAGCTAAAATTAGACATGCAAAGAGCTGTTGACAGTTCCTTTGGGCTCTACCAACATCTGTGCTAAGCCAATTCATTTTAAAGATCTGCTGCTGACTCCACTGGACCTAGCTGAAAGAATAGTTGCAGAACTTTGTTTGAAATTCATTTGTATCTATTTTTAATGTTAATATACTCGAATGAATGTTATTATAATTTCTAATTGAAATAAAAACTTTTTCTGAATCTCTCACTACGGGGATTCGTTTCATCCTTAATATTGCATATTAATTGCAGAGATGTTACGGAGCTCCGTAATCGTAACCGAAACTGTCGGATATCCGAAACAAGAATCTATTCTAAACCGTAACCGAATGTGTTATAAAAGTTACGATTAGTACTATTTTCGATCAAGTTAATGGTGATTTTGCAAAATGTAAACAGCAAGGATGTTATAGAGCTCCGTAACCGTAACCGAAACTATCAGATATCCGAAATAATTTCATATCTGTAGCCGTATCTGAAACCACTATAGTATTAATCATATATCCGTATCCATACCCGAATCCGAAATTCCATATCCATAACATCCCTGATTAATTGCTAAAGCATTAATTTACAATAGTACTAATCGCCTTATGGAAATTACTTAAAGCCTGAATTTAGTAAGGTTATCGCCAGAGAATAAATAAGGTTAACTTTAATTTTGTTCCGCTACCGAAAATGTTATAGGTCATTTCTACACAATTTTTTGCATAGATTTATAACCGAAATGGTAGCCAATTATTAAGGAAAATACACTCAGAGAAAAATCAATTCAAATTAATAGGGTTTTAATATCTTTTCCAATTAATTTTGGCCAATAGGATATATTCTATTAATAAGTAATGGTTCATATATTTATTTTATTAATGAGTTGGTTATCGTATAAAAATTATGAAATCTCCATATTAAAAGAATATGTCATCTTATTAGTTTGTAATATGAACTTTTTAAAGTTAAAATGATAAAAGATTATTTAAATTCTATCCGCAAATATAAAATCAATTATTCTACAACTTAAATAGAGTTAATGTTTTAAGCACTATTGCTTTATATTTTTATAATATTTCCTACCATACTTGGAATAAAAAATTGGACTTAAAACATACATTGAACTAATGTTATATTGTGACACTTTGGAAGCCACACGTTTAGTGTGTCATACCACAAAATTATTAGTATATATTTTTAAAATTTATTTTCAAAGGACATATTTATTTATTCATAAAAATAAACTGTATGGTATTAGCAAATAACGTAGTACAAATTTGATTCCTTTATGATTTGACACAAGACAAACTGAATACTTTCTTAATAACATAACTTGTTTCATTGCTCCATTTTGGTTTTTGCATTAAAGTTATATCATACCAGATTATGGAACATCGAAAAAAAAAATAGATTAGCACTTCAGGAATATCTGTGTAAAATTTCAGATCGATATCTAAATAATTTTTCTTTCTACAGCGATCACAGTCCCCCTCTGTTCAACTACGATTTCGGAGCGCGCCCGGCCTTGTAGCCGCTCGAACAGCGGCCGCGTGTAATATCTATCCCACCAAAAACATTCTGTAAAAAACTAGCCAAGTCTCGATGGAGCTGCTTGTTTATCTCTAAAAAGTAATGAAACTAAATGTACATGTACATAATACACTAATACATACATTCTTATAAAAGATAAGCAAACAGTTCAAATCCTGAGAAAAATCTCGATTTACTTATGTCACAAAATATCGTTAAAAAGACCTTAAATGCGTTTTTCTCAAAACGCTCTTTTTCGGTGCGCGTCGTAAAATTGTGAAAAAAAAACTATTGGGCCGATTTTCTTAAAATTTTGCATACACTTTTATTTAATATTTAACTATAGAAATAACCTATTATTAGAGTAAAAAAACAATTTTTGTTGATTTAGGATCAACTTTTTCGTTAAAGTAACGAAAATCGATATATCAATGTTCGGTGCACTAAATCATCAGATTTTTTTTTTTTTGCCGGAACAATAGCTTATTTCCATCCTTTGTAACAAATATTGAAGGATTTTTCTTTGGTATATGTTTGCAGATGCATACTTTGGCCAGGATTGTTACGAGTTTAGAGAGTTTTTTTTTTTTTTTTTTGGACTGCGTGCGCGGTGCATCGTGACGGCCGCCATTTTGTTAAACAATTTTGTTTATAATCGAAATGGTAACTTTCCTCAGTAAAAAAGTATGGAAAAAATCAAAAAGATATCTCTGATAGTGTTTTTTTATCGATTTTTTGAGAAAAGTTCCATTTTTTGGGTTTCAACAGTGGGTTACCCCCTTAATGGAAATCGGTCAATTCAAATCGACTAGATATTAGTGATGTAGCGAATATCAAGTTTTAAGCATTCGCGAATGCGAATGCGAATGCGAATGCGAATATCTGCCGCCGATATTCGCGAATGCGAATGCGAATGCGAATACGAATATCTGCCGCCGATATTCGCGAATGCGAATGCGAATGCGAATATTCAGTTTTTAAATCTGGCGCCATTTATCTATATCTCGAATTTGACAGCTGACTTGCCGCGCGAGTCGCACGCACACATGTTATCGTTTGCATCTTATTCCGAGCATTGCCGAGCTGATCCGAAAAAAACCGATGGTTGTTTGTTTACCTATCGACAGGTCGTAAACAGAAACAAGTGAATTTTGAGGTTAGAGTGTGATTAGAGATTTGTTAACATGAGTAAATTAGTTTCTAGTGAAATATGGACTTATTTTACGCTTTGCGATGTTGAACGGGCTTTGTAACAATGAATATTCTCGAAAAGGAAGAACTACAACGGCTATGAGAAATCATTTGAAGTCAATGCATAAAACCGAGTTTTCTGAATTGGAAAAATCTGAAAAAGGAAAACAGGATGCAATTAATAGACTTGCACTTGCATCATCTTCCCATAAAAGTATTAAATCTGACGTTAAACAGATGTCGCTTCAAGAATGTGTCGAAAAAACGAAACAGTGGGATAATAAATCTGTGAGATCCTTGGCAGTTGATAAATTAATAAGTGAAATGATTGCGTTGGAAGACTTGCCATTTAGTTTCGTGGAATGTGTTGGATTCGTAAGACTTGTGAAGCACTTATGTCCATCCTATAATTTAAAGTCTCGTCAGTATTTTACTTCTTTTATCTGCGACGAATTATATGGCAAAGTGAGCCAGAAAATCCTTGAATTGTTGAAGTCCTTTGAAATAATGTCATTTACTAGTGACATCTGGTCCGATTCTTGTTCTGGGGTTTCGCTACTAAGTTTGACTTGTCATGGGATTACAGAAGATTTCGAAAGAAAAATGATAGTGTTAAAGGCAGATGTATTCAATGATAGTCGCCATACCGGAGAAAATATTGCTCATAAACTTGAGGGCATCTTGTCGTCGTGGGAAATACCTAAAGAAAAAGTAAAATGTGTAGTTCGAGATGCAGGCGCAAATATGAAAAAAGGTGTTTCCTTATTAAATGTTCAACACATCGATTGTGCTTCACACAAGATTCAAAACTTGTTAAAAGAAGGGCTGAAAGCTCAAGAAATTGTCGCGGCTGCCATAACAAAATGCAAAAAGATGGCAACACATTTTCATCATTCGAATACTGCTCAAGACGAGCTTAAAACTTTACAGAAAAGGCTTAATCAAACACCCCTCAAGATTATACAAGAGTGTGCTACCAGATGGAACAGCACCTTTTACATGCTAGAGCGTATTTTGCAAGTCAAAGAGTCTTTATGTCTTTACGCATCCACAAATAATAAAATTCCCCAACTGACTTCCGAAGAGTGGATGCTCATTGAAAAACTTATCAGTTTACTAAGACCATTTGAAGAAGTAACCAAAGAATTAAGTGCCGCTGATGTTTCTGTGTCATCAGTAATTCCCTTAAGGGGGTAGTCCAGTGAAAAAAAAAAAATTTTTCGTTTTTTGTTTTTTTGCTTAAATCTACTCTACTACACCTAGAAAATACTCCCTTAAAATATCTAAGCAAAATATTGAATAGTTTTAAAGATACAGAGAGTTTTCGAGAGACGTGTAATCCGAGCGCTCGAAGGTCCCCTGGCGTGTTTCGGAGCAAGGAGGACTCTTGTATTTCTGTTTGCTCCGCCCATTTTTTTTCGGTTTATAACGGTCTAGGTCCTTCTGCTTTGTATTTAAGGTTAGTTATGTATGGAGCAGGCATCGCGTTATGTATCGAGCAGGCATCGCTGCCTAAGGTAAAATTAATTTTTTTAGCTTTCTTCCGCATAAAAAACTTTAAACGCGTTTTTCTCAAAACAGCATGTTTTGACTCGGCGGACGTCAGATCTCAGAGTCTTTTGCTCCGATTGATCTAAAAATTTAGCTGTATATTTCTTGATCGTGTATCTATCGTCGAAACTAGAATTATTAAAATCCGTTGTTTATTTACAAAGTTATAAACAAATTAAGCACCCGAAAAACACCCGAAAAATTCGAAATGCCGCCATTTTGTTATTTTTTATTGAAAATTAAAAATTCTAGTTCCGACGATAGCCAATGTTCTACAGATTAAAACCTCATTTGAATTTTTTGTTTCAAATGAACCGTTGCAGAGATTCGACGTCCGCCAACAAAAAAATTTTTTTTTTGGAGCGGCCATTTTGTCGGGATGACTCATCGAAAACAAAAAAAAATTTTTTTTTTGTGTATTTTAATAGTTGTACTATCATATGTCAAAAAGTTTTTTAATAAAAATTGACTTCTAATATGAAAAAAAAAATCGTTGAAAAAACAGTCGTTTTCACTGGACTACCCCCTTAATCGCCACTTTGGGAAGAATTCTTAATGATATTGATTCGACCGATGAACACATTGGTGACACGACAGCCGTTTTGAAGGAGGAGCTCATTAGTAAATTTTCAGTTTTAGAAAATGAAATATTGTTTGTCACGGCAACCTTCATTGATCCAAGATATAAAGTTAATTTTTTTAAAAATACGTTGACTAAAGAGCGTGTCATACAGCATATTTTGGATTTGCTTGAAGACAGTCAAACAGACGCATCTTCAAGTTCACTTTGTTCAAATGCAAAGCGTTCCAGATTGGATGAAACTGAAGATTCCGTAAACAACAAGCGTGTATCTTTGAGGGAGACGATGACTTTACTAATGGATACGAGTGATAGTGAAGAAGATGACATTCCTCTACTTAGTTACCAAAATCCTGCTCATCTTTTAATCCGAAAAACTATTACGGAATATTTAGCGGAAAAACGCGTGGCAAATGACGTCGATCTTCTAACATGGTGGAAGGTGAACAAGCAGAAGTACGAGCTTCTTCTTCCTATAGCGAGGCATTATTTAGTCACACCACCAACTAGTGTTCCGAGCGAGCGAATGTTTAGTGGTGCTGGGCTTATTTATACACCGCAACGCAACAGACTCGAAGGAGAAAAGGCTTCGAAGCTTTTATTTTTGAAGTTCAATATTCCTCTACTGAAGTTTGATTATTAATTTGTTGTTAAAAGATTATTATATTATTATAGAACATTGTAGATGTTATAAGAAGAAGAAAAAAATTACTTTTTTAATGTTCATTTTTTTTTTTTGTTTATTAATATTATTTAGTTTTATAAAAGAAGATGATTATTTTAAGTTCGAAATAAAAGTAGATTTATGTAAAGACTGATAAAAGTTTAAGAGAAGAATACGTTTTTGTTTGTTACATATATTTTTAATGTTCATTTGTTTTCTAAAAGAAGTTTAAGAGAGGAATGTTTTTTTTTGTCTGTTTATTAATATTTTTAATTTTATAAAAGAAGATGATTATTTTAAGTTCGAAAAAAATTAATATTGTTTTGTTTCATTTACCTAATACCAATTACACCTTATGGATTTTTTCCGGCGTTCATATTCGCAAAATATTCGCATGAATTTTGCGAATGCGAATGCGAATGTCAAGAAATATGCGAATATTCGCGAATGCGAATGCGAATACGAATATTCGTTACACCACTACTAGATATCCCATTGATTTAATATGGAATTACAAGTTAACGGATATAATAAATGGGTCTTTTTAATAATTAAGAGATTTCAGTGTGTGCAGTCTGGGTCGTATGTTTTTCATTATTTATAAACAAATCCTTAATACTAATTTACGGCACATAAAAATAATCACCAAAAACCAATGATTTACCAAGGATGAGTTTTCTTAATGTAGGTTTTAAACCATTCATCATCATTAATCATTTGAAAATAAGGATTGCTCATAGGAGCTCGTAATTTAAATCAAAATCTGAATCCTAATTTAGAAATATGACGTACAAGTAATATAAAGCGTTTACTAAGCATTTTGGCGGAAGATAGTTTTCATTAACACGTTGACGCCGGCGCAGTTTTTTGTATTTCACTTCGTTGGACGACAGTAAAAATCGTATTTTGCTTTATCTGGCGGCGACTTGCAAAAAATATTAAAAAAA
Organism: Dysmachus trigonus; assembly: GCA_949715965.1. NCBI lineage: Eukaryota > Metazoa > Arthropoda > Insecta > Diptera > Asilidae > Dysmachus > Dysmachus trigonus. The sequence continues at coordinate 61,360,758 of OX454320.1, forward strand.
AAAAAACTCATAAAAACAAATAAATATGTAAATACATTAAGTCTATTATAGCCTACCTGTAAGAATAAGCTCTTCAATTTTTCAATAAAACAAACATGTGATGTGTGTGTGTGATGTGAGCCACCAGTGGTACACGCCGCCAGATCAACCATTCGCGTGTAAGCCACCGGTGGTACACGCCGGGTTGAACGTGTTAATCATGTTCTTCAATCACTATGACATTGTATAAATTAATCAGTTTATGAAAAAAAGGAATTTAACGGACATTGTTTTGAAGCTTTGAGTAGTTCATACATACAGCGTGATCCAAAAGTATGGAAACGGCTAAATAACTTTCGAGGAATGCATTTTGGAGAAAAAAGTTGTAGACAAAAGTTTTAGGAATTTTCCCCAGCTATTCAATGGTGACCTTAGATTTGACCTTGACCATGGCCTTGAAGGTCATTTCAAGGTCAAGTTGACTTTTTTAAATTTGAACCCTTATTTTTGACCACGGAAATGGAAAGAGCGGAAAATTCTACGTCCAACTATGACCTTTACCATGACCTCGAAGGTCATATCAAGGTCAAAATGGCTCTTTAAAGAGGAACTGCGTTGTTACTGCGGATTTGCAAAGAGTGGAAGTTTTGCGTCCAAATGTGACCTTGACCACTACCTTGACCTTGAACATGACCTTGGAAATGACCCTGAAAGTTATATCAAGGTCAAGATGTTTTTTTGAGGGGAAAACCATGTTTTTGACCACGGAAATGGAAAGAGCGGAAAAGTTAACGTCCGACTATGACCTTGACCATGACTTTAAAGTTCAAGATGGTTCTTTAAAGGGAAACCTGCATTGTTACTGCGGATTTGGAAAGAGCAGAAGTTTTGCGCCCGGATGTGACCTTGACCATGACACACTTGACCTTGCCTTAATCGACTTCACCATGGTCGGTCGTTAACTTTTCCGCTCTTTTCATTTCCGTGGTCGTTAACTTTTCCGCTCTTTCCATTTCCGTGGTCAAAAACATGGTTTTCCCTTCAAAAAACACCTTGACCTTGATATAACTTTCAAGGTCATTGCCAAGGTCATGTTCAAGGTCAAGGTTGTGGTCAAGGTCACATTTGGACGCAAAACTTCCACTCTTTGCAAATCCGCAGTAACAACGCAGTTCCTCTTTAAAGAGCCATTTTGACCTTGATATGACCTTCGAGGTCATGGTAGAGGTCATAGTTGGACGTAGCATTTTCCGCTCTTTCCATTTCCGTGGTCAAAAATAAGGGTTCCAATTTAAAAAAGTCAACTTGATCTTGAAATGACCTTCAAAGCCATGGTCAAGGTCAAATCTAAGGTCACCATTGAATAGCTGGGGAAAATTCCTAAAACTTTTGTCTACAACTTTTTTCTCCAAAATGCATTCCTCGAAAGTTATTTAGCCGTTTCCATACTTTTGGATCACGCTGTATAATAGCTTAAGGTTCAAACTTTCATTTGATATCACAATTGCACTGGACTAAAATGAAATAACTAATTGTTCTGCGGGGACAACAAAATTCGAATTTCGCTATATATTTACTTTGCTTGTGGGCTAAGATTTCTGGATATAATGATTTTGCCTCGCATGAAGCCTAGGAGATTTAGGAGAACAGAGAACTTACTTTAAACACGAACTTATAGAACTCAGACTTAAGTATAGTGTACGCATATTTTGCTATGGAGCTGTCCATAAAACACGTGATCCTTTTGAGACAGAGAGGCTTCATGGCAGAACCACGGTTTGATCATTTGATAGTATAGGAGAGAGCTTTCTTCTATATAATAGAATTCACCTTTTCTATTTTTTTATTTTTTTATATTGAGAAATTCTTCCTTTTTTAAAAAAATCTTTGTTACTTTATTATTTAAATAACAGCGAATTGAACTAAATAACACTGTTAATTATTAGCTTTATTTTAATAATGAATATTTTCAAATATTTTATATAAATATTTAATATTTATAAAAATGAACTTAATTCATTGAATGTCAGTGAAGAACTTAAATATTTTTGTACAAACAAAACTATTAAAAAATTACAAAAGCTACTTCAACTACACTAACTAGATTTCTGTAAATTAAATTCACTACAGTTACAATTTTCAAAGTTTATCTACTTTTACATTTATCTCATATTTCCATCCTTTATTTAAACTTAATATTAAATATACAAACCGAATTTATTAAAACTTTTTATATCGACGAAAACAATCACCACATGACAATTAAAAATAAAGTTTTTCATGTGGAGATTATTGAATTTTAAATTGAGCTTTTCAAAATCTCAGACAACCACCACAACACCCTCCTCCCAGCGTAAACCAGTGTAGCGATATTCTGATTTCAGCAACTTACTAATTTTGCTGAAAATGTAACTTTTTTTGAAGGTTTAATGTTATGATATTTAATTTCTGATGCCGGAGTAACTGTATAATTTAAATTTTGATTATTTCTTAACGACTCTGGTCGAAAAGGAAAACTTTTTGTGGTGTGAACAGGCACTGGCTGTTCCTTTAAATGATTCGAGCTAGATTGTGTTAAATTGGAATTGTCTCTCTTAGTTGGATCAGAAAAATTATTTTGTAAATTGATTTTATCAATGGAGGAAACGAAATATGGTTTCAAACGGTCTAAGGAAATGTTAATATTTTTATTTTTAATTTGCACTGTATAATAATTTTTATTTCTTGTTATAACTGGAAATGGTCCATTATAACAATTTTGCAAATTATTTTTAGATGGTTGACTTCTAATTAAAACATGTGAGCAATTTTCTAATTCCTTGAATTTGAAAAATTTTGCTTTGGAATGGTTTGAAGCTGGAATTGGTCGTAAGTTATTAAATAAATTTCGTAAGCGATTGACGAAAAGACTTTGGTGTAGAATTTCTGAATTTTGTTCAATAAAATCACCAGGTAGTCTTAAGGATTGCCCATAGAGCAATTCCGCTGGTGTCGCGACGAATTCTTCTCGAAATGTTGTTCGAAGACCAAGTAAAATTGAAGGTAAAACTTCAGACCAAGAATTTGTTTCATAAGCTTTGATAGCTGTTTTAAGTGTTCTGTGCCAACGTTCTAAAAAACCGTTTGATTGTGGGTGGTATGAGGTAGTTCGATTATGTTTGAATCCTAAAAATTTTGAAAGTTCTTTAAAGAGTGTAGATTCAAATTGTCTTCCTTGATCGGTGACTATAATTTTGGGAACACCGAAACGAGAAATCCAATTGTGATAAAGAGCTTCTGCACAGGTTTCGGCTGTAATATCAGTCAAAGGTATTGCCTCAGGCCATCGAGTGAAACGATCGATTATCGTGAGACAATATCTGAAGCCGTGTGAAGGAGGAAGTGGACCTATGATGTCCATATGAATTGTGTCGAACCTACTTGAAATTGTTGGAAATGAGCCAAAAGTATTTTTAACATGACGAGTAATTTTATTTTTCTGACATGCTAAACAACTTCTAGACCAATTGTTGACATCTTTGTTAATAGATGGCCAAAAATATTTTGATGTTATCATCTTGTTTGTTACTCGTATGCTAGGATGAGATAAATTATGAATTGAATTAAAAACTTGTAGTCGGAAAGCTTCCGGAATGTAAGGTCTAATGTTAGAGTTGGAATTTTCACAGTAAATTAGTTTGTCACTCCCAATCACGGGTAATTTGGAAAATTTATATGAAGAATTTTCCAAAAAATCTTTTAACTGGCTATCGGTCTCTTGTGCGGTAGCTATAGCTTCAAAATTTATAGAGGATGGTAAATGTAATTCCTCGACCCGTGAAAGAGTGTCTGCTACTATGTTTTCCGTTCCTGGAATATGTTTAATATCGGTAGTAAATTGACCGATGAAATCTAAGTGTCTAGCTTGTCTTGGAGAAGCTTTTTCGGGATTTTGTTTAAATGCAAAAATTAAAGGTTTATGATCTGTGAATAAAGTAAAATTTCTTCCTTCCAAATGGTATCGAAAATACTTTATTCCTTTATAAGCTGCTAATAATTCCCGATCATAGGCGCTGTATTTGATTTGTGCTGAACTTAATTTTGTTGAAAAGAAACCAAGAGGTTGCCAAGTGTTATCAACATACTGATTTAAAGAAGCGCCGATTGCAGAGTCTGAAGCATCTACAAATAAAGCTAGTTGTGAATTATTGTTTGGAAAAGCCAAAAGAGTAATTTTTGCTAATTGTGATTTAATGTTTTCGAATGCCTTAATTGTTTCAGGTGTCCAAATAATTTGTTTTGAACCATCTTTTTTATTACCAGTGAGGTATTTATTCAATAACAACTGATGTGCAGCTGCATGTGGCAGAAAACGTCGATAAAAATTTACCATTCCAAGAAAACGTCTGAGTTCTTTGACGGTTGAAGGTTGTTTAAATTTAGTAATTGCTTCAACTTTCTCTGGTGATGGTTTGATGCCTTTAGAATTTATGAAATGACCGAGAAATTTTACTTCCGATTGTAAAAAGTTACATTTCTCGACATTTATTATTAGGCCGTTGTCTTGGAAGCGTTGAAAAATTTGTTTTAAATGATCTAAATGTTGTGTTTCTGAATTGGAAGCTACTAAAATATCATCAAGATATACAAAACAAAATGATAAATCTTGGAGAACCGCATGGATAAATCTTTGGAATGTTTGTGCAGCATTGCATAATCCGAAGGTCATCCTAGTAAATTCAAAAAGTCCGAAAGGTGTACAAATTGCAGTTTTCGGAATATCTTCAGGTTCTACAGGAATTTGATGATATGCTTTAGTTAGATCTAATGTTGAAAATATTGTACAATTTTGTAGTTGGCAGGCGAAATCGTGTATTAACGGAATTGGATATCGGTCAGGAATTGTTACTGCATTTAAACGTCTGTAATCCCCACAGGGTCTATATTCACCATTCTGTTTAGGAACCATATGTAATGGTGATGACCAGCAACTTTTAGAAGGACTACAAATTCCTTGGTTGAGTAAGAATTCAAATTCTTTCTTTGCAACCGCAAGTTTCTCTGGAGATAAACGTCGAACTTTTGAAAATATAGGCTGACCGATAGTTTTGATTTGATGCGTTATTGTGTGTTTAACTGGTTTGGAAAAACTGGAATCTATTGTAATATTGTTGAATTCACGAAGTAATTTTTGAATATTATCTTTAATTGAAGGTTTGATCAAAATTGATAAAGTAGTTGCAGGTCCTCTGAAAATATTTCCATTTGAAGTTAATTTAGTTAAAGGATCAATTAAAATTCTTTTAGATAAATCAACTATTAATTTGAAATGGAATAAAAAATCTGCACCTATAATGGGTTTTTCAACGTCAGCTAAAAGGAATTCCCATTGAAAATTTCTTCGTAAACCTAGATCAAGAGTAAGAATTCTTTTACCGTAGGTATTAATTATTGAAGAATTTGCTGCAGATAATTGTAAAGATGTAGGTGATAATTTCATTGTTAGTGGTGGAGGAATAACCGAAATATCTGCTCCAGTGTCAATTAAGTAATATTTTTTTGTTGACCTGTCAAAGATGTGTAGGCGACTGTTATATTCGCCTTTATCATCTGTCGCCATAGATGATAAGCGCTTTATTTTTTTGATGAGTCTGAAATTTTATTAAAAGAGCATGGTGGAATGCATTTATTTGCATTGTTTTGGAATTTTGAGTGGTACCAGCACCAATCTGGATTATCTCGAGTTTGTGAATTATTCCGTTGTATAAATTTAGTATTAAGTCGATTTGGTGAACGACTTGATGAATATCTTGAATGACGGGAAGAATTGCTTGAAGAACGAGTTTGATTTTTTAAAGATTTAATCTCCACGGACATCTCTTGGACCTGTTTGGTTAAACGTAAAATTTGTGATGTTAGGTCAGATAAAATATTAGTATCAGAGTGTATTGAAGAGCAAGTAAATACGGAGGATTTATTATTCATTTCAAAAATTTTGTCTGCGCAATTAGATAATTCCGAAAGTGGACCGGAATTGCAAGACAAAATTGCTCGCATATTTTCTGGAAGTCTCTGCATCCACAACGTTTTCAAAATATCGTCACTTAAATTCCCGTTTGATAAATTTTTCATTTCCCGGAGGAATTGTGATGGAGAACGATCACCCATAACAATGTCACTAAGTAATTTGTTTAATTTTGTTGTTTCACTAGCCGAAAGACGGGAAATTAATGCATCTTTCAGCTGGGTATACGGATGTCGCGGGTCTGGTTCTTCTAAGATATCACTTAGAATTGAAACTAAATTCTCATCTAACACAGAGAGAACGTGATTAAATTTTGCAATTTCTGTTGAGATTCTGGCCAGCTCGAATTGTGCTTCCAGTCGCTGAAACCAGAATTTAGGTGCATTTTTCCAAAATGAGGGTGCACTAACCGAAAACGTTGCAATAGAGGGTGTATTGCGTGGTGATGGAAGCGTATTGTTCGAATTATTATTTAAATTTTGACTTTCGCGATTTTGACTTGGATTCCCGGGAATCACGGAGACTATCGGCAAGTCACCACTCGAATTATTCATTATTTATATTTTTTTTTTTTTTTTGTAAATAAACGAGAGAATGTGATGAAATAAAGGATGGATTACACTTTTTTTTTTTTTTTTTTTAAATAATATTGCTCGATAAAATTTAATAAAATGTAAAAGAAATCTAACCTTTGTTACTAAAATAAAATTTTGATTGTTGATGCTGCTGTTGATTGCTGTTGGCTGCTTTTGGGAGCTGCTGTTGTTGTCGTTTTATTTTTATTTTTTTTTTTTGAAGCTGTTGTTGCTTGTTGTCGGGATGTTGTTCGTAGTCGTGGTGCTGCTCGTAGTTGGGGTGTTGCTAGTCGGGTTGCAACTTTTGATTGTCGGGGTCACCAGTTATAGGAGAGAGCTTTCTCCTATATAATAGAATTCACGTTTCTTCTATATAATAGAATTCACCTTTTCTATTTTTTTATTTTTTTATATTGAGAAATTCTTCCTTTTTTAAAAAAATCTTTGTTACTTTATTATTTAAATAACAGCGAATTGAACTAAATAACACTGTTAATTATTAGCTTTATTTTAATAATGAATATTTTCAAATATTTTATATAAATATTTAATATTTATAAAAATGAACTTAATTCATTGAATGTCAGTGAAGAACTTAAATATTTTTGTACAAACAAAACTATTAAAAAATTACAAAAGCTACTTCAACTACACTAACTAGATTTCTGTAAATTAAATTCACTACAGTTACAATTTTCAAAGTTTATCTACTTTTACATTTATCTCATATTTCCATCCTTTATTTAAACTTAATATTAAATATACAAACCGAATTTATTAAAACTTTTTATATCGACGAAAACAATCACCACATGACAATTAAAAATAAAGTTTTTCATGTGGAGATTATTGAATTTTAAATTGAGCTTTTCAAAATCTCAGACAACCACCACAATAGGTTAGGAGGGTTTCAAAAAAATCACGTGATAACTTTTATATTAATAGGCAAAAACTGAAATCCTTTTTTTAACCTATTTCCCGTGCACGTAACTTAATGAAACATACATCAAGCGAAAGGTATTTTTTTATAGATGTGTTAAATGTTCAGGTACGTGAATAGGGAAAGCCAGGTAAAATATTACCTATACTGAAAAAAAATTTTATCCACATACGCACTAATAAACTTTGCACGCGCTATCCATCAAAAGAAACGGGAAGAGAATACATATTTGAAGAGAATACATTAAATTAAAGCTGAAACTTTGCAGCCTCTGGACAATTGGAGGTTGCATTCTTGATCAAATATAATGCGCTAGGATGTTAGCCTGGCTTGTTACGAGCACGCTGATATACTTTTTATGCGTCTTTTGAGCCGGGTTCTTAGTATAGAGATTTTTTTATTATAGCTTTCAGCTAGCTCGGAACGGAGGATTTGCAGATACGACGTTTATGTAATGCGCCTGTGCAGATGCGATGTTGTTGAAACGCGTCTGTGCAGATACGATGTTTCTGGAAAATGTCTCTGCAGATACGACGTTGTTGTAACGCGTCTGTGCAGATGCGTCGTTGTTGCTAGGAGTCATCAATTTTGTTTCGACTCGTTTCGTTTCATATTCTCTTTGCACTCACTGTTCATATACATATTCTCTCTGCACTCACATTTCCCCACACTCAACTGCTTAGTCTAAAGGCCGAGATACAATGTACGCCACACGTTTTTGTGGCGCGTGGAATATCGTGAAATATCGCGCTGCAATATACAATGAGAGCGACGCTACAGCTGGAATCAAAGAATTGGACTGCTAACCGTCGTCTGAAAAATAAGACCATGTTTAGCACAGGCTCAAATTTCATGGAGCAAATCATGCACAGTTATGTTTAAGCTGACGCAAATTAAAAATAATTAAACTTTCGCGAACCGATTTCTTTTATATCACGCTCAATTTTAAGTTTTTTCACAAAAATGATCCTCACGGGGCACTCAGCTGGGAACTATATAAAAGTCATTGTTCCTGCCTTCGTTTTACCTTCATATTTCTCATATATACCAACCAAAGCTAAAAGTTGTATCACAAAATGCCGTAGCCATCTGTTGGGCATCGTAAAACTACTCTAACAGCTGATTCCGTCCCTAGAACCAAACTGAAAAAGAAACATGGAAACGAATCATCGCGCTTCAAAAGTTAAAGTTCCACCAAACTTTGTGGCGCTACAAAGTATCAGCGCGTTCATTGTATCAAGCTGATTGCATTTTCCCGTATTCAAACTCATTTTGTAGCGCCACAAAAACGTGTGGCGTACATTGTATCTCGGCCTTAAGAGCCAGTGACATTTTTCAGTGATGATTTAGTTAAGGTCTATTTTTTGAGAGGATGTTGAGGAGGGCCTAACTAAGTGTCATCCGTGAGGATTAACCCTGATTCCAGTCATAAGAGGGTGGCAGAACGCCCCCAACGTGTAAAAAAAATGGCATCTTTTTATCATTTAGTTAAGGCTGAAATTTTCTCCAGCAGTCCTTTGATAGCCCACAATCATCGATATTATATTTGCAGAACGATTGGCCAGTCATAAGGGGGTGGCAGATCGCCCCTAACATGTCGTGTGAGTGATGAACTTTTTATTATTTAGTTAAGCTTCATATTTTAATATGTTGTTGTAACAACTATTCCAAGTGTGAATGTCAATTTGCAGAACAAAATGGCGGCATCAACACCCTGGCAGAATGATTTGAAGTTTTTACTTTCAGCCGCAAATATCTTTGAAACTATGCTAGATACGAAAATAGGACTGGAGAGATTTTTTGTAGGAACTTTAATTCTCTACAAAAAAGGTCTCTTGACATTTCTTCATATTTTGATTATTTTCTGAGTTATACTGAAAATGAAGAAAATTTACGAATATTTTCTACGTTCAGACGCACATATCTTTGGAACTATGCTAGATTCGAGAATACATAATACGAGGTTTTTTGTAGGAAATTCAATTCTCTACAAAAAAGGTCTCTTGACTTTTTTTCGCATTTTGATTAGTTTCTGAGATATACTGAAAATAAAGAATTTTCTTTCCAATGCCGACAAACCGTTGGATACGTACTAATTAATATTTCCCTAAAACCATGTTTTTTTCATTCCTACAATTTGAGAGACGTCGACAAATTTCATTTTCATCGAAAAACCCGATTGTCATGGAAAAAAATTATGATAATTTTTCGAAAAAAATTGAAATTATTGAAGTTCCGCTATCTCGATAGATAAAAAACATTGTAAATGTATGTTGAATCATTAATATCTTTATTTGATCATATCAAAAATTCTCTAAGAAAGAAAATATACGAAATAAATAAAAAATACCTCAAAAAACATAATAATTTCAAATCATAATTATTTTTATTACATATAGATCAAATAAATGTTGTGCAACTAAGGACATTTTTGAATAATAACGATTTCGTGATTAATTTTTTTAAATTATTATTTGAATAACTTATGATAATAAATATAAAACAAAAACTATGAGTAGATAGTATGAAAGAGCAAGTATAAAAAGTAAGTAAAAATAATTTTTTTTTATCAATCCTCTTGCCAGTCGGAATCACTCTCCTCATCGTCTGCCGAATCGAGATCACTCGATGCACGAGAGTCCATATCTATAAAATTGAAAAAATGGATTAGAAAAATATAATATGTTTGTGTTTATATTTGCTATAATATCTACATACCTGAATCATTGTCACCCTTGTCATCTTTGCTGTTTTCACTGGAGGTATCAGTGAGTACATCACTAACATATTGGGGTATTTGATCTCCTTCGAACCAGACGAATTCGTATTTATTTTCATTGATAATCCAGCCGTAATTTGCTGGCAACTTTTTCGTCGACTGCTGCAAATGTGCATTGAGCCAAATACTGGCTATGTACGAGCTTCGCAGTAATTGTTGTCTTAATTCTGAAGAACATGGTGGCAAGTTAGAGGCATCACAATTGCGGATTTTCTTAACAAATGATTTTTGACTATCATTGGTGTTGTAAGCTTCATGGAATAATTCCGACCGCGCTTCGTTAACTTTCTCTACATTTTTGACACCATACATGCGGCAGATAAATTCTTCTATGATGGAAAATACTGTGGACGTATCAACATATTCTTCGCCTAGATCTGCGAATGTCTTCTGATAGTCTTCGAACGCCTTCAATAATTTCAGAGGTTTGTTTTTTCCTTTACGGAAAAATGAAGGGTTATAGTCAAGAATCATTTGTTAAGAATATCCGCAATTGTGATGCCTCTAACTTGCCACCATGTTCTTCAGAATTAAGACAACAATTACTGCGAAGCTCGTACATTGCCAGTATATGGCTCAATGCACATTTGTAGCAGCCGACCGAAAAATTGCCAGAAAATTACGGCTGGATTATAAATGATAATAAATACGAATTCGTCTGGTTCGAAGGAGATCAAATACCCCAATATGTTAGTGATGTACTCACTGATACCTCCAGTGAAAACAGCAAGGATGACAAGGGTGACAATGATTCAGGTATGTAGATATTATAGCAAATATAAACACAAACATATTACATTTTTCTAATCCATTTTTTCAATTTTATAGATATGGACTCTCGTGCATCGAGTGATCTCGATTCGGCAGACGATGAGGAGAGTGATTCCGACTGGCAAGAGGATTGATAAAAAAAAATTATTTTTACTTTTTATACTTGCTCTTTCATACTATCTACTCATAGTTTTTGTTTTATATTTATTATCATAAGTTATTCAAATAATAATTTAAAAAAATTAATCACGAAATCGTTATTATTCAAAAATGTCCTTAGTTGCACAACATTTATTTGATCTATATGTAATAAAAATAATTATGATTTGAAATTATTATGTTTTTTGAGGTATTTTTTATTTATTTCGTATATTTTCTTTCTTAGAGAATTTTTGATATGATCAAATAAAGATATTAATGATTCAACATACATTTACAATGTTTTTTATCTATCGAGATAGCGGAACTTCAATAATTTCAATTTTTTTCGAAAAATTATCATAATTTTTTTCCATGACAATCGGGTTTTTTGATGAAAATGAAATTTGTCGACGTCTCTCAAATTGTAGGAATGAAAAAAACATGGTTTTAGGGAAATATTAATTAGTACGTATCCAACGGTTTGTCGGCAATGGAAAGAAAATTCTTTATTTTCAGTATATCTCAGAAACTAATTAAAATACGAAAAAAAGTCAAGAGACCTTTTTTGTAGAGAATTGAATTTCCTACCAAAAACATCTGGTGTTGTATTTTCGAATCTAGCATAGTTCCAACGATATGTGCGTCTGAACGTAAAAAATATTCGTACATTTTTTTTATTTTCAGTATATCTCAGAAACTAATCAAAATGCGAAAAAAAGTCAAGAGACCTTTTTTGTAGAGAATTGAATTTCCTACAAAAAACCTCTTATCTAGCATAGTTCCAAAGATATGTGCGTCTGAACGTAAAAAATATTCGTAAATTTTCTTCATTTTCAGTATAACTCAGAAAATCATCAAAATATGAAGAAATGTCAAGAGACCTTTTTTGTAGAGAATTAAATTTCCCACAAAAAATCTCTCAGTCCTATTTTCGTATCTAGCATAGTTTCAAAGATATTTGCGGCTGAAAGTAAAAACTTCAAATCATTCTGCCAGGGTGTTGATGCCGCCATTTTGTTCTGCAAATTGACATTCACACTTGGAATAGTTGTCACAACAACATATTAAAATATGAAGCTTAACGAAATAATAAAAATTTCATCACTCACACGACATGTTAGGGGCGATCTGCCACCCCCTTATGACTGGCCAATCGTTCTGCAAATATAATATCGATGATTGTGGGCTATCAAAGGACTGCTGGAAAAAATTTCAGCCTTAACTAAATGATAAAAAGATGCCATTTTTTTTACAAGTTGGGGGCGTTCTGCCACCCTCTTATGACTGGAATCAGGGTTAATCCTCGCGGATGACACTTAGTTAGGCCCTCCTTAACATCCTCTCAAAAAATAGACCTTAACTAAATCATCACTGAAAAATGTCACTGGCTCTCCTACTATTAATAGAGTGAATATAAAACGATTGCACTTGACTCGCCCGCCCCATTCTGCTGGGATGGGTGGCGGGAAGTATTTTCCGATGAACGCCGCCGACGCGACGTTCGCATCCGTGTTAAGGGCCTAACAACAACAGAAGAAAGAGTGTCCGGAAATGTGAGTGCAAAGAGAATATGTATATGAACTCTGTACTCACATTTCCCCACACCCTATTAAGCTGTTGTTACTTTCTTTTTTCTTCTGCTCTCGCTATTTGAGCTGTTAAGTGCAAATTTAACAAGTAATGATTTTTATTTATTTAAGGAAAATCTTTTTTAACTTAAATACAGTGGACGCTGATTATAATTGCGCCAACAACGGTGTGCTTTCCGATTTTCTTTTTTTTGTGTTTTTGGTTTGACGCTTATTATAATTGCGGCGAGTATTCTCCTTTTTTTTATAAGCCGGTTGTGTTTTTGTTTTGACGCGATAATTTTTTTAATTTAACCTCCTGCGGCCCACGGACCTACCAATAGTACTAATTCTTTATAGTAATTCAGTCCCGGACCTCATAAGTGCGATGTACTCATTACAACCCAAGGGCCTACTTGTAGGCCTTAACCTTTTAAGGACGGGAGCGGTCGATATATAGACCAGCCAGAGGACACATAATATTTGATGTTTTTCAGGGAAAATGTAATGCGCTAAATATGGGAAAAATAGTATAGAAATTCCTGGAAGCATCCTTGACCTTGAAAATAGCGGTTTCCAATGACACATTTTTTCTGCTATTTAGCCCTGAAAGTTGGAATACCTACATTTTTTGATGCACTGAATATGGTAAAAATAGTGCAAAAATTCCTGGAAGCATCCTTGACCTTGAAAATTGCTATTTCAAAGTGAAATTTTTGTTTGCTATTTCATCCTGAAAGTTGGTATACCTATCTTTTTTATGTACTGATTACGAAAAATATAATACCACGAATCGCGAAACTCATCTGCAAGGTGAATTCAAGGTCAAACATTGATATTTTCGCAATTTTTCCCGTATTCAGCCCATCAAATTACCTAGAAAAATACTTTCAAACCGTCGCGCCAAATTTTTTATATGGAACTTTCCGTTGCGGACGGGCCTGGTCGATATATCGACCAGCAAGGAGGGGGGGGACTCCACATAAGAAGTTCATTGAATTTATTTATGTTCTATTTAATTATACATATGCCATGACGGCCTATTTTAAACCGGTCGAATTGAACGACGAAGTCAGATCAATTCAAAATAGAAACGTTGGTCGAATATCGACAACATGCGACACTAGTTAATGAAAAAGAGACTTCTGATGTAAGAAAAGAGAATACAAAAGATATAAATAATTTCTCCGTGCTTCTAATAAGCATGGAGGAAAATATGCTAACTAGTTCGATTGAAGATAATTAGTATAATATTTTATAGTATCATAATATATTATTGTTTTAGTGAAGTTGTTTCTAAACAATCATTTATTAAATGAATGTAGTGGTTATTAATTATTTAAAAGCATTAATATTTATGTTACAATCATTTTACTACTTGTTTTAAATCATTCTTAATCAATAAAGTTAAACTAAAAAATACTCACATTGGAAAAAATCAATATCACGTGATAAAGTAGGTATATTTTGAATCCTTTGGATAAGTTCAGTCTATGATTTTCCCAAAAAAGGCGTTAATACAGTACTATTTAACCCATTAACGCCCAAAGAACCTAATTTTTTTGTGCAGTTTGAAACCTCATTCTTGCAATTAAAGGACATTTATTTTCCAATAAAAACCATGAATCTTACTAGTTTTGAGTGTGCTCTTTCAGAATCTGTCGTCAAAATTGAGTTTTTTCCAATAGGAAATTAAATATGGCGACTTTTTCGAAAAAAAGTATCAAACAATTTGAATTTTTTTTTTTTTTGTAATTTTTTTTAAGGCAATAGAGTTTTGCAATGCAATTCTTACTATGATCAACGGTGATCGGAATGTTTGAACTTACAGAAAAAAGTTTTTTTGCTGATCGCAATCACTCATAACCTTTTCAAAATGGCGGATTTTCTATAGTGCAGATTCTGATAATCTGAAAATCTGAAACTCTGAAAATCGTACAGATTTTCGTGAAATTCTGTACTAAAGGGTTTTTATCGTCACGGATTATGAGATTAAAATCAGATTTTTAAAATTTAAAATGGCAAATTCAATATGGCGGACAACAAATTTTAAAAATCTCACAGATTTTCATGAAATTCAGTATACAGGAGTTTTGGTAGTCGCTAATCACAAATTTAACATCAAATTTTGAAAATTGAAAATTGCAGACTCATCACAAAACCCTCATCTCAAAGCAACAAAGGCCAAAGACCAACTTCTTTGAGTTTTGAATTATGCTCATGTACTATGTACAATATTCATAAATAATAATATTTCTTTCTTAATTAATATGTACCATTTTATAAAGCATGTTTTTTTATATTATGAATATAATTTATAAATAGTATAATTTTTAGGAGTTTTCCAATTACTATGCAACTATATCAACGAGCTATTAGTCAAGGCCTTATACGTACAATTCAAGAGTAACTTACAAATTTACGTTTTCCAGAATATTTAAACACAAATTGTGAGTAACTTACGTATAAAGCTGAAATGAAGAATATTAAAACACGTTTATGCGTAACTTAAGCATAAAATAAATAAATAAATATTGCCCTCTTATTCAGTTTAGGTTATGAGTAGTTTTCCTAAAATTTATGATTATCATTCACAGCTTTGTGATTTTCTTGAGTTAAATAATATTCAATTAGTTTTTTATAGTTAATGAGTACGAGATTTTAAGATTTGACGGTCGATTTACATTGATTTTGTCAATCTTGAACATAAAAAGCCTTTTAAATTAGGTCGTTTTTCCGAAGAACAAATGAGTTTTATAATAAGGTTACTTTAACAGTGCAAAATCTGTTTATAATATAATAATAATAGTAATAATTTAAAGTCTTAAGAAATAAGACGGATTTTAACCTAAACTTATGATTATAAGTTACGAAATTTATACTTTGCTTTACTTTGTCATAGATAATTATTTGAAATCATAATTCATACATCTTTACTTATCTCTGTTCATGAAATATAGCATTGTTCTTGGTTTAAAAATATCGGCATATAGGCATTAAATAAATTTACGCGCACATTTATTGGAATTTTTCATAAGGAATGAAATCATATATACTCTTAAGTTCTGAATAATAAATATAATATTAATATATAATATATTTGATTTAACTAAAAGTTATGCATATTATAACATAATATATGATAACTTTTATCACCGTGTATGAAAAATACCAACAAATTATGAAATGGTTCATTTTCTCCCTTGAACAAAAAATTTAAGGTATATTATATCCTACTTCTTTTGCCAGGAATATTACTTCAACTACTGACAATTACTTGATAGTCCTTACAGATTTTTAAGAAAAAAATACGCTTTCTAAAGTATTTTTGAAGTTCGTTTTTCTTTATTTTTACATATTTATATAACTTTTTAAATTTTTAATTATATCCTCTCTTTTATAGATTATTTTAAGTTTTTCATTGTCGAAGTTCGTTAAAAAAAATCTAATCAATCACCGTGCGAGTACTTAGCTGTTAAGAAGTTTCATGAAAAATTATAATTCCGTGGTCCTAATGAAATGTCGATGACACGACACCTTTGAAGCAAAGGTTATCAGAATCAGTACACCCTTAATAACATTACGAGTTATCATAGCAGTTAAGCAGTTTTACCATCGCCCAAACCTACACAGAAAAAACTATGTATTTCCAACAACTAATTTCATGGTTCATTTAACTATTTTTACTCGTGATTTTCACCTAACAAGATTGCTGGTAAGCATGACCAGAGCAATCTATATAAAAATTCTAAAACTGTGTTGTTATTTCAACTACATATTTAGTTGAAACTATTAGATAGAATAAGTTCAGACAACGAGGGCCATTGTTAACACCAGTACATTCAAAAAACCAAATAGTTGAGTTGGTAGATGATGCCCTCATTAATACACTAAACTGCAAAGGCTACTTCACAATCGCCTATGCAGTGACATTGTGTTATTACCAAGAGGTAATTACCTAAATAAAATTTGTAACATCCAACAACAAGCTCTTCTGCTAACGGAAAAATGGTGTACGGACAGACACCTGTCTGTCAACGCGGAGAAAACATCCGGATTAATCTTCACCAACAGGAGAAAGCTTGAAAGAATGAAATCTCTTCGCATTTTCGGCAAAGAGATTAAATTTACCAAGAGTGTAAAATATTTCGGGGTCATGCTGTTTGAATTAATTAAGGAAAATTACACTTCAAAGTAGTACCACAATAGCAATCTGAAGCACGAAAGTGTGGTATTTCAAGATTTACTAAATTTTACGAAAAAATAGTTCTTTAAATTTTATACAAAGGTTTGTTGAAGTTATGCTGTAATACATGACGTCAACGGTAATGTTTTGAATTTTCTTAGTAAATAAAATGAAGGGATTTGATTTGTTGCATTACTGCAATATGGCTGCGTAAAGGGTTAATATGGGACCACCGAGAATTCTCTTTTAAACAAAATACGAATTATTAAAATCGGTAGGTTCACCCATTCCAAAGTGAACTGTGAGCGTACCTACCTACATAACAAAATTAATAAAAATAAATAAAACAAAAAATAAAGCACCCATCCTGAAGCGGAAATAAGGTTTACGTATTAAAATAATGTTAAATCAATACCACGTTTGTTAAGAAAACTTGTCAGCAATACTTTAACATTTTTAAGGTGTTAGCTTACCTAATTTTGTTTGTTTTAAAGCTAATTTTACTATTGATCGTGATGAATAAAATAATTTCTGCCCAAATTTACATTAAAAGATTTAAACATAGTATTTTAAACAGTAGATCTTCGCAAAATTTATATAGCTTCGTGTTTGTAGGATATAATCCAACATTTAAATCCGTGACAAGGAAAGCATCCATAATTATTTTTAAACTTCTTAGAAACTCAAACCCAAAGAGTTGAACTTTAAAAGAAAACATAAAATCTGAAATGCATGAACAACCAAGAAAAGCGAAATCATGGTGTATTCTTAGCATGTTCACAAACAAACATGGTTCAAAGAAAGTAAGTAAACGAAATATTCTCAAATTAATGTCACGACCTAGCGACAAAATACCAACTGTATCTTTTGCAAAGATCATTTACAAAACGCGGTCAACATAAAATTTGTTTAACAACGGCACGCGGCATGCCTCAGAGCTAGAAACACCTTATCATATTTGCAGTGATCTAGGTAATCGGAATGTCAGTTATGCTGGGGCCACATTAATGGCAACCGTCAATGTCTATCAAGACCATTAAAAATGGGAACAAAATTAACGCGATAACAAGATGGCCACACTACAAATTCAATGCGATAACGAGATACACTACAAATTTAACGTCAATGCCCATCATAACCAATAAAAATGGCGTTAAATATGACATGTTTCAGTTTGAAATATTTCAAGGAACCCAATCACTTTTTATTTGATAATTTCACATCCATAGAATAATCAACGGTAGTTATCGCCGATCAAATGTCAGGACTGTCACTAACTCCATTCAGAAAACAAATACGGCGCACAATGAACAAGCGTTAGTGTGGCCACACAAGCAGTAATTATCGCGTTAAATCTCTTTGATGTGCCATAAAAGACCGCCACCCAAGTTATTGCCTAACGTCAAACCGCATTAAGAATGGCGTTGAAAAATTATCGCGTTGAGTCGCGGCTACACGTACGTTTAACGTCCATTAACGCGATAATCAACGGCATTTGCCGTTAGTGTGACCGCAGCATTACAAGTATATATAGTACGTACGTAGCTACAACAAGCACCGCACTTTGTTGGGCTGCTAGAACCAATCTTGTACTCACTTAGAATTTTTCTTTGTAGGATAAATATCTGCACGTTGTAATACCACGCACTTGGCAAAACGGAAACGTTTGTGGCCCCGGTGATTTCTCTCGACTAAACACATTCGACCTAGAAAGTCTTTTATATAAAGTCCAATTGGTGGGTGCTTCTCATTACGTCACCTGATGTTGACGATGACTTTGCGAGTAAAGTGCAAAATGATTCGATTAAATGTCCTGTGAATTTTACAAGCATTAATCATGGGGAAACTGAAATCGCCGAGCGCGATCAATGAGTCGTGCTTGTATACTTAACATAAATTCAGACGTGATGTCAAAATACTATCAATGGTTTGAACAAGTGATTCCATTGATAAAATCCGGCATATTTCGTGAGACATTTTATTTGCAATTTTTTAACGCCGACAATAAATACTTCTTTCTTCGTCAGAATGAAGACGAAGATTATTTCCAAAAACAACGATGACTTTCCTGTTATTCGAAAATAAAAATGGAGCCTGTATTTGCATATAGATCATTCCACGCTAAATTGGTCAGTGTATCAACCACTTTTGATTTTGAAAAAATATGTAACCCACAAACGATTCCGTGCAAAAATCTAAAAAAACCATTTAAAGGTCTTTTAGTATGTATAAAAACATAAAAATAGGCGAAATCCGTATCCATTGCTCGATTTACACTTTACTTATGTTCCAAGAAAAATTGTGTGAATCGAAACCGTGTAAAATTAGACACAGAACACAGAATACATTAAAAAAAAAAAGAAAAAATAGATTCAAATAAGCTTTAGACACATAAATCGATTCAAAAAATATTAAATATGTTTATAATAACCTTGTAAAAAGCGAGAAACGTTGTATGAAAAAACGAGATTGGTTTTGCGGCAACAACGATGCTTGTAAGCTTAGAGATATTAAAAAAAAACATAGTAAGAATGCGTTTTCAACTGCGCATTTGTAAAATGCTTTATCAGAGTTGTTTACTAGGCTTTTGTGTTAAATATTTATTGCGCATTTGCCTTTTTTGCAGTTATTGTTCGGATTATTTCAGGTGCAATCAATTTATTTTGCATTGAAACTCCAAACTTATTCAATCCAGCGTGCGCTTTGTCATAAAATGTAAGCAGCCCACAGCACACGCTTAACATCGCACAACTCAGCGCTAAAAGGGTTAAAACACATAATTTTTATTCTAAATACTGTTTCAATTCATTTATCAAAGTGAAAAACAAATAAACATAAATAAATTGATAATCTTCCACAAAATCAAAACGAATAAAAACAGTAAAAGTAAAAACATATACAACATATTACGCAATAAATAAAAATATTAAATAAATCGTTAGTCTTTGTTTTAGAATAGATGTTCTCATTTCGTTTTGTATCAATTTTGATATACTGTTACCATGTGAATTATTATTGTAATATACAAGTTCATATATCTCGAAAACGCTTCATAGTATTGCGAAGTGCCCTTGAAAACTTTTGATCAGGATGGTCTGGAAAGTTTATTTCCAAAATTTGAGCAAGATCCACCGGAGATTGATTTCCATAAGGTTTAACATTTATGAATTGGGTTATCCATAATGATAATGGCAACCGATTTCTTTACACATATTTACTTCGATTATTTTTCATACATATGTATATAGAATGCACTGCTTTTTAGGGAGTTGTTGTAAAAAACGTGCCTATTGCAGAGACCTTCATGACGCAACGTCGGAAAATGAATGGTACTGAAATTCATGTTATGACCCACAACTTCAAAACAACAATAAACATTAGATATATCTACTTTATTTCATGACAACTTCAGTGAATTTGTGTTTTAATAATGGTACCGTCTGAGAGAAACTATTTGCACATATGCATGCTGAGATAGAATTTTCTCGTCATTTGTTTAAATTTGTTTCGGGAAAACAAGCACGCCCACTGAAGGTTATGGCGATATTTGAAATTGTACACTTAACTCTTATTAATATTATGGCAACAAACCAGTTTAAGATGAGGGATAAAATATTCTCAAAATGTCAAATTACTTTCTTAGTCACATAAATTAATAATGTTACAACAAAAGCAAATAAATACTGAAATGACATTTCACATTTTTAGTACTTTTTTTTTTTTATGTAAATATTTAAAATTTCTTTCTTACAAAAAGCTGGTGGAATTTAAAATCATAATTTCGAAATTTGCAGAGACATTTGCCCAATTCTTACATTCCTCACTTTTAATTGGGATTCAAAATAGTGTTCATCACAAAATTGCTCTTATGCGACATGTAACATTTTTAAACGCTTTTATTTTTCTACAGTGTGCTCAAGGACGCTAGAAAATTCTCGGAGCTATAATGACAGAACAAGTAATAGAAGATCTGAATCAAAGTAATTTGAATTAAGCAAGTTAAAGATTAGTATAAACAAATTTGTTTAGTTAAAGTCTTGTGACAGGAACTCCATAAAGGTAATTTTTGAAAAGTTTGAAAAATGCATATACGATAATAAAGTCATACAATAAACCACTAAAATAATTTACATACAACTCTTCTAGGAATTCTGTGACTTTGCATAAAAGAAGTTATCATGTATCACTTCGAAGGCATTTAAATTGGAAACGGATGTACTGGAAGAAAAATTAATGCGCCTTGTGCTTTCATTTTACTATTCATGATAGGGAAATTGTTGTATTGCAGCTTATAGGATTTATCCGAAACTTTCAGAAGTGTACGACACCCGTGCATATCAAAAATGGGTATAAGACACCCATACAATTAAAAAGTAGATGTTCAGTCAACCGAATTTAGCTAGAGAATATTTCGAGATGCAGTAAAAATAAAAAAAAATTCTCAAAATTTTATTTATGCTTTTTTCTAGGAGAAATAAATTCAAATAAGATTAATTTGAAAGAGGGGAAACATTTTCAAATTAAACAAATTTCTGGTTTTTTTTTTATGCTTTATGATTCAATACGACCAAAGTTATGGGCGAACCAAATTAGAAGTCACTGAAATGAAATGTTCGGGACTCCATTATCACTTTTACGAATGGCAAAATAAAATTGGATTCGGACGTGATAAGAATATTCATGAAGGAATGGTCTGTCATTTAAGCGGGATGACACTTCGAGGACACCACTGATACGAATTATTTGCTTTCCTTAAATTGAGAAATTTGATTATTGGTTAGACGATATCGTTTTTGGATTTACATTTTGTTTATTTTAATATATAATATAGTCTTTTGAGAGACCATCTTCCACTAGTTAAAGGTAAATCCGATTTTTTTAACGAGATAAATATAATAGGGTAAGAAAAGTATTTTTCATCCTTCTGATAACTAGGACTAATACTAATCTAAACAAGCTGATTGCAAAACTTATACGGTATGACCCAGTTATATGTATATGATAATCCGTTAATGGCTGATAGTAAACCAAAATATTTTAACAATCAGCCCGTTAAACTATGGGAGCAACAGATTGACTGACAGAAAACCAAAAAGCCCAGAAATGAGAATCTTCCTTTTTTAGCTTTAGAGACAAACGTGTTGAATATTTTATTAACCTTTTGCTAATCAGATAGAGCTATTAATTTAATGGTCCTCATACAATTTCCGCATAAGGATAGGGCATGGTTCGGACACATGGTATTTTTTCTAAAAGATATGAATTTATTATGTTCTTTGTTCATCCCCAGTGGAAACTTGCCATTTGTTTGGTTCCGATAGTTATTAGTAAAATTCTAGAACTGCTTAAATTGAAGCTGATTTTAATTAAGTATGTACTATAAATGGTCTGTGCCGCTCCATATTTATCATGCTTCTACACGTTGAAATGCAAAGCAATAGCCACGTCTGTAGTTGCTTGTAAAACTTGCAAAATTTCTTCAGGCACAGTTAAGTCAAAACCTTCTACAATTACAAGCCGTGAACTGGCCTTTCGCATGTGTACGTAAGTGGTCCGACAGTTCAAGAAAATTGCATTGAGGCTTATCGGTGAAACTCCCTCGAAAATGTCCGTTTATCCTTGTTATGTCATTATTAGGAAAACGATTTTGTTAGGAAATTCAACTTCAGGAACTTTTTCAAAATAGCCGCCATACAAATTAGAAAAAATTTTCGATCAAGCTGAAATTTGATAGATAGGTAATACAGACAAGCCCGATGAAAATGCAATATTATAAAAAAATTAGAAAAACGGCGGATTTCAAAATGGTCAAAATCAATCTAAGAACTAGGAAATAAAAAAAGGTAAAAAAAAACTTTTAAGTTAAACAGTCTTATTTTAAATCATCCACGAAAAACCAAACCAAAACTAGAAAAAAATTAGGGCACAAAACTAGGCCATCTTGATATCCATCGCTATGTCTTCTTTTTATTAAGAAAACAAATATTTTATAATATGTTCTGCCGAAGCTCATAATATATAAAGTTATATTTCAAACACTCATGCTGTATGGCGCACCTGTATGGTTTCAATGTGCACAAACGCATATTAAAAAGCTTCAAGTGTCACAAAATAAAATTCTCAAAATGATTTTTAATCTACCTTCGCAATTCTCTACCACTGACCTACATAAATTAGCTGATGTAGAATTAATCAGCAACAAATTAAGGAGTGCTGCTGACAAATTTCATGAAAGGTGTAAATATGTAGACAATCCCTTAGTTAGGCAATTATCTAATAGTGATAACATAGAGTAATTTAGGATAGGATTTAGATACAATTTTAGGATAGGATATATATTTAAGTTTTAGGTTAATTGCGCTCATTGGGTTTTTATACATTTTTTCCCCTAAAAATTATAATAAAAAAATGAAAAACGCACTCTGACTACGTCAATGAATTAATAATATAGATGAATGAATTGTTATATTCCGCACTAAATATAAGGGTCCTATTTGTATAGACATTCTTAATAACATAAATAAATACACTACTACTACTACTACAAAACAAATATTCGCCTGAATTTCGTTAATATTCCTAAACCGACTGAAAATTGCTACATTTTACACAGTATAATAATTCCTTTAAATATTTAATTAATTATAATTAATAAATTGTACGTTTTTTCGAAAAACATAATATCCGGGAAGTCATATTGGTTCGGGCTCTGTGTCATTACGATGTAATGAAAATTTGTATTTTTTTTATTTTATTTTTTTTATTTTTTTATTTGAAACTACTCTTCAAGAATATCCGGTTAAAATTGTATGTCGATTGGAGCCACACAACCGGAGATACAGTGCCTCGAATATCCCACCGTTCGAACAACTTAGTGCGTCATTAAAACGTTAAACGCGTTTTTATCCCACTTCGAATGATCAAAGTCGGTGGACACTGTAACTCAAAATCTACTTGACCGTCGAGATAATCTTTTTTCCATTATAACTAGTTTTACTATGACAAATAGGCTAATTTTTACCGGTTTTGCCTTTTAAAATTCGTTTTTTTTTTTAACTTTAAAATTATACCAAAAATTGAAAAATCGTCAAAAAAAAAATCTCGACGTCATTACCACGAGAAACTCATAAACTAACCAAATATATTAGATTTTTTGATTTGAGGTAATCCAGTAATAAGTTCTGATGTCCACCGCAAACTGTGTTTTTTTTAAGAGTATCCGAAGATTTGCTCTCAATGGCTTATTTCTTAATATTTTAGGCTAAAAATTTAACTGAATATTCTTGAAAAGATACTTTATTAGGTGTACAATTTAAAAATAAATACACTTTACCATATGCTCAAAAAAAATTATCAAATATATGCTTAAAATGAAACGAATTAACCTCCCCCCCCCACGGGCTACTTTCCAATTAATAAATATTATTAATAAAATATCATGTTGGTTAAATATCCCCTCCTCCATTGTCACTTTTTAGTATGCAAGACACAAATTTGAATGTGTTAAATGTCCAGATTTTGGAAGGTAGATTGAGATAGATTTTTAAGAAAAATAGTCGATCGTATAATATATATATAATATTGTATCGGGTTGGCACGAAAGAAATGAGACAGTTTGTTTTTACATTTTAAATTCTAACATTTTTATAGTAAATACATTTAGTCAATCAAATACTCGCCATGAGCATCTATGACTTCTTGCCAACGTATAGGCAAGGACTGGATGCCTGTTGCCCAGAACTCAGCGGGCTGTAAGTTGAAGAAGGTGGCTTCGTAGGTTTCAACTTCATTAAAAGTGTTAAAGCGTTTATCACGCAAATCATTTTTCATGGCTCTGAATAAATGATAGTCTGAAGGGGCAATGTCTAGGGAATATGGTGGATGAGGTACCGTCTCCCAGCTTAATCCCTGCAGTTGTTGGCGGGTGGTGGATACAGTGTGCAGGCGAGCGTTGTCATGAAGTAAAATGACATTGGCTCTTCTTCGTCTTTTTTCTTTGATAGCTGTGGCTAGTTTATCGAGCTGCGCCGCATATGTGTTAGCGTTAACTGTTTCATTATGTAATAATTCATAAAACAGCATGCCCTGAGAATCCCAAAAGCAGCACAATAGAACTTTTTCGCCGCGGTTTTGATATTGCTTTGGTTGAGTTGGTGGGTCTTCCTTTCGTGGCGGCCAGAAGGCACGGCGCGTATTGTTTTCGTAGCGAACCCACGACTCTTCCCCTGTGACCAAATCCTCCAAAAACTCCTTCCGGCGCGGTCGAAGTAGTAACGATTGGCAGACGGCGACGCGAGCAGCACGAGTGGCGTCTGTGAGGGCATGAGGTGTCCATCGGGATAAAACTCTCCTATATCCGAGCTCGTGCAGGTGATGTTCTATAGCGTGATGGCTGCAGTGGAGTTTTGTCGCTAATTCACGAGTGCTTGCATCCGGCTTCTGTTGCAGCTCACGGCGCAAATCATCATTGTCGAAAGCTGTTGGTCGTCCCGAGCGAGGCTGACTTTCGAGGCTTCGGTCTCCTGTACTGAAGCGTTTGAACCAACGAGACACTGTTGCGTGACTTGTAGTATTTGAGCCAAATGCAGTGTTGATGTTGTCTGCCGCAGCACGCGCACTATGGCCTAACAAATACTCGTAAAGGTATAGAGTTCGAACTTGTCGCTCATCCATTTTTCTTCAAACTGACTGAATTAATCGTGCGTGCGCTTTTAAATACCCCTAGGACTGAAGCACCTAGAATGTTCTATAACATACTAGAATATGGTCGAAAACAATTGATTAGAAAAAACATGAGTAGAGTTTTCTAGAGTGTCTCATTACTTTCGTGCCAACCCAATATTGGAGTCGTTCAAAAAATTGTTTTCTTACATGCAGGTTTAATAGTTACAGGTATAAAAAATAAAAATTCTGGTCCAAGGATAGCTTATAATATTATTATTATTATTTACTCGTGGTGAACTTTTTAGTTTTTCATAAGAATAAGATGGTAAAGAATACTGTACTAGACCCTTTCCTCCATATCTTGTGGAAAAGAAATCTTACGCGAACGGGACCAATTCCATTGAAAAGAGCATAAAATTTTCCATAAAAAAGTTACACTTTTTTCGTGAAGATAACTGTATTAAATTTCAAAGCTTAGGAATATCTTTAAGATTGAGAAAAAATATAGGGTAAATGTGGGATAGTTGCCACACTTTTTGAAATCGGCGATTAACAAACAGAATATAAGCATTTAATAATCTTAAATTTTTGTGATGATTAGTATACTTATTAATGAAGAAAATAATTGTGAGAATTTAATTCTATTAGTTTTATTTATACTTAGTTACAAACGAAATAAACAATCTTATAAATGAGGATAGATGCCTACTGTGTGGGTTAGACGCCGCCATGATATTTTGACTTGTGGGATAGTTGCCCTAAGGAATTAATAAAAAAATACTTTGATTTTCTTAACTTTAATTAACGTTAGCTAAATGGTAC
Organism: Dysmachus trigonus; assembly: GCA_949715965.1. Taxonomy (NCBI): domain Eukaryota; kingdom Metazoa; phylum Arthropoda; class Insecta; order Diptera; family Asilidae; genus Dysmachus; species Dysmachus trigonus. The sequence continues at coordinate 61,387,187 of OX454320.1, forward strand.
AATCAACTAAACTTAAATATTTTTTTATTAATGAAAGAATATTTTGATTTTCTTAACTAGATGGCGCAATCATCTTTGTTACTAAACTTAAATACTTTTTTATCAATAAAACAAACCACAAATTCTTATCCAGTAGCACGTAACCTTTATTATATGTATATATTAGGGTGCTTTTTTTTCGTGACTATTTTTTTTTTGTCAGTCCCACCTCGAAATTTTGTGACAAATACCTAAACAAAAATTCCCTGAAAATTGGAGCCCTTAATATTAATATTAAGTACTAGACCAAGGCGTATAAAAATTTCCCATATAAAATACACGTAAACTTTGATTATTTTTCTTCAAAACTCTACAGCTCAGAGGCATTTTATGGTATAATCTTGGTCAATGGTAGAATTTCTTCAGAATTGAATGCTCTACAAAAGTGTCTATTGTGGTGTAAGGGAACGTTCAAGTATTACGTAACGCAATTTGGGGGGGCGGGGGGGTCTTGTAAAACGTTACGGTGCGTTACAGGGGCGGGAGGGGGTATTGGAACAACGCGTTACGTAACTTTTTTTTATTTTTATAAAAAACTAGGAAATTAAAATGTCCCAAGTTGGCAACCCTTTTCGTTTATGTTTTACGGGGAATCCCTCGATTGTATTGTACGTGATTTTTATTTTGTTTTTTTCGTTGTCAGTATTCCTTAGTGTTTACAGGGAAGCACATTGTTGTTGTTAGTGTTGTTAAAGTGAGTTCATACGGTAATGTCCTCAAAAGAGGGAGATTTGCATCATAACCTGTTCTTGGCCTAAAAAACCCTCATGCTAACTTGTCAGCACAACAGTGCCAAAAAAATGCCAACGAAATTTGGAAAACTGCTAAAGAAAAACTAACAAATGAAGAAAAGTTTGTAGAACATATAAGTGATGTTATACAAGAGTTTAAGGTGAAGGCTACGAATCTTAGTTATTTTACACAGGTAAGTTTACTGCTAACTGAGTGGCTGGCAAACCCATGGACAGAGGAGCAATAATCGCAATTAATTTTTTTTTTAAATACCTTATTATTTCATTTATATGTCTAAATAATTAACATATAACTTGAAAATCTCTTTTTTTTTATTTATTATTATTGCAAACGCGATCAAAACAATAACAAAGGTATTTTAGCGCCTTTCCGGTACTTTGCGCAACATAATAATTGTGACTTTTAGGTAAAAATGGTCACTTAGATGTTACGTAACATTTAGGGAAGGGGAGGGGGGGTACAGGAAAACGTTACGATGCGTTACATGGGGGGGAGGGAGGGTCTAAAATCTACAAAAAATGCGTTACGTAATACTTGAACGCTCCCTAACCCTAACTCCCACCAGCGAGGTAGTGCGGGTCATTAACCCCAATTTTTCCATGAAATTCTCGCTTTTTGCCCCTATCTCGTAAACAACAAGAGGTACAGAAAAAGTGAATATGACAAACTTGTAGCAAATTCAATTTCCTATAAAAAAGTTCTGAAAACCAAATTGCTAACATCGATAATTCTTGAGATATTAGGCTTTGAAGTTGAGGTAGTGTTTCTACAATTTAGCTCAATAATCCATGAAACTTCCACATCTCTTCAAAGGCACCTTTAAGAGCGTCTTCAGTCCACACGCCTCGGGGCCGTACCCCATCTTTTCGAACGTACTTGCGTGGCATGTCTAGAAAACGAAAATGTAATGAATTAAGTTAATGATACTGTCGTGGCAGGCGTTATTTTCCGTTTTTAATACCATGTGGGATAGATGCCTCCAAGGGCATCTATACTCACAAAAACTGGGGCATCTATCCTTTTTGCGGAGGATAGATGCCCTCAAATTTAATAAATAAATCGTGGTAAAAATTACTTAAATAACATTTAAATGTTTGTATTTGATACATATGCAGATTATAAATACAAAAATATAAGCACTTACTCTATAATATTAAAAGTTCCAGGCGCATAAAGATTGTGCGCAACCCAAATCCACCAATGTGTCGTCGCGTAAAACGTTTTTCTCTGCACAATTCAAAACACATCCGTTCCAGCGAAGTGCACGGCATCGACTGGCAGAAAGAAGGGGGTAAGCTTACATTTAAACAAAACACTGCGGGTGTATTGCTCGTACAGGTCGTTACGTGTTTACTTAGGCATCTATCCCCCTATGGCATCTATCCCACATTTACCCTAATACAAAGGTGTTTATTTAGAAAAAAAAACAATACCTCCACTCGATTCTACAGAAAAAATTATAAAAAAAAATGTCTGACATTTTTTTGTTAGATTTGATTTTCTTGGTGTAAAATCGTTGTAAACAATTGTATATGTAGTGTAAGTTTATCTCATAGTACCTAGCTCGATTATAACCCCTGCTTGATAGGACTAAAAATTAAATTCATTATTCTCAAAAAACTTCTTTAGGATAAATTAACAGGAGTTCCATTGCACAGGTGAAATAAATTTAGTGAAAAGGGTGCGTTAATGTACTGTCAAATTCAGTGAATTGGCACTAAACTCTGTAGGGATCTCGATTTATTACAACCGGCAAAAAAGGAATAAATGTATATCCCTTTAAAAGGGGAACTCTGCCGTTGACTCCACGCGCAAATTTTTTAAGCGTGACAGAGCCTCTGCATTATAAAGCCAGCAATAAGATCTAGCTGGTAATTTAAGGAGAGCGCTAATTCGGAAAAAGCACTTATTGCACAATTGAGCCAATTCCAACGTTCTGAAAAGACAAAGGAGCCATAACTCACCGAACAGCGAAAAGAGAATTAGTCCCAATCTGCCTTGAAATTATGTGAAAACGAAGTTTGGTTTTTCCTGATCCGGAAGGGGAAGATATGGTCGCATGTCCTGAATTCGAAATTGGCCGCATTGATTAAGTATACACAGCTAATCATCCACGGGGTAAACTTTTGGGGCTTAACTAACCCCAGTATCCTTACACCTCCGCAATCAAGCAGTTATCCAGTCAAATTTAATTCTAATCAAAAGTCTTAAAGATTTCTGCAACCTAGGCACACTGACCGGGCAACAGCCGACCCAGATTTAGGGCTATTTAGGGACCCAGCTCAGGCGTTCTGGGACAGGGCAGCTTCAAGGTCATAATGCTAACTCAAATAAATTGGAGTCGGCCCGGTGCGGAAATTGAATATAAGTAAATGTATGTGCGGAGAGAAGGCGCAGGTTCATATTCGAAAGCAATCTAATCCGAGCCGGTATTTAGGAGAGCGATCCTGCCGGTTATGCAAATTAATTCATCAAAGATTCAGGCTGTCATTTCGTTTGCAAAAATAAGTCATAATGGGGGCAGCCGAACAAGGGCTGTAGAGCACAGTGGCGGGCAGAGTAGAGCGCATTTTCCAACAAGGCGGAGCATGTCGATCAACCTGCTGATATGGTTGCAGTGTGCGGAAACAGTTGGACAACAAAACCGCTTTGTTTCGAGTTTCTGTCCGGCAACCGGACTGGCACCATACATTGCTTTCGCATTTAATGGAAGTAGAAGGAAAAGCCGACAGACCGGCCGCAATCAATAAAAGATGTAATTGAGTGAAGCTCGGGGCGCTACTTAAAATCTAACATTGAACAAGTTTTCCGCTGGAAGTGTTTAGTGTTGTTAACGAAGCGGAAAATTGAAGGCGAAATTTAAGTCACGTACCTCCGGATAGAAGTTTCTTAATGAGAACGTATTAAAAAAAAAATCTTCTCTTCCGCGCCTACTACTTTGGTAATGCTTGATACGGATTAATGCGACACGATTGAAATTTCTAAATGTTGACTATATGCCGGTCGACTGGACTGGCCACAAGGCTGCTTTGAATGCAGCTCTCTTTGCAATTTGTGCATTTCGCCCTGGGCATGAAATGCAAGTCGAAAGCTAGACTAAACATTAAAAATCAAATCGTGGCCAGGCTCTAATTATAGGCTTGGAGATTAAAAAGCCAACCCTTGTCCTTTGAGCTAATCTCAGGCTTCTTATGCTTTTCATAAACACTGATCAAGGCCAATTCAGATTCAATATCAAAGCAGAGGATATTTTGAACAAGAAATGAAAGCTATCATTTTCATGATGTTGATAATAATAATAATAAACGAAATGAGACCTATAAGGCATCGTTGACCTGATTTAATACTTCTTGATTGCATTGTATAATATTTACTGTTCGTATACTTCGAATTCCTGCACCAGCAATTTCACACATGGCGGGCATAAATTAATCTGCAACATCTCACGTTCTAGCAATCGATAACTGTCTACAGGGGCATTATTTGAGAAACTTATCGACGCTTTTCATACTAGCAATTACTTTAATGGAAACATTTTTCCAATGTATGTAGTTCTAAAAGTTTGAATAAATTGTTAAGTCAATCGCTTTACAAGGTTTTCCAGGTAAAAAATTGCAATAAATCTGTTTTAATAAAAACCAATGTTTTATTGGTGCTTACCGTTCCATGTAGGGCTGGCAGACGTAGCTCTTAAGAGAGTCCAATACCAAAACCTTCTACAATTACAAGCCATGAAATGATTTGGCGTACACACACACACACCGATGGCAACAATGCAAAAAATTCGAGGCAGCATTCAAACACTAAAGCTCCTATCAAAAAGTAATTTTCACTAACCTTTACCCTAAGAAGTTCGCTATTCAAACCACTAGGACCAGACATTTCATCATTTTAAACAAAATATATAACATTTTTGAGTTTAAATAAAAATAATAATCTTAATTTATTTCATTTGTGTATAAAGATAGATAGGATCTTTAAAGTACAAATTTCATGCGGCAATATTATTAAAGAAAGCAAAAAAAAAAAATAGAAACGAAATATTTAAAAAAAAAAAAGTATCTATTGCGTGTGTGAATATGACTCCGCCCTTTTTTTGTTAAAATAAAACACATTTGCTTTTTTAGAAAAATAAAGAAAAGTTTATTCAAAGTACGCTCCATCGGCAGCTACGACCTTCGCCCATTTTCAGGTAATTTACGTATTCCTTGCATGAAAAAATCCTGGTCTTTTGAGCTGATCCAAACCGAATGAGTTTTTTTTAATTAAATCCTGTGGAATAGCTTCCCATTCTTCTGTTAGTGCTGCTTTCAGCTCCGCTGCGGTCGCGGGGGAAGGATTTCTGGCTCGGACCGTTCTCTTCAACTCATCCCATAAATGTTCTATAGGATTTAGGTCCGGGCTATGAGCTGGTCAATTCAATACTTGTATGCAGACTTTGCGCAATTATTGTTGAACGATAGCCGCTGCGTGTGGTTTAGCGTTATCGTGAATCAATTTGAAGATTTCTGCAATAAACCCTACATAAACCACGTGTTCTTCTAAAATCTCCTCAACGTATCATACAGCTGTTAAACCTCTCCCTCTGCTTTCTCTCTCGATGAAAACCAACTCAATTTTCGCGTCGAGTGAAATGCCTGTCCATACCATACAGAAACCTCCGCCAAAATTTGTTTCGACTATGCAACATTAGGCATATCGCTCCCCAGACCTCCTATAGTCCCTTCTTCGTCTATCATTGCTATATAAAAATATCCTGCTTTCGTGCGAGAATAGAACTGAGCGCCATTCCTCGATATTCCAATTGATGTGTTCCTGAGCGAATTGTCAACGTGCTTGCTGATGAGTTGTGGTCCTGAAGCGGGCCTTTTCGGTTTCAAGCCAGCCTCCTTGAGTCTCCTTCTGACCGTCTATTTAGAGATATTCACTCCTCGTGTTCGCCGAAGTTCCTGCTGGAGTCCAGCACCAGTTAGGTGTCGCTTTCTAAGAGATGCTATTACAATGAAATGGTGCTCCCTCTCCGATGTAAGCGCTGCCTACCGGATCCAGGTCTTCGACGAAACGTACCATTTTCCTGATGTTACGCTGATTATGGCCTTGTTCCAACAGGACTATTGCTGGGCTGCTTTTTCCGGAGTTGTGTCCATGTTCACTATATGGATTTTTCCCTTTGATCTCAACCCTTTTATCTCAATAAAATTGTATGATACATTAGTAATTTTGGTGTAATTAGGAAGCTAATTATTGGAATTTGCAAATATCAAAGGAATTTCCCGTAAACTTTGAACAGTGCGCTAATAAATACAAAGTTACAGTGTGAGTCGATTTTGTTGCTCCCAAGTGTATATAAAAAATAAACAAGCATAAAAAAGTAACGCAAAAACGTCAAAAAGCAACTGATGAAGTTCATAATAAAAAAATATAAAAATTGTGAAGGTTGGGTAAAATACACTAATTGTTCAGAATGGTACCACGTAACATGCAATGAAAACATACAAATGCATTATAAGTTCTCAAATCTGAAAAATCAGAAAAAATTTATGAATATTGCCGTTCTTGTAGTTTTATTATACATACTACGATGAATTTATTTCACATATTGTGTAATTTTTCAAATTTACCGAAAATATTTTATTCCAGCTCATCACTCCTTTTAATTAAAGTTATTCAAGCAATAAATTTCCAGGATATTACGACGGTGCAAAACAAGCCGTTCCTACATGCGATCAGGAAATTAACTTTCCTCGAACTTCTGCGTAATTAAACAATTTTATAAAAGGGCATCCTTTTACTTTAGTTGCAAATTGTTGAACTTTTCAGGAGTATCAATTTTTTATTTAAATAGAAATTCACAACGAACAAACAATTTTTCCACGCTAGGAACTTAAGAATGGTTATAAATATAATATTTCAAGAACTGAAAAGTAATCAATCTTGCTCGAAATCAAAACAAAGGTTTCGCAAAGAAAATCAATATTTAAGAATGTTATGAAAAAAATCGTCATATCTCACTGCGTGACTGCATTTTTACACTTTGAAAACCATGAGCTCCATCCTAATAAATAAAGAGTGAAATAAATTCGATTTTTCATAGAAAATAGAAAATGTGACTTTTGAAACTACGGTACAAAATAAAAGCGTAGATAAACGTTAAGGTAAAGTTTTATTTTACAAACCAAAACCCGTAGAGAAAATTTACCCGGTTCGACAACAAATGAATGGAATTAAACTAAGTCAAATTAAAGCTCAGTGTTTTTGCGTTTAAGACTTCACTGAAATCTTTATGTAAATATAAATTTCTTTTCGATTTCTAAGTTTAAGGTTTTAAAATTAAAAACACTGTGTGATTTAATTCGCCGTTAAAGCACCCAGCCATATGTAGCTCTTGCCTAAGAACATAAAAGCGAGTCTCGTTTGCAATTTGATATCATTCCAGCCTCTGCATATACATATTTACATTTGTGACAGCATGTGCTTACGGAAAAGTAGCAGGCTTAATCACTTTTTTTCTTATTTCATTTACTTTTTGCAGAACATGCATATTAGGGGGGATCGAAAAAAACCTCTTTTTCAAATCGCATTCTAATAGTTGCCAAACTTAATCTTTTCCAAATTCGCTAAAACTATTGAAAAGGGTAAACAAATCAACTTGAAATGCGCTAAAATAAATTTACGCAGATTATTTGCTTGATTTTTGTGCATAAATATGTGAACCGTACTATCTTTTAGGACATTCATGAGAAGAAAAAAATTGTAAAAATTGAACGTGTTATTAGTACTTAAACTTCACAAATATGCAGGCATTTAATCAGTAATCAGTGACCCCAAAAACTCCGAATACCCACTTTTTTTTCGAAGAAATTGAGAATTTTGCCAAAAATTGTTCGCCCTCTTGGATCCGCCATTTTGAATTACGAAAATCTAATAGCAAATTCGTAATCAGTGACCCTTAAAACTAGTGTATATACATTTTTGGGAATAAGCGAACATAGTGAGATAAAAAAAAGTGATCGAAAGTAATGCAAATATGCGTTACAATGTTGCAATTTTTATGCAGCCTAATATTTTTAACGAAAAAAAGGCCTACATATAATTTTACTTTTATATTTTCCTGAGATAGTATATATTATGGGCGTTTTCGAAAATTCATCGGTTTGATGCACCATCAATCACAATTTTACCCATAAGGTGCACCAATATGGTAAACTTCACCTACATTTATATTTTTAGCGATGAATTTTCGAACACATCTTCGGAAAAGAAATTTAAGATATCAGCTGATCGAAATGTTACTGTTTGTCAACAAATTTCGGGCATTCCATCAAAAGCTAACCTTCGAGTCCAAAAATCTCAGCCATCTCATGCTCAAAATTCGCCTCCATGATTGCACATTAAATAAGGTTGTCATTGTCAACCACAAACAACCGAAAAATTTTATGGTGCACGTGGTGAAGATACTGGATGAATTTTCGAACAGAGTGAAATAAAGGGCGTTTTCGAAAATTCATCATGGTGTTAACCATTTCAACCACTTTTCATCACCTTGTTCATAAATTCAGCATAAGTTTGGAACTTTATTTCACTCTGTTCGAAAATTCATCTAGTATCTCCATCACATGCACCATAAAATTTTTCGGTTGTTTGTGGTTGACAATGACAACCTTATTTAATATGGAATCATGGAGGCGAATATTGAGCATGAGATGGCTGAGATTTTTGGACCCGAAGGTTAGCTTTTGATGGAATGCCCGTTATTGGTTGACAAACAGTAACATTTCGATAAGCTGATATCTTAAATTTCTTTTCCGAAGATGCGTTCGAAAATTCACCGCTAAAAATATAAATGTAGGTGAAGTTCACCATATTGGTGCACCTCATGGGTAAAATTGTGATTGATGGTGCATCAAACCGATGAATTTTCGAAAAAGCCCAAAGTTCCAAACTTATGTTGAATTTACGTACAAGGTGATGAAAAGTGGTTGAAATGGTTTACACCATGATGAATTTTCGAAAACGCCCTATATTACGGTCAAAACATCTTGTCTGGGATAATCTCTTCAACATTTTCTTTCATTAATGGCAATTTCCATCAAATTTTATTCACAGATCTGTTGTTCCAATCAAATGAGTGGTTTTTAACATAGAGGACTATCAAATTCTAAATTTTGTATAATTTTCAAAAAACAAAAAGATTTAGCTGAGACGATATTTTCTATAAGCGTTAATGCATTAAAATTATTCTATTTATAGCTGATTTTTCAAAACTTTGGGGGGATGGCAGAGAGGAGGGAGGCTATTTGGAAGTTTCGCATTGGTTGAAATCGACTATATATTGATTATAGATAAAAAAAAAAGAATTTCAAAGAAATTTCAAGTCCTTCCTGCCAAAAAATTTGGGTCGAAAACCGGCCTTATTGACCCTCCTCCTTTATTTAGCAAATAAAAAAAATTCTAGTACTTTAAAATTTCAGTCATTTCAAAATTGAGTTCTCTCAACAATCACAATTGAAAGAATAGTAATTCTTAAATTTAAACACTATGCGAATCACACTCGACATTGGATTTCCTGCAAAGAAATGTAGTTGTCGAGTCAGACTCGTCAACGGTCGATCGCAAAAGGCTATGAATCCGTAGATGTGGTGCTTATTCCACATATAGTACATTTCTGATATATAGTACCGCCAAAGATCGGGATAGGGAAAAATCATTGTCACTGTTTTTCTTTAATTTTTGTTGATCAAAATATTGCGAAAACCAATAACTGTTCGGGTTGTTCCTTAAGTTTGTTTTTTCGTATCCCAAAAAGCCATTGAAATGTTAATAATTTGATTTTAATATGAATTATCAATTTTAAAATAGAGTTTTTCAATTATAGAAAATATTATATTAAATACAAATAGACAATTTCACAGAGGTGGACGGGACGTTGAACCCGATAAATAATGTTGATAATTAAGCAAGTAATAGAATTCAAAATGCGTACCACGACAGCGCAAAAGCCAGAGGGAAAGTGGTCTCCTTAAAAAATGTTCTAGATGCCGATAAATATGAATAATGCGGTGAATAGAAATCTCATGATTGAATGGAATATTTATGACGACATATTTTACTTTATAAAAACGTCAATTCCATCCCGATCCCTATCCGGAAGTTATAATGCCTTTCCTTTTCAGACGGGACTGGAATTGATATTTTTTCCGATTCAAATGGCGGTACAGATTCTTTTGGGTTATGCTCTCAGAAAATTATGCGAACGCAAATTACGAATTTGAATTTGGAAAAAAGAAAAAAAGAGAGAGCACTTTCGATTTATATCTTTTCGGGGTTTACTCCTTTAGAAAAGGATGGGAATTAATCTGAATTACTTCGTATGAAATATCTCAATTCAAGATACTAAGAAAAATGATACAAAAGCAAACAAATATAACACTGCCATATATCGGTAGTTGTATGTAGATATATTCTGTTTTCGACTAACAAGTATATACATTTCAAAAATACATAATTCCATTATTTCGACAAACGATTAGGTTCGCTTCTCTTCTGTGCTTCCTTGATCGTCTTGAAAAGAATTTCAGAGTATCCAGCTTGAGTGGTAAATGAGTAAGCACTTTATATTTTCTAGATTAAAAGCCTTCTCGACATTTTCCCTCAAGTGTTGCCACCCCCTCCAAAATAATGGCACGGAGATCCTGTAATCCCTCATGTTACAGCAAAACAATGAAATTTTCTTTACGTACTTTCGACCCAAATCTCCTTGTCATCAAACATTTTCAATAAGCTGTCAGCAAAACGATTCTTTTGTATTCTTTCAACAAAGAGCAACACAGAGTTAATGCGTCGCTTAAAATATTTGGCGAGTTTCAAATTCTTCTCAAAAATTTAATACCTCACTTTCTTGCCTCTTCGCACTTAGGAGGCGCTTGAACTTCGTTTATACATATTTTAACATATTTAAATTTTACGCAATAACACCTGAGCCTCGAGATTGAAGAGCCTAAAGTTCGATGATGATGGATATGTTTCATAAAAACTTATAAAGAATTATTGTCCCAAGGTTGCAGACACACCTGCAGAATTTCTGCTTACTTATTCTTCACAACGAAGATGAATAAATTGAACGAAAAGCAGACCTCATTGAAGCCCATAATCGGTTCATAAATTAGCAAATCAATTCATTTGTGAATAATTTCTCATTACTAACGTGTGGCTTGTTTTCCCTCCAGTTATCTCCTTCAAGGAAGTGCTCACAGTTCATCAATTTTTTCAATTTCAGATGCCTGCACAACCTTTTCCACTTAAGGTCGTCTCAATTGATGTTAAGCTTCTTATGTAAATGCGGATCAATACGCAGGGCACGTTAAGTGTGAGTTTGAACACCACGCACGAAGATGAAAGGAAAAAATTGCAAAATTGGAAAGTTCAATTTTCTAAACAAACAAACTGCCTATCGTTACTTCTTTGGTTTAAACGTATAAATTTAAGATTAGTAAAAAAATATTTTAAGACCCTCATGCAATTTTCGTTTGATTTATACTCAATCGCCCCAATAGCTTTTAGCTTTAAATTAATAAAATTGATACAAAATCTGTACCTAAGGAATTTATTAATAGGCTACAACTGGGTTATTTCAATAAATTTGCCAGACCTTTTCTGAATACCACTTTTTTCAATTCCACAGAAAGAAATCCGCATCCACATTTGTCCCAATTTCAACTCAAAATTTAAGTTTGGGATAAAGAGGAAAAACAAAACAACATTTCACAGTTTGTGACTATTAAGTCATTATTTCTAATAAATTGCACGTATAATTTATTCCTAAAAATTTATATACACCAAAATTTTTTTAGCGAAATTCCAACTAGAGTTGACTTCCTGGGATTTCCAGTTATAAATCTAATGAAAATGCAGACACTAGAATTGTATTTATCTACTTTAACTAGATCTTTATCTAAATTAACTAAAATAATAATATGTATATAAAATTTTTCTGTCACAGTTTTAGTGGTTATACTCCTCCGAAACGGCTTGACCGATTTTGATGAAATTTAATATGTATATTCAGTAGGTATGAGAATAGGTTTATAACTAATTTTTATACCCCTAAGTGTTAAGGGTGGCTAACACAAAAAAAATTTTTTTCATTTTTTGGACAAATTTTTTTTTGGTAATTTTTTTATGATGTGGCATTAAAAAATACATTTAGTCCTAAATTTTTTTTAAATCCAAGATGGCGGACACAACATGGCGACCAAGATTTATCGATTTCAACAGATTTAAATGAAAATTAGTACAATGATTGTTTTGAGGTCACTGATTTTGAATATTACCAAAATTTCCAAATCCAAAATGGCGGATCCAATATGGCGACCAATATTTCTCGATTTCAACGGATTTTAATGAAAATTAGTACAATGATTATCTTGAGGTCACTGATTTTGAATGTCACCATGACTAAAATATCTTGATTACAACGGATTTTAATGAAAATTAATACAATGATTATTCTGATACCAAATCCAAGATGGCGGATCCAATATGATGATGCAAATTTCTCGGCTTCAACGGATTTTCATGAGAATTAGTACGATTTTTTTGGTGCCACTAATTTTGATCATTATCTCATTATCAAAATATCTAGATCCAAGATGGCGGACCCAATATATATAAAAAAAATTTCTCGATTTCAACGGGTTTTAATGAAATTTGGTACAATAATTGTGTTAATGCCACTAATTTTAAATATAACAAGATTTGGATATTCAAGATGGCGGATCCATCCAGGGGTTTTCGGGTTGAATCAATTTCTAGGATATAACAAACTAGAACATTTGAGAAATCTTTAATTAGTAAGTATTTACCCAACGTCGGATGAAACCGGGTAATTTTCCAATATTTGTGAATTGTAAAACGGTTTACTCAATATTAAACAACGTGTAAGTTTGTTCAATAAGTTAATTAGGGATATGAAACGGAAACACTGTTTTCTTATATTAATGGTATTATTTGTAGAAACATACGAAAAGAAAGAACACGATCAAATATTGGTCGACGCACAGGGCATAATGAAAATGTACCGGAAAGGGCAGTATAGTACAACGTCTGCTGGGCCAGCTAGTAAAAGATATAATTCTAGTCTAGTATTTGTTTTAACTGATATTGACTGGAATTTGAATGAGATTTGAACTAAATTTATGTTTAAATTCACTGGATATGTGAATATAAGAGCCAGAATTCTATTAGCTTGTTTTAACTAGATTTAAAACTTTTACTAGGACATCTAAATTTATAAATGCTGTTGCTAAAAATGCTTTAAAATATTTTACTACATATTTGAAGTCGACGCGACGCAAAAATTGATTGCTTATAATTTCCTAGCATTGGATTTACATATATCACTCGGATTATCGCGCTGGCTTCAAGTATGCAGCCGAATTTCAGTTAATCCGAACAGAAAAGCACTTAAGCATATTGGAATTTCGATTTTGTTAATACTTTTCAAGCCTTTTTTGCTAGATGAATTACTATGTAGCAAACCTTTGTTTTTCTTTAGACCTGGAGTTAATTTTGGAGGAAGTTCAGTAGAATTACTTATTTTCTAGTAGAAAATACTAGGAATCTAAAGAAACTCAACACTAGAGACAAAATAGTAAAATTTCACCAGAGAAAAGATTTAGAGTGTACTTGGAGATTCTAGAAAAAAAACTAACAATTAAGAACAATCTGGGAATCGATGAATAACTAAGGACTGTACCAGAAAGTTTTGCACATATTTTGTAGGTGCATTTCTTGGTAATAAAGCAATTAAGAAGTCTGGCGACACCAACACAATACTGCCTGCATTATTCTGTCATAAGGAAACGTAATCATGTTTTGCTGTTGCCACTCATTTGGAAAGATGAGTTCGAAACGTGGAGAAGTACGGAGTGCGATATTGAAAATTTATGCGGAAAATAGTGCTAAGTCCTATTCATTAATTGCAAAAGAAGCTAAATCAAATCGATGGACAGTGAAAAGAACCATAGATAGATTTCTTAAGGACCAAAGTTTAAGCAAAAAAGCAAGAAATGGAAGACCAAGTGGAACGAATAATAAAGATATGCATAAAAAGATTGTGAAGTGCATACAAAAACAATCCGTCAATGTCTGTATGGGACATAGCAAAGAAGTTTGGTACAAGTGCATCAACAGTGCAAAGAGTTAAAAAAAGGGAAAACATTAGAACATATAAAAAGCAGAAAAGCCCAAAACGGAACATAAAACAGGTAAACACAGCAATTCCCAGAGCGAGACAACTGTATGCACCTTTGGTGGAATTGGGTAATGCGTGTGTAATTCTTGATGATGAGTCATATTTTAAATATGACTTCGCTACACTTCCTGGCCCGCAGTTTTATAGTACATCAAACAAAGAAAACCTATCTGAAGCAGCCAAGACTATCAGCATTGAAAAATTCGGACCGAAAGTTCTTGTTTGGCAGGCAATATGTCAGTGTGGTCGTCGTAGTAATCCTTTTTTCTATGAAGGTACTATGGATACAGCGACATATATCAAAGAATGTCTTCAAAAGAGATTGTTACATTTTATTAAAAGCCACGAAGGACCGACATTATTTTGGCCTGATCTAGCCACTTGTCACTATTCAGCGGACACCATAAACTGGTACAAAACCAATAGAGTGCAATTCGTTAACAAGAATATCAATCCTCCAAATGTTCCAGAACTTCGGCCAGTGGAGAGATATTGGGCACTATTTTAAGAAAAGAAGGTAACAGTGCAAAATCACTAAAACACTTTTCAACATTGTGGACAAAAGCCAGCAAAAAGGTGGAAAATGAAACTATACAAAATTTGATGAGGTATATTAAAAGAAATGTCAGACGATTTAGCTTAAAACCATTAGTTACACCAAAATGACTTTGTGTTTAGTTTCTTAGTATTATGTATATATAAATAAAATATAATATAATTAACTTGATTCCTTACTTTAATTTATATGCAAAACTAGAAACTGTGCAAAACTTTCTGGTACAGTCCTTACTTAATGTTCATATCGTTATTTTACTCTAATTCAGTGTTTTATTCCAGATTTTTGTCCATATGATATCGTTATAATATTTATAAAATTACTTGTGGTATATTATAAGCTTGAAATATCCTATGGAAAATCTTGTAAACTATCCAGACTTATCTCTTGAATGTCTGAATTATATAATAGAACAATACACTAATTAAAATCCAAATCCAATTGTAGTCTCGTCTGAAGTGGTGAAAGTTTGCAGCACAATTTTTAATTTTTGAAAACTAGCGCAAAATATATATAACCGCCTTTTAATAAAGACAATGCTTAAGAATTTCCAAAACCTTCAATATACATATTCCAGTATAAAAAACACTTATCATAGTCGCAGAAGGAATTCGATAATTCGATATGATTGGTAATCGTAGTTCTGACAGACTTAATATCACTTATATTTAAGGGGACATTTACTTTCTAAATTTGAAAAAAATCGATTTATTTTTTATTTAATTAATGGGTTCTAATATATCACAGAAATGTTCTCCCAAAACCGTTTCGAGAAATTCAATATATAAAAAAAATTATAGACACATTTGTAGCGGTGCCTTATGCTTATCGTACATTAAAATTATCAAATAAAAACTTTAAGCTCGTTTTTCTCGAAACTACGTTTTTCGAACTGGTAAGACAATTTTCTCAGGTTCTAATCATCCGATTTACAAAAACCAAAAAGTATTCGATTCTTTATATAATATACTAGGGGTTAAACCTCTAAAAACTTATATTTATATAAATCCACCCTTTTTACGAGGGTAGTTCACCAAAAAAAAATCGTCGATTTTTCAACACTTTTTGAAAATCACCTGTAAAATAACGAAAAAAAAGTGTTTTTCATAATTTTATTGGTATAACCCCTATGAAAATGTCTCAGGAACATAACCTATTTTGAATTTTGTCTTAATTTTTTTTTAGGAAGCTCAAAAATTGTCCTACCGTCAAAAACGAGTCGTTTGCAATGCGCCCTCTACCGTCACTACGAAGAGTAAAAAATGTTCAAAAATAATTTTTATTATGTAGTTTAATATATATATATTTATACAATCAAAAAACAATTTGTCAATAAATATATTACTATACATTTTTTTTTTATAAAAGTTTTAAGAATATGATATTTTTCCAATTTAGAAAGTAAATGTCCCCTTAAGTTTTCCCAATGTTACTTCTGCTTAAGTAGACCTAGTTTAAGATACAAAAAGGCTTATATTCAACTTTTTGAAAAAAAAGCTAAAAAAAGCAATTTTTCAGTTTTCTACTGTATAAAAGTATAGTCGAATTTTTTGTCTGTTTTACAATTTGTGTAACTTTCCAAAGATGAAAAAAAAGGGTATAAATAGATTTAGATTCGCCACAATATTCTTTTAATTTTCACTAGTTTTATTTTATTCTGCGGTGTCTACTGAAGTCCAAAATAAATATTATCATTCGAATTTATTTTATTATTATAGTTTATTTTTTTGATTTATTATCACCCGTGATTTATTAAGTGAATGAAATTTTCAATAATATTATTACTTGTAAGTGTTGGAAAATTTCTTCGTTCATAAGATTTTCTTTATGTAGTTATACAGTATTTATAGCCAGGAAAATTTCAGGGGAGACTGAAATTATTTTTTTGTTTGAAAAATAAATTTAATAATTATTTCACACCATATAGTGTTTATTATACAACTTAACTATGAAGTTACATTTCATTTAAAACAAATAAATTGCCACTACGCAATAATTTTAGGTTTAAAAGCCTTCCTAGTTATATTAAAAAGGTAATGAATGGCTAACTGTTTTATGACACATTTTATTTGTCCGCAAAAAGTAGCTTTCAGAGATATCAATGAACACAATATTAAGTAAAGGAGGAATAAAGATACCTCAAACATAAAAAACTCCAAGGCTACCATTCAAATTAATGAGAGATCTTTGTTTAGAGATCATTTTAAGTCCCAATACCTTACTCATTTGCTTCTACGATTAAAATTCCTAAAGTTGTTGAGCATTTTCCAATACGTAAATATGCTAGCACCAAAATTATGAAAAGGT
This sequence comes from Dysmachus trigonus, assembly GCA_949715965.1. Classification (NCBI taxonomy): domain Eukaryota; kingdom Metazoa; phylum Arthropoda; class Insecta; order Diptera; family Asilidae; genus Dysmachus; species Dysmachus trigonus. The sequence continues at coordinate 61,404,094 of OX454320.1, forward strand.
TATCGCTTCTCTTTGAATATTTGTAGTCAAATATACACTTTCGCTGAAACCAACAGCGTGCACGATCATTAAAGTAACAAATTTCTTCCTCTTATCTATTATATTATATACTAAATAGTAACTTGAAATACTAGGTAATTGCAGATCAACCAATTAGCAAATAAAATAACAGGAGAATGTGCGACGAAATGATTATCATCTCTGTAATGTCATCACTGCAAGTATTAATGTGTCATATTTATGAGTTTTATGGGATGCTCGCATGGGCAAGCACTTGAACGCTATTCTTTCTAAGTGCATCTAGCACCAACAGACAATATTAAATTTACCACAATATTTTCAGAAGCACGCATAATGCATGCATACACTTCTACTGATTTCAAGGAATACTTTGAAATGTGGAAATTTAAATGATAATCTCTTGCAGGTAATATCACTGCCATTGCTTATTGTGCTCATTGGCTTAGCTAGGGATTTTTCCTAGGGGCGCGGGCAGCCGTCCAGCTGAACTAACCACACTCATTTAATGAGAGGTCATAAATGACGCCTAGTGATAAATAATAATGCAGTTCATTCACTATCCTTATCACTATTTTCTAAAAATCATTTCTAATAGCGTATATATATTTTTCCTCTCTAAGAATTGATTCTTATATTACTTTTAAAGGCATTCATGGATAATTCATCCCTCTTTGAAACCCTTAGAAGTAACATCGATTTTTCAGAACACTTGTTATGCTGATTACTGTCTTACAATAACTTGTGTGTTGCAAAGTAAAAAGTGGAAGAGGGGAGGGGGTTTTAATTGCCATTTTTGAAATAAGTTGACAATTTTTTTAAATAGCGTTAAAATATTAATTTAAAAAAAAATTTAATTTTTATATCTTCAATATATATTTAATTAAATATTTTTAAAAATATCTATAACTGTTATTAAAAAAATACAAAATAAAAGCTCTAATTTTTTAAAACACTTAATTTTTTGAAAAAGATATCTTATACAAACTTAAAAAAAAACGATTTCACAAAAGAAAATCTAGTTTTCGACTTTTCGCAGCGAAAGAATGAGTAAGAAATATTTAAAAAAATGTGTTTGAACTTCTTCAGTTATCAGCTACAATCTGAGTAAATCAATAAGTGCTAAAGGTGTTTGTTGATCGCATCTAAAATGTACTATTTATAATATTCCACTACGTTCAAATTGAGTAAAAGTGCCAATATTTATTGCCTAGTGGTAAGGACCTATTATTTTGTTATCTTCGTTAAGGGGGGAAATCGGTGTAGAGGCTTCAAAAAATTAAATAATTTTTTTTTTTTCATAAATCGATTGTAGAACTATTCAAAAATATTCTGAAAATGTCAAAACAAAATTCCACGCCGTTTAAAATTTATAAGCGTTTCAGTAAGTGTCCCTGAGTCGAACCTCGAACTGCCACTCTTATTTTTAAACGCGTTTTTCTCGAAACTACTTTTTTCGAATTTGTGTACACTCTAGCTCCTACATACAGAGTGGAACAAGACTTCGAACTGTTACTTTGTAGATTTTTTCACTATTTTCAAATAAATGAAAGATTTTTGTTTTCCTCAAACAGTAAGCAAATGAAAACTTTAAATAAAAATGTTGTTAAACAATCAAACTTCTTTCATTTATTTGAAAACTTTAAACAAGCCAAAGTTATTTAATTTCGCCCCACCATGTATTTTAAAGAATGTATATTCCTTTATAGCAAATGTAACAGCTTTCATTTTAATGTGTTATTATGGTCTCATTTTACTCAAATTTAAAAAAAATCTTGATTTCAAGGAATCATATGTTTTTAGGCTAAAGACTTCACCTTTGATTACAAGCTTTTAGTTTGGTTTGGGAAATAAGAAAGTTGTCTATATACTATTCATAAGACGCACATATTCCCATAAAAAGAGTACATTTTTCGTTACTTTGATAACACTTCACTTGTATGTAGTCAATTAAGAGGTTGTTAAACTATGTGAAACTGTTTCTTCAATTTAATTTAAAGCTATCATGGACTTAGCTCTTTTTCATTTAAATTTTCCTCAGTTTTACAGTCATTTTCTTTGAATTCTAGCTCCTAGGGAGGAAACAACGCATTCTTAGGTTAAAAATAAATGATTTAGGTGCTTTTTTACCCGACTATGGCAAAGCCAAAAGGAAAGATTATGATTTTGGCTATCTATGTATGTATGAATGTTGTACGTATGTTCGACCGTAGCGCCTAAACTACTGAGCCGATTTTGACGGTATCAACCGATTCCTTATTATGGTCCGGGTAACATAGACTACTTATACGAACAAAATCAAAATGCAGATGTTACATTCAAAAAGTAGGGGTCTCTGGGACTTTTTTTTATTTTCTATCGTATCGAGTGGGATGTCAAATGAAAAAGAAGAAAATTTTGAGTTCAAAAATATAAATATAGAACAGTATTAAAAAACGGAAACGTTTAAAATAAAAGATGAAGTTTAAAAAACTGTAACCCGAATTTGACCGGAAATAGACTAAAAAAAAAAAAAAGTTTAAAAAACTGTAACCCGAATATGGATAAAAATAAATATAATCAAGGGCAAAAAGTTCTAAACCTTTTACCGATTAGGGATATAAATAGAATAAACTAAAAAATAAGAAACAATTTCCTTCTGGCAGTATCACATTAACCCATTAATGCGCAAAACGAGGATTTTGTGCACGCAAGTTCAATTGTACGATTCGAATAGCAAATTGGGGCGCATTTCCTCCAAATTCGTATATAGGGGTTTTTGAGGGTGCTCTTTCAGAATCTGGCATTTGTTTTGCATAAAAACTTCAAAAACCCTATTATTTTTTGGGTTTTTTCAAAAAAGTGCCGATTTTTTTTGGTCATTTTTCGTCTCAAAGTCGATTATCTTGTCGTTGCTGCTATTGTATGATAATACAACTACCAGAAATCGCGGTCCGAATGTCTACACTTTCTCAAACCATGGTTTTGAATTTTTCTTTCACTTTCGTTTTTGCAAAATGGCCATTTTGTACAGCAGTGTAATAAAAAACGTAGTGATTTTTTTAGACGAAAAGGATCAACTTTACAAAAAAAATTTATATGACAAAAAGTGCTTATAATTACCCAAGGAAAACATATAAATTTTTTTAGAATTTTTTGGACTATTTTTGGTTTTTTGGATTTGGCCAATTTTTGAAAAATCCAAAAATGTCCCGAAAAATTCTGAAAAAATTTACATGTGTGACACCACTTAAATATATCTGCAAAAATAGACTACTAATTTACAATTTCATAGTAGCCAACGAGACAGCACGTCTTTCGTTTTTCCCATTATTATTCAGAATTTGACACTTTCCCCACCCTATACAGTTAAGTCTCCTATAACGCGATTGATTCGTACCGCGTTATATGGAAACCGCGCTATGAGAGACTTCAAATTAATTCAAATCAGGATATGCGTTCTATGGAAACCGCGTTTTGAGAAACATAGAAATAAGATAAATCAGAACAATCTATATCGCGTTATATGGGAACCACCGCCGCGTTCTATGGAAACCGCGTTATAAGAAACTCAGAATTAATAAAAATTAAATGATTCGTACCACGTTATATGGAATCTCTGAAATAAATAAATTCTATATAAATCAGACCTATATAAAAACTGCATTCTCAAAGTAACAAGTTGTGACTGATACGGTTAATAAATAAAATTTTATAATAGAAATGACAATGAATATGTAGATTTTTACATATTTAAATTTAGGTTTAATGACTACTAGAATTGACGCAGGGGAATACACCACAAATTTTAACTATGTACATACAAAAATTTAACACATCGAATAAGTGTTGCCATATATAAACTTTTCAAGCCATTTGAGTTGTTGGAATGTTCTTGTATCGAAAACGCGTTATAGGAGAACTTGTCGTATTTTTCACACCGCGTTATATGGGATATATACCTATAATAGAAACTTAAACTTCGGTCCATATGTGCAAACTGTTTAATACAATGCCAACATTGCAACTACGTATGCCTGAAGTAACCCAGCAGATAACCACATTTATCCTGGAAAGGCGAAGGCTAGATAGTGACAATTTCTTTATTGCCCCAAAGCAAAGGATAAAGTTTCTTAGTGCAACTTGAATGCGACACTTTGGACGATATGCACTGTTTCTGCTATTCTACCGTTGGACAAAATATATTCATTCTTTGTCTCTTAGTTCGACCTGTTCGAGAATGGCAACTTTCTAAACGACTTGGGAAAATCAGTTATTCAACGATTTTCTCCAAAATTGCACCAGATAAATATCCAGTGATGTTCTATAGCTATATTCTATTAACTAAAAAATAAAGGGAGTGCAAGTACTTTTAAGTATATAGAATTTATATTTCTCTGAAGCATTCGGATCATATCGCAATATATACGTATATTTCTCCATAATTCAAATAAGAGTTGCGTCAATTTTGTCTGTTATTCTGTTTGTTTTAAAACTCTCTTATTCACCCATTCATTTATGCTTCGCAAGGGACTCAAGACTCGCTGACTAAGTAATATAAAAAATTCCACTAACTTAGGAAAACACTCTTTTCCCACATTCACTGCACTAATCAAGAGCAATGCAAACTTAATTCCTTATTAGTACAAGTTAATGACTTCAACATGTGTCACAATAGATGTAATTAATTGCGGAAATCACTTCCTCAGTACTTGCAGAAAAACTATTCTCGGGGTGCAAATTTACCACTGTAACCACAAAGTATCTTTTAAATTAGGTCTTTTGTGATTCATTAATTGCTGGGGACAATCCAAAAAACATTCTAGTGACCAGAGCTGTAAAATACTGCATTACTTTGGAATGCATTAACGTAGACATTACCATTACAAGTAATGTAATTTAAAGATGATTACCAGTACCATTACTAGTAATGGTAATGCAAGAAAATCGAATTATCATTACAGTACTGGTACTGGTACTTCACCATTACTATAATCACATGAGCATTACTTAGCATTACTAACATTACTCGGAATTACGTAGCATTACATGGCAGTACTTTGCATTATTCATAATAAGAAATACCAATTCGAAAGTTTCTTTTACATTTTGGTAATAAAATCTTCGATTTTATATGAATAAACATATATTTTAATATTCATTCAAACATGTTTATTGTAATAATTTTGAGTAAGGCTGAGTATTACTGCTATACTGAGCAGTAAGTAACGCTGGTAATGGTTAGTAATGCTAAATAATGCTCGTGTGAGTAAGTAATGCTAGTAATGGCGAGTAATGCTAAGTAATGCTCATGTGATTACAGTAATGGTGAAGTACCAGTACCAGTAACTGTAATGGTAATACGATTTTTTGCATTACCATTACTAGTAATGGTACTGGTAATCATCTTTAAATTGCATTACCTGTAATGGTAATGCATGTTACTGGTAATGCCATTTTTTACAGCTCTGCTAGTGACGCAGTATCTGCACTACGCCCACTTAGCTGCCCAAGCGCTTGAGGTGTGATTGAGTTAGGAAAGACTATTGCAAGGACTTGCTTCAGTAACCCTATTGCTTTGTTTCTTTAATATGAATAAATTCCCGTGTATTTTGGAATTTTAGAACGTCTTAACTGGCAGACATCTGCAGAATGTCGTAGAGCCCCTTCTAAATGCGATACATTTTGCGAGGAATGCAGATTACTGCATAATTCATGAGCTTCGTTAGCAAAAGCCGGCCGGGTTCGAATATTGATTAAACTAAAATCCGATAAGTCCCAGCTAATTTCTTTGAAGTAATTTGAGGAATTTGAGCAAAATTTAGGGCGTCTCTTTATCCGCTCCCTTACAAACTTTGGGTTAATTTTATTGGAAAGTTGGAAAACCGGGCTAAACTTTAATTTAAGCGGAAAATGTGTGTGCACCCAAACTCAGTTTACATGCGGCACCCGCAACCTCTTGAAATTTATTGCAAATCACCCTTGCTGCCCGGGCATTGTAGACATTCCTGTAGGCAGGGTATACTCTCTCCGGTTTCATGGGTTTAACCAGCCTAAAATAATAAAAACCCCTTACAAATAGCAAACATCTAATGAACCTTCGAGGAAACTTGAATGCTTTCATCAGATGGACGCTGCTGCATAGTGCACCCACGAGTTCCGGATGTTACTTCGAAGGTTTCGCGTAATCAAACAAGACAAAGTTCTTAATTCGCTAGACTAAAAATTACATGGCACTCCCGACAATCCTGAGCGATGGAATGCTCAGATGAAAAACAGGCTGTCTACGGCGTATAAAGTGAAGTCATCCAAGTTTACTCGGACGGCAGCAGGCATACGTTCAAACGGAAGTCAGAATGCACCTGCTCATAGTTACATATAGTACTTACGCGTATCATGTTTTGAACCTATTTCTTAACCGTCTCAGCTTAAGAACCTCTTAAAGAAATCGCAACTTCTCGGCCTGTAATTGACCATAGATGTTTTAATGAAGAAGGCGCCGCAAACTTGAGCTGTTTTTTATCTTACGGAGAAGTAGACATTCATTCACCAACCTGGCACTTTGAGCAAGGTGAGGACATTTTGTGTTGGGTTTTCAGGGTTATTGTTTTTATCTTGCCATCAAAAAGTGCCGACGAGCATAACTTTGCTTACCATTGTCGTGATCATGCTTTACATGGGAATGAGAAAAAACTTTTATCTTCAAGTAACGACATTGCGGTTTCATTGCATTTGGCTGAGTAAGTTATTCTGAACTCGTGAACATAACGATCCACCTCTTATTAGACTTGCAAGATTAATGCCACTTCGCACGTGGTGGAGGTAATTTACATTTTTAGAATCGCCGTCAAATTTTTCTTACAGCTATTGCTGTGCTGGTGTCGTGGTCGTTCAGGTTATTGCATCTGCTCAATTACACGCCATTCAAAATTTTGCAAAATGTGGTGACTCTTTTTAAAGAATTTTGATGAGCATTGAAATATGCGTATCGAACGACCTTCCGATTTTAATGCAGGTAATTTACAAGTTTTAATTACCAATTTTCCATTATTATTATTATAATAATTGTTTTTTTTGAGAAATTTTCATTTATTGTTTTCTAATTCACGAATGTATCATATTTCATTCCGAATAAGTTTTATTATTAGCATTTACCAATAATGTTTATTATGTATACTAGCTATAAGAAAATCCAATGTCTAGAATAAGTTGGATCGGGATGAAATTAAAATAGTATTACTACACTTTAGAAAATGATTCTATAAATATTGGTTATTTTAATGCAAATAATGATCCTTAGGAGAACGGATAAATTTGATGTATATAAATTGAAGAACAAATTATTTGGATCAAAAGAAGCATTTACTTGATTTGATGAGCAGGCTTTCGCTATAATTTACAATTGGTATTGTAATCTGGCAGACATAAGGATTGGCTTTCGATCCTTCCATTGTGTGTGTCTATGGCAGAGAAACCAAGGATCGGAACACTCATCACTTTGCAAATTACTTTGAATCTAATGAAGCATTTCCTTGATTTAAAGGGCATGCTTACTTGTTCTTAGTGTAGGCACATTTAAATTAGAGAACAAACAATACATTAATGTAAAGATAAGTTATTCTTAAATTAAGTCAACATTTCCTTGATTTAAGGATCATATTTTTTTGTATTTAAAGAAATGTGAAAACATTAAATTTATTCCATTAACAAACTTAAACCTTCGTTTGGCGCGTATCGAATTCTTTTCTGCTATGTTTTTATTTGATTTTAGTAAATTTTTTTGCTGAATATGTAAGTTATAGATTCGTCGATTTGACTTTAACCATAATTTCCTATATCTTTTGAAAACGTTCATTTATGATGAAGTGATATTTTTTGGCAACTTGTAAAACTTGTTAATTTGTGATGAAGATGTAAAGAAAACTTTTCGGTTACTTCCCGATATATTCTAGTTTCGAAAAATTACTTTTTTCCAATGCGCACATCTACATATTACCTAAAAATTTCATTAGAAATTGTGTGATTATCTTAAATTAAAGATTTTCTAGTGAAATGGAGATCACACAGAAGAAACATTTTCTTATTTTCATCACTTTTACGGATTTGTTTATGGAACAAAAATTAAAATATATATTATATATATATATATATAATTTTTGCGAAAATGTCTGGAAATATGCAGACAATCACAGCGTTAAAATATTATTAAAGTTAAATATCTTGGGAAGTACTATTGACAGACACATTTTTTCATATGCGTCACTTTTGACCCTAAATGAACGTTCTTATAAGATCCGTGAGGAGATTTCATACTCAATTTAAGTCACAATATAATATCTAAAAGCCACAGTTACCGCAAATACGAAGAATCGAAACTGAAAAATTCAATAAAAGCACGCCATTTATTTTCATTTTTTATTATTGTGTTGTTATTTTATTTTAATTTTCCTTTTTTGTGTTATAAACTCTTAATCCCTAAATTCTTAGCATCGCCTAATTCCACATAAACCCAAAAAAATCGCATTGGTACTACAAATAACTATTTAATCTTCAAATACCTATCGATACAACACTTAATTTTGTTAACATGTTCGCAACGGCGCTTTTTATTATTTATACGTTTTAATACAGAATGTGTACCACCGGTGGAACACGCCGTCTTGAACGTGTTTTATCCAGGATAAATTGGAATGCGTGAACCCTAACAGAATTTAAAAAATCATATTTACTAAAATTACGCTTTCCTCTCTTAATAATTCAGTTTTACATTCACCTATAAATTATCTTTTTTTGATGGAACTAAAAGTAATATACGATAAGGCAAAATAACCAGGGCCGGCCCAAGGGTTTTTGGCGCCCTAGGCGAAAGTATTGTTTGGCGCCCCCCTCCCCCAGAATTAAGCCACTCCCCTCTCCCAATATAATTAAGTCACAACTATAGGAAATTTAAAACATGAACAAAATATTGTCAGATAATCGTAACAGTTTAACAATTATTTACACTTTCCAAAGGACCCTAAAGCCAACAAAGAGCTTAGATATTTTGTTTCCTGGCTTTCTTTTTGGCAAATGTCGCAACCAAACCGTTAAGCTCGATATTTTGAGCCAGCTCTCGCTCAATGGATATTGTGGCCAAACCAACCAATCTTTCTTGAGTCATAGATGACCGGAGGTACGTTTTTATGAGCTTCATTTTTGAGAAGCTTCTTTCTCCTGATGCTACCGATACTGGTATTGTAGTGTACTCAAGTGTAGTGTAGCTTCTGAGTATTGATAGTCGAGTGGGAGGGCGGAGTGGGAAACGAGAAAAGATTCAAGCTGTAGGGGAAATCTAGTTTAACTTTGTTAAACAAATAACTAAGAACAGTGCAGAACGTCATAAACTGACTGATCCCGGTTTAAATGAACTTGTTGTGTTTTTATAATAAATAGAAGCACCTATATTTTTCAAATATTTTTTTTTGTATAAAAAAATGTGTATTTTTGCGCCCATGCGCCCTCCTTTTATCGGCATACTGTGCCGCCCCTCGTGCCGACCGCGACCGCCCCAAGTGCCCGCAGCACCGCTGCGATACCCAGGCGCCCGCTGGCGCCCCTCAGGCCTTGGCGCCCTAGGCGGTCGCCTAGTTCGCCTATATGGTAGGGCCGGCCCTGAAAATAACTAGAAATATTTATGAATAGTGCTGTATCGATTGGTTGTTTGAACACACCTGGGCCAGATACTAATCAGTTATATCAGGTGCTTCCCGCCTATAAGCAACCAGTCGTATGCTTACTTGCTACCATTTTTAAGGATATTCGCTTTAGTTGCGGACTGGTTTTTGCCAAAAGCAATTTATATTTAACATTCAAGTTTAAATATGTTCCCTTAGTGATAGAGCAGAGTAGGTACATTTAGTATGGAATTTAAGAATTTTCAGAATCACCAGCAAATTTTATTTTTATTACCATAAGTAACAACATACCCTAGCCTGAAATCAAGAAACGATATTCAGAAAATTTCGTGACACTTTGCTATTTTAATTAAATTTTTAATTATGAAAAATTATTAAAGTTTATTAAACCCCAATAAAAAATTAAAATGTTTAGACTGCAAAGGATTCGTTCATTCACCAAGCTTTTCCATATTCTTAATTAATGCTATATTAACACTTAGCCGACCGATCGGGGAGATCTCCCCACTTTAAAGTAAATCGGAAAACGACCGATAAGGGAAATCTCCCCATTTTAAAGTAAGTTGGTGCACTACCGATCAGGGAAATCTCCCACTTTGACTTTAGTGACGTGTTTTTCTTTTTCTGTTATAAATAAAATAAATAATTGTATACTTTTAATTTTATGATTTGTATAAACAATATGTGAAATCGTTAAACGAAATTGTTACCGTAAATATAATTTACTACTTAAATAGCTGTTAGGCTCGTTTTATTTCAGAGTATCATTCGCGTTGCGAAAAATGTGCGGTGGACAGCATAGTTTAACTTGCCCGAGTGTGGTGGAAATCGTACATTTCACTGTAGCGCGCAGTTAATTAAAAAAAAACTAACTATATGTATGAAATGGTACACGCTAACATTTATGCTTACCTTAAATATATAAACTCCGGCTTTTTCTATCAGTCACAGTTTGCTTGAAAGATATATAGTATTTGTGTAGAACAGCTGGATATTCAGTTTGCACCATCTGAAAAAGTAACAATCATATTTTAATCCTTTTTCTTTCGAGGCCATAGCGTAAATGTCGCCAATCGGCGCCAATAAAAAAAGTAAGAATGTGCTTCTGACTGAGCATTATAGTCATATACGGAATTTTTGTCTTTGAATTTTCAAATTCAATTCAATTTTTAGTACACCAGTTACAAAAATCCATTCATAACGTCAAACGTGGGTTTTTGGAGAATTATGCCTACTCTCCAATGAGCAAGCCAACCATGACCCAACCAAAAGAAGTGCTGCTACCTTTTCCTTCTCATTGTAAAATAAATTTCCCGTCTCGCTGCCCACCAAGCATGCTCTAGCTTTTCGTTCGTATTGGTTAACTCATTTGTATTGCCTGATGAAATTCAGTCGATTTTTTGTACTGGTTCTGAGCCTAGATACATATTTAGTACCTGAAATTCGTCAAATCTTAAGAAAAAGTTAGGTTAAAGTGTTTAAAAAATTGGCGCCAAAAGTGAAGAAGCATTTTTAAGTGGAAATGGTATTTATTTGGAGTTTTAAGTAAAAAAGGATGAAATTTATAAACATCCTTGTTCGTAAATTACGAAATATAAATTTCTGCCTGTTCCGTTTCACTCCCGATTAAAACAAGCAGAACGTTTTACATCTCACATCTACATTCATAAAGATGTGTACGAACGCATTTTGTCAGAAAACTGATAAGTGGTTGGTTTGTGGTTGGCTTGCTCATTGGAGAGTAGGCATTAGTGACTATTATCATTATTTTATATTGGGTTGTTCGGAAAATAATTTCGTGTTCTTTTTGTGAAAATGAAAGACGATTTTCTTATAGTGTATAAATATTTTATTCAATTATATATTCTCCATTTTGGTCCAATACCTCTTGCCATCTTTTTGGCAGTAGCATCATTCCATACTCATAAATATTCTGATCTTTGCTGGCAAAAAACTGATGCAAGTAATTTATAACATCCTCATTTGAAGTAAAAGTTTTGCCATTTACATTTTTTTTGTAGAGACCGGAACAAACAATAATCCGGGGAATATGGTGGGTGTGGTAGTACATACCATACAAGCTGTAAAAGCTTTTGGCGAGCTACCAAACTTGTATGAGGTTTCGCATTATTTTGGTGGAACACTACGTATATATATTACCTTTTCTGTTGATCAATTCTGGCACTTTCTGTTTGAGTGAATCATTTAATTTGTCCAGTTGATGACAGTGCACTTCAGAATTGATCGTGGTATTGCCTGGTAACAGCTAAGAAAAAACGATTTCTTTGAAATCCCACCAAACAGACAGCATCACCGTTTTCTGATGAATATCGGTTTTCGAAGTGCTTTGAACCAGTTCATCTCTTTTACTCCACGATCTCTTGCATTCAACATTGGGTTAGACAATCCAGTTCTTGTCCTCAGTGATGATTTGCTTCAAAAATGGATCATTTTCTTGACATTTTGGAAGCGAATCACAGGCGTCAATGCTACATAGCAAATTTCTTTCTGTAAGAACATGTGGAACCCATATGTCGAGATTTGAAATAAAACCAAAGCATTTCACGTGATCATGAACGGTAGAATCCGATAAATTTAATCTCTCAGCGATCTTGCCAGTTGTTATTCGGCGGTACGCATCAATCAATGCCTTTATTTTGTCTTCATCAGCTTCAACTGGCATTCTAGAACGTGGTGCATCTTCAACATCAAAATTGCCGGAACGAAATTTTACAAACCAGTTTTGACACTGGCGATCTGTCAGTACTTCTTCTCCTTACTCATAGACTAATCTTCTTCTTGCTTGAACAGTGTTTTATATGCACACCTGCATTATAGTATTGTACATTGTACCCAAGCAGGTCACACCCTGCTGGCTGCCGACAGTTGTGATAAAGTAGTGGAATAGGCACCACGTACAATAAAGGAATACAGTACACTGGAGTTGTTTCACTGATATACAACATGCTCCTTTTTTTTTATAACAAGGTACTTTAGGTGTGTGTAAGAATTGACAGAATTTTGTAAATGCATATTACTTAAATTAATAAAATTCTGTAGTCAAATATATTTTAAATTTATGTATTGTTTTTTTTTTCTTCACAAACCTTGTTTAGCAAATTTCCTTCAACGTATAAATGAAGGTTATGAATGCGTTTATATTCACTTAAATTTCAATTCATTTTTTTTTTTTGTGGTTTTTGTTATTTAACAAATTTATTTAAATTTATAAATTAAGTGTATGAATGGGTTTTTATTCACCTAAATTTCAATTCAATCTTAATGCAGAATTCCTTAAATACATATAGTTACATGACTTTAAGTGAAAAAAAAAAATTAAGTTTTCAGTTTTAGAATTAAAAGTTTACAAATTAGCTATTTAAGTTAACAAAATTCTTTAATCATTTTTGGATAGGCAAGATTCTTCAAAATGTAAATATTACTACATAGCTACGAATTTGGCCGGTGCTTTACTGATCTACCATATCTTGTTATATACATATTTGGGGTATTGTTATTGCCCGTAGCTTTGTCGTGAATCGTGTAATTTCTCAAACTTGTTTGTGGGCTAGCATTTTTTTTCATTCTCATGTGAGTTCTATTACGTCTATATAGCCTGCCACTTTAAGATTTTATTATGTATGACTGCCTTCCGACCAAGTAGAGTCGGAAGTTTTCTTAAAAAGTACTATGTCTTTTTCATGAAGTTCAGAGAGGGTTTTAGTTCCTTTGTCGTATCTTTCTTTCATCTTTTCTGCTTTTGTTTTGTAGCTGTTCATGTAATTTTTGTAGTCAGGAAGTTAAGATTTTAGTTGGCTGGTTGCAATCGGTACCTTTGTACGAAGATTTCGACACATTAACAATTCGGACGGGCTATATCCGCACTCAAGCGGCGTGGTTCTGTATTCTAACAGAGCTAATGTAAAATCTCGATTGTCTATTTTTGCCCTAACCATCATGCTCTTAATAATCTGTATTGATCATTCGGGAAGGCCATTAGACCTGGGGTAATAGGGAGAGCTTTTTACATGTTTTATGTCCCAGTGTTGGATAAAATTTCTAAACTCGGACGAAGAGAATGGTGGACCATTGTCGGATATCAATTTTCTAAGAATTCCGAATCGGGGAAAAATTTGCTTCATGTGTTTGATAATTGAAACCGCGTTAAGTGACGACAGCTTACATACCTCAACATATTACGACAGATGGTCAACGATAAGGTGGTAAGGTTCCCTGTCTACTTCAAATAAGTCAGCTGAGAGGCACTCTCAGGCGTACTCTGGAAGAGGGTATGGAATTAGGGATTCCTTACTATTTCCTGTTGAATTTTCCTGGCAGGTCCGACAGTTCCTTACTACATTTTCAATATCTTCAGACATCTTTGGCCAGTAAACCAGACCACGAGCAATGAGCACGCCTTTTACATCTGACATCTGAGTGTGCTTCATGAAGCAGTTGAGAATTTCTCTCCTAAGACTTTTGGGAATAAGTATGCTATTATTGTGAAAGACTAAATTGTCAATGACAAAGAGTTCGTTTTTAGTGTTCCAAAATTCTCTTATTTCTGCTGGGACTTTTCGACAATATCGCGGCCTTCCTTCAGATATTAGTGTCTTATGAGAGGCTATTTTCTCGCCTTTGTTTGACTCATGTTTTAGTTGTATTAAGGGGAGGTTCCTCTGATCGACTCTGAAAAGTTCGTCACTTTTATGAATTTTTTTGAGGTATAAAGAAATGTGATATGAACAAACGGTTTTTTGTACAATGTTTATTGATAAAAAGAGTCCCTAAATTTATTTTTTCCCCCCTCTTTCAATTCAAAATGGCGGCTCCAGCCATATCTCCGCAAGGCCTTGCGCGCCATACATGCGTCTGCGCTGGACGTTCCCGAGGGTCGTAGGGGTCACTGAAACATGAACATTTTTTAAGTTAGTTAAATAAACATATGTAGCGGCCCTTGAACTAAAAATTTCGAAAATTTGATAAAAAAAACCAAGAAAGTTATCCACTTGAAAATTAAGGTCGTGTTTTGGGGTGTGTTTTAGTTGTTTAAGACAGGCGTAAACATTGTTTATTATTAAAATATATTGTTAATAATAGATCAAAGGTTCCCAGATTGAATTTTACACATGACTTTAAAATTTCAAGTGGATCCGATCAGTAGTTCTCGAGATACACTGTCCCGCGCACTGAAAATATCAACTTTCAGGAAAACGCGTTTGAAGTTTTAAGGCCGAGATACAATGTACGCCACACGTTTTTGTGGCGCGTGGAATATCGTGAAATATCGCGCTGCAATATACAATGAGAGCGACGCTACAGCTGGAACGAAAGAATTGGACTGCTAACCGTCGTCTGAAAAATGAGACCATGTTTAGCACAGGCTCAAATTTCATGGAGCAAATCATGCACAGTTATGTTTAAGCTGAAGCAAATTAAAAATAATTAAACTTTCGCGAACCGATATCTTTTATACCACGCTCAATTTTAAGTTTTTTCACAAAAATTATCCTTGCGGGGCACTCAGCTGGGAACTATATAAAAGTCATTGTTCCTGCCTTCGTTTTACCTTCATATTTCTCATATATACCAACCAAAGCTAAAAATTGTATCACAAAATACCGTAGCCATCTGTTGGGCATCGTAAAACTACTCTAACAGCTGATTCCGTCCCTAGAACCAAACTGAAAAAGGAACATGGAAACGAATCATCGCGCTTCAAAAGTTAAAGTTCCACCAAACTTTGTGGCGCTACAAAGTATCAGCGCGTTCATTGTATCAAGCTGACTGCATTTTCCCGTGTTCAAACTCATTTTGTAGCGCCACAAAAACGTGTGGCGTACATTGTATCTCGGCCTTTAGAACCAATTTCGCCTTGTGAAAATGCGTTTGTGACGACAATTTTGAACTTACACTTTATACTTTACACTTTTACACTTTGCACGCTTCTCTTTGAAGCGCTGTAACTTTCTAAAAACTGCATAAAACGCAAAACGGTTTTAGGATCATGTTTTTAACATATTATAGATTGATAATATGTAAAAAAAAAAAAATCGATTTTTTCATCGCCGATCAAAGGAACCTCCCCTTAATTTGGGCTCAGAAACAGCTAGGGACTCTCTCTTTTAGTTAATTAATGTCGACATTCATTTTTTTTTTCTAAGTCATCCTGCTTGACTGGAAGGGGTGCTCTAGACAGAGTATCGGCTACGGTGAAGTCTTTTCCTGGCCTGTAGCTAATTTTCAAGTCATATCGCTGCAGACTAACCATCATGCGCTGCAACCTCATTGAAATATCGGCGAATGCCTTTTTAGCTATAGATACTAATGGCTCGCGGTCAGTTTCTACTTCGACTTGCTGATTGAATTGGTGGAACTTTTTGCAACCAAACAGGATAGTGCACAGTCCTTTTTCGATCTGAGAGTAATTGCGTTGGCACACAATTAGCGTTTTTGAGGCTAACGACAAAGAGCGATTATTTTGTGATATTACTGCACCCACCGCAAACTTTGCGTCAATGGCGGAAGGTTTAGAAAATAATGTTTTTAATCTTTGAAAGCAATGTTGGCGTTAATCGTTCCAGTCCCATGCCGAGTTTTCCTTTAGTAGATCCCTCAACGGTTTTGTTTCGTCAGATAAGTTATTTATGTATGGACCCAAGTAGTTGACAAGGCCGAGAAAACGCTGGATCTCTTTGGGACTCTTAGTCGATGCAATGTGTTCTATATCAGGGAGAGGATAATGTGACCTTAATAGGCTATTGTGAAGATTGCGAGGATCTGAACAAACGCGGATTTTCTTGTTCGGTTTCTCTACTAAAAACTTGGATGTTGAGGCAGTCAATGATACTCCTCTAGGCCTGGGCGCAGGGTAAGGAAAAATTCACTCATGAACCAAAAAATTCGAATCTTTTTCGTTCGATTCAGTTCATGAGTGAAGAAAAAAGATGTTGACTCATGATTGAAATTTTTCTAAGAATCTTATCTTTTTCCGCTCATCGAGCGAGTGAATTTTATTATCTCCTTTGGTTTCCAATCGCTCGTGAGTGAGTTGAAAAAACCCTGTAAAAGAAATTTTCACTCGTGAAACATTCAGAGCAGAAAAGAATTATTCACGGATGGTTCACTCCGATTTTGTAATTTGAAGTATTCAGGCGATGTGGATTATTTTTTCTTGTTGTGCTTAATCGATGTAAATTATCTAAAGATACCTTAAATAAGGTACTTTTAGTAAAACTTAACAGAAATATTTTAAAAGAATTAGTTATAGATGACATAGAATAAGGTCATAAAATTAAATAAGTTCTACCTTTTCTTACTTTATTTTAAGTCAATTTTTTAAAATAGAGAAAAAATAATGATTTGTTAAAGCCTGAAATGAATTCTTTCTCTTTTATTTTTGGATCTTGAACTTCGTAAATCATTCGCGATTTTTTTCACATGCATAGCGATCATGAGTGAATTTTATTTTAAATCACGGTTTTAAAAATTCACTCGTGAAGAAAATGGATTTTATTCATGAGCCGATCATAACTTTTCACTCATGAGCGAAAAATAAAAATCATGGTTTTTTTTTCATTCATGAGTGATTGGTATTTTTTTGATTCTCCTTACCCTGCCTGGGCGACGACGCTGTTGGGCTGCTGCGTTTGCTTTTGAAAGCGTTCCTATGGGCCTGGTTGTCGGATTTTTTCTGCGTACTCGCGTTAAGTTGGTTACAGTCCGTTATGCCCGTATTGATGTTAATGACTGACATGTGCTTCATGTGAGAATTGCTCGCCTCGTATGCTTTGAATAATGACACTGCTTTATCCAGAGAGAGAGATTCTCACAGTTAATGAGCTTTTCTTTAAGAACTTCGTCGGATACACCCATTACAAAAACATCTCTGACCATGTCTGTCTCTATAGTGTTATACTCACATGACGACACGGGGCTCTTTAATTCCGTTAGGTTCTGTTCTACAGTTTGTCCTTGACTTTGCCTGCATGACAAAAAATTGTACCGTTCGTACACTACATTTTTTGTTGGAGCAAAATGTTCTTGGATAGCGTCCAACACTTTATCGAATTGAACATCATTCTGATTGAGTTTGAACGTATTAAACACCTTAATGCGTTTTCACCAATGGAATGTAATAGTATACCTATTTTTCATTCATCACTTTTTTCTTCTAGCTCGGTTGCTTGAAGTTATAATTTTAACCTTTGGATCCACGTCTTTCATTCCTCGAAGAGGTTAGATTTGTTGAAATTGAGTTCGCCTGATAGTCTTCCATGCTAGATTTACTGGGACTCAGAGAGTCTTTTATGCACACGATGACTTCGTCTTATAAGTCTATGCGTGAAAATTCGCTAAGTAAACCTGGCACCATGTTGTGTATCAATGAAACAACTCCATACCGAAATTCCATACCGAAATTCCAATGCAAATCCCTTAATACAGGAAGCACCGGCAATAGTAACCAATTCGGCAAACACACATAAAGCACGAGTTCACCTATTACAAAACCCCCGGGAATACATATAAACATAAGCCGCGAAGTAGAAAATGCACATATAGTGATGTAGTCCGAGAATCACCGCGAAATAACATTGCTTCTTATGACGGAAGATCTGAAATATGCTGCTCCATTCGCCTGAACTGCTAAACAATAAACTTTTACGCGAAAATGATGTTCTACTAACTATAACTATTCATGAATACCTTTCCAGTGATCTGAAAAACGTTATGGTAACAAGAACAAAATATTAGAGTTTTTCGCACTTAAAAAGAACTCTAACCATTTCCCCGAACAAAACAGCAGGTAGTCTTGGCAGCACGACTTTCCGTGCTAACTTGTTCGGCAGTAAGAATAACTTTTGAACGCAAATATCTTTAATATTTTGTTGTTGTCCCTATAATGATTTTGGTACCATAAGAACGGTATTGCTCCCCAGTTACAATCAGTAGAACATCACTTTTTCGTAAAAACGTAGCAGATTCGCCCTGTGCAGCGAAATGAATGGCCTATACCGCCATAAGAAGCAATGTTATTTCACGGCAATCATCGGATTACATCACCCTATATTTATTTATTTATTTCGCTTAATACAAGCTAATATACAAAAACTTAAACTAAGCTTAGACTAAAACTAAAACTGAAAAAGTTGAAAGGTAACAACGAGGGGGGGGCAATAATTATGGTGGTGGGTCAGGCTAGTAAAGAGCATAGCTGAGGGAAGTTTTATCTTCATGTAGTAGTGAGCAGGTCTACTTCATGGCTTATTATATAGTTTCCCGGGGGTTTTGCCTATTACCAGGCGCCCTCCTTTTAGCATTGCATTTTGCTGTGTTGACGCGCCCTCATCGTGCTTTTTCATAGGGACAGCCGAGAACGGAAGGGATACCTCACACATTTAAGAGGTACACCGACTGGTTTGTTTACATTTTTTCATCACGGAGTTTTCTAATGCGCCCTCTTTCTGCACAGGCAGCATATGCGACTGTATGGTGTGGCGCACTGCGATCTGTTTCAATTCCAGTTTTCCTAAGATGCATCCTCCACACTTTCTGTCTCTCTTCTTCCACATGCTGGAGTATGCTATCAACTTCTACCAAAGTTGTAGGATTGGGAGGAATAACGGTACCAAGGTCAAAAAAAGGTACGAGTTAATTGCCGGAGTGTACCATAGGTAGAATAGTCTTTGACAATGTTGAATACTATAATGTATGTGTGTATATACAACAAACAACATTTTTACCTTTTCGATAGTAAAAAAGTAAAATATGCCGAAAATGTTGCTTTCGACTCTCCATATTTGATGGGGCACCAAACAAACACTATTGCACAGAATGAAACAAACTTTTTCAAAATCAAGCCTTGCTATATCTTTTGTCAAAATATATAATGACATTGAGGCTTAAGTGTGAAGTTGGCTGCAAAATAATACAAATAAGTCATCTGTTGGGAAAAAAAACGAAATTACTTTCCGAGCAACCAAATATACATATGCCCATATTGAAGCACATATTTCCGAGATTGCCGAAAAAAATAAATTCACATCAGCTTGTCCTCATTCGTCGCCAAACTATTAATTCTTAGTTATTGATTCGTACTCATATCTTTGAATAATATAGCACGCAATCGCAACACTCAACGACTCTGGCGATAGATAAATTAGCATGTTGTTGGCCTTCGTATTACTTCGCGCATATTGGTAAGCTTTCCAAATTTAGCTGCATGGCCGCGGAACGACGAGTTCAAGTGAATTTAAAAATGTTATTATATTTATAAACAAGTGATTTGGACTGCGTTCGCGCGTTCACTTGCTTTGTTTTGAAACTAATTGAAAGTAAACACCTATCAACATTTTTGCGCCAACAACCCTGATCTCACATTCTAAGCGTGTTGGTGCAATCAATTATCATGATCTTACTCTAAATAGAGAAAAAAGTACATAGTATTTAATTTATTATAAGGCTGTTATAGAGCAGAGTGTTATTATTTAATAAAATTAATCTAATATAAATGTACTACTAAATATCACATATATAGCAAAATACTATTGGGTAGATTGAAAAGTTCTTGCCGTTATTTATATTTTTTATTTATTTATTTTTAGAGAGAATAGTCAGGAAGTTGCCAAAAAGTTTATAGGTAGGTAATATATATCCCTTGCATTCTACTGCAGTCAATTATAAATCAGTAGTACGCTCTCAAATTCGTAAAACCCGTTTTCTGCACGAAAATGCAAGGCCACATTTTGCAATTATAATAAGATAAATACTATTAGTACTGAGCTGGGATATTTTCCCACACCCTGACCATAGCCCAGATCTTTCACCGACCGATTTTCACCTTTTCCGAGTCCTAAACATTGTTCTGCAGAGTAAAATTTTTAATAATCAGGATGAGATAAGAGACTTCTATGAATAACTATTTTAACTCACTGTCACCGAGCTTCTACGCCGATGGGATTAAGAGTCTAACAGATCGTTGGCAAAAGGTCATCGATAGTGATGGAGTTTGTGAAACATGAAACGAGTCTTTCAATTTTTGCCCTGAAAACGGCAACAACTTTCCGATGTACGCAATAAATTTCTTATAACAATTTGCAAAGCACTCATTTATAATTAAATAAGAGTGACTCTTATAAACGTTTAGCATTCAGTAAAATATATATTAATATTGTAAAATAAAATAAAAATTTTGATAAAATAAAATCGAACAGTCTGCTTTGTATAAATCTCTATAAATATTATTCTTAAAATTTTTTTCGTTTTGCTAATTTGTTATTTACAATTTAGATGCATTTATAAATATTTATATGCATCTGCGAGGTCAAAATAAATATTCCGGGCAGTTAAGAAATATTTGGTCTTATTATTCACTTCAAAAATTATGAGGACGAATGTTAATTAATATTAGTTCCTCCATTAATACTTCTACTCTGTGCGTTAGTTATTATATGGTTTGTTCTAGTATCTAGTATAGTTATACGAATGTCGCTCTTTTACACACATTTATGCAAACGATATACGCAAATAGTTGTGGCGTTGGGGTTCTCTTAACCATATAAAACTGTCTACAATGAAAACAATAAGAAAGCTTATTTTTCATTGTAGAATATGTTAAAAATAACACTGAAAAGAGTAATAATGCTTTTTGAAATGTGATGTATATACTGAATAAGTACCTCAGTTAAGCGCATTTATAAAATTACTCACTGATATTATTGTGGGTGCTATGTGACATAGTGATAACAGTTATAATATAATGCCATAATGCATAATACCAGTTATAATATTTTCCCACTATTCCTATTTTTCTCATGTTAAGGCAATCTCATTATATATATGTATAAAAAATGGATCATATGGTTAAAATTTCCCTCCATGTACACATAAAGGATGTAGACGGAATAGGAATCTGCAATTTGAGTAATGAGTTATTTGAGCTAAGGTAGTACTACAGAAAATACAGATAGTAAAAAATTAAGAAAAGTACCGATGTTATTATACAAGGTTTAGTACAACAAGGATCAAAGCTCTCACTATGCGATAGAGGACAATAAGACGAGACAAAATATTTAATTACTGTTTACATTTATATTTAATTTCTCCTCATTCATTCTACAGCAATAAATTGGCCCTAATTTCGTTGAAATTTTACCCTATGTCTTCGACTACTCTAAAACAAATCAGTTTTCAAGCCATGATCAAGGGAAAAAAAGAAGCGCGTTATTTTAATTCACCAAATTATTAATTGGAACTAATAATAAACATTCATAACATAAACCAAAGGATTATACTGCTTTTACAGAAATAGTTTATGTAAACTATAATTTCCATGCCTTGAAGAAATTTTTGCTCCTTGGTTTGGTCGTAATGATGCGATGATTAACATTGTACCTACTTATACATTATTTTTGGTTTGACTAAATCGATATTTCGTAAAACAGTAAAAATGAAAAAACAAATAAAATTTGGAATACCAAAAATGTACGTAGCTTCGAAGAATGGAATATAAAAAGAAAATATAATTTATTAATCATCACATCAGCTTAACCCATTAATGCGCAAAACGAGGATTTTGTGCACGCAGGTTCAATTGTACGATTCGAATAGAAAATTAGGGCGATTTGCTTCCAAATTTATATATAAGAGCTTTTTGGAGATGCTCTTTCAGAATCTGGCATTTATTTTGCAAAAAAGCTGCAAAAACCCTATTATTATTTGGATTTTTCAAAAAAGTGCTGGTTTTTTTTTCATTTTTCTTTTCAAAGTCGATTATCTTATCGTTGCTGCTATTGAATGATCATATAACCACCAGAAATCGCGGTCCGAATGTCTAAACTTTCTCAAATCTTGGTTTTGAAATTTTTTTTTTTTTTGCTTTGGTTTTTGCAAATTGGCCATTTTGTACAGCATCAACTTTTAAAAAAAAAATTTTTTTGGACTATTTTTGTTTTCTTGGATTTGGCTAATTTTTGAAAAATCCAAAAATGTCCAGAAAATATTCTGAAAAAACTCACACTTGCTCTTTGGCAAATTATAAGCACTTTTTGTTATAAAAAATTCTTCCGTAAAATTGATCCTTTTTTAGTGAAAATATCACCAAATTTCATCATAAAAAAGCGGCCAAGTGCGAGTCGGACTCGCCCATAAAGGGTTCCGTAGCAGGAAGTAACATAATATAAAAGTTCTTGTTACATTTGAGTTGATTGAATGAAAGGTAAATTGCGGTTTACGATTTATGACGTATTAAAAAAAACTACGCACTAGATCTCGTTCAAACCAATTTTCGGTGGAAGTTTGCATGGTAATGTGCATCATATATTTTTTTTAGTTTTATCATTCTCTTATTTTAGAAGTTACAGGGGGGGGACACACATTTTACCACTTTGGAAGTGTCTCTCGCGCAAACTATTCAGTTTAGAAAAAAATTATATTAGAAACCTCAATATCATTTTTGAAGACCTATCCATAGATACCCCACACGTATGGGT
Source organism: Dysmachus trigonus (assembly GCA_949715965.1). Classification (NCBI taxonomy): domain Eukaryota; kingdom Metazoa; phylum Arthropoda; class Insecta; order Diptera; family Asilidae; genus Dysmachus; species Dysmachus trigonus. The sequence goes on from OX454320.1 coordinate 61,427,255, forward strand.
TTGATGAAAAAATTTTTTTGAGTTTCAGTTCTAAGTATGGGGAACCCCCAAAAGGGTTCCTAGCTATAAGCGTGTCCGCTTGGACCTAAGCAAGAAAATCCCATACCTATACCATACATGGATGTGTCCTTATGAGTTAAGTTTGGAGGTACCATATTTATTTCGTATATCAAAAAACAGGGGAACTAGAGGGCGAAAACCTTTTGAACATTAGGTCCTCCTAGTGTCCAACAGAGATTGAGTTTGGATTTTAGATTGCTGTAGTTGTATCATATACTAATGTACTTTGAAATGACAGTGAGAAAACATATATATGTAAATTGAAATGAGAAGTTTGGAAGCAGTGTGAATCTTCAAGGTCAGTAAATAACAGCTTCCTTTGAGTGTCCAGAACTGGAAATGAGATATATGATAAAGGGCGTCAAGATATACATGTATGCCAAAAGTGATGAAAATCGAAGGAGTGGAAGGGTCTCATTTTGTTGAGCAATTATTCGTATATTCATTATTCCATTGATTCACTTGGTTCGAGAGCTACGGAATTCCAAATCAAAAGTTGAGGGATTGGTAAGACTCAATCGAAAAGTCTCATCATCAAAAATAATGGTCTCCGGTGGGAATTGAGCTTCCTGTTTCGTTTTCATCATTTCATATGATATTCAAGTGAAAATGAGCGATTGCTACCCATAAAGTGCAATCAAAATGAATGAAGTGAGATTCAAGCTAATTGCTCTGCAATGACTCACATACATGCTCTTAGACACAAGATGATTGTTGATTGATCCTCTATAAGGTCATAATTAATCATAATGAGCAATTATATTCAAGTATATGGAAGATTTGGTTTAGGTCCAAAAGTCAATGCTTATAGCTAGGAACCCTTTATTGTTTTTTTTCTAATATATTTTTGTGTGAAAATCTTAATGCGGTTCACAGAATACATTTACTTACCAAGTTTCAACAGTATAGTTCTTATAGTTTCGGAAAAAAGTGGCTGTGACATACGGACGGACAGACAGACAGACAGACATGAAGAATCCATAAGGGTTCCGTTTTTTGCCATTTGGCTACGGAACCCTAAAAAATTGGTGATATTTTTACTAACAAATATTGCGCAATATTATTGATCGTCTAGACTAATGAGGTATTATTGAAGATTGCGCAATTATTGAATAAAATATCGAGTTTAATTTTTATTGCGCAATATTAATTACTTGCGCGGTGTGTAGCGTATATTGCGTAACATTTTGTTCAGTTCATCGCTAGAAGCGGTACAGTGCATATCTCTAAGAGTTTTTGCAGCGAAAATGGTCAAAACTGCAACGAAAGAAAAGGAACGTGAATTCCTTATTGAGTGTATAGAGATATACCATGATTTGCCTGCCTTGTGGAAAGTGAAAAGTAAAAAGTATCATGATTGGGAGCAGAAAAACACAGCCTATGAAATATTGTTAAAAAAGTACAAAGAGATGTTCCCGGAGGCCACAAAGGATGACGTAAAAGTGGCCTGTTCTTCAACCAATCCTTGGTCCAAATTCGACGTTTTCTTTTCGTCGTTTCGCCATGATCCACAACACTGTAGCTGCAGCCAAATCTTCACCAGACATGTTGTTTTCACGAGAATATTGACGTAAATGATTAGTCAATTTTATTGAATCAATTTAATTGTGTCATCTATGCGCCTGAACGTTTCAGTAATATCGCGCAGTCACAAATATTGTGCAATATGATTGACCGTGTATGAACCGCCTAAGGGATGTAGTCAATTACGCGAGAAAAACATTTTAGGGTTCACTTTGAGGCAATTACTACCGACAACTAATCCGTCCATGAACGCCTGGAATGATGGCATTTAATTCAAATTGGAAGAGGCTTTCGGGAGTAGCATAATTACCAATATGCCTCCATCGCATCAATTTGAGGCACGCCATTGATTTTATTGATAGGCTATGTAAATATTAACCATATTTAAACACATTTAAAATTCCTCTCTAAATTTGGCTCGACTAATTTAATCGTGACCAATTAATGTCAATTGAAATAAAATTCTCCATTGCTATATGCACACCAAAAATTCATTTTCATGATTATTTTTCGAGGAAAGTTTAATACCTTTAAATTGAGTCGAGGCTTATTTTTTACAAATGCTGTTAAATATTTTGTACCGCTTTTTGAAGTAGTTACTTTGTAACAAAAGCAAAATTTTATGGTTTGACTTCATAATTTGCACGGTTCCCTGAGTTTTATTTATTTTTTTTAGATTCCACAAATCACAGCACAGTCGCGTCAACAAATTCAATGCCAAAGTCGATCGTTACACTTGGAATAGTTTTACGCCTAATGCCATCCAGCAATTAAATCGTAAGAGGAACTGATTCAAATCTTTTGTTTGAAATATATTAGGCATGACGAATGCGCAACTACCGCCGCTAGCTGATGGGGGCAATGTGTGACCTCAATTTAACAAATGTATTAACCATACTGTGTCCGAACCGGCATACACAAATCAAAGTGCCGTGTGACGTTAACTTGTACATCGAAAAAGAGGCGGTATGCGATGATAATAAATTGCATGAAAACTTCCATATTATGTTTCGAGAAAATTAATTGCAATCAACACCCTCATACTAATCTCAATGCGTGTTACTTAAGAACTTTAAATCCGCATAATGATTTGCAGGAGAAATTTCAGGAATATTATTAAATTATGTGCTACACTTTTGGAACTGAAATTTTCTAATGAAAATTTCTCATGGTTTCTAAAATTCAAGAAAAACATATTCTATATATACCAGAAGAGAATCTTTATTATGATCGTAAACGACATTTTAATAGCGTGATTTTGAGAACATAATTCAAGACGCTGCTTTAGATCAATTAAATGTGAAGAAACTTGTTTATAATGGAAAATATTATAGTGTTATACATACTTCTTCTGTTTAAAGCATGATAACTTCTACTACAGATATTTTTGTAACAAGCAGGAAAAAAATTAAAGATGACAAAAAAGCAGATGCGCATTCATACGCCGTTAAGTGATTAGACGAGTTTATTAAATAGTTTCTACCAAAGCATACATATATTTATCAAAAAATTCAGAAGTATGAACATAAAGCTTTCTTGAAATAAATTGAAATATTTATGAATCTCACGAATCTTGTGTGCAAACCGAAAAAATGTATATAAAGACCGCTGAGATGCCCTTACGCTGTGCTATCATCACTTTTTCGTCAGCTTGTCAGCGCGAAGGTTATTGTATACAAACGAGGAGACCAATTACTTCAATTGTTTTTCGCGGGTAGTTGAGCTGCCTAATTTTTTCGGCATTACTTCATCAGTTGTTAATTAATTCTATTGGAGGCCAGATGAATCATATAATAAATATTTATAATATTTTTTTTTTCAATAAGATTTTATCTCGCGTTTTAAGGTTTTCGTTTCAATTAATTTTAGCAAACCGATTTAATTTCCTGAAAAATCACTATCAATGCCAAAAAGAACTAAGAAAAATATAAAATAAAATATAGTAATACATCTCTTAATTTACGCTAATTTTCTCGAAATAAATAAAGGAAATATAAGAGTAAAATTTAATTCGTAATCTATGAGTTGATTGATTAGTTACAGAATGACACTGATTCAGATTTAATTATCTAGGGTTATACGATAACTAATTGAGGAAAAAAAAACTAAATTTTAACCTTTAACTTTCTTAGCAAATTGACCACTTTCTGTAAAGTACCACTGACTGCTTAACTGTTTTTTTTTTAAATATTTGATAATAAAAGCTGGTTAAATGTACTTCATGTTTTTTATTAAATATCAACACAATTTTAAAACATCGAAATTGGTTTTTATAATAAAAACTGACTTGGAAGTTGTAGCCTGTGAGACGTCACACTATGGGCTAAACGGCACTTTTTGTGTTTAAAACCTAATATCTCGGAAAAAACCGAAGATATTAACGTAAATTTTTTTTTAAATTAAAGCTGAGACTGTGTAGATTACTGGAAAATTAACCAGAATGGCTGAAATGAAAATAAACACTATGTAACATAACCTCAAAGTTGCATTTTTTTCTGAAAAATTGAATAGGCTCACACCAACAAAAAACTTGGTCTTTATTTTAAATGTCATATATGCTATCCGATGAACTTTAACCTGCTGATCACGAATCCGAGGTCAGAATTGCCCCCCACCCTACAGATTTCAGAAAAATGAAGAATTTCCGTGCCTAGTATAAGCCTTTTTAACTCTTTGAGTTAGAAAAGACGAGCTTAAATTAATTTTTACTATAACATACTAACTGAAGGTTTTTGGGGTCGCTGATCACGAATCTGAAGTCAGATTTTGAAAATTCAAAATGGCGGATCCAATATGGCGGACCAAAATTTTTATATTTGATCGAATTTGGACTAAAAATTGAATACATGGGTTTTTGGAGTCGCTAATTACGAATCTGAAGTCAGATTTTGAAAATTCAAAATGGCGGATCCAATATGGCGGACCGAAAATTTAATATTTGACCGAATTTCGACTCAAAACTGTATACATGGGTTTTTAGGGTCGCTGATCACGAATCTGAAGTCAGATTTTGAAAATTCAAAATGGCGGATCCAATATGGCGCACTATGAGCTAAACGGCACTTTTTGTGTTTAAAACTTAATATCTCCGAAAAAAACGAAGATATTAACTTAATTTTTTTTTAATTGTGTCAACAACTATTCTGTCAATGCACTTACTTTCACTCATTATTTAATATGTTCATTCCACATTTTACGGCTGCAAATGAGGACTGAGGGGTTCGTTTTTTTCGGAGATATTAGGTTTTAAACACAAAAAGTGCCGTTTAGCTCATAGTGCGCCATATTGGATCCGCCATTTTGAATTTTAAAAATCTGACTTCAGATTCGTGATCAGCGATCCCAAAAACCTACGTATACAGTTTTGAGTCGAAATTCGGTCAAATATTAAATTTTCGGTCCGCCATATTGGATCCGCCATTTTGAATTTTCAAAATCTGACTTCAGATTCGTGATCAGCGACCCTAAAAACCCATGTATACAGTTTTGAGTCGAAATTCGGTCAAATATTAAATTTTCGGTCCGCCATATTGGATCCGCCATTTTGAATTTTCAAAATCTGACTTCAGATTCGTAATTAGCGACTCCAAAAACCCATGTATTCAATTTTTAGTCCAAATTCGATCAAATATAAAAATTTTGGTCCGCCATATTGGATCCGCCATTTTGAATTTTCAAAATCTGACTTCAGATTCGTGATCAGCGACCCCAAAAACCTTCAGTTAGTATGTTATAGTAAAAATTAATTTAAGCTCGTCTTTTGTAACTCAAAGAGTTAAAAAGGCTTATACTAGGCACGGAAATTCTTCATTTTTCTGAAAACTGTAGGGTGGGGGGCAATTCTGACCTCGGATTCGTGATCAGCACGTTAAAGTTCATCGGATAGCATATATGACATTTAAAATAAAGACCAAGTTTTTTGTTGGTGTGAGCCTATTCAATTTTTCAGAAAAAAATGCAACTTTGAGGTTATGTTACATAGTGTTTATTTTCATTTCAGCCATTCTGGTTAATTTTCCAGTAATCTACACAGTCTCAGCTTCAATTTAAAAAAAAATGTACGTTAATATCTTCGGTTTTTTCCGAGATATTAGGTTTTAAACACAAAAAGTGCCGTTTAGCCCATAGTGCGTCATGTCCCTTATAGTGTTATAAATTTTTCATGTCCCTGGTTAAAGGTTAATCAACTCACTATCTTGCGAATTCGAATACAAAACCAATTAGATTTGCAGTACACCTTTACTTAAAATACATGTCCGAAAAGTCATCCATTAAGGAGGCAGTACACTTCTTTTTTGCATTTTTAAAAGTTTTTTTTTTAATAGAAAAATTTATTGAATCATTTGAAAATTTTACACATTAAAATATATATATCAAAGAAAACAAAAATAATTTTTTCGAAATTTCTGGCGTTTGTACGGCAGTAATATGGCTGCCTAAAAAAAACCCTTTTCAAATTGGTTGGTAAGAAATCTCAACTCTGGAATGTCTGAAACAAAAAATTCAAAGCACATATTAAAATATAAGTCAGCTGCTATCGTGTGAACCACGATGAAGTATTTTGGCAAGAAAACAACAAAATGGCGGAATTTTTAATTTTTTAACGTTAATTTATTTTTTTTTTTTTATTAAAATTTTTATAAAAAAAGGGTTCAATATTAACCTATATTAATAATAATGGTTCACACCATAAGCAAACATATATGGAATAAGTCAGCAAAATTTGAGCCCAATCGGACTAGTAGTTTTTTCAAAAATCTGCCAACCAGGTCAAAAAACGTAGTTTCGAGAAAAACGCGTTTAAAGTTTTTTTTATTCAATTCGCAGATAATTCTGAAAAAAGTATCTTACGCTTATTCGGCAATGCCTTTTCAATCGATTTAACATATTGTAAACTACTTTTGGAGGTATATAGTATACAAATTTGATGTTTTTGAAAACATCGATATTTTCAAAAAATAGAAGTGTACTGTCCCCTTAAATTATCTCCATTAACTAATTTCATAGTTTAATTTCTTTAGTTTAGAGGCTATACATAGGAGTCATTCTTTCGTTAACTAATACAAATTTATAAATTCCTGGTTTCCCAAACAGCTGCCCGACGATTCCGATGATTTCTTCACATTTGTCTTTTAATGACATTATGCAAATGAAATGAATCGTAATAAAGCTTTAACAGATAATGAGAATAACTCACAGCTCCTAAAAAATACTCAAAATACGAAAGTTATAAGGAATTATAAAGAAATATTATAAATTGAACAATCAGCTGCAATCAACCCTGATGCTTTAATATTGATAACTGAACTTTAGAGGCTGTCTAAATTCAAAATTTATGGTAATCCTACCCAAAACTATGAAAAATAATTTTTATCAATTTTTTTTATAGAGCTTTATTTTTGGCACTTTGACCACCTTAGGGAAAATAATTCTCATGTGGCTGCATTTATTTTTCTTTTTATAGTGACATAGGCTCACTTCAGAAGTTAGCTAAACTTTCTTTGCAAGTAAATACCTGCTTGTGAGATCAAAACAAAATTTTCCGAATATCAGCGCGTGAAATATTTTCGGAAAATGTAATGTGTAGAGGCTTTCTATAACCACGCAAATGCTGTAGGCATCTTTATGCCTGAGTAAATGGTGATATATAAACAACCCCAAAATGTGGACTGTAAGCAAAAATTAATAAATAAACAATGTTACATGTTCAAGTACTTAAAAAATAAGAGCTGAATGAGGCTACCACCTCACCTAACGAAATTTAACAAAAAAACATATGGATCTATTAGTAACGAATTTCATTAAAAAAAATATTTATCTAATAGCTCACTAATTGGTCATAATAATTCAGCTAGTCCGATTAATTGGTCAGCAATAGGAAATTTATTATACATTTTTCTTTTATGTTCAAGGGCATTCAAAATGTTTAGCACCTCATTAAATGAAATTTATTAAAAAAACATTATGGTTTTAAAAGGTCACTAATGCCTACTCTCCAATGGGCAAACCAATCACGAACCAACCACTTACCAGTTGGCTGACAAAATGCGTTCGTACACATCTTTATCAATGTAGATGTGAGATGTAAAACGTTCTTCTTGTTTTGATCGGGATTGAAATGGAACAGGAAGAAATTTATATTTCGTAATTTATGAACAGTAAAATTCATCCTTTTTTGCGTAACACTCCAAATAAATTTCATTTCCACTTAAAAATGCTTCTTCACTATAGGCGTCAATTTGTTAAACACTTTAATCTCACTTTTTCTTAAGATTTGACGGATTTCAGCTACTGAATATGTATCTAGGCTCAGAACCAGTACTAAAAATCGGCTGAATTTCATTAGGGACTTAGTTTAACCAATACAAACAAAAAGTTAGACCATGCCAACCAAAATACGAGCGAGACGGGAAATTTATTTTGCAATGGGAAGGAAAAGGACAGCATTCTCCCCATTGGAGAGTGGGCATACGTGGTCATAACTGCTTATTTATTATCACATGAAGTGTCAACAATATTTGAATAATTCTAAAAACAATAAAGTTATTTTTAAATTATTGACCAATTAATATGACTAAACGACCAATTATGACCAACTAAGTCCATATGTTTTTTTTTCATGAAATTCGTTGTATGTGGTGCCAAAATATTTGAATGACCTTGAAGATAAAGGAATTTGTTTTAACACTTCCTTATAGCTGACTAATCAATGGGATTAACTGTCCAATAATGTCCAATTAGCAACCTTTAAAATTCATATTTTTTTATGAGGTGCCAACATTTTTTTTTAATTCACTATCGCTGACCAAATAATAGGACCAACTCAATCAGTGACCTATTAGATCCATTTTTTTTGTCATTAAATTCGTTAGACGAGGTGCAGCGTCTTAACGTTAAAACGGCAAGATTATACAGTAAAAACTCCTGAGAGAGCTTGAGAAGTTGATTAAAAAAATTCGTGAAATGGGAGAATGACCCATGTCCTTCAATAATTTGATAATTGCGTCTTTCATAAAGCCCTTGTAGCATACATTTCTCAAAAGAAGAACCAACTTTAACATTTAGTGGCTTTTGCGGTTTTCTTGTACAGTCATCAGAATTTTTGCATGATATACCCATGCCGAAGTTTTGCACTTCACCAAAAAAGGGTCAGCAAACTTTTGTCGTGCAATGTAGTACTATTTCAGGACCAAAATTGACATGTTATCTGAGACGAAATAACTTTAAGCTGATATAAGAAATATAATAAATAAAGTAATGCAGTGTTAAGTGGTGGTAAGCATCGCCGAGTTCCAAATTGATATAATATAATGGAATTTTTTTGCTGTTGCATATTTGACTGTGCAATACCAAGGTTCTGCGTATTTTCTATTTTGCAATCTAAGGCCAAAACTTGCAAATTTAATTGCACTCAAAAACTGATAGTAATTCTCCTATAAATTAAGAGTGTACAGTACATGTGTTCAACTAGAATGAAGTTCAAGACCATGTTGTCCAAATATAAATCCAAATTAAGTGACAATAAGACTACAAAATTATAACTGTTTCGGAAGGGGCATGCGGTCGTCCTTGAGGAATATAATCCCATTTTAAGTACTTGCTATAGGCAATAACTTTTATTTAAACCAATTCATAACATTGCTTTTTCCCTCCTAAAATTTGTCCAGAGAATTTACATTGACTAGAATTAACAAGATGACTTCTGTCAACCCTTATCACGAGGTAGAGAAGTCGTACCGCCACAAACCATGAGATATGAATTATCTTATTAAAGGAGACTGAAACTTTCTCTCAATGGGTAAGATATTCTTGAATACGCATCTTGACAGGTAGAACCTTCAAAGTGCTTTATATTTTTATGAGATCCAAGAAATATGTGTACTTCGGATTAAACTCGACCGTAATATAAAGAAGAACAATAAAACATGCGAAGGCTACAAGTTCTATGACCCGAAAGGGAGAAAATTCAGACGAACACAGACCCTAAATGAGCTGAGGCTCACATAGTCCTGTGAATCCTGCCAAATCCTTAAAACACCCTGAGAAAAAAAAAAGCTGCAATCATAAAAAACCTTCAATCAATATTTTTAGTGTAAACTTTTGTTACACTTTAGGAGGCACAAAAACTTTAAAACTTATATGACTTTCACCATGAATAGATAAGAATAAGCCTTTAAAAAGGACACCTCCAAATACTTCTCAGTGAAAAGATACAATATATACAGGGTGTCCAGGAAGTAGTGCGCCAAAATTAAGGGGATGGTAGCTTGGGTCATGACCTACCAGAATATCAAAATATGACCTTAGTGAAAACCTCACCGTTTTCGCGATATTTGGGTTTTTATGAAAAATTAAATTTGATTTAAAATGAACATGGCAATATCTTGTTATTCATGAATAAAATGGGTGATTCTGAAATCTGCATTAATTAAGCAATTTTTTGAATTGCTTTCCCATCACTGCCTAGTACATTTTTTTTTTTTCACCAGTTAAGGTCAAAGTAGAGTCAAATCATTTTGAACAGCAAAAAAAAAATGTTGATTATTTTTTTTCTCGACGGTCTTGTGTTAGTAATAAAAAATGACATGCTTACCAGGTAGGGTAACTTATCTAGAATATTTTAGCAAAAAAAAAAAAAAAAATGAGAATTTGTCTTTTTATGTGCACCAACTAGTCAATAATCTGAAATATAATTTTTCATAAAAACCCAAATATCTCGAAAACGGTGAGGTTTCCACTAAGGTCCTATTTTGATTTATTTCCACCTTCTTTAATTTTGGGAATAAGTGAAAATTACTAGGGGATTCCCGAGAATATGGTGGGTAGTCAAGAATATCGCACTGCACTGCGGATTGCCTTGAGGTCAAATTCCGATCGATGAGCAGGAGCATTATCGGGAAGAAACAACACGCCCGATGACAGTTTTCCTCGACGTTTTTATTGAATCGCTTCGCGCACTTTTGGAATTAAATGTACGTTCTTATCCAACCGGCAGTAATTATAGTATATCAACCTGAGCACTTTGAAGAAAATACTTGATGAGAAAAAAGGCAGAATTATGCTCATTCTACACAATGTCCGAATTTCGACAAAGTAATCAAATCTGAACGAAGCTCACATTTTAGTTCAGCACCAATTTAAAAACAATTTGAAATTGTCAGACTGCTGATTGCTGCAGTTTTACTCATTTGCTCATTTCGCTTAATTCAAGGTTCAATGATGACTTAAACTAATAACCTATAAATTCCATATTACTACTAAATTCTAAGAAGGGATATAAAATGGGTCAGAGTAAAGGTTTTTTTTTTTTTTTTAAAGTCTGAAGTGACTTTATTCGACTTTATATATGTGTTCAAACAGTAAAGCCAATTTGTTTATAACTTTGAAAATTTTTATTTATTCTTCCAAATCTATATCATCCCCTTTAAAGTAGTCCCCGCCCGATACAATACACGTATGGCAGCGGTTTTTCCAATCCTCGAAACACTTCTGAAACTCGATGATTGGATTGGCCTTTAGTTCCTTCTTCGATTCTTCTATTATCTCATCAGTCGATTCAAAACGGTGTCCCCGAAGCGGTCTTGTGAGCTTAGAGAATAAGCCAGAAGTTACATGGAGCTAATTCGGGCGAATACGGTGGTTGTGAAACAACAAGCATCGAATTTTTGATGAAAAAGTCTCGAAGAACCAATGCAGTGTGAGATGGCGTATTATCGTGATGCAAAAACCAATTCTTGTCTTTCCATAAATCTGACCTCTTGAGTCGATTAGCTTCACGCAAACGACGCATAACACTCAAATAATATTCCTTGTTAATAGTTTGGCCCAGCGAAAGGAATTCGTATTGCAGCACACCAAGATAATCGAAGAAAACTGTTAACATGACTTTGATTTTTGAACGACTTTGGCGTGATCTTTTTGGGTTTGCCTCGCCTTTTGCACGATATTTGCTGGATTTATCGGTTTTTTCCGGGTCATAAGCATAGATTCAAGTCTAATCTCCAGTTATGATATGTTTCATCTCGTTCTCATATTCAGAGAGCATTGTTTCACAGACTTCAACACGACGTTGTTTTTGCAAGAAATTTAGTGTTTTTGGAACCAATCCAGATGTGACTCTTCTCAAGCACAAATGTTCTTTCAAAATGGTTTGGATCGATTCAAATGAAATGTTTACAGTATCAGCAAGGTCTATAATTGTCAACCAAAAGCTGAATTAGCTTTACTTGTGATATTGGAGCTAAAGATCGCTGTCACAGATGACACCTAGATTCTGGAGGGAGCTGACAGATGGTACGTAGATGTTAATTGATGTGGCTGTTCGAAGACATACTTAGACCATTATAGGCCCATTATGATACCACTTTTTGGTGACCAGGGCTTCTGATGGGAATTAAACCCACAGCCTCTAGCGCACTGCTGGCTCACAGCCACCGTATTGCGTTACCAACTGGGCTATTGAGGCCCCCGACAGATGGTATGAGTTCACCAGAGAATAGGGTAGACTGGCTACGATTGTGACAGAGCTCTCATTGGCGAAATTATCAGGAGGAGCGGAGAGAATCCAAGGGTAAATAAGGGCAGTTTGCCTGTTGGGACGTGTTTCACAATATTGCGCTAGCCTTCCCTCGTAATTACTGGTTGCAGGGACCCATATTGTATTTTAGAGACCAAAAGTAAGTTTTTTATTTCGAATTCTTTTGTTAATCGTGTTTTTATATCTTCTTTTGTCAATCGTGTTTTTATATTAAGATTGAATCTCTTTCTCTTTATGTATTAGACTTTAGCCGTTAAGTTAACAATGGTTGTATTTTAATCAGTTAGTTGATATGTTCACGATAGAGGTTATTTCGCAAGGTGGGTCGAGGTGGGTAGAATTGTGACTATTTCTGTGGGTACGGTTGTGACAATATTTTTTTTTCTTTTCTTTCTCTTAGATGCCTAGAAAATGCGTGAGGAAGACTACAAGAGGTCAAAGCGACCTATCAAGCTATGAAAAGGCTTATCTAGACACGAAAAGAGGTACTTCTTTACGTATAGCTTCAGATCGACATGGAGTGAATCGCATTTCATTATTACGATACGTACAGAAACGAGATAAAGCCAATGAAGATAAAGATCCTTCTAACAGTGCCATGGGGTACGTTGCCCTTAACAAAGTGTTTACCGATGATCAGCAAAGTGAACTTCCAAAATATTTAATTCGTTGCACTGACATATACTTCGGATTATCTCCAAAAGAGGTACAGAAATTTGTTTTTGAGCTTACCATTAAATATAATTTTCCTTTGATGATTCACATACATAATAAGGTTGTATTTTATCTCAAATTAGTTTTAATATGAAGATATTGTATATTTTCGTTTCTATTTTTTATTGATTATAGATAATTATGTTGAGCCTTGTTTACTGATTGTAATACTGAAGGCTGTTATATGATAATTTAAAATATTATGCCAAAGTGCCTTAGCAATAAAAATAGATACCACTGAATTAAAATACTATTTGAGTATTATTTATGTAATGAAAGAAATGAATAAAGAATAAATTTAATATATTGTTTATGTATGTCACTACCGACCCCAATCTCTGTCACAGCCGGCCCTGGCATGGGGTCGTATGTGACAAAAATACATTATCTGGAACTGCCGCTGTGAAATAATTATTGTTTCTAGGAATAAAATTGTAGTATTAATAGGAAGACAAATGTACACACTAATATAATCAGCACCTTTTTTCTACCCAACCGACACATAGATGAAACTATGGAAGATCAAACCAAAATTGTCACAACCGTACCCAGTCTACCCCACGTACGATCTAGGGGAGATGGAGGTACATTTTCCGGAGTATATATGTATTGATATTTGGATATGTTGAAATCTAATATCTATTCGTAAAAAAAAAAAAACTGATTTTTTTTTATTTTACGTTTCTGAATAACTTCTCAATTTTGATTGATTGGTGATTGGTTTTGGGCAAAGTAGGGTAAATTTATTAATTTTTGGAAAAAATAATTTTTCTCTTTGTAACTCATAAATTTTACTACAAGTAAGCTGTAAGCGTATATTTTAATTATAAAGGTAGAAGCTAACTAGAAACAGAACGACATGCAGTGCAGTGCTATCAAACTTAGAAACAGTCTTAATAAATTAGGTAACATGGATCAGAAGTATTGCAGTGCAGTGGATAATTTAGTCAAATTTCTAAAAAACTTTAAAACTGCATAGTTGTTGTTTAAATACATACGCAAGCTATAAACGTAATGAAAGGAAAAATTATTCTTAACAATTTTAAATTATTAGAAAGAGATAAAACACACGAAATGAATAGCTTTCCTCGCTGTAAGATTCTTTGAAACATTTTTAATATTGCTTGCTCAAAACAGAAATTCAGTTTGACAGTTCTCGGTGCAGTGCAGTGCTCTCGTAATTCTGTTTCGAAAATACACACTGCGGAATATTGCACTACATGTGATTCTTTTTCAAGCTTAAAAAATACGTTTTGGTCGCGACATAAAAATAACATGCTATAGAAAATTCCATCACAACAATACTGAAAGTAAACCATTTAATGGGGATATTCACTTAACGTCTAGTAAACCATGTAAACAAAGTAAACTGAATATTTTAATTCAAGTAAGAAATTTATCATAAAATGTTTTTGCAAATGTGCTGTATTTACACGCGTTTATTCCATTAAGCAAATACCCATAGTAAGTATATACGCTATGTATGGTATGTATATCAAAGCAATTGGAATCGATTATTTTATTTATTTTTTATTTGTTGCTTGCGGCTCACTGAAATTTACTTTTTGATGAAACAAATGTGTTCTCAAGAAATGTATACCTATAACAAATACCCTTAACAACTCTTCTACAAATAGCATCACAAATTATTATTAATCTTTGAGATTTTCAGTGATTATATCAAAACTTCTTTAACAAGAAGACTGGATTGCATTGATTGCATTATTTAACAGATTCCTAAATATGTATAGACATATAAAAAACAGAATCTACGAAATACCCAATTAAATTGGCTACATAATTGCTTCCCATGAAATAATAAATAATAATATACGTATATGAATGTATACTTTATTATTTTAGTGACAAACAGAAATGCTTATGTGTAAGCCAATCAGTAGATCGTAAGATTAAGAGTATACCTAGTGAACGAAAAAAATAATTTCAACCGCTTACAGCATTGTAACTACTCTATTCGTTATTATTTACTACTTGCTACAGCATTGTAACTACTCTATTATTCGATATTTAATCTCTTAGTGAGATTGTCAAATTATAATATCAAATGACAGTTATTTAAAATGAAAAAATAACGTAGGTAAGAATAGGAATAATATTCAGGGAAAACTTGTATGAAAAATGCCGAAGGAGATTGTTAATAACAAGCAAATTGATAACTAGGACATATATATATAATATATAGAAAACATTAAGTATACAATTTGAAGATAATAATCCTAAAAACTAAGGTTTCCTTTTTTTTGTTTGGATAATATTGTACATTAGCAATTAAGCATGCATAGAAAAAAATTAAATCTACATAATAATGTATAGTTTTCTTGTCAAATATTGAAGATATCAAGGTTAATTTGTGACATTCTGTAAACATTCAGGCTAAATTTTGATTCACTTTCCCTTATTAAAATCTAGAATCGAAATTCAAAAGAAGAAATTTTTATGATCATAGGAATTATTTTACCTTAAAATCAGACCAAATTCACATTTTTTACAGCAGTTCTGCCCTTTCAGACCATTTTTAGGGTTCCGTAGCCAACCCTTATGGATTCGTCATGTCTGTCTGTCTGTCTGTCTGTCCGTCCGTATGTCACAGCCACTTTTTTCCGAAACTATAAGAACTATACTGTTGAAACTTGGTAAGTAAATGTATTCTGTGAACAGCATTAAGATTTTCACACAAAAATAGAAAAAAAAACAATAAATTTTGGGGGTTCCCCATACTTAGAACTGAAACTCAAAAAATTTTTTTCATCAAACCCATACGTGTGGGGTATCTATGGATAGGTCTTCAAAAATGATATTGAGAAAACTAAAAAAAATATATGATGTACATTACCATGCAAACTTCCACCGAAAATTGGTTTGAACGAGATCTAGTGCGTAGTGTTTTTTTTAATACGTCATAAATCGTAAACCGCAATTTACCTTTCATTCAATCAACTCAAATATAAAAATAAAATAAAAACATTTAATTTCATAAACATAAACCTTTTATATTATGTTCCTTGCTGCTACGGAACCCTTCATGGGCGAGTCCGAATCGCACTTGGCCGCTTTTTACTATAATTTTTGTGAAATATTCTTGATAACACTTCAAGCAAGCCTCGCCTATTTCGCAAATATGATTGTCAAAATCTCAGAAGCAACATCTGAGAAGTGTAATATAAGCCCAATATTATTTGTATTATTTATATTCGATATTGAAGACTTTCTTATTCACAAAGGAGTCAGAGGGATGCCATTAGTAGAAGCGGTCTTGCTAGCTTTTGCAGATGATATGGTTTTCCTCCCTGGCTCCTAATTTCACTTAAAAATCGTTGTTAAATATATACAAAAGTATTTTACAATTAACGAACTCGAGTTGATGAATGTAAAGAAAACAAAAATAATTATTTTTCGAAAAGGCAGTCATGGGCACAAAAATAAACTCTTCCCAAACTTGTATAAAAACGTTCATTATACTACACTAGACACTAAAATCTAATACTCAGAACTAAAACTTCCTGTACACTTTAAGAGTATATGTATATACTGTGAGTGGAATACATTATTTTCGTCGCTACAGTATTCGCAGTATCCAAAACAAATAATCGTAAAAAATAAAAAAGTTGATCTCAGCAAACTTGGATACTGCGAATTCTGTAGCGAGGGAAACATTTATTCCACGCGCTTATATTCTTTAAGTTATTTGATAAGGAAAAGTACAAGCTATTCAATGAAATAGCTGTAATCGACCAAAATAACACCATATTATAGCTATTTAAACAACTTGAATTAAACCAGATTGAGATTAGTGAATTTTATATCGTATATGCATATTATCGTTAATAGAACTGAGTAATAAGAATAATACAAAAACATAAATTGAATTTTAGATATACAATAAATTCTTTCATAAGGAAAAACAACAAAATGTAAATTAATAATTAAAGCTAAATTCAAAATTTCCTCATATAAATTTTTTTTTAAATATCTATCATCTTCATGGAAATTATAAGACAAAGCTAATCAAAAAATGTTGATCAATTGCACGAGCACTTTTTATCATGCCGATTTACATTCTTCCTGTCCTTCTTGCTTCGCAACGGAAGCGAGCTATGGGCACAAGAATTCAAAGGAAATGATTTTTTTTGTTATATACATTCCATTAATAGAAAAAACCACTTGAATAATGGGTTTCATATAGTTTTATCAAATTAAAAGGATTAAATATATTGGAATTATCATATTGTGAAGCTTGAGATGTTTATAAGGTTTCTAAATTTCTAATTCAAAACAGATTTCAGAGCCAAAGTAGATTTAGTTTTTTCTAATTAATTTTAATTTCAACAAGGATTTATTGTCAATGTAAAGTATGTTTTTTATTTGGTGTTCCGTAAAATCGAATAGTGTTATTGAAAGACATTTTTTTTATAAATCCCCAATTTTTTTTGTTTCTTTTTTTCATTTATATTTTTCAGATTGCAAATATTTAAAAAACTTATTTGCCACCACCAAAATCATTGTTGGCATTAAAACATTAGCGCACTTTTTTGCAAGTACGAATTAAAATATTATAAAATGAATCGTACCCACTGGATATTTAATCCTTTTTTAATTACTCTTTGTATAACTTCCAAATGCTTTCTGCTTGTTTGCGGTCAAGTTAGAATCCCATATTTAATCCTTGACATTATGTGTGTATTATACAATAAATTTAAATTGTTTAAATCGTAATCCCATGAAATCTCGACATAAAGGCTTATAAATCAATGCGCTAATGATACTTTTTAAAACAAAAATCAAGAAGCCCCAAAAATAAAAACATAATTTCCTATATGTGGTAAATATTTTGTGAAGTGAAAGCAAGAATATCGACACATTTCCGAACGTATTGTTTGGCAAAACTAATAAATCCTTTTTCGGAAACACTCGCTGCGTATTGCTGTTGGCCGCAAAATACCTCGCTCATTATTAGGCAATTAAAGCTGAGCAAATCGATTTTAAATGGCCAAAGCCGGTTGCCAAAATCCACGAATCCATTGCTAATTAGCTAGTTCTCGTAAACGCTATCCGCTAAACCCGCAAATTAGATTCTTCTGGCGATAAGTTAGGTCTTATTGAAAACTTCACCACAGAATTGAAATCATTCTGCTTTGCAGGAGTTATTTTTGTGGGCCGAAAACTTTTGGTATTTTTACTTCATACCATCGACCTATACTTGCTTTTTCAACTTCATTTCCAGAATGACTATAAAACGACTGATTGCGATCGCTTTCATCGTTTCTGTGCATAAAGCTCATTTTAAATCGATTTTTTCCCGATGCACCTGAAATATCTGTAAATTGTTTTATAGACTTTCCAGGACCGTGTAGACTGTCGACAGACTAGAGTATTTTCTGTCTGCCCTAGCAGATATATTGAGTTTTAAGACTAATTTTTAAAATGCAAAATCTTTAAGATTCCTTTCAAACTCCAGCTGCACTGCACAGCAACTGTACCACCGCTGTATTAATATACATATACATTCATTGACATGCAGAACGGCAGCCAGTTTAATTCATCGACGAGAAAGCACAATCGACAGAATGACAGCCAGCTTGTAAACAGATAAAAAATATTCATCAGAATTAGTTGGCAATTTGCCAGCTCGTGCTAGAGCGGATTCAGGGAAAAGAATGGAATTCAGAGAAACCATGTACCCGTTTGTAGACGTCCCCGCCATTTAGCTTTAAAAGCAATTAATCTGTGTAGTTCGCTGCTTGGTTTAGGGCAGAGCCGGACAAACTCGGCTCTTTTGACTCCTGAGAGCTCACCAAGCTCCATTGGAGTCAAACTCTGGTCTAGAACAGATCCAGCTTTGACTCCAAGGGAGCCTGGGTAGTTCTCGGGAGTCAAAAGAGCCGACTTTACCCGGCTCTGGCCTAGGGGACCCGAAGGTGGCCATAATGTATCAAATGAAACTACTTTTAAGTCGACTCTCTGGCACTGCGAGAATGCAATTTACTCGGCAACTGTTTATTTGTTCATCTAAGGCAAAGAATATCGAATTTAACAAGAAGGGACACTCTCAATACGCTCTCAAAGTCCCAACTCATATGCAAGCTCTCGCAAACACACCCAGCAAAATTTCCCATTAGATAAAGCAGCTCAGGGCTACTACCTCTGTAAATACCTATAAGAAATGTAGAGAGAGAAATAGTTACCAAAAAGTTCTCACATACAGCTTTTACAGCGTAAGCTATAAACTGAAGCTTTTTTTATGAACGCTTTTTTAAAGGCGTCCCCGAGCCGGGCACCAGTACTAGGCCGATCAAGTTTACCTCTCCTCACAATGTTAAGTTATAGGGAAATGCCGAATCGGAGAAGGGAAAAGAGGCAGGCAGCACACACCGAGCATGAATACCGACGAGATTGTTTGCATTTTTTCATTGTGCGTTTTTAAAGGCGTCCCCGAGCCGAATTTCTTTTGTGTGCTGCTCGCTTACGAAAAGTACCGGGTGGTCTTGATTTGTTTGGAAATGTGAAGAAGCTTAAAAGTTTTTGAGTAAAACAGTGCTTTCTTAGAAGCAATTAATTAAATAAAATAAAATGTGCTTTAGATAAATGATGGGTAAGCATAATATAATGTGTTTGGTGTGTGGCTGTGGAAAAGGCAGCGTATAATGTGCACATAGATAAGTTTTGTGATAAAAGATTTTTTTGAGGTGCACCCTGCAGGAGTGTTCCACTTTTCGCCTCAAATTTTTGTCTTTCTCTCACTTATGCTTTCTTTATTACTAACTATTTCTAGCATAAATTCCCATTTCGTTCCTGTAACGGTACCAAGGTCGAAAAATTTTAAAAAATAACCGCTCGAGTGTCCCCTCTTGTTATAGATACTCTTTGTCTAAGGTTCGGGTTTCTCTTGACTTAGCTCACCGCTGTCAGACCTCACAGGTTCGTATTTAAGTCAATTCAATGTGTCTGGACGTAACAATTGTTTGCTTGATAATTCTTTCCTCTGAAATTTGTACAATTCATAAAAATCTTATCATTTGTTTAAAGTAAAATAAAGTACACTTTTCTTCTCAATGTCTAAGTTTTACTTTTAAATTAGTTCCGCCGATAACTCATTTTGTACTATTTGAGTTCGAATTTCGACGTTTGGAATCAATTAAGGGTTGAAACTAAAAACGTATATCCGCATATTTTATTTACTCGTTGTCATGTATAAAAGAGTGAAATGAATTTTTTTATTTGATATACAAATGCTCCTTTACCTGATTTTTAACCCGGCTGTATTTAATTTTATATCTAATTGTAATGTAAAAGATAATAAATTGGTCAGTTATTGAGACAAAGGATATTTCTTCAGTCTTTTTTGTTGATTTATTTCAACTATAGGGTGTTCAAATTTTTGGTTTCATTTTAAGTTTGCTGCTAAATATATTTTCTGTACTAGATTATGCTAAAATGTTTGACAGCTGTCAAGTAATAAAATCCCGGTTGTCAAATATTTAGCGCTAGACGATTGAACAACGCGTCTTTATTATTAAACATTATTATCAATTTGATGAAGTTGTTCAAAGTTTAAAGAACATTTCTAACCAAATACGGTCAAATAAATACGAAACCACTTCAGTTAAAGATCAAAGTAGCAACATTAGAGTCGTAATGGACATTTACAAGGAAATATTGAAGCTTTAAGTGCTAATATAGCTGAAAACCCAAACACATCAATTCGTCATTCAGAACAATTAAACAAACAATGACAGTATTCAAAAATTTGCATAAGAATCTTCATCTAAAGGCTTACCAGATCCAGTTAAAATGAACAATTTTTGACAAAATCGTTTTTAGCAACGAAACTAAACGAACGTAGTTATATTCACTTCGCAGATGACCCAACATTGCTGACTGCTGAGCTGACTGATAGTAGGCATTAAGAGCTACTAATCTGACAATTTTGTAGCTAATGTATACAATTCTATAAATTACGAGCTGTACAAAATGGCCATTTTGCAAAAACCAAAGCAAAAAAAAAACTTTCAAAACTATGGTTTGAGAAAGTTTAGACATTTTGACCGCGATTTCTGGTCGTTATATGATCATTCAATAGCAGCAACGTCAAGATAATCGACTGTGAAAATAAAAAAGACCAAAAAAAAAAAATCAGCACTTTTTTGCGAGGCAAATGCCAGATTCTTAAAGAACATCCCTAAAAGCCCCCTATATACGATTTTCGAAGAAAATCGCCCCAATTTTCTGTCCGAATCGTACAATTGACCCTGCGTGCACAAAATTCTCGTTTTGCTCATTAATGGGTTAAAAGAAATAAATATAGCAAACAGAGTTTCGCAATCTAAATGTACTTGAAAACCTGGAGAATTGTGAATTTCTTAAAACATGAAAATTTTTAATGTAATATTCAACGTAGAAAACTTTCGGAAAATCGATCATATTCTCTACCACCAAAAACATCTATGAATGAAACCAACTTAAAGTTCTTTAAATATTTTTTTTAAGAATGTTTGTTTTAACAATCTAATAAAACTGAAATACTAGACGATAAGACAAGACCACCCTCTAAAAGTACATATTTAATTCACCATTATGATCTCAGCGTCAATGTATAATAGAATACCGGAAAACTTGCCTGTACTGCATAAATTGATTTTTTTTTTTTTTTTAATGCGTTACGGAATAATTTCGGAAAATTAACTTCCGAGACAATTTTTGTTGCAGATCGTCCATATGAAGTCCGGTGTAGTTATTATATAAAACTATTGCATTACCGCTAATCGCTAATATTTCGTTGAAAGTAACTATCATCTTTGAACCAACCAGAAAATACAATTTGCTAAAAAAAAGTTACAAACAAAATTGCTAAGGAAATGAGCATTCTGCGCAAATTGCTATAATTTAAATCTTCTTGTAATTAATTTGTATTTTACTTTCGCAATTTGACATATGTTGTGCATTATGCAATCGATTCTTGGAGTTAACGCTCCGTTCCATTGCGCGATCCCAAACCCATCAACTTCTTGATATAGATACCTCTAATTTTGGCCGTCTCTTTAATAACATCCAATGAAGTGGTATGGCTAGAGAATTTTCCCTTGTTCAAATTACTATTCTCTGTCAGGTTATGAACTTGCACCACGAAATTACTTAAAACTAATCAAAAGTTCACTCAATTCCTGCAACTTTTGTGGCGGTTGTGGTTGGTAACAAGCTCGGTAACTTTAACTATGCCGCGCTAAATTGAAAAGCAATGCACCCAACTTCAAGAGAAAATAATTTCCTCATTACGATCCTCTTTTTTCTTATGAAAATTGGATGGATTTTTACGGCACGACTTTTGGATAGTTCCCTCGAATAGCAGTTTGTTTCACTGAAGGTAAATATTTATGAGTGCCCCTCATTTTTCGCAGTTTCTTTATAAAGCATACTTAGCTTTAAAAATAAATATTTTGTCTGGAACTTCCAGTCAAGGTGAAATTTTTCTTGGATGTATTGAAAACGAGTGTGTTTCAGTCTTTCTCATCAGGTGCTAAAATAGATAGTAAAATAAACATTTTAAAAAGGAAACACAATTTTTACTAAGGCTGATCGCACACTATATACGATATAATTATCTTGGACTAAAATCTTGAATGACTGTGAAATGAAAGAATTTTTCTTCTACATAATTAAACTCACTTAGTAATAATTTGGTTTTACTATAAATGCATATTCCAATGAGCAGAACTTCATAGACACTTTTATTATGGCAGAAACAACGTCATTTAATTAGAACATAATAAAACACCACTATATTTTACCAAACAAATTACATTTCGTAAATTTCTCAAAATTCCTATTGTCAAAAAATATGTTGAATATTATCAACTTTTTGAATTTTGTAATCTGTAGAATGAGTGTTATGAGAGCTAAAAATAGGAATAAGTTTATTGTTAACTAATGTTAACACGCAGGATACGTAAATATGATGCACCTTACAAATATGGATATTAAATTTACAAAATGGAATTTATGATCAAAACATTAATATGTGCAATTGAAAGTCTACTTCAGATGTGAATATTTCACTTAAAGTAGGAGACGGAAGTGATAAAGTCCCCATTTAAACCCAACATGCACAATTTATGATGTAGAATGTGAATTCGCCGTAAAAAAATGCAATTCCGGAGTTAAAGATCTACTCCCGGTTTGAACAACTTGAAAGGTCATTTAGAGGGCGAAAATGTTTTTTTTTTTTTAAATGTATCAAATGAAAGTTGTGTATTTTTCATCGTGGAATTCGAATTCGAGGTCAAAATATACTGTTTTATTTTTTAAATGGTACTTCCGGTCTAAATAACGTACTTCCGATCGACCGGAAGCTGAACATAGCGCCAATCGCTAGTGCGTACCCACTCTATTTAAATGGAGCAATCAACTTGACGAAAAAAAGTTTTTGGTAGATTTAGAAGGGGTGGACGAGTATTTTTGGACACCCTGTATACCTTATTTCGCTAAACTTAACTCGTATCTCGTTGACCTAGAGTGTATTAAAAGAAATCCGCTCGCAATTTTTGCGGCTGAAATATGTTATTCTACATCCAATTTTAAGAGATATATATTTTGTTTCTCCTTTTTGCGGATCGGATAAGCATTTTTGGAGATAAAGGTAACAACCTTAGTCAGTTTGAAGGTTTTACATACTTATTGTAAATATTTTTTTTAAACGACCAAGTGGGTATTAATCTACATGAAAAATGCATATGGGTCATTCCATACAAAATCATCAAAAATTAAAAAAAATTGAAGCCGCACTATTTTTGATTTCGACGAAACTTGGTGAGTATCTTTGTTTAGATATCAGAAGAGAAAATTCAGCATCATTTAATTTTTCTGATGTCTGAGCTTCGGTGCGCGACCGCTAGAGCACTCAAAAGGTGTGATTTTTACGCTCTACTACCATGCGCTGTCAAAATTATTCTATTAGAGATATTTGAACATTTGTGGTCGCAGTTGAAAGCTACAATATAGTAGTTTTAGGAAAAAAATATAGAAATAGAAAAATATTTTTATTCGAAGTATACTAGCATCCTGAAAATACGATTTTTTTCACATTTTTATATGATTTTCAAATGGCTGTAGTATCTTTCCTGGTAAATTAAAAAAATTTAGTTTTTGTGTACATCATGTCCATATATTAAACAAAACAACAGTCCATTATAGACTCGTTCGACAAAATTTTTATATTAAAAGAATAAGCTTGAAATTTGAAAATTTCTTAAAATTGCATATTTCGAGCTTCAAAATGAAAATGTGGGACAGGAGATAGAGAACTGAAATTCTCAGGAAATTTAGGTGTAACCTTGAACTTTAAAGACCCGTTGAGTTTGTTTTGTTTTTTGCATCCCTCTAGTAATTACAGCCATTTCAATACAGCTAATAATGCAGATTTACCTTTTTAATTAGTTTCTTTTCTTATTTCACAATACGAGGAAACAACAACGCAGTAATAAAAAAGAACAACAAAAACAATAAAAAACAAAACAATATGTAGTAGATACTCCGTATACATACATCCCAAATGAAGAAGGCGATTTAAAGAAATATATCCCAAAAGAAGAATGCAATTTATCGTAAATGAAGAATGCGTTTTCAAATATCAGAATTTTATTTTGTTACTCTAACAATAATATCATTATTAATACAACAATGAATTATTAATATTTTATATTATATTGCTTGACATGTTAGACATACTTATACTTACAATTTCTGAATTATTTGAAGCCTAGTATTTACGAATTTTCAATTTACTTTGAGAAATGGGAACAAAACTATGAAACATTCTAGTTCCCTTTATTGTAATAATATTACTAAATCTATCACATACAAATTTATCCGCAGCTTCAACATCAGCATTGCATACAAAAAAAAAATTCGATTCCAGAAATTTGTTCGGAACAAAAATTGAACATAGCTTTAGTAGTTAATATATGACGATCTTCAATTCGTTGTAAACTAGCTTTCCGCACTATTCGTTTGATCGTTCTCCCTGTACCATCACATGAACTTTTCCCGTGAGAAGTGGCAAAAAAATACCACTCTGCTTCCAACCCAAAATCATCATTATGATGACATAGATTAACATAATTTTTCTTATTTTTGTATTGAGCCGCTGATCCATCGATGAAATATTTAACTTTTTTAAATTCTGGATAATATCTTTTGATGTATTGAATGAACACTTTTTGAAATGAATAGAAAGCTACAGTACTATGGGTTAAGTAGTCGCTAATTACACAAAATGTTTTTTATGATATACTACAAAAGGATGTAAAGTGGCTTGATCTCATTTGTTTGCTAGCATTTACGGAGTATCTGCTACACATTGTTCTTTTTTTTATTACTACATTATTGTTTCCTCGTATTGTGAAGTAAGAAAAGAAACTAATTAAAAAGGAAAATTTGCATTACTAGCTGCATTGAAATGGCTGTAATTACTAGAGGGATGCAAAAAACAAAACACACTCAACGGGTCTTTAAAATTCAAGGTTACACCTAAATTTCCTGAGAATTTCAGTTCTCTATCTCCTGTCCCACATTTTCATTTTGAAGCTCGAAATATGCAATTTTCAAAAATTTTCAAATTTCAAGCTTATTCTTTTAATATAAAAATTTTTTCGAACGAGTCTATAATGGACTGTTGTTTTGTTTAATATATGGACATGATGTACACAAACTAAATTTTTTTAATTTACCAGGAAAGATACTACAGCCATTTGAAAATCATATAAAAATGTGAAAAAAATCGTATTTTCAGGATGCTAGTATACTTCGAATAAAAATATCTTTCTATTTCTATATTTTTTTCCTAAGACTACTATATTGTAGCTTACAACTGCGACCACAAATGTTCAAATATCTCTAATAGAACAATTTTGACAGCGCATGGTAGTAGAGTGTAAAAATCACACTTTTTGAGTGCTCTAGCGGTCGCGCACCGAAGCTCAGACATCAGAAAAATTAAATGATGCTGAATTTTCTCTTCTGACATCTAAACAAAGATACCCACCAAGTTTCGTCAAAATCAAAAATAGTGCAGCTTTGACCATTTGATGATTTTCTGTAGAAAATATATATATACTAATATATAAACGCACATTCAAAAGTTATAATAGATTAATATTTACATTGCTTGATAATAATAAAAATTCATTGAAAAAAAACCTATCGTTTATTCCTTAAGCAGACCAATTGCAATTGAGGGAGCGAAAAAAATAGTAAATACATGTTCTGTGCTTTTAAAAAAAAATATACACAGGGTGATACAGATCAAGGTGCCGCGGGGTATACCGCATGATTCCACACTTTTTTTTTTTGTAAAATTATCTAATTATATTATACTAGCTGGGTTACCCGGTTTCACCCGGCGTTGGGTAAATATTTACCAATTAAACACTTATCAAATATTCTAGTTTTCTATATCCTAGAAATTGTTTCAACCCGAAACCCCTTTATGGATCCGTCATCTTGAATTACCAAATCTTAATAATATTCAAAATTAGTGCCCTTAAAATAATCATTGTACTAATTTTCATTAAAATTTTTTGAAATCGAGAAATTTTGTTCTCCATATTGGATCCGTCATCTTGGATTTACAAATTTTGATAATATTCGAAATTAGTGGCCTCAGGATAATTATTGTACTAATTTTCATTCAAATCTGTTGAAATCGAGACATTTGGTCTCCATATTTTATCCGCCAGCTTTGATTTACAAATTTTTATAATATTCGGAATTAGTGGTCTCAGAATAATCATTGTACTAATTTCTATTAAAATCCGTTGAAATTGAGAAATATTGGTCGCCATCTTGGATTTTCAAATTTTGTTAATATTCGAAATTAGTAGCCTCAGGATAATCATTGTACTAATTTTCATTAAAATCTTATGAAATCAGACATTTGGTATCCATATTTTATCCGCCATCTTGGATTTACAAATTTTGATAATATTCGGAATTAGTGGTCTCAGAATAATCATTGTACTAATTTTCATTAAAATCCGTTGAAATCGAGACATTTGGTCTTCATATTGCATCAGCCATCTTGGATTTACAAATTTTGATTATATTCGAGATTAGTTGCCTCAGAATAATCATTGCACAAATTTTCATTAAAATCTGTTGAAATCAAGAATACTTGGTCGCCATATTGAATCCGCCATCTTGAATTTGTAAATTTTCATAACATTCAGAATCAGTGATCTCAAGATAATCATTGTACTAATTTTCATTAAAATCAGTTGAAATCGAAAAATATTCGTCGCCATATTGGATCCGCCATCTTAGATTTGTAAATTTTGATAACATTTAAAATCAGTGACCTCAAGATAATCATTGTACTAACTTTGATTAAAATCCATTGAAATCGAGAGATTTTGGTAGCCATATTGGGTCCGCCATTTTGGATTTGTAAATTTTGATAATATTCAAAATCAGTGACCTCAAAACAAAAATTGTACTAATTTTCATTAAAATCCGTTGAAATCGAGAAATATAGATCGCCATATTGGATCCGCCATCTTTAATTTCTAAATTTGGACAGCGGATTTGAAATCAGCATTGCGCAAAAGCCCTATGTACCAATTTTCATGAAAATCGCTTCAAGTTTAAAATTTTCAGCCGCAATCTTGGATCCACCGTTTTGAAATCCAAAAACAAAATAGCTTATATGTTAAGTTGGAATATGTACTACCTTCGGACAGAAAATGAAAAATATCGATGCAAGCGTTTAGGCGTTATTGAGCAACAAACAAACGAACTTTCATTTATATATATATATATAGGGATATGGATGTATTACAATTATCGAAAAAAATTAGTTAATCTCTCTTGCATTATATGTATGTACAATGTACATACATTCTAATTCGTTCAGACAATCTCCGACTGTATCCATAAATCTTTTTTATCAAAAATAAACTTTTCTCAATTATTGTGCTAACATTAAAAAAAGCAATATTAATCTTAATAGTATTCAAATTAATGTAATCAGTAAAATAACTGAAAAAAGCTGGCTTGCTTCGAGAAAACTAACTGTGCCTAAATCAACTCAGCTCAATTAGCTGGTATTACCTTTAAATAAAATGTCACATAAATTGCTCTCGTAACGAATAGAGAAAACAAAACTAAATTAAATTAAAACATTATTAAGTATCTTCTCCAAAAGTTTATTGTAAACCACTTAATTAATCTTTAATTGGAGTATCCCTACCCTACCATGTCCTTGTGTGTAGGTATAATAACTAGTCACTAGATAGCATACATAATAATCTTCTTGAGTTAAATTGTTTGCGGTTTTCCCAACGCACTAATATTTGCTTTTATACATATTTACCCTCGTGTTTTAGCTTATTTAGCCTGGCACAGCAATTTAAGAATTTATTTGTTTTTATACGGTGATATAATCTGTATCATATCATATCTGGGATATAAATTTTAACATACCATATAATATATACATACCATATGATACATGATGTGTCAGACTTTCTGTGCAAAGTAAACAGTACGGTGTTTGCACCAAAGCTTATGAAAATATGTAAATAAAAAATTGAAAACGTATATATTTGAAGTTATTTATTTACATATACATTTACAGGATGTCCCAAAAATCATGATCCAAACAAAGTGGGACTTGTGAATTCATTTCTTATCGAAGAAATAAAATATGTATTCAAATATGTTTTAACCTTAAATAAATATCAACTAAACGTTGGCTGACTTAGTCATTTATATAATATTCCGATAGGATATATTTATGTTAAGGTTTATATTTTATTTAGGTTTACCGAGTGGTAATGGTGACCCATTCTAGTTTAATTTGAATTTATTTTTTCCAGTACAATGCATCCTGTATTTTCTGAAAATATCTTCATTAATCTTTATAAAACATGTATAACTAATGATTAAAAAGAAAGAATAAATTTAAAATAAAGTAAATACGGGTGAAAACGACGCGTCGGTAAACCTAGTGTTAAATACGTTTCAAACAAAAGGGGTAAATAAAAACTAAGTGTCTTTATTTTGTTAACACTTTTGACACGTCCTTAAAGTGACATGTACGAGGTACGATTCGTGCGAAAAATGTATATTTCTTTACTCTGCCTTAATTCCAATGATGCTTATTTTCGGCATAAAAAAGATGTTATTTTTACATAATATTATTATAATCAACATCAATTCATTAAAAAGAAACTATAATAACCATCTTTTTATCTTTTTTATGCAGCTAAAATTTCTAATTGTATGAAAAATGTGAAAAGTATATAATAAAGAGCTCGTAAAACATTAAATGGACTGGTACCTTTTACGCATATCCCTTGCGTTTTTTTATTACAAAGAAGACAAAAATATTAATTTGGAAGAAAACATTTGATAACAAATTTTTGTCTCTCCTGAATTATTTCCGTTGATTCCTAAATTTTAATTAAAAAAGAGGGATATTATTCTAAATTATGTAAGACGAAGACTAATTATTATGTTTTTTCCGGCATTTTTTGTAAAACGAAAATTGTGAATTTGCATGAAACGGAATTTGCATTACCCTCGGGCGAGTAATTAATAGCTCATAACTAAACCGCAAAGAGTGCCTTAAAAAGTCGACAGGATAAAAACAAATATAATTTGAAAAAAGAAGTTCAAGAAATTCTTCATGAATAGAGCAACCGGAGAAAATGCCTTTCATTTCATCTGGCAGGGTACCTCTACCAAACAGCATGGGGTTGCCGACTGCAATCTTTGCAGGACTCTAGACAACCGTGCCAAACAATTTATTTGTAATTAAAATACATGAATAATGCAACCAGTTTAACGTTTATTAATAATTTTGAAACAATTAAATTAATTGAATAACCAATAACGAAAACAGATTTATAATTATAACTTTTTTTAACCTAAAATATATATATAGTATTTACGGTAATGGACAAGAATTCAATGCAATAATTGGGAGATTAATAAATGTCAGTTCAAGATCGCAACGTATTAGGCATATTTTTAATATGAAAACATTTTAATATAACAATTACGTATACATTTACACAAACGCAAAATAATTTTGTGCAGTGCTCATTTGCACATTAGTTATTAATAATTTCTCTAGTACTTCAACCTCAACTAA
This sequence comes from Dysmachus trigonus, assembly GCA_949715965.1. NCBI lineage: Eukaryota > Metazoa > Arthropoda > Insecta > Diptera > Asilidae > Dysmachus > Dysmachus trigonus. The sequence continues at coordinate 61,457,254 of OX454320.1, forward strand.
CTAACACTTATTACGAATGTAACGAAAAATATATTTTTTTGAATGTTTGGCTGAAAAGCGAATTAGTTGTTCAGTACCTATTTGAATAAATCGCCTTTTTGATTTCGAAATATGTATTTGCGTAATTCTATTCGAAATATTGTACACAGTTTCCTATAACACATGTCTAGTAAACACTAAATACTTCTTTTATTAACATCCCAAAGATTGAAACATATTTTGTAGGCATTTCAGCACACAAATAACGGACAAACGGATTATAATTAAACTTTTTTTTTCCTGGGGTGCATGCATAATGAAAATAAGATTTCGTTAAATATAGATGAGATTTGAAAACGTAAATACATATTTTCGGCTCTTTTACTTCTTATTTCGAGTTTTAAGCCAATTTTTGGTGCTTCCAAATTAATGTCTTTCCTTTTTATGCTTTCACAATTAATATTTTAAATATAAATTTTAAATTATCAAACAAGTTTACTTTTCCAGGTTAAAATATTAAATTATACTTCTGTGTAATAGAATATTTAATTTGCCACACTCAGAAAAATGCATTACGTTAATATAATATTTTCAGCAATACTAAATTCTATTTATTTATTTATTATTATCAACAGGTATAACACCATCTGACAGTTAAATAATATAACTAATAACTAATATTTAAGATAAGAAATGTACATATTTAGTATAATGAAAGCCCTAAAGATAGACTCTGAGTCAGGTAACAAGTAAACGCTTTTCAATTCAACCCTGTTACAATTAAAATCTATTGAAGGAAAGTAAGTATTATAATTTTTGGACATGGCTGACACTGGTTCAAAAGAGCCATAATTTGTTCTGTGAACTGTTGAATAAAGAAAGTTTTGTCCTCTGGTTACTCGAATTGAAATTAATAAGGCTAAGAAGATTAGGTGAATTTATAGCGCCAGTAACGACATCGTGCATGAAAATAACCCCTGCAATTTCTCTTCGCTTCGAAAGAGTTGTCAATCCCAAAAGTTTTAACCTATTTTCGTATGGGGGAAGGTTATACGGATCACTCCAAGGCAAACGACGAAGGGTAAAGCGGAGAAATCGTTTTTGAACCGTTTCAATTCGTCCAATATGCACAGTGTAGTGAGGATTCCATATAATTGACGCATATTCCAAGATAGGACGGACAAAAGCACAAAATAGGACCTTAAGGAGATAGGGATCATCAAAATCCTTAGACCAACGCTTGACGAATCCAAGAGTAGCATTTGCTCGGTTTATTATGTTGTATATGTGTTTTCCGAAGTCAAATGCAGTATCAATAGTTAAGCCTAAGTCAACAACACTATCCGTTCTGGATAGTGATATGTTATGAATTTTATAAGAGTACTCTAAGAAGGAGCTCCTCCTACTAAACGAAATAATATTGCACTTATTAATATTTAACTTCATATGATTATTCGAGCACCATTTTTCAAAAATTATCAGGTCGTCTTGAAGGCGGTGACTATCCTGGAGAGATTCGATCAGTCGAAAAAATTTCAAACCATCAGCATAAGCTAAAACATGTGAATCTTGAATTAAGGGAAACAAGTCGTTTATAAAAAGAGTGAATAATAAAGGTCCGAGATGGCTGCCCTGAGGCACGCCTGAGAGAACTGAGACAGGGACTGAAAAAGCAGAAGAAAACTCAACCTTAAACGAACAATTAGTAAGGTATGACTTAATCCACTTAACAAAATCATTGGGAAAACCAATTCGTAACAATTTAAAAATAAGCACTTTATGAGAAAGCTTGTCAAACGCTTTACTGAAATCAGTATTTATGCAATCGACCTGTTTAAGCCTCTATAAATTCGTTAAACAAAAATTAGAAAACTGAACAAGATTAGTGACCGTGGATTTGCCCTTCACAAAACCATGCTGATTATCGGATAAAATAGAACTACAATAAAAAGACAGATGATTCATTAAAATATCCTCAAAAAGTTTGGGGATCGGTGACAGTTTTGCGATAGGCCTATAGTTTTCAACCAAATCCCTTTTCCCCTTTTTAAAAACAGGAACCACAAAAAAGAGTTTCCAAACTTCAGGAAAAACGCTCAAACGCAAAGACAAATTAAACAGTAAGTGGTGCCACAAGCGAAGTATAACATTTACGGAGGAAAACACCAGAAACGTTATCGGGAGAATCGAATCCTCGTCAATCTTGTTTAGGTACTCAAAGACAGTACATTCGTCTAAGATAATATTTGTGAATTGCGTCGGAAGACCGGTCAAGTAGTTAAAATAATCTAAATCTATATCACAGTCGTCATCACAGTAGGAATTGCTAAAATGTTTAGCAAACAGGTTTACAATAGCAGAAGCAGTGCCGGTTTTAGCACTACCAGCGCCCTGGGCGAGATTTCTACGGCGCCCCCTATCTGCCATTGAAACAGTAGGTAATGGGTCAGTTACCTACTTGAAACGCATACGAAAAAAAGGCAAGGGATATAATGAAATAACCATTTATTAAAAAAACTAATAAAATTTCTTTTCCTTTCTATCGGCAAACTCTTTTATTAAGACATCAAGGTCTATGTTTTCCGCAATTTCATTTTCGATTGACAAAATTGCTAAGTTTGTCAATCTAGATTGAGATATTGTGGATCGCAGATAGGTTTTTATCAGCTAAAGCTTAGAAAAACTCCTTTCCCCACTAGCCACAGTTACAAGTATAGTGATCAATATTCGCAATGCTATCCATTCACGTGGATACAGACAGCTCTTGTAAGTTGCGATCTTTGATAAAATTTAAAATAAAGACAGGATTAACCACATTCTGATCAGGCAAAAAAGATTTTAGACTTATGAGTTCATCGCACAATATACAACCATCTATACATGATTTAGAGTCTACAGTTAATTTCAATTGGAGATCACTACAGAGTTTGAGAAGGTCTAGTTTTTCCGGAATCTTTTTTATGTTGTACAAAAAAGACCAAAATTCCCAGTATTCATTTAACTGCTCAAATCTTTCATTGAGTGAATTTATGGTAGTGTCCAAAAGACAATTGAAAAATTCAACTTCAAATTTCTTTTCTGGAGGAGTTATAGGCTCATCGCGAGCAGTTTCACCAGCTTGGCGTTTAGCACGTCGAATTCTTGTCGTCATTCTAAACATAGGTTCAATTCCAACTCCTTCGCAGTTAACCCATTAATGGGCGATTTCCTTCCAAATTCTTATACAGGGGTTTTTTTGGGGTTTTTTTTTTTCAAAAACCAAAGCAAAAAAAATATTTCAAAACCATGGTTTGAGGAAGTTTAGACATTCGGACGGCGATTTCTGGTGGTTATATAATCATTTAATATCAGCAACTTCAAGATAATCGACTTTAAAAAGAAAAATGACCAAAAAAATCAGCACTTTTTTTTTAAAAAACACAATAAATAATAGGGTTTTTGAAGCTTTTAGACAAAAAAAATGCCGGATTCTGAAAGAACATCCCCAAGAACCTCCTGTATACGAATTTGGAAGAAAATCGCCCAAATTTGCTATTCGAATCGTGGAATTGAACTTGCGTGCACAAAACCTCGTTTTCCTCATTAATGGGTTAAAATGGCGCTTTTGAAGCCTGTTTTTCTATATTCTTCCAAGAAAGCGCAGCATTTTTTCAACATTTCTGTGCATTTACCGAGATCCATGTCTATTGATTGTAGAGCTTTACTAATGCCATTTATTTGAAAAAGTACGAGTATATCATACCAAACAACCAATGAAACCGAACACTGCATTCCATTCTAGTGTTGCCGTCATAACGATTTTGTAACTAGATTTAGGGAATTTACTAATAAGTAGGACTCGCTCAATGAACAAGCGGATATAAAGGGGGGTCTGCGGCGCCCCTTCAAATCTGGCGCCCTGGGCGGTCGCCCAACCGCGCCCTACCCTAACGCCGCTACTGAGCAGAAGCATCACAGGAAGTTTCATTGTCAAGTGATAAAATAGCGGGATAGTTACTGGTCTTCCGTTTGCATTTAATGAAATCCCAGAATACTTTGGGACAAGATTTAATATTATATTTCATGAGATCCAAGTACTGGCGATATAAAATTCTCGAGTAATCGTTAAATTGCCTTCGCAAGTCAGACTATAGGAGGTATACAGATCTGTCGTTGCTTCTCCTGTATTTACGCCACGCATTATTCCTACGATTTCTTAGAGATCTTAAGGGGGTAGTCCAGTGAAAACAACTGTTTTTTCAACGATTTTTTTTTCATATTAGCAATTAATTTTTATTAAAAAACTTTTTGACATATGATAGTACAACTATTAAACTACACAAAAAAAAATTTTTTTTTTTTCTTTTTATGAGTCATCCTGACAAAATGGCCGCTCCAAAAAAAAAATTTTTTTGTTGGCGGACGTCGAATCTCTGCAACGGTTCATTTGAAACAAAAATTTCAAACGAGGTTTTAATCTGTAGAACATTGGCTATCGTCGGAACTAGAATTATTAATTTTCAATAAAAAATAACAAAATGGCGGCATTTTGAATTTTTCGGGTGTTTTTCGGGTGCTTAATTTGTTTATAACTTTGTAAATAAACAATGGATTTTAATAATTCTAGTTCCGACGATAGATACACATTCAAGAAATATACAGCTAAATTTTTAGATCAATCGGAGCAAAAGACTCTGAGATCTGACGTCCGCCGAGTCAAAAAATGCTGTTTTGAGAAAAACGCGTTTAAAGTTTTTGTTGCGGAAAAAAGCTAAAAAAAATTAATTTTACCTTAGTCAGCGATGCCTGCTCCATACATAACGCGATGCCTCCTAAATACATAACTAACCTTAAATACAAAGCAGAAGGACCTAGACCGTTATAAACCGAAAAAAAATGGGCGGAGTAAACAGAAATACAAGAGTCCTCCTTGCTCCGAAACACGCCAGGGGACCTTCGAGCGCTTGGATTACACGTCTCTCGAAAACTCTCTGTATCTTTAAAACTATTCAATATTTTGCTTAGATATTTTAAGGGAGTATTTTCGAGGTGTAGTAGAGTAGATTTAAGCAAAAAACAAAAAAATTAAAAAAAAAATTTTTTTCACTGGACTACCCCCTTAAGTGCCCATCATACCATGAAGGATTATACAAAAAGGCTTTTTGTTTAACCAGAGGAACAAAACGATTGATTGCCGTTAAAATCAGTTCATAAAATTTACTTACGGCCTGTTCAATATCAGCGCACTTGTAAACCAGAGACCAGTCAGAATTACTTAAAAATAAATTTAAATCATCAAAGTTAGCTTTCCTATAATTGTAAAAGTAATTAGAAGAATGGTCGTCAGATGGTGGATTGTAATATGATGTAGAAACAAGTAGAACTGGATGATCGGGAACCACATTAAAAATTGGGTCAGCACAAGCGTCCACATGGGTGGTTGAGAAGTCATATGCGAAGACCAAATCAAGGAGGCGTCCTCTAGAGTTAAGTACATTGCCAAGCTGGTGGAGACCAAGGTCGCATATGTTGTCCACAAATTCCTGCTCTATATTTCGTCTTACGTTTGTTGCAGATAAAAAGATATCGTCGTTCGCAAATTCCCAGATGAGATGGGGGAGATTAAAGTCGCCTAAGAGAAGGGTGTCGTCTTTATAAGTGCATAGATCAGAGACACCTTGGATATTTTTTATAAGTTCCTGATAAGTTGCAAGTGGGCTGCCAGGAGGAAGATACGCGGTGCAGACAAAGAGATATTTATTGTGTAATTTAATTCGCACACAGACAAATTCGCTATCCGCGCTGTCAACTGGTTCGATCGCACAAGATTCAAGTCTTCTGTGCACAGCAATCAGAGCCCCGCCTCCTACAGGTGCATTTAGTTTATCCAGATGGCGATCCCGACGGTAAATTAAGTAATTAGGGTTGCAAAGCTCAGCGTCTAGAATACCTCTATGTAGCCAAGTTTCGTTTAGGCAAATGACGTCGAAAGAATCGTGACATGAAGCCTGAAAGAGATTGCCGGCCTTTGTCCGCATACCATTTACATTTTGGTAATAAATCATTAATTCTAACTTAATTTCGCTGACCGACGATGGTATCGCTTTCGAAACCCCAAAGGTGACGACAAGTGGACGAACTCCTTCACGGTAGTACCAGGAGGCCAGAAGTCCGACCGCATTAGTACATCGACAGTTTCTTCAGGGACGACTAGTTTAAAGGAGGCGTAGGTCAGATTACCTGATTGCCTCCGTTTCGCTGAGAGATCGATGCATTTCATGTTTGCGGCAGTTGTGTTCTCAAATGTGGCGTATTTTTTCATCCAGTGGCAAACACTCTCGCACGTTGCAGAGGGAGCGCAATTAGTCAATAGCAGGCTTTTTGTTTTTATTGTTTCACAGGCGCTCAGAATTGCAACATCTAAAAGATTATATCAATGGGAAAAATACTTATATTTATGTAAAACTACAAAATTCTACCTATCTGGTTTGAGGTATGAAAACCATTCATTTCTTCACACATTTCTTAATAAATTCATATTGATTCTTGTAATTAACTAAACTAATAGGTTACCGTTTAAATTCTATAAGAAAGTGATATAATTCTGTTTATATAAAACTAACCATAAAACTCTTATTGATTTTTAAATATATCCCATTATTTTTCACGTCATTGTAAATATCTGACTTTAAGGAAAAAATTGGCGACTCGAATGATTCTCTAAGAGTTTTGGTTTTTTGGTTCATATAATTTAGTTTCTCCTTATTTCGCTACTGCAGTATAATTTCCGTGTTGGTATAACTGCCACTAAGAGATGTCAAGGATGACCCATTGTTTTTATAGAATTTCACATTAACCCATTAATACGCAAAACGAGGATTTTTTGCATGCAAGTTCAATTGTACGATTTGAATAGTAAATTGAGGCGATTTTCTTCCAAATTCATATATAGGGGATTTTTGAGGATATTCTTTCAGAATATGGCATTTATTTTGCAGAAAAGCTTCAAAAACCCTATTATTTTTGGAGTTTTAAAGAAAAAAATGCTGGTTTTTTGGGTCATTTTTCTTTTCAAAGTCGATTATCTTGTCGTTGCTGCTCCTGAATGATTATATAACTACCAGAAATCGAGGTCCGAATGTCTAAACTTTCTCAAACCATGGTTTTGAAAGTTTGTTTTTGCTTTGATTTTTGCAAAATGGCCATTTTGTACACGAAAAGGATCAATTTTACATAAAAAATTTATATAACAGAAAATGCTTCAAATTAGCCAAAGAATAAATGTACATTTTTTCAGAATTTTTTAGACTATTTTTCGTTTTTTGGATTTGACCAATTTTTGAAAAATCCAAAAAAGTCATGAAAAATTCTGAAAAACTTCACACGTATTCTTTGGTTAATTATAAGTACTCTTTGGCATATAAAATTTATTCGTATAATTGATCCTTTTTGAGTAACGAATTAGCTTGTACTTTTTATCGCAAATTAACGAATGTGGGAAAACTAAGTTTAGTTCCGTAATGCTTTTGAATAATTACTTAAATTTTATGCATATTTAATGCGAACAATTTAAATGGATCTGAGAGAAACTCCATTCAATTCCATCGCTTTATTATACTATAATGCTTATTTTAACCCATTAATGCCTGAATAACAAAAAATTGTACGGCAACTTCGAGGCGCTAACTTTTATCGAAGGGGTCGCCAATTCTTATCGAGACCAACTTTTCTAGACGTATTTTGAGTCGCCCGACGCGATCCAACCAAAAAAAAAAAGTGAAAAAAATTATTAATATTGTTTCTTTGCAATATTCTGTAAATAAATAACTTTTTCACGTCATTTTTTTCGAAAAAACGACAGATTTAATGGGGAAAAAACAACTTTTTACTGCAATAAAGTGCATAAAACGTGTTATTAGTACTTAAACTTCAAAAATATGCAGGCATTTTTTTCGTTAAAAATATTAGTCTGCATAAAAATTGCAACAATGTAACGCATATTTGCATTACTTTCGATCACTTTTTTTACCTCACTATGTTCGATTATTCCCAAAAATGTATATACACTAGTTTTAAGGGTCACTGATTACGAATTTGCTATCAGATTTTCGTAATTCAAAATGGCGGATCCAAGATGGCGAACAATTTTTGGCAAAATTCTCAATTTCTTCGAAAAAAAAGTGGGTATTCGGAGTTTTTGGGGTCACTGATTACTGATTAAATGCCTGCATATTTTTGAAGTTTAAGTCCTAATAACACGTTTTATGCACTTTATTGCAGTAAAAAGTTGCTTCTTCCCGACTAAATCAGTCGTTTTTCGAAAAAAAATTACGCGAAAAAGGTATTTATTTACAGAATATTGCAAAAAAACAATAATAATAATTTTTTTTCACTTTTTTTTTTTGTTGGATCGTGTCGGGCGAGTCAAAATACGTCTAGAAAAGTTGGTCTCGATAAGAATTGACCACCCCTTCGATAAAAGTTAGCGCCTCGAAGTTGCCGTACAATTTTTTGTTATTCAGGCATTAATGGGTGTAGTATACTGGACATACTAATAATAATAATTAGAAAGAATGTATATCAAAATAAATTGTATTGTTAGATAAACTAATACCACAGCTACTACGTTAACGTTGAAATCAATAGGAGAGATAGTAAATATGTACCGTTGCCGTAAAAGCACGGACCAGAATTGGGAAAACTTAGGGCAGTTGTCGATGACCAGTAGCTTAGTAAACTTGTTCTGCATTTAATAAAGTAGTAGAAATACTCTGTGGTTTTATTTCGGATAAAGATATTACATGGCGCAGCCGGTTTAGCAAAAACTAAAAACGAGTAAACCCAAAGAAGTTATTGCTTGTAGTTAATGGTGAGAGCAAAAGGGCCTAAATTGGATGTCTCAAGAAAGCCACGAGGAAGGCCGCCAAAGAATACCGTTTATGTCGGAAAGCACGTGCCAATGGATTACATCAAAAAAGTAGATAAATTAGATCTAGAAGGATCTAATCTCGCAGAGAGCTGGCGTAAATTTTGGCAAAATTATGAGATTTTTGCCACTGCAGCAGAAGTGGACAAAAAGGCAGAACAAGTGCGGATAGCTATCTTCCTCAACTCAATAGGACCGGAGGCAGTGGAAATTTATAATTCGTTCAACCTCACGACGGAACAAAAATCAAACTACGAGGAAGTAATTAAGGCATTCAAGGATTTTTGTAAGCCAAAGAAGAACGAGGTATATGAGAGCTTTGTGTTCTATAATCGCTGCCAAGCACCAGGAGAACCATTTGACATCTTTATAATGGATCTGAGAAAGCTAGTCAGAACATGTGGATTTGGAGATCAAGAAACCCGCATGATACGCGACAGGATCGTGCTAGGAACACGGAATCGTGACATGAAGCCTGAAAGAGATTGCCGGCCTTTGTCCGCATACCATTTACATTTTGGTAATAAATCATTAATTCTGACTTAATTTTGCTGACCGACGATGGTATCGCTTTCGAAACCCCAAAGGTGACGACAAGTGGACGAACTCCTTCACGGTAGTACCAGGAGGCCAGAAGTCCGACCGCATTAGTACATCGACAGTTTCTTCAGGGACGACTAGTTTAAAGGAGGCGTAGGTCAGATTACCTGATTGCCTCCGTTTCGCTGAGAGATCGATGCATTTCATGTTTGCGGCAGTTGTGTTCTCAAATGTGGCGTATTTTTTCATCCAGTGGCAAACACTCTCGCACGTTGCAGAGGGAGCGCAATTAGTCAATAGCAGGCTTTTTGTTTTTATTGTTTCACAGGCGCTCAGAATTGCAACATCTAAAAGATTATATCAATGGGAAAAATACTTATATTTATGTAAAACTACAAAATTCTACCTATCTGGTTTGAGGTATGAAAACCATTCATTTCTTCACACATTTCTTAATAAATTCATATTGATTCTTGTAATTAACTAAACTAATAGGTTACCGTTTAAATTCTATAAGAAAGTGATATAATTCTGTTTATATAAAACTAACCATAAAACTCTTATTGATTTTTAAATATATCCCATTATTTTTCACGTCATTGTAAATATCTGACTTTAAGGAAAAAATTGGCGACTCGAATGATTCTCTAAGAGTTTTGGTTTTTTGTTTCATATAATTTAGTTTCTCCTTATTTCGCTACTGCAGTATAATTTCCGTGTTGGTATAACTACCACTAAGAGATGTCAAGGATGACCCATTGTTTTTATAGAATTTGACATTAACCCATTAATACGCAAAACGAGGATTTTGTGCATGCAATTTCAATTGTACGATTTGAATAGTAAATTGAGGCGATTTTCTTCCAAATTCATATATAGGGGATTTTTGAGGATATTCTTTCAGAATCTGGCATTTATTTTGCAGAAAAGCTTCAAAAACCCTATTATTTTTGGGGTTTTAAAGAAAAAAATGCTGGTTTTTTGGGTCATTTTTCTTTTCAAAGTCGATTATCTTGTCGTTGCTGCTCCTGAATGATTATATAACTACCAGAAATCGAGGTCCGAATGTCTAAACTTTCTCAAACCATGGTTTTGAAAGTTTGTTTTTGCTTTGATTTTTGCAAAATGGCCATTTTGTACACGAAAAGGATCAATTTTACATAAAAAATTTATATAACAGAAAATGCTTCAAATTAGCCAAAGAATAAATGTACATTTTTTCAGAATTTTTTAGACTATTTTTCGTTTTTTGGATTTGACCAATTTTTGAAAAATCCAAAAAAGTCATGAAAAATTCTGAAAAACTTCACACGTATTCTTTGGTTAATTATAAGTACTCTTTGGCATATAAAATTTATTCGTATAATTGATCCTTTTTGAGTAACGAATTAGCTTGTACTTTTTATCGCAAATTAACGAATGTGGGAAAACTAAGTTTAGTTCCGTAATGCTTTTGAATAATTACTTAAATTTTATGCATATTTAATGCGAACAATTTAAATGGATCTGAGAGAAACTCCATTCAATTCCATCGCTTTATTATACTATAATGCTTATTTTAACCCATTAATGCCTGAATAACAAAAAATTGTACGGCAACTTCGAGGCGCTAACTTTTATCGAAGGGGTCGCCAATTCTTATCGAGACCAACTTTTCTAGACGTATTTTGAGTCGCCCGACGCGATCCAACCAAAAAAAAGTGAAAAAAATTATTAATATTGTTTTTTTGCAATATTCTGTAAATAAATACCTTTTTCACGTCATTTTTTTCGAAAAAACGACAGATTTAATGGGGAAAAAGCAACTTTTTACTGCAATAAAGTGCATAAAACGTGTTATTAGTACTTAAACTTCAAAAATATGCAGGCATTGGATTACATCAAAAAAGTGGATAAATTAGATCTAGAAGGATCTAATCTCGCAGAGAGCTGGCGTAAATTTTGGCAAAATTATGAGATTTTTGCCACTGCAGCAGAAGTGGACAAAAAGGCAGAACAAGTGCGGATAGCTTCCTCAACTCAATAGGACCGGAGGCAGTGGAAATTTATAATTCGTTCAACCTCACGACGGAACAAAAATCAAACTACGAGGAAGTAATTAAGGCATTCAAGGATTTTTGTAAGCCAAAGAAGAACGAGGTATATGAGAGCTTTGTGTTCTATAATCGCTGCCAAGCACCAGGAGAACCATTTGACATCTTTATAATGGATCTGAGAAAGCTAGTCAGAACATGTGGATTTGGAGATCAAGAAACCCGCATGATACGCGACAGGATCGTGCTAGGAACAGCAGATAAGCGTCTTCAGAAAAGACTCTTGGAGACTGAGAAACTAGACTTGGAGAAGGCAATGGAAATGGCGAGGATAGCAGAAGCAACTAACAGCCAGGCAGGCCATCTTCAGAAGAAACCAGCAATAGCAACGGTATCGTTAAATGTGGTAACCAGCGTTCCTAAATCTAAGTATCCTAAGAAAAATAATAATGATAGTTTTCATAATTCTAGGGCTAACACTAATAAAAATCAGCATGGTCATAACATTAAAACAAATAGCAACAAAAAAGTAATAAATTGCAAGTTTTGTCTACAAAAGCACGAGTTCAACAAGTGTGCAGCATTCGGTCAAGCGTGCAAGAAATGTGGTCGTAAAAACCACTTCGCAGTAGCGTGTAAAACTCAGACAAGAAAGGTAAATTAAATTTCTAACAATGATGATATTAACAATCTATATAACGATATAATTAATGAAGTAACACCTAAGAAAGAGCAGTCTTGGTATGAGATCGTTAAAATAAAAAACAAGTTGATAAAGTTCAAGCTTGATACGGGTGCGGATGCCAATGTTTTGCCGTGGAGCTTCGTCCAAAATTTAGGTTCGGTAAACTTAAAAAAATCTGAGACTAAATTAAAAACGTACTCAGGGTTTATTTTAGAGACATTAGGAACACTAAAGCTGACTTGTACCCTTCGAAATGTTGTACAAAATATTGAGTTTGTTGTAAGAAAGGAAGGTTCGAGTCCAATTTTGAGTTTAGATGCATGCGTTAGATTTGGTTTAATCAAACGTGTTGATAATATATCTGAGCTTAGAAGTGCATTGATTGGAAAAAATAAAGATTTATTTGAGGGTACTAAGAAATTTGTACGAAATTTTAATATAATTGTAAAAGAAGATGCTATCCCAGTAGCTAAACCAGCGAGGCGTATCCCTTTTGGTATTAAAGATGCTGTAAAAGAAGAAATTAATAGATTAGAGCAATTAGGGATTATTGAGAAAAATGAAGATCCTACAGGATGGATATCCAATATAGTAATCGTTGAGAAACCCAATAAAAAAATCAGATTATGCTTAGACCCTCGGGAATTGAATTTAGCGATTAAACCAGTTAATTATCCAATACCAACCTTTGAAGAATTAACTTCAAAACTAGCAGGGAAATCGGTATTTACGGTGCTAGACCTCAAGGACGGATATTGGCAGATAGAGCTTAGTAAGCAATCAAGTCAACTCTGTACTTTTAGTACACCTTTCGGGTGTTACATGTTTAAACGATTACCCTTTGGTATCCGAACAGCACCAGAAATTTTCCAAATGTTAAATGAAAAAAATTTTAGTAGTATTCCAGGTGTAATCGTATACTTAGACGATATACTAATAGCTACAAGTAATGAAAAGGAGCACGATGAAATCCTTGATGCAGTATTCAAAAAAGCTCGGGATCTTAATTTAAAATTTAATAAGGACAAGTTCCAGTACAAGGTCCCTGAAGTAAAATTTCTAGGACATATAGTTTCAAAAAATGGCATCTCATGTGATCCCCAAAGGGTAAAAGCAATTCGTGAAATTTACCCACCAAGAGACAAAAGGGAACTGCAAAAAATTGTCGGTATGATTAATTATATGAGAAGCTTCATTCCTTATTTAGCTCACATTTCTCAGCCACTTAGAGAGCTGTTAAAGAAAAACGTAAACTTCAAATGGGAAAGTGTACACTCTAAAACTCTAGAAGACATAAAAAATTTGATTATCAATTCGCCGGTATTGAGCGTTTTTGATTTTAATAAAAGCATTACGGTTCACGCAGATGCTTCCAAGTTTGGGTTAGGGGCCTGCATGCTTCAAGATGGAAAACCAATTTATTTTGCCTCTAGAAGCCTTTCAGACGTAGAAATTAGATATTCACAAATCGAGAAGGAACTTCTAGCAATTGTTTTCGCGTGTCATAAATTCCACAATTTTCTATATGGAAAGCCATTTAAGGTGATCACGGATCACAAGCCACTTCTAGGGGTATTTAAAAAAGAAATATGGAAAGTACCTAATGCACGCCTTCAGAGAATGTTATTAAGGTTAATAAAATATGATATTCAGTTGGAGTATTCTCCTGAAAATTCATGTACATTGCTGATGTACTCTCACGATTTTCTGATCCTGACTGCTCAAACCCGGAAATTGAAGATTTGAATGAAATGGTCCACACCATAAATGTGAGTAATGAGAAAAGGAGCTTTGCTGTAGAAACTGAAAAAGATAAAGAACTTAAAGAACTAAAAGCAATTCTCTTAGAGGGATGGCCTCTGTCAAAAGACAGGCTAAGGGATGAAATAAAATTCTATTGGAAATTAAGAAACGATTTAACTTTAGAAAATGGAATTATATTTCTAAATAATCGAATTATTGTCCCAGTGACGTTAAGATAGGAAATGCTCAGGTTGCTACATAAGTCACATCAAGGCATAGAAAAAACGAAGGCTCGTGCTAGGGAATTAATTTATTGGCCAGGTATAAATCAAGCCATTGAGGATATGATTGCAACCTGTGAAACATGTCAAAAATATAGGAGTCAAAATATCAAAGAACCGTACATCTCACATGATGTTCTGAATATCCCTTTTAATAAGATAGGAATGGATATTTTTGAAATCTCAAATAAAAGTTATTTAGTGATTAACGATTATTTCTCCAAATACCTAGAGATCTGCCCACTTAAAAATAAATCAGCTCAGGAAATTATAAATAAATTAAAACCTCTTTTTGCAACCCACGGAATCCCCAAAACAATAATTGCAGACAATGTACCTTTCGGATCGTATTTGTTTAAACAGTTTGGATTACTCTATGATATAGAGATAATTACAACGAGCCCTTATTACCCACAGAGTAATGGACTAGCTGAAAAGTCGGTCCAAATCGCGAAAAGAATAATAGAAAAGAGTAAAGCGTCAGGTGAAGAATTGTGGATGTCATTGCTAGAATACCGCAACACACCACTTAAGTATATTATGAAGTCACCTGCTGAATTGCTTATGGGGCGGAAACAAAGAACGCTTCTTCCAATAAAAGATAATTTATTAAAACACAAAGAAAATCTAAACAAAATGCCTGTATATGAAAACAGATATTATTATAATAGGTCTGCTAGAAAACGAGAAGAGTTAGGAGTGGGGCAACCAGTGTGGATAAAAGAAAAAAAACATTGGGTAAAAGGTACGATCACGGCAAAACATGGTACCCCGCGTTCTTATTGGGTGAAGAGAGAGGATGACTCGGTAGTCAGACGAAATTCTCGATTCCTAAGAGAAAGGCACACATAAGATAAATGTTAACGCTGAACTTCTGGAACTCGTAACTAAATTTCTTTAAAATTAAATAGAGATAAAAAAAAAAAAAAGGTTGTTATTTGTTAAAATGAATTAGGTATTGAACTGAAATATTAGAATAAAACAGTAGACACATTGTATACCTAGAAACATGTATAAAGTATGAATTAAAATAATTATATTGTATTAAATAATTGAAATAGAAGGTGGATCAACGTTCTGTAAGGGAAAATTGCTGGAAAAACAAATAGTATTAGCAAGTAGTTAAAAAATATATATCTTTTCAAAAATAGTAAAAAAAAAATTAAAAATTGTTTAAAAAGTTGTAACTAAATTACTAGCAAGGCTATGAAGGTTCCTCTTGTTTTCTAATGCTATTTTAACCTCAATAGTCTTAAAAGTGGGAGGTGTAGTATACTGGACATACTAATAATAATAATTAGAAAGAATGTATATTAAAATAAATTGTATTGTTAGATAAACTAATACCACAGCTACTTATTTATTTATTTATTTATTTATTTATTTCGCTTAATACAAGCTACAAAACAAACAATAAACTTAAAACTACAGAACATAAACTACGGAACTTAAACTAAAGCTAAAACAAGAAGGAAGAAAAAGGGGGTAAAGACGGTGTAGAAGGGTTTACAATGAAGGTGGGTGGGGTGAGTAGAGGGCACGTTTGAGGGAAACTTTATCTAGATGGAAGTCGAAGACAGCCGTATTGTTTGCCTTACGAAGCATTCTGGTGAAGGGCTCAAAATGACCATAATTGGTCCGATGACTTTCGAGGCGGAAGGTTGGAAAAGATCTGACATTTCTAGGGTTGGTGTTGAGGGAAATACTGTGTAGGAACTCAGGACAATCAATTGAACCCATTAGGACTTGATGGGCGAAGGTAATATCAGCGACATCACGACGGAGGGCAAGGGGCTGAAGGTCAATCAACTTTAGACGGTTTTCGTAGGGGGGAAGGTTGAGGTCATCTACCCAAGGAAGGTCACGTAACGCGAAGCGGATGAATCGGCGCTGAACCGATTCAATCCTGTTGATGAACGTAGATTGGGAGGGTGACCAAACCTGAGAGGCATATTCCAGTAGCGGCCTAACGAAAAAGATGTAGAGAGATTTTGTTACGTAGGGGTTAGAGAATTCCTTAGACCAACGCTTAACAAAGCCAAGAGCTGAATTGGCTCTGCTTATAATATGGTCAATGTGGGACCGGAAGTTGAGCTCGCTATCACAGATGACACCCAAATCTTGAAGGGAGCTAACAGATGGAATAGGTTCGCCGAAGAGTGCATAGGATCTAGGGGAGAAGGAGGTACGTTTACGGGAGAAGGTGATCGATTGGCATTTGGATACGTTGAGCTCTAGAAAGTTGTTGGAGCACCATGTGGAAAAATTATCCAGGTCATTTTGAAGGAGTGTAGAGTCAGATACATTAGTAATTTGTTTAAAGATTTTCATGTCGTCGGCATAAATTAAGATTTCGGAGTGGTTAATAACATTCACTACATCATTTATAGACAGTATGAAAATTAATGGGCCAAGGTGACTGCCCTGTGGGACGCCGGAACGGGATATGAAGGGGTTAGAAATTGCAGAGTCAAAACGAACCATGTTTTGGCGATCAGTAAGATAGGAATTAGTCCACGAAATAAATCTTGGAGGGAAACCAAGGTAATGTAGTTTAAGACTGATGATATGATGAGAAATTTTGTCGAAAGCTTTGCTAAAATCGGTGGCAATAACATCAACATCAGCGCCGTTTTCCATCGCTTGCAAAGTACGAGAAACAAAGACAGCTAAGTTAGTAGTCGTGGACTTGCCTTTTAGGAAACCGTGTTGAACTGAGGACAAGATGGATTTACAGTGGAATGACATGGAGTCATAGATAATGCTTTCGAAGAGTTTAGGGATGCAAGATAATTTAGCTATTGGGCGGTAATTAGTTACATCACTTTTACAACCTTTTTTGTGAATTGGGGTTATAAAAGAGTCTTTCCAAAGAATGGGAAAGATACCCTCAGAAAGAGATTGAAGGAAAAGATCGGTAAGTGGCTGAATTAAGGAGACGGCACATTTCTTTAATACAATGGCAGGAATCCCATCAGGGCCAGGGTCATAGTCATCCTTGAGGGCACTTATTTTGGACGCAACGAGAGAAGGATCGATATCAATGGAGACAAGGGAGGTTTGAGGGGAGCTTTGCATGTAGGAGAAATAATTAAGGTCAGGAACGGAGTTGATGTCGCTGAAAGATTGACTGAAGTAGTCAGCGAAGAGGTTGGCAATGACTGTAGGGTTGGAAGAGGAAGAGTCGTTGAGTTTGAGGACTGAAGGATACCCGTTGGACTTTCTTTTTACATTAATGAAATTATAGAATTGTTTGGGCTACTACGTTAACTTTGAAATCAATAGGAGGGATAGTAAATATGTACCGTTGCCGTAAAAGCACGGACCAGAATTGGGAAAACTTAGGGCAGTTGTCGATGACCAGTAGCTTAGTAAACTTGTTCTGCATTTAATAAAGTAGTAGAAATACTCTGTGGTTTTATTTCGGAGAAAGATATTACAATGGGTTAATCCCCTCAAGAAATAATATGGTGGTTCCCTATAATATAGACTAAAACGAGCAAAAGAAAAAGTTTAATTCGTCATACAAATGTTCTTGAAGTAATTTTCATAAAAGACAAAAGTTTCCCCCTGCTTTGCAAATATTCTCAGATCTGAAGACCTGCAACAATTCGTGATAGTCCGGGGTAGGAGTGATGAGTAGAAGATCCTTTTTTCATTTGAAGAGGGCCAGCAAAATAAGCAGTTTATTTCATAGTAACGAGCAGGAGTACGAGTAATTGCTGGGATACCATATTGTATTTAATTTTATCTCCTGCCGTGAACATCATTGATTTAGTTCCTGAATAGCAAACATGCTCCACATCTACTCGAGAAACTTGTGCTTTTATTGGCCATCAAGCATTACTGAGTCTTTGACTGTATGGTATACACAATCAGAACCCTTCTCCAGGTCGAAAGGACTAAATTTGGTTCCTTCACCTTTTGCATGATTGGCGAGGGAAAACTAGAGAAAGATTAATATCTTTGTGGAAATTTCCGGTTCAGTTCACCTAACTGGTTCTCTTAATTAACGAGAAATAGTAATTCTAGTTTAATGCAGAGTACTTGTTGACGTCCCGCATTTGCCGGGAGCAACACCAAACAAATGGAAAGAGGCCAACCGTCACTGGACTAGCGAACTAGTGCTTCAAATAAAGAAACGAATCCCTAAGGAGTTGATGTTTCATGCCGCAAGCCCTAAGGGGCTGGCACAAGTAACCAGCAAGTCAAACAAATAATTCAAGTTCTGCTTCAAAAGAAAATGTAACAGTGCCATTTTCCTCCACAAAATACGAAATGCCAGGCCAGATGCTTATGCTTTGTACTTATTCTCTTATTTGCACTCGAGTAAATCACCTCGAAGCCGGAATTCTGTTACATACATCTCTTCGTAACCGTCCTGCTGAATTAATTTTAATTTTTGACGTTCAGGCGGGACATCTGTAAATCCACTTAAGATGTGCATGCAGGAAATCAGGGCTTCATAAAATTCAGGATAATCGTAAAGTTCAAGGGTGGGAAAGGAGAGAATACATCCCAAAGTTAGCCCAATGATTGAATAATCCAATGAGGTTACTTGGATTTATCTCTTCTCCTAAAAGCTGCTTATCATGATTTTGTTTTCGAAAAGATCGAAAAATGGATTAGGCGTGCACAGTTTTATTTCTGAGCAGACGGAACGATGTTATGAAGTGGTCTCCTACTGTTTTACTTCTTTCGGCTTATACGTATGTGGAAGTGGGCGTCTCGATGCGGAACGAAGAATCTTTATGTTTTACGATTTTTATTCCTTGGGAGCATTAAATCTAGTTCGGTCATTTTGTAGTTATCGTTGACCTTCATCTTTCGTCAAAAACCTCGTCACATTGGAAAATCAAGGATAAAGGAAAGGTATTAAGACTGATTGGATTTGGGATCGTATCTCTTTGAAAAAAAAATCAAAATTGGTTAGTTAAGTAAATTGACTGAGGGAGAAACGAATATTACTACAAAGAATTTAGGTAATGGATTACATATATATGTTTTCCAATAACATACCTACCTATCTCTTGTAAGATTGTACCACATTAACTCGAAATTAGTGCAAGTTAGTTTCTAAGCAAAATCTGTATACTTGGACATTTCGCAAGCTTTTAATGCCTTTTAATTCCGAATTCTACACTATATTACCTATCATAAAATATTAAGTATAAGCAGAACATACGAGTATGTTGGACTTATTATGTTATTAAAGTTAAAAATATTAACAATTTCAAGAAAAACAGACCAACCAACCTGAATGAATCAGCCAGTAGAAATTAATAAAAAATGGAGAGCATTAGACAAAAATGCTGCTCATTGAGTCAGCATACAGTTTACATGAATACGAAATTAAAAATCTACAAAATCATCACTTAATACAGAAGATACTTAGCGTTAACATGACCTGCTACCTATCAACTATAAATAGACTTGCTATATACTTATATTTATTATTATTTAACCCTAAAATGGTATCATAGATGAAATTTCACCTCAGGCAAATTGACCATCTGAAATTTTTAGAAAAACCTAATAACTGTTAACAGTGATTTTTCTTGCATAAATATATGAGGACACTATAAAAGAATGTTATCATGAAATACAACATTCAATAATGATCATAATACATTTAATTGCATTTAAATGTCATTATTAAACTAAAACGATATACAGGGTGTCCAGGAAGTAGTGCGCCAAAATTAAGGGGATGGTAACTTGGGTGACCTACCAGAATATCAAAATATGACCTTAGTGAAAACCTCACCGTTTTCGAGATATTTGGGTTTTTATGAAAAATTAAATTTCAGAGTATTGACTAGTTGGTGCATATGAAAAGACATGTTCTAATTTTTTTTTTTTTTGCTAAAATATTCTATATAAGTTGCCCTACCTGGCAAGCATGTCATTTTTTATTACTAATACAAAACCGTCGCGTAAAAAAAACAAATCAAATTTTTTTTTTGCTGTTCAAAATTATTTGACTCTACTTTGACCTTCACTGGTGAAAAAAAATGTACTAGGCAGTGATGGGAAAGCAATTCAAAAAATTGCTTAATTAATGCAGATTTCAGAATCACCCATTTTATTCATGAATAACAAGATATTGCCATGTTCATTTTAAATCAAATTTAATTTTTCATAAAACTCAAATATCTCGAAAACGGTGAGGTTTTTACTAAGGTCATATTTTGATATTCTGGTAGGTCATGAACCAAGCTACCATCCCCTTAATTTTGGCGCATTATTTCCTGGACACCCTGTATACATAAGCATATACTGGGGTGAAATTTCACCCATAATATCCTTAACGTGATTTATTTTGATGATACCTTTTAAGGGTTAAACATGAATCTTATGGTGGGCATTGTGACTGAAAAGTCTTTTGTGCCAAAACCACTTTAAAGAAAGGACGATATGTTACCCTAAAGAACGCCAAAAGTTTTAATAGAAGAGGAATGATTAGTCGAGTTCAGAACCTCCTGATTTAAGATCTTTCTTCTTAATCATGCTAAAACAGAACAAGCACACTGACGTGTGATGAAGTTTTAATCTTCTCCAAGATATACAGGGTGTTCAGAGGTAAGAGGGGGTGAAAGGTCAGACCGAGACAAGCAAAAAATCGTATGGGTGGGGGGGGGGGCATCTCGCACCGTTTGGCAGTTACAGGGTGATTCGTAAATCAGGATTTTGCCTTATATGGGAACCGCTCTTGTATTTTTATCTTTTTTTCTACGCATCGCAGCGGCCCCAAACTGATTTCAAAAAATCACTATGTGGAAGCCCTTTCCAAAAAAGTTTACACCACCCCCCTATCCCCAACCCCTTGGCCACAATCCCCCCTGGAAGTTGAAAAAATTAACTTTTATTTCACGATTTTTCATCTTTCGCCCCACTTTTCTCCGAAATTCATGCTATTAACATACCTACTTTTTATTTTTTTTAAGTTGCCTATCTAATTACCTTTTCAAAAAGGTGCAACATGCCCAGGTAGAAAAGGGTTGCAAAAGTCCTGAAATTAAAACATCCTCACAGGTACCTAATTACTTTATTGCACCATAATGGAAAATGTCGTTAAGTAAACAATTTTTATGACAGCAAGTTCGGAAATGTTTGTTTAGGAAACAGAGGTAGTACATTTTTATTATTTCAGCAAAACAGTAATAAAATAATAAATGTAATCTCGTTAAATAGCGTTATTAGTTTATTATATCCAGTATTGACTCTTAAGTATCCTGACGCTCCGTTTCTAATACCTCCTAAGAATTATGATATAAAAATGGGTAAGTTTGAATGGACATTGACCACAGTTGAAGAAGCAATCGATAAAACCGGGTGTTTAATAGAAAAAATTAAGATAAAATGGCAGAATTCAGTGTGGAAGAGTCTGCCGATATAATTTACGTGTACGGTTTAGTAGACGGAAATGATAGTGAGGCCGTACGACAATACCAAAGGAGATTCCCGAATCGACGTGTACCCGACAGATGAAGTTTACTCAAGACCAATCAACACCAGAGAAGAATTAGTTACCAGGATTGTGACTGCAGCCACGAAAATACGGGAGAGACTGGCTACCATAGACCTCAAACACGAAATAAGACGAAGGCTACTTGCATGTATCGAAACTGGCGGAGAACATTTTGAACAGCTTTTGAAGGACATACGTTTTAATTGTAATTAGTTTTTAAGCGAACAAAATGTATTTTTTAGTTAACTTAAGTATAATTTCTTAAAAATTCGAATTGTCATGATATTCTGTAAAAGGATTTTTGTAAATAAATTTTCGTATCCTTTTCCTACCTGGGCATGTTGCACCTTTTTGGCGAGGTAATTAGATAGGCAACTTAAAAAAAATAAAAAGTAGATATGTTAATAACATGAATTTCAGAGAAAAGTGGGGCGAAAGGTGAAAAATCGTGTAATAAAAGTTAATTTTTCCAACTTCCAGGGGGGATTGTGGCCAAGGGGTTGGGGATAGGGGGGTGGTGTAAACTTTTTTGGAAAGGGCTTCCAAATAGTGATTTTTTGAAATCAGTTTGGGGCCGCTGCGATGCGTAGAAAAAAAGATAAAAATACAAGAGCGGTTCCCATATAAGGAAAAATCCTGATTTACGAATCACCCTGTAACTGCCAAACGGTGCGAGATGCCCCCCCCCCCCACCCATACGATTTTTTGCTTGTCTCGGTCTGACCTTTCACCCCCTGCAGTATTGACCTCTTACCTCTGAACACCCTGTATATATATAATTGTGTATTTTTTTAGTAATCAGCCATTTGATGAAATTGAATAAATTAAATGTATAGTAACCATACCTTATAACTTATACAGGGTGTCCCATAGGAATGTGTGAAAACTTATGAGCCACTATTTTCTAACAAATGGAGAGATCGGAAAAATGTAATATAAATACTTTTTAATAAAGGAAAGTCGTCATTTTTATTTCATGTCCATTTTATTATAAAAAAATTAAATCTATTTAATACAAAACAACTAATTTAAAAAAGTAGTAAAGAACGTTAGTTACTAGTGATATATATTTTCGATATTTTAACCATCTAATTTGCCACAAATATCCATATGCTTTCTAAAATTATTAAAAACATGTTCTAACGTTTCATTTGAAATGCCATTGACGACCTTCTCAATGTCTTTAATAAAATCCTCAACTGTTTTTTGGTTATTTTCATAGCAGAGCTCTTTAATGTAGCCCCATAAAAAGAAATCACATTAAGTGAGATCTGACGAGTAAGGTGGCTATTCTATTCCTTTTCCCCTAGCAAAGCGTGGGTACCTTAGGCCAATAACTCGATCGCCATAAAATTTATTGATGATACTTCTTGTGTGCGATGAGGTGCTGCTCCGTCTTGAATAAAAAAAAAAAGATTTAACGTGGCTCCTCTTTTTCGCATGAGAAAGGATTTGGTGTCTAACATCCCTTTGTACTTCTCTCCGGCGATAGAAGATTCAAAGAAATGCAGGTAGATACCTTTTATGTAGATGGTTCACAGTTCACAAATATATATTATTAATAATTCACGTTTTTTACTATATTTTTAAATTAATGGTTTGTATTAAATAGATTTAATTTTTTTATAATAAAATGGACATGAAATAAAAATGACGACTGTCCTTTATTAAAAAGTATTTACATTTTACCGATCTCTCCATTTGTTAAAAAATAGTGGCTCATAAGTTTTCACACATTCCTATGGGACACCCTGTATATAGGGAAACAAATTATGTAAAAAAATTTTATATCAATTTTTCAGTTTACAGTAGGAGAAAGATCGATTTAATAACTGACGCACCTGCATGGTCGTTCCTTTACAATTTTTTCATTAGAATGTGGTTTTAATTGTCACAAGTCCAATTACTGCTCTCTCACTGTTAACAAATAAAGGAGGGATGTGGTGTTGTTATGGTTTGTAGTTCGTTTTTGCACTCTCTGGAAAAACCAACTACAAACCAGTATGTCTAGAACCAACATCTCTTTAATAACTGCCGCTGAAATAGCTCTTTGGCAGAAGCCAATTGAAATAATAAGAAGATTCGTAGGAATTTAAGAAAATGCGGCTAAAAGTAAGAATTCCAAAGGGTCGCTTACGACTAGTGAGGATTAGCAGCTCTCTCATTTCAGTTCCAAAATTTATATGCCTGCGAAATTTAAACACGACAAGGCGCATACAAGAGTGTTTTACGCGCCGAACGCCTGAAACGTGATGTTCTGCAAATTAATTTACATATTTCAAGCACAAGCGGTTCCAGAGAACAAAAAGAGCCGTGCTGAGCCAAGGCTAACGTAAATCTTCCTTACTTCAGCTTCACTATTAGCCAAACTCTAGCGAATCATGCAACTCCCGCGCAGACCTTGCATTTAGCAGAACTAATAAAAAAGTATGTACCTGTGTGAGGTGCCGTCAGACTCAGTATTACGTGAAAATGACAGGGTAATTAGCATAAAACTCACTGCTCTTATCACTTCCAAACACCACAAGCTTGTCGTGAATCGTCCGAATTCGGTTCTTTATTCAATCGCTATTAATAGTGTCGAGCGCATGCTGATTTCGGCACTAATTCGAAACTCTTGCCGCACACTTCGATTAGCAAGCACAACCGCTTTGGTGCAGATTGCCGATTCGACGGTTATTGAAAAGTTTTGACTTTCACTGCACCACGCGAAATGAGGTGAAGATAATTACTGCCAGCGGATCTGAAGAATCGTATTTTTCCCAGCCGAGTGTGGCTAGACTACTTCGCGACTCAGCGATTACCTTCAGTCATGCTCGCGTACACCACAGCGCGCTATATTTTATGTTTCACAAACAGAAAGAGCTTTGGCTGCGGACTAAACCGCTTGAGAATTTTTAGTCGCAACGCTGCCAGAGGCCAATTTACATATTCAAATCACATATCTGAGTAAATAGCGTGTGGGGCATCCTCAGTGTGTGGCAACTGAGTAAGCTCTTTTAGCTAGTTTGAGCTTCAGCTGATCTTTTCTCGCTTGATGATGTTCGCGATCTTGAGAGTTCTACTCCCTTCACGCAAAACAATTTGAAAATTGTGCACGTTTAACTTTAACGTGCAATTAAAGTTAAACTACTTTAAGTTTCAAATATTTATATTACTCATATATGGAAACATCGAGCAGTAATTTCAAAATTAATTAAGAATAGATGCATTAGTATATATATTATTATCTAATAATTGTCGTAACATCGCTCGTCGCATTCGCATGAGGAAATAATAACTATCATGAACATTCTAGCTTTAATTAAAAAAATGTTATTTATATATTTTAAAAATATCAATTGCCAATTTTCATGCAAATTCCTCAATATTTAACCTTTGGCAGTAAATGTAGAAAACAAATTTGACATCAGCTTCACCGAAATATTTAAACTTTGACAGCCTACCATTGTGAATTCATAAATGTTTTTCTAAATCTCCGAAAACTCTGTGCACTTAAAGTTACGTAATGTAGGCTGCCATTAATTTGCAAAAATGCAGTTCATAATACACGAAAAGCCCCCTTGACTAAAATGTTGATTATTACTTTGGATTATTGGATCCGTAATCTTCAATTTCCAATGAAGAATTTGAAATTAGCAACTTCAAAAATCCCTAGATGTTCATCTATTAGCTGGAATGTCCAAAAGCGAGTAAATTCAAAATCATCGACCAACACAATCTCTTCTAACAACATATTTTCGCACCCAATGAAAGTTTTCCCTGATGAGAGAACATACGTATATAACCTTCTCAATGCATCCCAGTAACTTACTATGTATATGGTGAGGAAGTTATAATTAAATAAGTAAACAAACAAAAACAAGCGCCGTATTTAAGTACATATACAAGTTTCTTTTCTACGTTTGCACTTTACAGAATCTGACTCGGCAACACACATTATTGTGCTAAGTCCACAGTTGATGATAAGTTAAGAAAAAAAAGTTCAAGATTATATTTGAATTAAACGTAAAAACATATCTGGCGGGGTCCGGGTCCTAAACAGTTCAATCTTTCAGAGATCAGGCGTAAGGATTAGCTGAAACCATATTTCTAAAAAAAATCGCAAAAGAATGTTTATTTTCAGGCTGAAACCCCTGAAACTGTGTACAATTTTTAAATAACTTCAATTTACCAAAATTATCAAAAATAAGCGAATTCCATGACAAAACATTTTGTGTTCCTATATTATTAGTAACTGAACTGTATTTTTTTTAGCTGCCAAAGTGTTCACGAATACACATTAACCGTTTTATGAAATTGAGTTAAAGAATTTCGTCTTTTCCTTTTCGCGAAGATTTAGACGATTTAGGGTTATAATATAGTATACCAATGCTAGTTAACTTATTCGGTTGGAGTAGTTACTATGTCCACTAAAATAAATCAAAATAGTAACAATTGTGGTTTTATAAAACCTTTGTAATACACGGGTGTTATTTTTCACATAAGTCAGAAGTCGTTAAATTTTTTTACAAGCCAGTATGTGCTAAAAAACCATCTTTTAGGGTATGGCGCAGGTATACAAATAGCATACAAAGTGGCGAATGAGCAATTGCCTAATGGGATTTATGCTAATAACCAACATAATTTATAAAATTAAACGAATAACTCTCCGTTCCATACAAAGATCAACCTCAGACTACCTTAACCTCTGGAATTTTACTGAAGTTTTAACCCTTAACGGACGCACTATTGCTGCTACGCGAATCGGATGCAGAAGCTTTAGTTAACCAAAGTTGCGCTTTCATATTTCTCAGAAAAATATAAATTTGTGTACCTACTTCTGAGAGAAGCAAGGAAAATAATAAACTCCATCAGATTATAGCGTGTTAATAATAACGTTTGTCTATCTCAGATACGAAAATGTAATGCTACTGGATAATGAAAGTGAATCGAACACTATAAATTAAATAACCTAACTGATAACTTCTACATTATTTTGTTGCAATAAAACTAGTTATCCAATTAATTCAATATTTTTTTGTCCTTTCTTGTTCCCTTAATTATTTTCAATTAATTAAATGTTAGTAGTTTACATAGAGATACATACAGAGATTACTTACTAATTTGCTACAACCAATAAACGATCCATATATATATCAATTATATGCTGTTAAAATGTATTAAGTAATCTATATATAGAAAGATAATCTGCCCGCGATTTACGGGATTCAAATGTAACCGCTTATGAAATACAAATGTAGCATACAGCTTCATAAACAAACAATTATGTGCAAATGTCTTACGGAAGTACTATACTATATTTCACAAAAGTATCTAAATGAAAACATTGGTTAGCTGCGTGAAGATGCTTGGATAAGCTATTACGATATTTACAACTAAAATTAACAGAAAAACGTTTAATGTAATGAGGAACAACTTAGAGCTTCGGATGTAAAAACAAAATAATTCAAAAAGCATTTCGGATGCCTAACTTTGTCATAATACAACTCAAATTATTCAGACATTTTCCCAATAGACAAAAACGTTTCAATAAAAATAATAGATATAAATATATATGCTTGATTTGTTTCATTACTTTCGATCAAGAAGCCATTATTTATAAATATTTATTATCAACATACATGCACAAAAATATGCAGACTGTTTCAAAAATATGTACAGGGTGTCCAATAGGAAATTGCGAAAACTAATGGGTCACAATTTTTTAACAAATGGAGAGATCGGTAAAATGAAAATACTTTTTAATAAAGGAAAGTCATTTTTATTTCATGTCCATTTTATTATAAAAAAATTAAATCTATTTAATACAAACCATTACTTTAAAAATATAGTAAAAAACGTGAATTATTAATAATATATATTTTTGAAATGTGAACCATCTACATAAAAGGTATCTACCTGCATTTCTATGAATCTTCTGTTGCCGGAGAGAAGTACAAAGGGATGTTAGAGACCAAATCCTTCCTCATGTGAAAAAGAGGAGCCGCGTTAAATCTTTTTTTTTTATTCAAGACGGAGCAGCACCTCATCGCACACAAGAAGTATCATCAATAAATTTTATGGCGATCGAGTTATTGGCCTAGGGTACCCACGCTTTGCTAGGGGAAAAGGAATAGAATAGCCACATTACTCGTCAGATCTCATTCGATTTGATTTCTTTTTAGGGGGGTACATTAAAGATCTCTGCTATGAAAATTACCAAAAAACAGTTGAGGATTTTATTAAAGACATTGGGAAGTTCGTCAATGGCATTTCAAATGAAACGTTAGAACATGTTTTTAATAGTTTTAGAAAGCATATGGATATTTGTGGCAAATTAGATGGTTAAAATATCGCAAATATATATCATTAGTAACTAACGTTCTTTACTACTTTTTTAAATTAATTGTTTTGTATTAAATAGATTTAATTTTTTTATAATAAAATGAACATGAAATAAAAATGACGACTTTCCTTTATTAAAAAGTATTTATATTACATTTTTCCGATCTCTCCATTTGTTAAAAAATTGTGACCCATTAGTTTTCGCACATTCCTATTGGACACCCTGTATATATCTGGATAACTTTTAAAAGGTTATTGCTACAGGATTAATTTTTATAGAAATTGTATCGAACAATAAAATGTATATGGTATTTTGGTTAGTAAGGCAACAGGCATCCAAAATCCACCTCCAGTGGCGAGGCGCTGAGGAGTTGAGTGGGATTACACTCAAAGACGACAATATGATCTCTGGAAAAATTCCTACGACCTTCCGAAGTTATTGTCCTGCAGGCAAGTCCCCATTCCACAGTAGGCCGAAACGTGAATTTTAATGAACAATATTAATAACTCCCTCCTTATGAATAGATATTTAGTAAAAGTGGCCTACTCTTATGTTTTTACGCGTTATTACCTAGGCGTTGAAGAGGTGAAAAGGGAGGGAATGAATTTTATCGTAAATGATTGATAGCAACAAGATGCATTTCGTTTCACATATTTCAGGATCATTAAGTACATTTCTGGCGTAATTTTTTAAACCTAAGGATTGAAGGAGTGCAAACAGAGGGGATATATCCCCAAAAATGGCTGAAAATATTTTCGACAAACTAAATAAACCTCTTTTTTCGTAAATCCAAACCAGTCAAATCTGTATTTATACTTTTCAATTTAAAATAATTTCGGTACGTATATTCTTTATTGAAAAAGCTACTTTTATAAAGTAATCGTATTGATAAAACTGTCGAAATATATATATATAAGTAAAGGAATAAATAAATAAAAAGACAATAATATGATAATAATAATAAAAATTTAAAAAAAATTTAACTAAATTAGTAGCGTTAGAATCCGTCAGAGGCAAATAAATATTTCTTCAGAGCAAACTGACTGGCATGCACATGAAAGAAATCTACATCTTGCGTTGACTTACAAAGCGAGACATACGGTAGCAAAGATAGTTTAAGTACTGATTATTGTTCTTTAACACAAACTTAGCTCGAAGATGATGACGAATAAACTATACTAACAGACAAATTAATAAGTGAGAAGATACGATACCCGCAACTTCTCAACGCTTTTACCAAAAGGGGAATGTCAAGAAAAAGCAAACGATCAGTAGTATATGATGAGACAGCAAGTGGATTTTTCTATAGCAAATATTTATTCAAGATTTGTGAGTGAATGGGCTATTACATATTTTCGGTCATGTATAACTGCAAAAATATTCATATCGAAGTGCCCCATATATCCTTGAACGCACAAGACTAGTATCTCAAAAATTGGAAAATCGCACTGTTTATCGACAGACGACAATAATATCAAAACTGTAATTAGAGTTACTTATCTTATATTAAAAAATGTAATAAGACATAATTATTATTTTCGCAATATCTATATCTTAAAGCATATAGCGCGCTTGGGTGTAGGAAAAAGTTCGTGGCGTTTTTACCGATAGATGGCGTCAATTGCAAATAACTCAGGAAACACAAACCGCAGCGACACTAAACGCTCGTTGGAAAAGTGATAGTTGGAACGTTACTATTAGTGTGTAAACATCAAAATTGGTGCAGTGGTTGGAATGTTGTTTGCGTTTGAAAATGGAGATAAATAATAAAAAATTGAGCTATATTTTGCAATATCGCATATCACAGAGACAGCGTTATTCGAAGAACCCTCAAACTACATTTATGTAGGATAGTCATCGGTTTCCCTTTTCATGTTAATAAATCTAAAGAATGCCTTCGAGGCTCTTTAACTCTACAGAGATTCTGGTTGTAGAGCTGCGATGATTGGGTATGAAAATTATTGTAAGCTTCGATAAAACCATCATAAGAAAGGTCTTCCTCATTTATATTTCTTCTAAGGTCGTTATCGGACCAGGGAGGTAAAGTAGAAGATCCTCGGCGTTCATAAGGATAACAGTCTGTAAAGATTTCCGAGACCTTGGTATCAAAAGCAGTCAAGGCCGAGTCGATATTGTCGTTCAGTAACAGTAGGTCGAAATCAGTGGAAGAAATTCTAAAAAAAATGCCTGTCTAGTAAGTTCTTGATAGAACTTTTTTGATTAAGACCAGTACAGAAAAAGAACCAAGGAATGAAAATACCCTAGACGATAAATTATCATCAGGGTAAAAAATACCATCATAATTACATACCCATACTATGCAGGGTAGGTTAAAGACGCCTATTAAAATAAGATCGTCAGACGTATTCATCAAATTCTGAATGAAGTCAAGGCAATTAATAAGTACCTTACATCATAGAATTTGTTATTATTAATATCTAAGATATTAACCATATTCTGCATAAAAAAAAAAATTTTTATGTGCAAGAATAATTTTTAGAGCAAGAAGCTCCACGTCAAATAAACAAGAACAATCGCGGAGTGAATTTAACCCGATGTTAAGATTATTCCTGCACGCAATGAGGACCCCGCCACCACTATTTTCCGACCCATCGTATATATCCTTACGAAAGACCTGATCGGCATCACAAAAACCGTGATAAAGCCATGAGCACGATAATATCAAAGGTGGCAGCAACAGATTGCTTTATTGCAATTATTTGTGGAAACTGTTAAAGATCCATAAATTGATGCATCGTAATTAGATTCGAATTTTTTCATTCCAGTTATTGTTTACTTTGACTATAAGCAGTACCATTGTTGATTATATACTTTCGACAGAATTCATACTTTGTTTTTTTTATTTACCATTTTTAAAACATATAATAAAAATATAAAAATACAATTTTGAAGAGGCTCTAAATCTTTCTGCATGAATACTTCTTTCCAAATCATCAAAAAATATTTGTGGTATTTCTTCTATGGCTTGTTCTTCCTCCATAATATCATGATCATCATCAAAATAAGTTTTTTCATCTACACCATCCGACTGTGAGTCTCTTAAGAGGCTAACAGTCTCTTAAGAGGCTAACAGTCTCTTAAGAGGCTAACAGTCTCTTAAGAGGCTAACAGTCTCTTTGTTGAAGTGTATTAAGTTAACAGCTTTTGAAATGTTGTAATTAGAAAATTCTGATAGAGAGAAGTTATGAAAAAGAGTTTGTTTTAAATTCCTATAACACCTATATGTGGATGGATTTTTCTCGTAAGTCCCTTTAAACCCTCTGATCATTGAAATAAGATTTTCCAAAGGTGACGAAACTCATTTCAACTCAAGAACGCCCTCTGAAGAATGAGAATAGCAAGAAAAATTCGAAGGCAGAACAAAAACTAATACAACAACTAAAAACACCGGGACACTATTAATGTCTAACCACGGAGCTGTTCACGAAAATCACAAACGCAAACTGTAATAATCAAAGCGCAAACCAAAGTGTGTGTCGTGTGGACCGCTCTTTAGAATGTTAATTCACGACAATTACACAGGTCAACATTTTATCTAGGCTTGTGCACGGGAATCGAAGATGGTATCCTACGGTTTTTGGGTCGCTGATTACGATGAGCGAGTCGGTTAGGCTCCATCACGTCAAGTTCAAAGTTATTTGAAGGTCAAACGGTCAAAAAACCTTCCAAAAATCTGAAAAAATTAATCGACATGTTTTTGAGGTCGCTGAATCCGAATCCGGTGATTATTTTTACTTTGCATGCATCCTCGAGGTCATTCAAGGTCATTTGAAGGGGTTTTGAGAAAAATGCTAAGTACCATCCGAAAAATCTGAAAAAATTCATACGTATGTTTTCGAGGACCCTGAATCTGAATCTGAGGTCAGTCGACCTCATTTCAAGATCATTTGAGGATCAAACGGTCAAAAAACCTTCTAAAAATCTGAAAAAAATTCATAGACGTGTTTTTGAGGTCGCTGAATCCAAATCCGGTGTTCATTTTTACTTTGCATGCATCCTCGAGGTCATTCAAGGTCATTTTAAGACAGGTATTCTGGTTCTGTGGCACAATTGTGCATTTCGCAGATTGAAATTGTTCAATTTTTTCATTTGGATTGGAAGGTTTTTTGACCGTTTGACCTTTAAATGACCTTGAACTTGACGTGATGGAGCCTAACCGACCCACTCATCGTAATTAGCGACCCCAAAAACCCTAGGATACCATCTTCGACTCCCGTGCACAAGCCTAGATAAAATGTTGACCTGTGTTATCGGACTACTTTGGAGGAGGGAATGCCTTTTTACTTTTATTTTATAACGATCCCAAAGCTAAATATAATTTCAAAAATATTAACCAATTTTGTTTTCGTTAAAAACAAAGCAGCAGTATTTACTATTTGAAGTAGATATAAGAAGAAATTGTACTTGTTATTGCTTCGGAGCGGTTAAAACAACTTGATTTCCCTTTTCAGTGTAACTAGAGACATCTATTATGTGATACAGTAAACCATCTGGCATCTGGAGATAACTATTTATATAAAATCAATGTTTTCAATTCGCTTTTTTTGTTTACGCTTGTCAAAACATCATCTTTTAAGTTTCAAGGTAGACGAGCGATTCGAAGAAGAGGGGCTACATCCTTTTTGGGAGTGGAAAATCTTCCTGTTTTAACCCATTAACCCATTAATGTGCAAAAACAGAGTTTTACGCACGCAAGGTCAATCGCACGAATAGAAAATTGGGGCGATTTGCTTCCAAAATCGTATATAAGGGGTTTTTGACGATGCTCTTTCGGTATCTGGCATTTGTTTTGCATAAAAGCTTCAAAAAATCTATTATTCGGAATGTCCAAACTCTCGCAAACAATGCTTTTGAATTTTTTGTTTTGCAATGTTATAAAAAACTTACTTAGAATGTAAACTTCCCTTTTATCCTGCCATTTCATTATAATTATTTTATTTTTAACACTAGCATTACATTCCCCTTTCTTTATAGGTAATATCTTTAGTTGCGACCAATCTTGTTTTTTCTTATTGTGCAAATTACATCTGTTTTATAGGTGCAGAGTTTTTCTGCAAGTGGTATACTAGTGCGCCAGTTGTCTAAATATAATCTATATCCGGGGTCTAAAAAATCATGGCATAATTCACGAACAATCCATGTAGAATGTTTATATTCCGCATAATATGTACCATAATCGCTATCCTTTTCTGTATACATACAGAAATTCCATATATATCCAGATCCACTTTCACACAACACATAAATTGTTATTCCGAAACTACTTCTTTTTGACGGTATGTACTGTTTCCCCGATAAACGACCCTTCCACATTAGTAATGACTCGTCAACATTTCGACAATATATAAGGTTTTACATTTTTGTAGAATATTTTGAAAAACAGTTTGAATTTTTGAAACTTTACTATAATTTTTATTGTGGATAAAAAAATGCAAACGAAAAAAACAGAATAATCAAGCGTTCCAGACTGAGATTTGCAAGCATTAGGAAAATGTGATGAAGACATGTAGGGTAGGGCGGGGCTAGTTGAGCAACTTTTCACTTGAGCGGCATAGCTCCCCAACAATAAGTCTTAATGGCTTGTTATGTATACTGATGAGTAAGTAATTTATCCCTTTCCAAAAGTGTCCATAGTAATTTTTTTCTAACAAATCGCATTTAAAAGCTACAGCCGTTTAAGTGAAGAAAGTCAGAGATGCTCAACGTACCCCACAGGTGAGGTAAGTTGGGCAAGGGTATGGGGTAAATTGGGCAGTTAGAAATTCTAGCCAAATTATGGGTTCAATGTTTACTAGACATGAAATAAAATTTCTATTTTACAATCAACTTTTTATTTATAGTATTTTAGTGGCATAACAGGGAAACTAAAAGTAATTTTCTTCTAATATTATAAAAAAATAGAATCAACAAATACTCAACATATCTTTAGCTTAACTTTTGGATTAGAACTCAGTCTTTCTACTTAAAATCAGTCTTGAACATTTATATGATTATCAATAAAGCTTATACTAAAAAAGAAAATATTAATGAGATCTTGGAAACTTAATAATCGTTGTCGCTGTTGCAATTAATACAAACAAAAGTAACTATTGCTCAACTAACCCCAACCCAAAAATTTGAAACAAAAGTAAGGTTATAAAAAAACTGTTAGAATTATTTCCAAAATCTTTATACATACCAAAAATATACTAAATTTATGGAAGTTTAACACTTACCTGATTGAAAACGGATGATATTTAACTTGTATAGAAGAAATATTCCCATTCAAAATTTTTTTACTTTTTGGTCGCTAAATAAACAAAGCGTGCCTGTATTTCACTCGATCGACAAGTCGTCACTGGCGGTTGCGCTATGAGTTCCTCCCCCGCGACCGCTTCTTTCCGCAGTTTGATGCATTAGCATGCGATGTATAGTTTCCGTGATATTTCGATTGCCCAACTTACTCCTATGCTCAACTAGCCCCGCCCTACCCTACCCTACTATCCGAATATTTCTAAACATTTTAGCTACACTCATTCCCTATAAGTGTAGCGACTGCAGAACGTAGCTTTTCGGCTCTTCGACGTTTAAAATCTTGGTTACGATCTACTATGGGAGAAGAAAGATCAACCAGATTGACAATACATTCCGACATAAAAGTTGACCCAGAATCGATTCGCGAAATCTAATAGGCGAATAATCTAATTTATTTATTATGTATGGAGTTTCTAAAGTTTTTTAAAATACATATTATTATTATTTATCAAAATATTATTATTATTATTATTATTATTATATTGTTTATAATAATAATAGTATTTTGTTGTTGTTGGGGTTGTAATTAAAAATTAATAGGTCTCCTACAAGCCATGACCCCTACCGTGAAATTTTTCTGTATCCGCCCATGATACAGATTAAATATTCTTCTTCTTCACGATTTCATTTCCTTAGTATCTATCTGATTTCTAAAAACGTTCTGACAATGTCAATGCAACAATTAAAATTGCACAAATATTTTAAAAGCAATCTGTTAAGAGTATAGTAGCCCTATATAACTTCATTCTACCTACAATGACGGAAATTATGTGAAATCTACCTATGTAGACCGGGAAATTTATGCACATTTGCATATTTAGAAAACTACAACTCGACCCGTCCTTTGGGAGGGCACTAAATTTTAGCTCCAATTCATACGTTTAGCAGAGCTGGTATACCTATATGCCCGACAAAGTGCTTTCTGATGTGAGGGGAGACTCCCCCGGCTGTGTATGCTCATGCATGCATACATTCTACATCGTCCTTCGTGATCTTCGATGACCCAAAAAAGAAAAAAAACTTTCACCCTCATTACTTTGGAAATCTACATAGGGAAGGTCTGTACACTGCCATTATTCCCCGGTGCCTACTGAAAGGGAACAGCACCATAAGGCCGGAAGGTGTATCCCAAAATGATAATAGCTCAAAGAGCGAGCTCATTGAACCGAAAGGGACTCCACTAAACATCAACAGAAGCAACTTTCAGAACCGTTCATTTTCGAAACACCTGTTAATGGCCCGACCGGCGAGTTCCCATTTATTAATTTCTAGTGCAAAAAGCAAAGTAAAAAATTATGTTGTGTTATGAAGATGACAACCATGTACCATAAATTATTCCATTCATTCATGGCAGCATCTTCAATCCAAGAACGCAGTATCTCATATTAAAACACCCCCAAAAAGCACTAAGGGTGCCGCATAAATTAGTTCACTCATGAGGGAGTGCAATTCTTTTTTATTATCTTCCACAGAAAAATTGAGAAACTTGGACTTACTGTGTTAATGAAAGCATAACTTTTGCCTAAATTACATGTGAAATATTCCAACCAGTAATTGATTAAAGTATAGCAAGATCGAAACCAGTAGCAATTCTCACATTTTAGAAAATATTATGATGGCGACACACTTCTATGAGTGAAATTTAATTCCTGAGAATTAGCAATCACCCGCAGGAATAGTAATTCGAAATCACAAAACCTTTTGCGGCCTCTATCCTACTTTCCTCGGTCATAAGCTTTCAGTATCAAATGTTACCATAGTCGTAGTGTTTATGAATAGTACACAAGCAACAAGTATATTGCTTGTAATCAGTTCCTTACATGGACGGAAGAACGGGCCGATTGAGACTTTTATTATATCATTTTCACCTAATTCAATACTTATACTTAGAAGGGGAAAACCTACTGGGAAAAAATGCGACTAACATATATGTACAAACCACCATTTTCCAATATACATAGCTTCTGATCACCTTAATTTATTTACACTGGATCCCCTATATTCTATAATAATCCGGTCATCCTTGACGATCCCACGTTCGATGCAGTGCTTCCTGCAGTAATTTGTAATATTGTCTGTGCTCATAAAGGGTCATCCAAATGTGACGCCTAGATGTCAGCACTACATAATTTTTACACGTGACATATTTTCAAATGACATAAGCCATTTTGTTTTATTAGAAGGTAGTACAATTTTAACCATGGACAGGTACACATTGCAACAACGCGTTTACATCATTCAAACTTTTTATGAAAATGGGCGTTCTTTGAAAAATACCCATCGCAAAATTCGTGATTTTTTTGGTGTAAATAATCGGCCAAATCAATCTTCAATTCAAAGATTAGTGAAAAAATTCGCAGAAACTGGTTGTGTTACTGATAAACCAAAAAGTGGAAGACCAAAGTCTGTACGCACAAATGAAAATATTGCTGCTGTTAGTGAAAGTGTTGAAAATGAACCGACAACATCAATTTCGCGTCGTTCGCAAGAATTGGGCATATCTTATGGCTCCTTATGGAGGATTTTGCATAAAGATTTGCATTTACACGCTTATAAAATTCAATTAACCCAGGAATTGAAAGAAAGAGACCATTTACAACGTCGTAATTTCGCTAGTTGGATTATTGAACAACGAACGACAGATCCATTGTTTTCAAGCAAAAGGACCCCGCACATTTTGTATGGAAAAGTGCGTACAGTCAAATCGACTGAAAATTTAGTATGTTGTACTTCAGGACATCCTGATCAAAAGTTCCCATGGGCGCAACTTCAAAAAATGGTCAGTTTTAGAGATACAGGGTGTTTCATTTTAATAGATGTACTCACATATCTCGAAAACTACGCATCCTAGAAAAAAATGTTTCGGACAAAAGTTATAGAGTACCACAAGGGTTAACTAGCGGTGACCTTGCCTTTGACCTTGAAGTCAAGGATCAAGGTCATTTCAAGGTCAAATCAATTTTTACATAGTGATCCCTACTTCTGACCCCGGAAATGGAAAAAGCGCAACATTTTGCATGAACATGAACAATGAGTATATGTATGTCGCTAATATGTTTAGTTTCTTTAATTATTTCGATTACCAGCGTCTCTTATATTATCAAGTAAAGTGACGCTTGGATATTTGATATGAGGCTGGTGTCGCGCATACCCTAAGAACCATAACACACTTGCGACATGTGCACAGCAACCTAATATTCTCGAACCTGATACACAAGTACAGTAATAACCTCTTATAGGCTCATTATTCTGATCCTCATGAGGTCTATAAGTTATCCATAACTGATACCTTGTCGAATTTCGGAAGCTAAATCTAGCATTTCCCGAAAGTTTTGTTTCGTCACAGACGTACATAACTTGAAGTCATCATCAGATAGGGTATTTTGGCTTATAATAGCAAACTTATTTGCTTTTGAAACTTCATCCAAGTTGCTAAGGAAACTTTGCAAT
This sequence comes from Dysmachus trigonus, assembly GCA_949715965.1. Lineage (NCBI taxonomy): Eukaryota > Metazoa > Arthropoda > Insecta > Diptera > Asilidae > Dysmachus > Dysmachus trigonus. Next base: position 61,494,984 of record OX454320.1, read on the forward strand.
TGACTGCCAATTAGTCAGCCAGTCTCATATCAAATATCCAAGCGTCACTTTACTTGATAATATAAGAGACGCTGGTAATCGAAATAATTAAAGAAACTAAACATATTAGCGACATACATATACTCATTGTTCATGTTCATGCAAAATGTTGCGCTTTTTCCATTTCCGGGGTCAGAAGTAGGGATCACTATGTAAAAATTGATTTGACCTTGAAATGACCTTAATCCTTGACTTCAAGGTCAAAGGCAAGGTCACCGCTAGTTAACCCTTGTGGTACTCTATAACTTTTGTCCGAAACATTTTTTCCTAGGATGCATAGTTTTCGAGATATGTGAGTAGGTCTATTAAAATGAAACACCCTGTATCTCTAAAACTGGCCATTTTTTGAAGTTGCGCCCATGGGAACTTTTGATCAGGATGTCCTGAAGTACAACATACTAAATTTTCAGTCGATTTGACTGTACGCACTTTTCCATACAAAATGTGCGGGGTCCTTTTGTTTAGTGATGAAGCTCATTTCACAATGGATGGATTCGTCAATAAGCAAAATTGTCGTATCTGGGGTGATGAAAATCCTCGTGTTATTCATGAAAAATCTCTACACCCACAAAAAGTTACTGTTTGGTGTGCATTTTGGGCAAATGGAATCATTGGGCCATTTTTTTTCGAAGATGATGCTGGAAATGCTGTTACTGTGAATGCTGAGCGATACCAATCAATGTTGAGAGGCTTTTTATGGACACAGTTGAGTCATATTGATGTGTCTGACGTCTACTTCCAGCAAGACGGTGCTACATGTCACACAACTCGAGAAAACATTACGTTTTTGCGATCAAAATTTCCTCAACGTGTAATTTCACGAAATGCAGATTTCAATTGGCCTCCAAGGTCATGTGATCTAACACCATTAGATTTTTTTTTGTGGGGTTTTTTGAAAAGTCGAGTGTATGCTAACAAGCCACAAACAATTAATGATCTAAAGAACAACATTCAAGTTGCAATTCGTGAAATAACACCAGCAACATGTCGGAAAGTCATTGAAAATTTCGATATTCGGATTGATGCCTGCAGACGCAGTCGTGGTGGACATTTGAATGATATTCTATTCCACTTATAATTGTAATGGATCATACTTTTAATAAAAAAAAACAGCTTGAAAAAATTGCAAATAGTTTGTGTTTTATTTAAAAGAAACATGTAGGCGCGTTTTTTGGATGACCCTTTATTACTTACAACCGAGCAAAATCTCATGGATGTAATGGACTTAGTTTATGACGTTTCATTTCTGACTATCTTATACTCTTCTTCTTTCTTTCCGTTGCATTCTCTGTCTTGACTTTAAAATATTTTTGAACTGAAATCGATTTAAATAAGAAGTGTTTGTGTTGTTGGTTTCATTGTGATTTATACTTTGTTACACTAATAAATATTTACATACTTTCAATAGTGTATTAGTATTATATTTTCTACTTTCCAAAAGCACGTTGACTTTTTATATTTCTAAATGAATTAATAAATATTTTGGTTCTTACTTATATTAACCCATTAACGCCCAAAGAACCTAATTTTTTTGTGCAGTTTGAAACCTCATTCTTATAATTAAAGAACATTTATTTTCCAATAAAAACCATGAATCTTACTAGTTTTGAGTGTGCTCTTTCAGAATCTGTCGTCAAAATTGAGTTTTTTCCAATAGGAAATTAAATATGGCGACGTTTTCGAAAAAAAAGTATCAAAAAATTTGAAAATTTTTTTTTGTAATTTTTTTTCAAGGCAATAGAGTTTTGCAATGCAATTCTTACTATAATCAACGGTGATCGGAATATTTGAACTTACAGAAAAAATTTTTTTTACTGATCGCAATCACTCATAACCTTTTCAAAATGGCGGATTTTCTATAGTGCAAATATCCGAGTAAATGTTTCCTAAAGAAGTAGTAATTTTACTCAATATAGGGGTAACATTACAACAGACAAATCTACATTCCAATATATCAGTACTACTATCCATATGAGAACTTTCAATCTCTCGCTCCCTAATACCAATTTTACGCATTGCTGTATCATTATTACGTTTCGTTGTAAATTTGAAACGTTTAAAGTTGGCAAATGTTGTGCCAAAGTTAATAACTGTAAAATTACTCAAGTATTTTTTATAGTGCAGGGTGGGTTTTTTTTTTAACTTGCGACTTATTTATATTTAGAAAAATAATTTGATTAATTAATTAAATAATTAATTAAAAGTTAATATTTTCTATTTTAAATCCATAATATTAAATTAATAACCCTTTCATGTTTGTTTAATAATGGATATAATGTATTTATTTAATATTAATAATGGAAATAATTTTTTATTTTTAATGTTGTATTATTTTAACTTAAAAAGGTTCATATTAAAATCAAATACAATAAAATGACATATTATGTTAATCTGAAGATTTCAAAATTTGTATAAACCAACTCATTAATATATATAAGATATATCATACGGACCAAAATCAATTGGGAAACCTCTTCATTTTAAGCGATTTTTCTCTGAGCGTGTTATCAACACATTTTTATCAGTATATAATATTTCTTTGTAAAATTAGACCTATTGAATGTGACGCAAATCAGATAAGTGGTTTTCAAAATGTTGAACTGTCAAAAACTTCTAAACTTTGTACGATTGTCACAAAAGTACGTAAATGCGGTTTTTGGAGTCACTGTTTCCAAATCTGATTTCAAAATTTTTGAGTTCAAATTATAAATTTAATGCGATTTAAAAATAAACATATGGGCATTTCCCTGGTCGCTGATTTCAAATCGGCTGGGAAAATCTACGAATTCAAGATGGTATGCAGTCATGGAAATTTTTCTTTCATTATGGAATATGAAAGTAATGCATCGTTCTACCGATTTTTCTTCGCATTATCTCGGACATGATTTTTTTACCATTATTTAATATTTCCATTTCCTTTGGAACATGTCATTTTTGAGTCCACTTTTTGGTCTCGTCGTTCTATATTTTATAAAAATTAACAGTTCCACACGTTATCGAGTCCAAATTAAACATTGCTCTAAGAAAACATCCGTAAGAAAAATCCTTTTCCCAGATAAAAAAAAACGACAACAAGTGAGATCACATTTATCTTCCTTGTTTTTTCATTACATTTTTACATGTTATTAAAAATTCTCAATTTTTTCTCAATTTATTCCTGAAGAACCGACAACGAAACGTGACCTATTGTACACGGAGAAAAGTTTAAAGTAAATTTTACCAGGAAAATCTTGTAGTTTTTACTATAACCCATTGTAATGCGGGAACAGGTGAAGGTTAAAATAAAATTTACAATGGTACAATGTAAATTATACTTTGTGCGGTCATAAGTGAAAAGCCCTGAAGAATATATGCATCAAGAAATTTTTACAATGGTGCCATAGTAATTTAAGGGGGTAGTCCAGTGAAAAAAATTTTTTTTATAATTTTTTTGTTTTTTGCTTAAATCTACTCTACTACACCTCGAAAATACTCCCTTAAAATATCTAAGCAAAATATTGAATAGTTTTAAAGATACAGAGAGTTTTCGAGAGACGTGTAATCCAAGCGCTCGAAGGTCCCCTGGCGTGTTTCGGAGCAAGGAGGACTCTTGTATTTCTGTTTACCCCGCCCATTTCTTTTCGGTTTATAACGGTCTAGGTCCTTCTGCTTTGTATTTAAGGTTAGTTATGTATAGAGCAGGCATCGCGTTATGTATGGAGCAGGCATCGCTGACTAAGGTAAAATTAATTTTTTTTAGCTTTTTTCCGCAACAAAAACTTTAAACGCGTTTTTCTCAAAACAGCATTTTTTGACTCGGCGGACGTCAGATCTCAGAGTCTTTTGCTCCGATTGATCTAAAAATTTAGCTGTATATTTCTTGATTGTGTATCTATCGTCGGAACTAGAATTATTAAAATCCATTGTTTATTTACAAAGTTATAAACAAATTAAGCACCCGAAAAACACCCGAAAAATTCAAAATGCCGCCATTTTGTTATTTTTTATTGAAAATTAATAATTCTAGTTCCGACGATAGCCAATGTTCTACAGATTAAAACCTCGTTTGAATTTTTTGTTTCAAATGAACCGTTGCAGAGATTCGACGTCCGCCAACAAAAAAATTTTTTTTTTGGAGCGGCCATTTTGTCAGGATGACTCATAAAAAGAAAAAAAAAAATTTTTTTTTGTGTAGTTTAATAGTTGTACTATCATATGTCAAAAAGTTTTTTAATAAAAATTAATTGCTAATATGAAAAAAAAATCGTTGAAAAAACAGTTGTTTTCACTGGACTACCCCCTTAAGTAAAGGGCATGATAAAAATTCTTAAAAATATAAGAAAATTTAATATAGTTTAAAGTAAATTCTTACTTAAAGAAGTGTAAATATTACCTTAACTATTATTTACAAGGTTTCATTGAAAAATTACAATGGACCTGTAGTCAAAATAATAATGTCTATTGTACCAATTATAATAAAATATAATAATATTTAAATAGTGTCCTGACTGATCCGCAGTTACAATAGCTCCATAGTAATTTTTATAATAAACTTTTTTCCGTGTAGCAAAAATTAAAAAGTATTTCAAATTTAATAATATAAAGTTTTCTCTTTCTACTGCAAGAATCAAAGACCTTTATTCTGAAATCATATAATTTTTATATTCTTGTACCTACTATAGACACGGTGATCATGTTGCAGCCAGGATACAAAACACCACAGACATTCACTCAATAAGGAAAGAACAAACAATTCATGGCAGCACACAGATCCAAAGTGATAAAAGACGTCCAAAGCTATTAATGTAAAACCTGAATATCCCAATATACATAATCATGGCTGACATCTGCTTTACATATGAATACTGAAAATATAAATAACTTTTGACATTTTAACAAGTGACTTTAACCCAACAATTTTCAATTTAATACTGATAATACGCAAAAATACTCGAAAACTTAATTTATTTCAATGAAGTACGTAAACACTTTACAGAAGCTAATATCTTAGGGCATTAGCAAAGTTTTAATTAAAGTTGGCAGTCATTGCATACTTTGAAAACTCGAAATTGGACGACGATATACAATATACATACATTCATTTATATATGCAAAAGAAGATGCGTATATATTGTTGCACGCGACAGTAACTTCTTATCCTTTTAATTAGAGCAAAACATCTCCAGGAAGTGTGTTTTTCATTCTTTATTCTTTAACTTTATGGATTCACACATGAATATAAGTCCTACCTGAAGTCATCCATTCCCAATGAAACTAGTTGTGTTTGGTATTTTTTTCCTAAGAAAATTAAAAAGCCATAAACCAGTCTATTCATCTTTTTCAATGCCCACATAAATAGTATATATTTATATATATGGTATCAGGTCAGGTCAGTCCCAGAGCAAAAAAATTTCTTTACCTCGGATGCCGGTCGAAAAAATTGAGAGAACAACAAATGGACACAATTTTCCGGATTTTGCGTTATAACTGCGAAATAGAAAAAAAACGAATATTAACAATACTTGTTTGGTCTTTGAAATTACAAAAAATAAATACAAAATAAACTCGCTATGTTAATTTGTATGGAGAAATCCAAATTTGTTTCATTTTCTTCGTATTTAACCCATTAATGCGCAAAACGAGGATTTTGTGCACGCAAGTTCAATTGTACGATTCGAATAACAAATTGGGGCGAATTTCCTCCAAATTCGTTTATAAGGGGTTTTTGGGGGTGCTCTTTCAGAATCTGGCATTTGTTTTGCATAAAAACTTCAAAAACACTATTATTTTTTGGGTTTTCTCAAAAAAGTGCCGATTTTTTTTCGGTCATTTTTCGTCTCAAAGTCGATTATCTTGTCGTTGCTGCTATTGAATGATCATATAACTACCATAAATCGCGGTCCGAATGTCTATACTTTTTCAAATCATGGTTTTGAATTTTTGGTTTTTGCAAAATGGCCATTTTGTACAGCAATGTAATAAATCGTACAATTGAACTGACGTGCACAAAATCCCCATTTTGCGCATTAATAGGTTGATAGGAAAATAATTTTCTGTAATACTGGGAATACAAAATCGTGATAATATCTCTGATATAACAGAAATATATTAGTATTAATCAAGTGAATTTACCCTTATTAATGCCCACTTGAATTTTGTATACATAAGATTGCAAATTTTGTACTCAGCAAATAAATATATATTATTTAAGAATATTAACTTACAGTTTTGTAAACCTTGTAAACAAATCAAACTGAGTATTTTAAGGCAAGTAGCAAAATTTCATATAGTAATTATGCGCGAATGACCTCGATTTACCCGTGTTAACTCTGTTAAGTGAATATACAATACCCGTATTATTATTATTATGAGGGTGAGTCAAGAGTTTTGAAACATTGTCGCGGCTCGTATGTTGTATGTTTAGACTTGTTTCAAACAGCAGCGCATGCACTGCATATAGTGATTATTAAGGTTTATCCTGCCGCGGTCAGTGTTTTAACTCGACGTTTCTCTGGCACTTAATCACATTGAAAATGGATACGTAAAACCGCTTAATTAGAGATCTTTTGCTTTATGAATTTCAACTCGGACACAATACTGCAACCAGATCGTTTAAAAAATTTCGTTCAGGCCTAGGTCCGGTAGACCGCGAAGTGTGGATTCAGCGTCTGTGCGGCAGGACAAATCTTACTAATCACTATAAGCAGTGCATGTATCTTAATGTTGCACAACTTTCGACTCCCGTTAGTATTATTACTATTATTATATATATTGCTCGCGCAGGAATCGAAATTCGGATGTTAGGATGAGATTCGATCCCACAACTCCACCATCCTTAACTTGCATTTGTCCTCAAATGTGTATGTTCTCACTTAGCACAACTTAACCAACGTAACTACTAATTCCTACTTCGTCCTCACCATAGGTGAGAATTTCTCGAAAAAACCGAGCATGGCTTTGGGATACTTTAATTTTATACCGGAATGAGCCTATTCATTCAATAATTGTCATACGGTATTACTATAAACTATTTTTTTTTTTTTTTGCCTGGGTACTGGCCTATAACTGCGTGCAAGAGCTTTTTTACTTATCATAATTAGTTTTACTTATATCATTTACACACAGATCTTTTATTCGATGTACCCCCCGATTCTACATAAAAGCTATTAGCTCTTAACCTCTTATATCGTTGTCAAAAATCAGTTAACAGAAATTCGTATTCTACTTTAGCATTTAAGAGATGTCAGTAATCAGCTGATCTCTTATTATTTGTGGAGACTTTTGTTAAGAGATTTTCGTATTCTGAAACAAAGTGTAATAGACTTTTTTAGCCTAGGAAACCTCTTAAGTTTAGAGGACCTCGTCGGGGAGCTGTTATAATATATTGACATTTAAAATAAAGTGATAGCGAGAGTAGAAGTGCTGTTACTGATAATTTTTAACAAGTTTCGCGAAAATCAGGAAAGAAATGAAATTATTGAATGAAAGTATTGAATATGCATATGACTTTATATTTATTTATTTGGGAAGAAACAGGCCGTATATAATACATATACATATTTACATTTTTTATATTAATAATTTTGTTGGCTTAAAGTAAAACAGTTTCAATAAATAAGTCGATGTGCCATATCATATTAAATTGTACAATAATTATCTATGATACATATTACAAATAATACAAATCGATTGTAAGTTACAATATGTATTCGTTAATACCAGTCGTGGTCTAAATTATAGAAACAAAAGCATCCAAAACAGGAATTATCAAAATCGCCAATATACATCATGGTCATGAGGCATGACACCGCAGAAGTAGAAGATTCTATTTAATTTTAATTTTAAAATATTATGGTTTATATAATTTATTTAAATAGGCAGAGGGTGAACGACCAATTTGCTCATGACAGAAATAACTTCTTTACTGACTTTTTAAATGGTAGGAGGTGATTTAAAGAAATTATGTCATCATTTCACAGCAATCAAAAGAATTTTTTGAAAACATTCTCAAAGAATCGTGTGAAGGAATCTGCGAGATATCGCTGATCCTTTTTGTGTGTCCAGTACAGCATTCATACGAAATCTTAGAATACCTTAACGAATTGCTTTTACACCTAGAGATGCTCTTCTTAAACCTTTTGATAACCAGGAATATTCGAGAATACCCTATCCTCTATTTCAAAGTGTATTACTTATGTTTCGCAATTAATAATAGAAAATTTAAATTTTTACGTTAAGGTCCCTTCAACTAATTCGGAAATAAATGAGGTAAAAAATAGTTTTCGTTCTAAATTCGGGATAGAAAATACAGTAGGGTGTATAGACTGCACCCACATAGCGATAATAGCTCCCGCCGTTTCAAACGAAATGCACCGCACATCCAAACAGAAAAAGGTTTCTGCAGCATTAATGTGGAAGCGGTATGAATTTGGATTTTAAAATGTTATTAAATTTATTTTAAACCTCTGGTTTGCGATTCAAATTCAATATTTTTGGCCGTTAATGCAAGGTACCCCGGAAGCTTTCATGACAGTGGAATAGGGATGACTTTCGCCATTCGTCGTCATATTCAGGAGATAGAACCCCAGGGTGAATCTTGGCTTTTCGGAGATTCGGGATATCCATGATTGAAATGATGAAATTATGTATCTCTTTTTGTTCTTCAGCTTATATTCCCAGCTTTTCAAATTCTATGGAATATTAAGGGGCTAAATACAATTAGAAGGTCAAAAAAATCGATTTTTTTTGTTCCTCTAAAAAGTTAGGAAATTTCCCGCTCAAAAAAGTTTCAGGTCGAAAATCGAACTCCTTATATATTTTTTCTTCATTTTTCGAGAACGCTTTGTTCAGCGCATAGCAGGTTTTCAAAACTTTAAACCCTTTTTTCTCAAAACAACATTTTTATAATTTGCAACCACGATTACTCGAAAACTACTTGCCCAATTTAGCTGAAATTTTTAGGGTTTCTTCTTTATACCTTAGGCTTGTCTGTAAGTCCGTAAGGAATTTTTTGTTGCAAAATTGAATTATTAATGCAAAAATCTCTGAAAAAATATTGAAAATTATCGATTTTTTACAAAAACTTCTACCAAACGCAGAATTTTTTTATTTTTGTCCTAATTTTTGAGGTTTACCGACAAATTACATGTATATTTAAGCCAAATTTTTATTATGGGCTGTTACAGATCAATAACACGACGCCCAGAGTGGTTGCATTTTTTTTTTTAGGTCAACTTCACGCCAGCGTACAGCCGCCATTTTGTTTTCAAAAATTAAAAAAAAAAATTTTTACATTCCTCATCTATACCTTAACAAGTGTACAAAGTTTTACAAAGATTGCATTAAATCTTCTTTGTGAAAAAAAATGATTTCTAATGCGCAATTTTTGCCCGTGTAATTGTACATATTAACCCCCTTAAATGCACTTTTTTCATTTCGCTATCACCGATATGAAATATTTACCCAAAATCACAGCATACTTTGTTTGAATTTCATAGCGTTCCGATTCTCCAAAACCTCTTAATCTCTAAAACTTAAAATTTCTCCAAAAACTTTAATGCAGAATATCAATTTTTGTAATATCTCTTATTTGAGAAATTTAAGAGGTTAAGAGATATCTTTTATGTAGAATCGGGGGGGTAATTTGCTTTTTCTTTGTTATTTTCACTCTCTTTTCGTGGGCTAACTATAATCAAGTATTTTTGTAAGTTCTTAGGATTAAGCCTATAAATAAATAAAAAGCAATCAGAACAAATTTTATATTAATTTAAGAGAATCTTAGCCATTTAATACTGCCTAACAGTAGTAAATCTTAATTAATGTTTATATCGAATAGGAAATAAAGTCTGTATATGTAGGTACTATATACTGAATATACTTTTTCTGATTTAAGTGTTATTCTCAGTCATGACAATTTTTTTTGGAAAATGCCTGCCGAACTTAAAGGTTGTAATTCTAAAAGCTAATAATTTCGGAACTTTCATATTAAATTATACACATAATTTATTTTGTAGCGGAGACCTTTTAAGGGGGTATCCCACCCCACTCTAGAATGTTCAAAAAATGATTTTTTTTTTTTAGTTTTGAAAAATTCTGTGTTCTTTCCTGAATCGTTTAAGCTATCTCTTGCCGCGAAATTTGAAAAGCTCGCGCCGCTATAGGCGATTCCGTGCGCTGCTGCGCGCTCTCCACCACTCTTAACTTTAACTTAAATGTCGTTTTTCTCAAAACACCGTCTTGAGGAATGGTGTGCAGCATCCTGAGAAAACCATTCATCCGAAAAATTTCATATTTTGGTACAAGCTGTGTTAGCTTTGTCTCTATGACCTAAGTGGAGCAAATCATGCATTTTTACATTTACATAGCTTGTATCCCATATTTTAACAGTAAAAAATCAACTAAAACATAAAACTTATAGTAGAAAAATTTAAAAAAATTAATAAAATTTTTTTTTTCAAAATGTGCCACACTCATGCCATAGCCATATATGTATATAAAGAGTACTAATGTGCAATCTCATAATTTTCAGATTATTCGTTTGGCTGTTATCGTGCACACCGTTCCTAAGGTATGAATCCCAGTAGCAGGCCTGCCCTGACCCAACCACTCAATAAAAAAAATTCTTTTTTTCTCAAAATATTCATTAATTCATTATTCATTATTATGTTTAACTCTAAATGTTTTGTATTTTCTTGTTCAACTCCCTGAAAAAAACGTTCAATTCAAGGGCCTCTAGAGTGGGATACCCCCTTAAGCTGGCGTCTTTCCACATTGTCAGAAAGACTAATCAAGAAGTAGAAATTATATTGCAAAGATATGACAAAACCTCCAGTAGACAAAGATGATTTCATGATATTAGCCCATAGCTTTCTAATTTATGCAAATAGTTTTATAATCAAATATTAATGATCTAAAACAAAAGATCAGTGCCGGTTATTAACACTACTGACACCTCGAGTAATATTTTTGTGGCGTGTAAAAATTCTTAAGAAAGCCAGAACAGGGTGGCGAGTTTTTCTCTTCTTTTAATTTCAAGGGGAGTTTTTGCAACTTCTTTTGTATTTTTTTCATTGTTTTGTATTTCTTTTATTTTTTGACTAGAACACGCAGTTTAGATAACGCTTTGTGCTACTTTTCAACGCCAAATACCCGAATAAAATCAACAATGTGTAATTTCCCGGTGATTCCATTTGCAAATCGTAAAATAGCTATGTAACTAAGTTAGTCATATTTCTGAAATCGTTGAGATAAGTTTTTAAAGTTTGAAAATATTTCTTTACCAGTTGACGTTGCAAGAATAAATACCAAATTACGAAATATAATCCATATATTCAGATATACATAGTTCCTCTTTAATAAAGTTTAAAACGCAATGCTTAATAAAGTTTAAAACGCAATGACAATAACATCGTTATTTGGAAGAAAATCTTTGAAAGCTATGAGCTCATCACACAATAAACCTTATATATTATATTCGGACCCAAACCAACAGGAAGTTTCTGTTGCAGATGAACAGAATACTACAAGTTCATATCTTTAACGACCGCGCCATACCCTTACGCCGGTACTGCAAAAGATCATTCATAAAATCGAGATAGATTATTTATTTCCAATTCGTGAAATGTTGAGTACAACGTACGTACATATGCATAAATAATTAATTAAGCCAACCAAGCCTTAATACACTTCTTAATCAAATTAAAATGAATATGCTCAAAGTAATAGACTGAAAATGGAGAATATATTATATATAATATTATATAGCTGACAGCTTTGGACAGGATGGCACAGGTAAGCGAACCATGCGTAAAGCACAAGGTCAGTAGGAATGCGGAGGAATTATTTAGTGCGTAACTTAACCACTAGAGTGTTAATTCTTATTTTCCTAATAAATAAAAGAGAATGCTCATCTATTGAACGAGTCAGTCTATATTTGTTGTACCTTTAATGAAATAATACATAATGTACTAAATAAAAGTATAATTGTTCTTCCAAAACTTCAGCAAGCTTTCGGAAACTATAAAAACACATGAAAACTTTTCTAAATGCAAAGTAAATCGTAAGCTGAAAATTATTTCATAAAAGTTAGGACTGTCCACTTTCTGCAAGAACTTTATACTTGGGCTTTATACTTAACAAAATTTCTTCCCCTAAAATACAAGCTATCGATTTATTATGTGGTAATAAATTAAAATTGCACAATTTATTCGTATCGAACACGTCAAATCAATAACTGGAATTGGAATTACACAAGAGGATATTATACACATGTGTAAATATCTATGAAAAATATATACAACATATCCAAAAATTTATTTATTTATCTATACGTACATATAGATACATATGTATTGCAACCAATTTTCATCTTCTGGAGTCATGGGAAATACCTTTCTCATCACAAAACAATAGCAATCCACAAAAATCAATATCGGGAGAACAAGATTAATCGCTGGCATTACCAAGGCTCCGAAATGGTGCCAATTGACGTACTCACAAATCATCGACTCGAATTTGGTGAACTTCCGGAAGCATGCAGAACCTTTAACGAACTTGTTCATGTCCAATTAAGATGGATTAAAGCTTCAATTATTGTTTTAGACATCGCTGGCAGCTTAGTTGAACATAAGTTTTGCGGAGCCTGCGACTTTTAATTACAATCTAGGTATATTATATATCAAAAGTCCTTAGAGTAACGGTTTGGAATTCATTTCTCTGCAGTAATATTTTTATTTTAATTCGGAGTACCCTGTGCTGGAATTAAGATCTGTGAAGCTGTTCGAAAAGAAGATGTGTTTAATTTTTTTAGGGTTCCGTAGCATCTAGAAACCCTCATGATTTGTTCATGTGTGTTGTGTGCGAACAACGATCCTTGCTAATTACCAATCCTTTTTGATAAAATTGTGAAGGAGATGGTTTTTTTAAAAAATATAAAATTTTGAAGTAGGCGTTTTTTTAAAATATAATTTTTGAAATAGGCGTTCGCTAAAAAATAAAATCAGTTCGAATATCTTTTCAATAAAATAAGGAATATAAAATAAGTACGTGTAAAAAAAAATTTATTTAAAATAAAATAAATTGTAGAAATAAATAAATAATAATTAATTAAAATAAAAAAATGTATAAGAAAATAAAATATAGCGTAGAGAAGCCGCTATAAAATTTCTTGGGAAAATGTCTTTGATAAGTATTATTATATTTTAAATCAAAACTTTTAGAGAAACCCCTAATATACAGGGTGACAAATGGAATGTTGCCTAAGCTAATCATTCATAATTTTAAAATGAGTGCAGGGGAAAAAAAATAAAAATACGTATAAATTCAGTAAAGATGTCATTTTTATTTTAAATTAGTTCCATTTGAATCAGACATTTTTGACAGATACTTATTGAGATTTAAAAAAATCGACAAAATTCGGCCACGTGATAACTATTTACATAAATACTTGAAAACATTATTAATAAATGAGTTCATACAATGAAATCAAATCATTTCCTTATAATTCTTACCTTCTGAGTGTTTTGACTGGCTACATTTTTACTTCCAAACTTGGTATGAAGACCTCTCTATATGCTTCAGTATAGTTTTTAGCTCTAGAATAAAAGCACTCGATTAGCACTGATAGGTTAAACATTTTAAAGTACACGTATTTCTCTTTATGACGTCTCAACAGAAAATGACAAGACTCTAGTATATAACTACGAGGTCCAAACCTTCTACGACATATTAGAGAGGAAAAGACATAGGTATACTTTAGTCAACTTTCCATTTGTCACCCTGTACATGTACATGTTTACATGATTTCGAAATACTGCAAAAAATCATATTACATAATTAAATTTTGTAGCCCTAATCTAGAAATAACACGATGTTATTATTGTTATTATTATAATCGAAACAAACTTGAGAATCCCATTTTTGTCATACATTTGAAAATAAAGTTACGTAATGGCATTTAAAAAACAAAAAAAAACCGTTCTTAGTTAAATAAATTTAATAATAAAAGTGCAACAACACCACACCCAATAGGCAACATATAATTTCCTTCCTTGCATATAATACAGCGCAATTTCAAGGACCCTTTTCCAAAAACCTATTAACATTAAAAAGTAAACTTAATATTAAAAAACTAAAATTTTGAAGAATATTTTCCCGAAACATATATATCTACTAAATGGAATTAATTTACATTTGATCTTAATTTAATAGAATTATTTCTATAATTGCCAATATGTTGCATTTTACTTTCAAATTGATTTTAACATTAATAAAACGGATGCTTCACACAATTTTCACACAAACATCATTCTGACTTAAAAAAGAGAAATTTAATTTTTAAACAGGTCTCCTCTTTCGACAAATGCCTGCCACTTTGCAAGAAAAAAGGAAATTCTTGGTGCCAACTGCCAGGATAACAGCAGTGCTCCATTTTCTTTTAAACAGAAAAATATGTCCTTTCCTCTGTTATTTCCGGTTTTCGAAAGTAATAAAATCAATTTTCTTATTGAATTGCAAATGCTTGAATCAGAAATTCCTGGATTTCTCAACGTTGCTTACTTTTATGTGTGCTTGAATACGTAATAATGCCATTTGATGTGAACCGCTTTTAAAACAGCTCCTAAGAAACGAAGTGAATTCAACTGTTTGGCAGGGCGAATCGTCTCCATCGAGTCTTGAAATATGGTATTTGGTTAGATAAAGGTAAAAAGAATTACAAATCTTGTTCAAAAATAGCGCTTTAGTAGAGTGTAGGCAGTCATATATAACTACACTTTTTTCGAAGACAGGACCATTGTTGCAAAATTATGTCCTTTGTAGCAGATTTTTAACTTGCAGATTACGAGAATAGTTCTAAAGAGCTCTCATCTTATCTCAAATAAACGCTCCACAAGCCATTATCGGATTTTTATTTTGCTCCTCCGCCTACCTATAGTTTCTCCAAAAATGGGATAATGCCGCATTGACTATAAAGTCTATACATTTTTAACTCGATTTTGACCGTCCGAATTAATTATTTATATGTAATTCGAGAATTAAAATTCCGGAGATATATTATATGTAAGTAACCCGGGCTGTGAAAGATGTTGCAAAGGTTTTGTGAAACTTGATCAACTTTAGTAACAGTTATAAAGATGATATTGCGAGTGAGATGCTGCTGCGAAACTGAAAGAAAAGCTAAGTCAATTTGGAGTTCCCACTACGGGATTAAAGGATGTTTTAAAGTTAAGCCTAGGGGACGACACTATGACATCCTTGAAGAAGCAGCAGCTGGAGGAGTTTTTTCCCGATAATTTCTTACTACCTGAGCCGCTTTTGAAACGGAAGCAGCAATACTGAAACTGGAGATGCAGAGACTGTGGAAAATGAATCTGGATGAGTCGGAAGCCCTTCGGCAAAAATTTGAAATAAAGCGAAAATTGCAAAACTGGAAAAAAATACCGTGTAATTTATACTATACACTACAGAAGTGCAACTTCCTTACGAATAATCTACATACACTGATGGAAGGAATTTTTCATTGTTAATTAAATTGAGTAGTTGTTAATAAGTGCATTAAAGTAGTTAAGAACCCATTTATTTAAGGGGGTATTCTCATGTGACCACTTCGAAAAATCGATTTCGAATAGTAAAACCTATCGAAAATATGCTGTGAAAAATTCAGACGGAAATTCCTAGTATTACATAAGTTACAACTCATAGTCGCCGACCCGCCGTAAGCGACTTGTTCTGCTCTTGAAACTTTAAACGCATTTTTCTCGAAACATAATTTTCTAACACTGTCAGGGTCCTAAAAAAAAAACTATTCAACCGATTGCTTTGAAATTTATATATGTTCTTCTACTCATTAATAGTTATCGTCCGTACCAGAATTGCTTATTTTCGAAAATATTTTCTTATTTTTTTTAAACAATTTTTAACAAATAAAAACAAGATTTTCGTAACTTTTTTTTCTACACTCCGCCATTTTTTTGTTTTTCAATGAAATGGATTAATACTGGTAGGGACGATAGCGACAGACCTACTGAACAATAATCCATTCGATTTTTTTATTTCGGACATCATGAACAGCCGCTATTATCCTGACCAGTGACCTGCTTTTTTTTTTTTTTTTTTTTGTGTAATTTAATTTAAAAAATATATATATAAAAAATGTAAAATAAGAAAAAAAAAAATTTTTTTTATACAGTTTAAGATACAAATAACAACATATAAAAAAATTAAAGTGATTGAATTTTATTGTCTTATAAAAAAAATTCCCTAAAAAGAGGTAATATTTATGCGTTTACATGAGAATACCCCCTTAATGGGATTTATTAACAATTAATTAATCATTTATTAACAGTTAATAAATCTAATTAACCATGAGATTCACTGAAATAGATATGACATACTTACAATAAAGCTTTCATTAAATTAAAATAAGTAATCTTACACAAATTACTATTAAACTATGCGGTAATTGCCGAAATAATATTTGGAGATAAATGTGACAAACGATTTTTAAGATAACGCCTCCTGTCGACATCGAGCAGAACATAGATTTACTAATATATTTATATCTTTATTTAGCTTAATACAAGCTATACACACATACAATCACAAGCATACTAACTTTAATACTAGAATATATAAATAAACTAAGAACTAGGGAAGGCATTCTTAAGGGATGACTTGGACAGGTGAAAGTCGAACGAGGGTGAGGAGTTGGCTTTACGTATCATTCGGGAAATTGTTTCGGAAAAGCCGTAATTGGTGCAATGATGCGAGGGGCAGAAGAGCAGTACTGATCTAAGGCTACGGGGATTGGTGTTATCGATATCAGCCGTAACAGGGAGGGGCAATCGATGACACCATTAAGCATCTGGTGAATAAAGAGAATGTCGGCAGAGTCGCGTCGCTTACTTAAGAGCTCGAGATCGATCTGTTTCAGGCGATCTTCATAAGGCGGCAAGTTTTGGTGGTCTGACCAAGGAAGATCGCGTAAGGCAAAACAAAGAAACCTACGTTGGATAGATTCAATCCTGTTGATATAAGTTGACTGAGTGGGAGACCATACCTGACTGGAATATTCAAGGGGAGGACACATAACAAAAAATTTTACTGCAACTCCGAGGTCCTAACTTTTATCGAAAGGGTGGTCAATTCTCATCGAGACCAACTTTTCTAGATGTATTTTGAGTCGCCTGACACGATCCAACCAAAAAAAAAGTAAAAAAAAAATTATTATTATTGTTTTTTTGCAATATTACGTAAATAAATACCTTTTTCACGTCATATTTTTCGAAAAAACGACAGATTTAGTGGGGAAAAAGTAACTTTTTTCTGCAATAAAATGCATAAAACGTGTTATTAGTACTTAAACTTCAAAAATATGCAGGCATTTTTTTCGTTAAAAATATTAGGCTGCATAAAAATTGCAACAATGTAACGCATATTTGCATTACTTTCGATCACTTTTTTTATCTCACTATGTTCGACTATTCCCAAAAATGTATATAAACTAGTTTTAAAAGTCACTGATTACGAATTGGCTATCAGATTTTCGTAATTCAAAATGGCGGATCCAAAATAGCGAACAATTTTTGGCAAAATTCTCAATTTCTTCGAAAAAAAAGTGGGTATTCGGAGTTTTTGGGGTCACTGATTACTGATTAAATGCCTGCATATTTTTGAAGTTTAAGTACTAATAACACGTTTTATGCACCTTATTGCAGAAAAAAGTTACTTTTTCCCCACTAAATCTGTCGTTTTTTCGAAAAATATGACGTGAAAAAGGTATTTATTTACGCAATATTGCAAAAAAACAATAATAATAATTTTTTTTTTCACTTTTTTTTTTGGTTGGATCGTGTCAGGCGACTCAAAATACATCTAGAAAAGTTGGTCTCGATGAGAATTGACCACCCCTTCGATAAAAGTTAGGGCCTCGAAGTTGCCGTAAAATTTTTTGTTATTCAGGCATTAATGGGTTAATATCAATTTAGCTGGGAAGTGAGTTTTTAAAACGTAATGAATATATTTTATCAACATCAAATAAATCCTTCTATCAGGTAATAGGAAACAGATAAGATAATAATAGATAGGTACTTTTGACAAAGTACAGGTGTACTAAGATATTAGAAATTATTAGGTTGTAACATAATAATCTGATAATTTTTTCGGAAACGTCCTGGAAATTTTTTACAACTTCAAGAAAATTCTGTGACTATGAGTATAAATACCCGTGAGCGCGCTCAATTCATCAGTGCAATAATCGGCAGCGCAGCGAGTAGCATTATGGAATAATTCGATTTGAAAAGACGAGACATCCGCGTCCTTCTACTTTATGAGTTCAGTTTGAAGCATACAGCTAAGCAGGCGACACAAAATATATGTCAATGTATGGGAGAAAATGCGGTCTCTTATCGTACAGCAGTAGATTCCCAGTAGGAAAAAGAAGGGGCTAAGAAGAAGTGATACAACTGCTTCTCGGGCAACTAGCACTCCTTCCCGACTCGATTCTTTTCCTTCTTCTTTTTTACCCACGACGGGATTGGAGGCAAGGTCTTCGACTTTCGTTTCCCTAATAACCAGGGATAGAAGAAGTTACTCTGAATCAAGGGCATAATCGCTTATGCTGAATGACTATTATAAGAAGTTTCGCTTCCCCGATAGAAGATGTTATTCAAAATCAATGAAATAGAAGAAGTTATTCAAAATAAATGGAATAATGGGCCTATTCTAATAAACTGAGCAAAAGCTCTGTCTCAACTTTTATATAGAAAAACCAAACTTCATCTGAATCTAAATAAAAATCGAGACTGAGCTGTTGCTCAGCTTATTAAAATATCAGGCACTCATTGAATTAATAAAAATTAAAACAACCTGTCAATCGATTCTCAGGAAGCAGGGTTATAATACCTACCTTATAACCCTGCTTCCTGAGAATCGATTGACATGTTGTTTTAATTTTTAGCAGACCCATGCTAGAGGGAATATTGGTAATGCTTGGAAATAGTCCTATCAGGCATTCTTAGGGCAATCCCTTGTTACATTTCCTACTGGGTTGGTTTCGACGTTTCTCGAATGGCGACTACAACCTTGAAGATAAACCTCACAAACGGCGCGCGGCCGGTTGAGGTTAATGTCGACCGACTAGCGCAGCTCATCGAGGATGATCCAAGGAGGACTACTCGTCAACTTGAAGAACTCGGATGCTCCCATACTACTATAGCTCGACATTTGAAAGTGATGGGTAAAGTGTACAGACATAGTCAATGGGTACCCCACGAATTGACGGATGGTCAACGGATGATGCCAGTGTCGGTTTGTACGCAATTACTCACTTCACATCGTACTTATGTTTGGCTTCGTAATTTGGTTACCGGGGATGAGAAGTGGATGCTTTATGTTAACCATAACAATAAGCAACAATGGCTTAGCGCGGGTGAAAGAGGAGTACCGACAGTTAAATGTAAAATTACTATACACAAGGTTATGTTGAGTGTTGGTGGAACGCGCACGGCATTATCTACTGAGAACTATTACCACAAGGAACGACTATAAATAGTGAACGTTACTGTGATATGCTGGATAAGGTAGCTGTGAATCTTAAAGGAGAACAAGGCAATGTATACCTCCTCCACGACAATGACCGCCCTCACAACGCTTCGATGACAAGTACAAAAATTATGGAACTAGGCTGGATTTCCTTAGCCCATCCTGCATATTCGCTGGATATGTCTCCTTCTGACTACCACTTGTTCCGATCATTGCAGGCTCACATTAGCGGAAAATCTTTTGATGACCGAGATGCATTGGAACAGTGGTTGTCGGTATTTATTAACTCTCCTGAGCCCAAGTTTTACGAGAATGGAATAATGCAGCTTCCCCAACGTTGGCAGGAGATCATTGATAAGGATGGACTATATGTTCAATAAAATGTTAAGCTAAATTCTACAAAAATATCAAAATAAAGTTTCTTAACAAATTATCAGATTATTATGTTGCAACCTAATATAATACATAGGCAGAGTATTTTGACCTCGTGTACATCGAATAATAGGTCAAATTTCATTCGTCACGATTATTTATTTATTAATCACGGCTTTCAAAAGAGACTACTGAAGAATTGCAGAAGCGCGAGGATCAAACTTTCTGAATCAATAGCACTAATGAACGTACAGGGTAATGATGAGCGTTGGTTAAACGACTATAACTCGCCATTCAGGATAAAGAAAACGCCAAATTAAAGGTGTCAAAGAGGGATATTTGTAGGATTTAAAGAGATTTGTAAGGAGTTTCAGTCAAATTAGCAATTTTGTCTGCGGAAGCACAAATTTAAACATCTTTCAACCTTCTGTCAAACCATCCCTGCAATTTTTAGTCAACCACGCGCTTTGCTTTGCTTTGGTTTTCTCTGTGTCATATTTCGTTTTCACAGCGCATTTTCAAAGGCGGGACAAAACGAACGGTATTGTGTGCTCCGATGGATTAAGCAAAGTACAGGGCGGTCTTGATTTGTTCGTAAATGTGAACAGCCTCAATAGCTTTTAAATAAAAAGTGTTTTTTAGGTGCAATTAATTAAATTTTTTGTTGAAGCTTTATTAATAATAATTAACATAAGGATCAGGTCGGTGACCGACCTCTGACTTGTATTATTGATACTCTTAAGAACTAATTAATTAAATAAAATTAATTTTGTTTTACTACAAAACCTTTTTATAAACGCATTACACATTGCCTTTTCCACAGCCACACGCCAAACAAGTTTTAAAATGTTTATTATAATATATATATTAGGGTGCTTTTTTTTCGTGACTATTTATTTTTTTTTCAATCCCATCTCGAAATTTTGTGGCAAATACCTAAACAAAAATTTCCTGAAAATTGGAGCCATTAATATTACTATTAAGTACTAGACCAAGGCGTATAAAGATTTCCCATATAAAATACACTTAAACTTTTTTTCTTCAAAACTTTACAGCTCACAGGCATTTTATGGTATAATCTTGGTCAATGGTAGGATTTCTTCAGAACTGAATGCTCTACAGAAGTGTTAATTGCGGTGTAACCCGAACTCCCACCAGCGAGGTAGTACGGGTCACTAACCCCAATTTTTCCATGAAATTCTCGCTTTTTGGCCCTATCTCGTAAACAACAAGAGGTACAGAAAAAGTGAATATGACAAACTTGTGGGAAATTGAATTTCCTCCAAAAAGTTCTTGAACACCAAATCGCTAGAATCGATATTTCTTGAGATATTGGGCTTTGAAGTTGAGGTAGTGTGGAATTTTCATGGATTATTGAGCTAAATTGTAGAAACACTACCTCAACTTCAAAGCCCAATATTACAAGAAATATTGATATTAGCAATTTGGTGTTCAGAACTTTTTTGTAGGAAATTGAATTTGCTACAAGTTTGTCATATTTACTTTTTCTTTACCTTTTGTTGTTTACGAGATAGGGGCAAAAAGCGAGAATTTCATGGAAAAATTGGGGTTAGTGACCCGTACTACCTCGCTGGTGGGAGTTAGGGTTATACCGCAATGGACACTTTTATAGAGCACTCAATTCTGAAGAAATCCTACCATTGACCAAGATTATACCATAAAATGCCTCTGAGCTGTAGAGTTTGAAGAAAAATAATCAAAGTTTACGTGTATTTTATATGGGAAATCTTTATACGCCTTGGTCTAGTACTTAATAGTAATATTAATGGCTCCAATTTTCAGGAAATTTTTGTTTAGGTATTTGCCACAAAATTTCGAGATGGGATTGAAAAAAAAATAAATAGTCACGAAAAAAAAGCACCCTAATATATACATACATATATTATTATATAATAAGATAATTCACCTAAAACAAATTTACTTTTATTTAAGTAATTATATTTAAAAACAAACTTTTTTATTTATAGACTTTTAATATCGTTCATATTTACAATTAAATCAAGACTACGCGGTACTTTTTGTAAACGAGCTGAACACACAGCTTGTTCCAAATAACTTTTAAAAATGTGCCGTAAAAAAGTGTAAACAATCTCATTCGTATTTATGCCCGACGTGTGATACTTGCCTCTTCCCCATTCTTCGATTCGCCGGTTCTAGTATAACTACTGATGCATGGGGAGGTAGATTTGAGAGACCAATGACGATGCAATCGTTCCAGATCGCCTTTAAATAAATGCTGTCTGTGAGGATTTTTTAGTGACTATTTCTCTATTTGTATTTCCTATAAGAATTTACAGGGTAGTCCTGACCTGCTCTATTTAAAAGAAAATTTTTCCACATGTACTTTGGAGAGCTTGCATATAGGTAGGAATTTTGAGAGCATATTAGAGTGTTTTAACCAGGGCTGCAAAAAGTAACTAAACGAAACTGAAAGAACAAAAATATACCTACGTTTCAGTGCACATAAACTAAACAAGTATCAAACGGAGGGTTTCAGTGCACATAAACTTATCAAACGTACACCAGTGTGTGTTTCAGTGTACATGAACTAAACAAAAATGAAGCGGAGTGTGTTTCAGTGCAATGAAACGTTTGGTTTACATAATTTCGTTTATTTGCTTTTTGGATATGTGTGCACATGCTAAGGAATAGTTTCGTTTCGTTTCGAATTTCTTTGCAGGGAGTTTATTAAACGAAACAAAGCGAATTTCCTAATAACGAGGTTTATGTACAGAAACTGAATAGTTTCGTTTCGAATTTCTTTGCAAGGAGTTTATTAAACGAGGTTTATGTACAGAAACTGATTTCACACTGCACTGAAACTATATACAGCTCAGAGCTGGCCTCATTCTTCGTCCCGGCTCTATTCCCTGTCTTTGATTTTGGGACGTGTGCTGATCGAGGCGCGGTTGCCTTTGCGGTCACATTTGCAATCACGCATGCCAGTAGATGACATGCGAAAGGCGACTGCAGTTGGTAGACGTGCCCTTGTATTGTAAGCGAAGAGCAAATCAGTTTGCAAAATAAACAATTGTGGCCAAGCTTTGAAGGTAAGTTCCAGATCATCCCTATATGTATATAAAAATGAATGTTTGTTTGTTTATTTGTTGCTCACTCACGCCTAAACGCTTGCATCGATATTTTTCATTTTTTGTGTGACGGTAGTACATACTGCAACTTAACATATAGCCTAATTTGTTTTCGGATAACACATAGGGTTTCAAAATGGCGGATCCAAAATGGCGGCTGATTTCAGCGGATTTGAATGAAAATTTGTAAATTGTTGTTTTGAGATAACTGATTTTGAATATTATCAACATTTAGAAATCCAAGATGGCGGATCCAACATGGCGACCAATATTTCTCCATTTCAACGGATTTTAATGAAAATTAGTTCAGTGATTATCTTGAGGTCACTGGTTTTGAATGTTATCAAAATTTACAAATCCAAGATGGCGGATCCAATATGGCGACCAATATTTCTCGATTTCAACAGACTTTAATGAAAATTAGGACAATGATTGTTTTGAGGTCACTGATTTTGAATATAATCAAAATTTACAAATCCAAGATGGTGTTAGTCGTCTTGATTACAACGGATTTTAATGAAAATTGAAAATGAAGCAACTAATTTCAAATATTATCGAAATTTACAAATCCAAGATGTCGACCAAGATTTCTCGACTTCAATAGATTTTAATGGAAATTAGTATTATAATTATTCTGAGGCCAATAATTTTGAATATTATCAAAATTTGTAAATCCAAGATGGCGGATCCAACATGATCAGAATGTCTCGATTTCGACCGATTTTGATGAAAATTGGTACAATGATTATTCTTAGGCTGCTAATTTCGAATATTATCAAAATTTGTAAATCCAAGATGACTGGTCCAATATGTAGACCAAAATGTTTCGATTTCAAGAGGTTTTAATGAAAATTAGTACAATGATTATTCTGAGACCACTAATTTCGAATATTAGCAAAATTTTCTAATTCAAGTTGGCGGATCCAATATGGCGACCAAAATTCCTTGATTTCAACGGATTTTAATGAAAAGTAGTGCGATTTTTATGGACCCACTAATTTTGAATATTATCACAATTTTTAGATCCAAGATGGCGGACCCAATATGGCGACAAAAATTTCTCGATAACATTCAAAATCAGTGACCTGAAGATAATCATTGTACTAATTTTCATTAAAATCCATTGAAATCGAGAAATATTGGTCGTCATATTGGAACCGCCATCTTGAATTTGTAAATTTTGATAACATTCAAAATCAGTGACCTCAAGATAATCATTGTACTAATTTTCATTAAAATCCGTTGAAATCGAGAAATATTGGTCGCCATATTGGAACCGCCATCTTGGATTTGTAAATTTTGATAACATTCAAAACCAGTGACCTCAAGATAATCACTGAACTAATTTTCATTAAAATCCGTAAAATCGAGAAATATTGGTCGCCATCTTGGATTTCTAAATGTTGATAATATTCAAAATCAGTTACCTCAAAACAACAATTTACAAATTTTCATTAAAATCCGCTGAAATCAGCCGTCATTTTGGATCAGCCATTTTGAAACCCTATGTGTTATCCGAAAACAAATTAGCCTATATATTAAGTTGGAGTATGTACTACCGTCGGACAAAAAATGAAAAATATCGATGCAAGCGTTTAGGCGTGAGTGAGCAACAAACAAACAAACAAACTAACATTCATTTTTATATACATATAGGGATGATGTGGAACTTACCTTCAAAGGTTGGCCGCAATTGTTTATTTTGCAAACTGATTTGCTCTTCGCTTCATCCCAATCAAAGTATCGGTGTATAAATAAATAATAAATAAATAAAAGCTCGTGCGGCGTCCGAGGGCGCCGGTCGATTTAGGGCGCCAAATTAATTAGGAACATATTAAAATTTCTCAGAAGAATAAGTTTGTAGAACTGCAAAATTGAGTAAAAATATATGTAAGACGAAGGCAAGGGAGAGAAACATGCATTTTGAAGCATTTTTTTTTACTTCCCGAGGTATTTTTGTGTTCCTCCTTGGGGGATATTTGGTGCCAATTTTATGTATAAGTATCGTAAAAATGTTAAAGATATTTGCATTAAAATTTCCGCCATAAGAAGCAATGTAATTTCGCGCCGATTCACGGACTACATCACTACATGTGCATTTTCTACTTCGCGGCTTGTATTTATATGTATTCCATTCCAGGGGGTTTCGGTAAGAGCCGTTTTCCATTTTTTTGTGTATTTTCGAATAAATTTTTTCTTAGAAATTCGCGATGGGCGCTTTAGACATATTGTATATATTTGCCAACTGCAGCTATCACTCGTAAGCCGAGGAAAAGTTTGCCCTACTAAACGTAAAAGCATAAGGCCGGCACTGATACAGTTTCAGTGCAGTGTAAAATCAGTTTCTGTACATAAACCTCGTTGTTAGGAAATTCGCTTTGTTTCGTTTAATAAACTCTCTGCAAAGAAATTCGAAACGAAACGAAATTATTCCTTAGCGTGTGCACACATACCCAAAAAGCAAATAAACGAAATTATGTAAACCAAACGTTTCGTTGCAACCATTTAATTTAATTTTGCACACCTGGTTTCTGTGCACATAAACCTCGTTATTAGGAAATTCGCTTTGTTTCGTTTAATAAACTCCCTTCAAAGAAATTCGAAACGAAACGAAACTATTCCTTGGCGTGTGCACACATACCCAAAAAGCAAATAAACGAAATTATGTAAACCAAACGTTTCGTTGCAACCGCAAAGAAACTATTGCACGTTTAATTTAATTTTGCAGCCCTAGTTTTAACTACAATCAGGTAAGCCACATTAACACCAGGCTGTCCTAAACCAAGGAAGAAGGAGGGTACCTGCTTCAAATGCGAAAAACTTGAACATGTTAGGCAGAATTGGCCGGGTCCATCAAGCTACAGTGATGACCGTTAATGTTTGTCATCTTGCAGAAACTGAGTCTAAAACCGAGCCTCCTGTGTGCAGTAAACCGGAGAAGAAGACCGAAATTCTCTGTTAACAATAACACAGGTTTACAAAAAAAAAAAAGTTGATGTTCTTTTGACCAGACCATCTCATTCTTATGTAAATCGACGCCCTGAATCCGAATCCGAGGTCCGTTAACTTCCATCACGTCAGGTTCAAGGTCATTTCAAGGTCAAATTGAGAAAAACCCACTAAATAGGTCTGAAAAAGAGGACTTATAGGTTTCTGGGGCCGCTGAATCCGAATTCGTGATTTGTTTAACTCCCAAAGGTCAGCCAGAGGTTAGGATTTTTTCTCAGTTTTACCTGTAAATGCCCTTGAAACGACCTCTGGTTGACCTGGGGGGCTTAAGCAAATCACGGATTCGGGTTCAGTGATCCCAAAAACCTATACATCTTCTTTTTCAGACCTATTTAGTGGATTTTTCCCAATTTCACCTTGAAATGCCCTTGAAATAACCTCTGGGAGTTAAACAAATCACGAATTCGGATTCAGCGGTCCCAGGAACCTATAAGCAAAGAACGTATAACATAAAGAACTCGCACTAGGAACAAACAAGCTGAGCTGAAAATTTTCTTCTAGGGTTCTGCCAGCAGAACCCTACAGTCGCCTACATTTCATTTCTCGCGGCAGCTCAGAACATCGTTTCGTTTGGCAAGAGCTTTTGCCCATGTGCCTTGACTTTGGCTGTTACCGCTGCGTGAGTGGCTGATGTTTGTTGGAATTATGTCTCTTTTAGATTTCGATGAGAAAACTGCTCGTGGGATGTTGGATGCTAATTTGATTTATATAAACATTTAAATATTTTACTTATTATGTTAAGATACATAATGAATTTATATATACTTACTCTAAAATATTGAATAAAATTTTTGCTTAAGAAGTTTCTGTTTATTTTTTAATTAAATACTGAAATTATTCTGTGATGATTGATTATTTTTGTTTATTTTTTGCTATCTTATATGCTAAAATGAGTCAAAAATCGGGTTTAAAATGTAGATTATTAGAGACTGAATATTCTGACCGTATGATAGAAGACATTTTTGGGTCTGAAAAGTTTGGAATTGAGCATCTTTCTATGAGATATTTTGTAGGTTACGTAGTATTTAAAGCGCTTTTAAAAATAAAATTTGAAACTTGTAAAGAAATAGTACGCAAAAAAGACGAAGTTTTAACTTGTTCTTCAGAGATAGATATTCATATTTGCAAAAAATTATAATCCATCAATTTCAGATTTTGGTAATCTTTATGCTCCATCAAATGAATTTTTTAATATGTGCAAAATACACGTAATTGTCTTTGAGGAAATTTTAAAAATACGCCAGAAATAGCAAAACTTTGACACAAGATTGGTTTAATACGTTTAATTCCTGTTATGAACATAGAATCCCACTTCTTGAATTTATGATACTTGTTTCATTGATGTTTTATTGATAAAACATTGTTCATGGGCCGTAAAAAAAACTGGATAGAAGGCAAACAGAAAACGAAATATTTTAACAAGTTAAAAATATCGCAGCAAGAGACATGCTTTGATTAAGGGGACCCTCTCTTTGAGAATTTAAAAAAAACACACTTGATCAAAATTTTCTTGTGAAAAGACTATTATATTTATTCAAATAATTTCTTCTGGACATTATCAAAATTATGTAAAAAAAATTTTATCACTTTTAGTTGTTCTTGACAGCTGTAGCTGTCTTCCAAAAAACACTTTTTAATCGGTTGGACACTTTTCGAACTTCCTGCAACAGTCTAAGTAAAAATTTAAACGGGATTATATTTATAAAGCTTAAAACTAGAAAATAGACCTGACAAAAATTTAATTCTTTGTATTTGTATTTGCATATTTCTGCAAAAAAACCCCACATTTTTGGGTCCATCTACCTCTGTATAAAAAAACATAACCAACTTATTTAGGTCTATTGTCTAGTATTAAGCCTATAGAATAGAATCCCTTTTGAATTTTTACTTAAATTGTTACAGGAAGTCCGCAAAGTGTCCCATCGATTAAAAAGTGACTTTTGGAAGTAGACGCCATCTACAGCGGTCAAGAAGAAGTAAAAGTGCTTACCATTTTTTTACATTCTTCATCTAATATATAATAATGTTCAAAAGAAATTATTTCAATAAATATAATAGTCTTTTCACACAAAAAAAGTTTAAACAAGTGTGTTTTTTTTCCAATTCTAAAAGATAAGGTCTCTTAAATAAGCATTTTAATTAAAACTAAATATTTAACGAAAACAATGAAGACATATTTTTTGTATTATTATATAATATTGATCTTTCAATTAGAGCATTTGTTGATTCCGAAAGACCAGCGTAAACAAAAATATTTAGAAAATATTTCGCATTGCTCGCTTTTTATTGATTTTTAATATCAATTTATAAATTTTTATTTACTTCCAAATTTCTAACTTTGAAGGATTTTCTAAGGAACATTAAATATTTAATAAAAATCAATTGTTTTAAGAAGTATTATTGACTAGGTTTGAGTTCTTTCTAGGAATATTTAAAATTTCCTGTTTACAGATTTACAGAACAAATTTAAAATTAATATTCCACACCAACTTTAGCCGCTACTCCTATTGGTTTCTAATGACCCTAACACATCCTAGTTTAATTATTTTATTTGAATTTCCGATCACAATCAATAATTCTTTCTAAGCTGATCTCAGCCCCTAATTTCTTTTCCAAAAATCCAATCATATTGGTACCATCAGGCAGAGAATTGCAGCACAACACAGTGCGGCGGCTCGAGAAGCAATTCGCTTGCGCTACCTACATGCCCACACGAACGGTGGTCTACAAAATTTTCTTCGATTCTGTGCCGATGTTTCGCTCGCTTGCCCCTCATGTTTTCCCTTCGCATCCATACGAGCTGAGAATATTTCGACTAGGTTGTGAGCCCGATAAGAGTTCTTTATGTTATATGTTCTTTGCTATAAGTCATCTTTTTCAGACCTATTTAGTGGGTTTTTGTCAATTTGACCTTGAAATGACCTTGAACCTGACGTGATGGAGGTTAACGGACCTCGGATTCGGATTCAGGGCGTCGATTTACATAAAAATGAGATGATCTGGTCAAAAGAACATCAACTTTTTCCGCTTAGTGGATTTTTCCCAATTTCACCTTGAAATGCCCTTAAAACGACCTTTGGCTGACCTTGGGGCTAAGCAAATCACGAATTCGGAATCAGTGACTCCAAACACCTATACATCTTCTTTTTCAGACCTATTTAGTGGATTTTTCCCAATTTCACCTTGAAATGCCCTTGAAATAACCTCTGGCTGACCTTTGGGAGTTAAACAAATCACGAATTCGGATTCAGCGACCCCAAAAACCTATAAGTCCTCTTTTTCAGACTTATTTAGTGGGTTTTTCTCAATTTGACCTTGAAATGACCTTGAACCTGACGTGGTGGAGGTTAACGGACCTCGGATTCGGATTCAGGGCGTTGATTTACATAAAAATGAGATGGTCTGGTCAAAAGAACATCAACTTTTTTTTTTTTGTAAACCTGTGTAATTTCTTCACTAATGCCAGTGAAAGAAGAACTTTTACTTGTTTTCTGCTCGCAATTTGTAACAGCTTTCATCGTTACGATTATAAATCCAGAGACTACCATTTCTATGACATCAGAAACAGTCTACTAGGCATTTTTTGGGACTGCTAGTGTAAGTTTATGTTTAATCCTAATAAAAGATTAAAGTATGACACGGTCTATAATTTTGGGCCAAGACTTTATTTAACCTGGAGAGGATACTTGTTTCGAACTTTATTCCTCCATTCCTCCAAACGCTTATAACTTCGTTTCTAATTATCGTAGACAATTTTTCAAATTAAAGTTCAGACGATTCTGAAGAAGATAGTTTTTTCATATTTGTCTTTATTCTACGCTGAGTTACAATTGGAAAAGTAAAAATCGTAAAAAATTTCATTTTTTTTCTCTTTCTGGTTTGGGAACTTAGTTAAATAAGTAATTTGGGGTTGATTTCTGAGGCTCTGGAGAAAATAAAAGTCTAGAATAC
Source organism: Dysmachus trigonus (assembly GCA_949715965.1). Classification (NCBI taxonomy): domain Eukaryota; kingdom Metazoa; phylum Arthropoda; class Insecta; order Diptera; family Asilidae; genus Dysmachus; species Dysmachus trigonus. Next base: position 61,524,983 of record OX454320.1, read on the forward strand.
CATATCCTAAGAATAACCAGACTTCAAATTTAAAAGATTTAAAAATCAATTTTTTGATGGAAGTTTTAATACAAATTTAGTTTACGACACTTTTGAAGTAAATTTAAACATTAATGATAAACTACCATGAGATAAAATAAATATAGTTAGGAATATCGTATTAGAGAGGCTTACCAAATTCCTGATAAACCAGTGTCATCATCAAATTATGAAATTAAGTAAAGAGGAAGCCTTTCTACTTCGCGCTCCATATACTTCCCTACTTATAGAGCGGAATTTCAAAACATTATTAACTATCTTTTACGCAGAAATATCATTCTGGAAATTAACTCGCCCTTTGCATCACCAATTATCCTAGTACAGCTCACGTAGATTATCGGGAACAGACCAAACACGCAAATGATGAGAATTAATTGCCTTTAATACAAGACTGAAGATCAAAGGATAATTTTCTGTTTTGGAATTGCGTAGCAGCTCTCAACATGTGAAAATCGTGGAAAATACATCGTCATACATACATACATATCGTCACACCGTTGGGGCACATTGAATACCTTGTTTGAACTTAAAAACGCTCCGTCCGTGTTTCAAAGGTCTGTAACGTATAATTTTAGAGACCTCATAGTTTCCGATAAACTCCTCGTGTATATATGGTATTGTCATTTGTCATAACGAACACAGTTTTATTGAATCGCTCTACTTGTAAAATAACTTGAGCCACGGCCATATTATTTGGTTTATTTTCGCTCTCTCATTTCCAGACTATTGTCCAAGGCTGATGTCCTGAAGTTAAGGCGACAATGTGGAATTAGGATATTCGGTTGTCTCAGTTATTATCCGAACATATTGGCGACGAGAAGAATTTACGGCAACGTATAAAACGTGTGGAATTTTCATGGATTATTGAGCTAATTTGTAGAAACTACCTCAACTTCAAAGCCCAATATCTCAAGAAATATCGATATTGATTTGGTGTTCTGAACTTTTTTGTAAGAAATTGAATTTTGTCATTTACGTTTTTTCTGTAGCTCTTGTTATTTACTAGATAGGGGAAAAAAACGAGAATTTCATGAAAAAATTGGGTTTAGTGACCCGTATTACCTCGCTGGTGGGGGTTAGGGTTACGCCGCAATGGACACTTTTGTAGCCTATCATTGACCAAGATTATACCATAAAATGCTTCTGAGCTGTAGAATTTTGAAGAAAAAAAAATCAAAGTTTACGTGTATTTTAAACAAGAAATCTTTGCACGCCTTGGTCGAACACTTAATATTAATATTTGGAACAAGTTAAGATTACGGTTACCTCTCGGATTTTAATGAAACTCGGTAGGAACGTTCGTCTAGGCTTAGAACGAACGAATATGCAAAAATTTTTTGTCGGAAAGTTCAACTTTCTGAGAAATTCAATTTTGAATTTCTAAAAAAGTCGCTTTCACGACTAAAAATTTTCTCATTATTCCTTCCGATTTCGATTAGTTTCGCGATCGGTAACCGCACTACACTGCACTAAACACTATTTTTATCCGTTAAAACCAGCGTAGCATGCGTAAAAACCCCTAAAAATAGAAAAATTTGCGTTAATTTTTAACACTTACCTTTACTCCTTATGACATCTCCCTAGAACTGTCATCTTGGTGGAGCGTCATCTTTCTCATCTCATTCCACCTCTAATATTCATGGGAACGTTCAGAAAATTAGATAACAAGTATTCGCAGTGTAATGAGACCAGCGAAGTATAGAATAATTTTTAAGAAATATCTATTAGAAGGAATTTTGCTTTTACAAACTGTCTATTAGAGTAAAAGGGAATAGTTAATCGGTAGTTTGTAAAAGGAAAATTCCCTCCAAAAGACAGTTTGTAAAAGGGAAATTCCTAGTTAATAGGCAGTTAGTAAAAGGAAAATTCCCTCCAATAGACAGTTTGTAAAAGGGAAATTCCTAGTTAATAGGCAGTTTGTAAAAGGAAAATTCCCTCTAATAGACAGTTTGTAAAAGGGAAATTCCCTCCAATAGACAGTCCGTAAAAGGGAAATTCCTAGTTAATAGGCAGTTAGTAAAAGGAAAATTCCCTCCAATAGACAGTTTGTAAAAGGGAAATTCCTAGTTAATAGGCAGTTTGTAAAAGGAAAATTCCCTTCAAAAGACAGTTTGTAAAAGGGAAATTCCTAGTTAATAGGCAGTTTGTAAAAGGAAAATTCCCTCCAATAGACAGTTTGTAAAAGGGAAATTCCTAGTTAATAGGCAGTTTATAAAAGGAAAATTCCCTCTAATAGACAGTTTGTAAAAGGGAAATTCCTAGTTAATAGACAGTTTGTAAAAGGAAAATTCTCTCTAATAGATATTTCTTAAAAATTATTCTATAGTTCGCTGGTCTCATTACATTGCGAATACTTGTTATCTAATTTTCTGAACGTTCCCATGAAGATTAGAGGTGGAATGAGATGAGAAAGATGACGCTCCACCAAGATGACAGTTCTAGGGAGATGTCATAAGGAGTAAAGGTAAGTGTTAAAAAATTAACGAAAATTTTTCTATTTTTAGGGGTTTTTACGCATGCTACACTGGATTTAACGGATAAAAATAGTGTTTAGTGCAGTGTAGTGCGGTTACCGATCGCGAAACTAATCGAAATCAGAAGGAATAATGAGAAAATTTTTAGTCGTGAAAGCGACTTTTTTAGAAATTCAAAATTGAATTTCTCAGAAAGTTGAGCTTTCCGACAAAAAATTTTTCCGTATTCGTTCGTTCTAAGCCTAGACGAACGTTCCTACCGAGTTTCATTAAAATCCGAGAGGTAACCGTAATCTTAACTTAAGCCTAATATTTAAGTGCTCAAATTTTCAGGGAATTTTCTTTTAGGTATTTCCCACAAAATTTCGAGGTGGCAATGAAAAACAAAGTAGTCGCGAAAAACAAGAACCCTAATTTGTATGTATAAATAAATAAATAAAATTTAGCTTTCGATTTCGGAATTCTGTCTCATGTGGGCAAACCGAACGTAGATAGCAACAGCTCACACTTAAATGGCTGATGATGTAAAATCTGAGGACATCTTTACAGAGCCAATCGAACGCAAGTCAAGACAAAGTGGGTCAGGCAAGATGAACTACGTGGGCTCTATCGAACACTTTTTGGTGGACGATAATATAGAAGAATACATCGCCCGGCTGCAAGAATTCTTCAAAGCGAACGACATTGAGGAATCCAAAAAATCATCCCTGTTGATTACTCTGGTGGAACCAGAGGCATATAAAACTCTAAAGACCGTCTTGTCACCGGTCTTGTCAACATCCAAGCTCATAAGGACTTAGTTGACGCCTTAAAAAAGGTCTGCGCGCTAAAAAAATTGGTGATCGCCGAACGTTTTAATTTTTACCCTCGTAACCAGAAGAAGAGAGAGACCATCACCGTGTAAATAGTCAGTTTAAAGTTGCTAGCAACTCATTGCAACTTAAGCACCTTTCTCGATCAAGCATTGAGAGACAAGTTTGTTTTTAGACTACAAAGTACCAAGTGGCAGGAGAATCTCTTGGAGGATGATACCACGACGTTCCAGATGGTATGTAATAAAGCATTGAATTTTGAGACACTAGCTAAACAGTCCTCAAATATGAAGCCAGTCAGTATCAATTCCATGTCGTCATCGTCACCAAAAGATCGCGATCGCGCTCAGGCAAATAAAAAGCTGAACAACAAACGAAATAGCAAGTCAAGCAGTAAAAATCGTCAACAGGTCCAGTCAGATTCATTCATTTGCAGTCGTTGAGGGAAGGCATCACACCAGACACGGTGTAACTTGTAATAAATGGAGAGTAAAAGGTCATTTTGCAGAACAAAAAACGTTAACCACAGGCCAGGTGGAAATGCAGCTGAAACCATTGGTGTCATTGAGGAAAAGTCATCTGATTGTGCACACCATGTTTGCAACAATATCCAGACTAAAGGAAGTGATGAATGGCTCATCATTAAGGTTAGAGTAGCAAGGGTAGACAACGAAACGGAGGTTGACAGCGGTGCTTGTCAGAGCGTAACGCAGAGGCAGATGAAAACGAGAGAACGATGAACCTTAGTTATTGTAATTCAGTCAAAGAACCCATTTATTCCTATATTAGAACGATATGGCTGGACTCTTTGTCACCAGAATGGAGGCCTGCTCATCACACGTCTCGTAGTAAAATGACCGATATTGGACAGCTATGTGAATTAGCAAGTACTGAATTAATTTGGCGTTTATAATTTTTCAAGAACTTTAGATCAACCCATTAGTGGTTATACGGCCGAAATAGCAGGCAAAAAATCATATGTTTCGATATTTCACAAGATCTATGCCATTCCGTTCCATTTACGCAAGAAAGTAAAAGACGAGTTGGAGCGTTTGTCCAAGGTCAGTATAATTTCTCCAATTAAATATGCGGAAAACGCGAGCCCAATTGTAGTTGCTCCTAAAAAAGACCATTCTATTAGAATCTGTGTTGACTTCAAGAACATTATCAATAAGTATATTGAGCTGGAACACTATCCCACCGGTTAGGATTTGTTTACGAAACTCCCAAATTGCAAGTTTTTCTGCATAATACATCTGACAGGGGCATACCAGTAGGTAACGGTGTCAGAATTGACGAAATAATATTTAGTGGTGAATACCCATAAGGGGCTTTTTGTGTATAATCGTTTGCCTTTTGGGATAGCAAGAGCCGTATTCCAAAATATCGGGTTGGCACGAAAGAAATGAGACAGTTTGTTTTTACATTTTAAATTCTAACATTTTTATTTTACTATACATTTAGTCAATCAAATACTCGCCGTGAGCATCTATGACTTCTTGCCAACGTATAGGCAAGGACTGGATGCCTGTTGCCCAGAACTCAGCGGGCCGTGAGTTGAAGAAGGTGGCTACGTAGGCTTCAACTTCATTAAAAGTGTTAAAGCGTTTATCACGCAAATCATTTTTCATGGCTCTGAATAAATTATAGTCTGAAGGGGCAATGTCTGGGGAATATGGTGGATGAGGTACCTAAGCCCTGCAGTTGTTGGTGGGTGGTGGATGCAGTGTGCGGGCGAGCGTTGTTATGAAGTAAAATGACATTGGCTCTTCTTCGTCTTTTTTCTTTGATAGCTGCGCCGCATATGTGTTAGCATTAACTGTTTCATTATATAATAATTCATAAAACAGCATGCCCTGAGAATCCCAAAAGCAGCACAATAGAACTTTTTCGCCGCGGTTTTGATATTGCTTTGGTTGAGTTGGTGGGTCTTCCTTTCGTGGCAGCCAGAAGGCACGGCGCGTATTGTTTTCGTAGAGAACCCACGACTCATCCCCTGTGACCAAATCCTCCAAAAACTCCTTCCGGCGCGGTAGTAGCGATTGGCAGACGGTGACCCGAGCAGCACGAATGGCGTCTGTGAGGGCATGAGGTGTCCATCGGGATAAAACTTTCCTATATCCGAGCTCGTGAAGGTGATGTTCTATAGCGTTATGGCTGCAGTGGAGTTTTGTCGCTAATTCACGACTCACGAGTGCTTGCATTCGGCTTCTGTTGCAGTTCACGGCGCAAATCACCATTGTCGAAAGATGGTGGTCGTCCCGAGCGAGGCTGACTTTCGAGGCTTCGGTCTCCTGTACTGAAGCGTTTGAACCAACGAGACACTGTTGCGTGACTTGTAGTATCTGAGCCAAATGCAGTGTTGATGTTGTCTGCCGCAGCTCGCGCACAATGGTCTAACAAATACTCGTAAAGGTATAGAGTTCGAACTTGTCGCTCATCCATTTTTCTTCAAACTGACTGAATTAATCGTGTGTGCGCTTTTTTATGCCCCTAGGACTAAAGCACCTAGAATGTTCTATAACATACTAGAATATGGTCGAAAACAACATGAGTAGAGTTTTCTAGAGTGTCTCATTACTTTCGTGCCAACCCAATATAACTGATCAAATACTAGTCGGGTTGGAAAACGTTTCAGGTTATTTAGACGACATACAGTGCTGTGCAAAACATTTGCAACTAAAATCATAGTTTCTTACAGATCATTATAAAATTTCCTAAACCACTGATACCAAAAAAAGTTTTACAGTGCATTATTCTTTATTATGTCTAGTTTCCATATATAACAATAGCAGAATGTAATATCCCATAATAAGGGAGTAATATCCACTTTTTTATTGAACGTAACAATTTTGCCTGTGCAAAACATTTGCAACTTTATATATCAACAAATACTTTTCTCAGAATAAATGAGAATTGGCAGTACTTTGTTAGTTAACTGTTATTTTCTATTCCATACATAATTAATAAAAAATAATAATAATAATAATATATTTATATATAAATAATAATAATTTTTTTTCCTTTAAACGCTATTAAACTAAAAGGTCTTAAAATGGGGGTAATTAATTTTACAATGAAATAAAACACCGAATAATATTTGTTTACACAGATGGTATAACCTAAAAAGACATAAGTGAAAAATATAAAATAGCTAAATCTACCATATCCAGAATTATAAGCAGTTTTAAAAAGACTGGGAGTATTGAAAATATTCATAAAGGGTGGTAGACCAAGGAAAACTAGGAAGGCTGAGGATCGTAGTATTTAAATTTTAATTAAATCTCGGCCTTTCCTCTGTTCAAGGTACTTAGGTAAAAAACGAATCAAACCTGGATGTGGCTCCTTCGACAGTAAGAAGACGAGCCATAGAAACCGATCTTAGGAGCTACAGGCCAGCGAAAAAGCCACTACTTTCCGAAAAAAAATGGCTGAGCTCGAGTTGTCTTTGCTCGAACTCATTTAGAATGGCCCCTAGAAAAATGGAGAACTGTCCTTTTTTCGGATGAGTGTTTAACTTAGTGGGGCTATATGGAGGGCAAAAAGTAGGACGACCGACGAACAAACGACTAAATCCGCGATAAACTGTGAAGCATGGAGGTGGTAATACAATAGTCTGGGGGTGTTTATCAGCTCAGGGCGTGGAACCTCTTTATGAAATACCATGGATAATGAAAGCGGAGGACTACAAAAACATTATGGAAAATGTTATGCTCCCTTACGCAGAGGAAGAAATGCCCCTGCGCTGGCGCTTCGAACAGGACAATGATCCCAAAAACACCTCTAGACTTCTTCAGGCTTGGTTTTCGCAGCAAAACATTGAAGTTTTGAAATGGCTCGCACAGTCCCCAGATCTCAACCCCATAGAAAAGCTATGGCAACTGGTTAAGAAGAATATGAGGGGTCAATTTTACAACAACCGTGACGAACTCTTTAATGGTATAAAAAAGGCTTGGAATGATATAACTTCTTTACATATTGAGTCGCTATTTAATTCTATGCCAAGAAGATGTGAAGCAGTTATTGTAAATAAAGGCTATTCAACCAAATATTAATGATAATATATATTTAAAGTCGTCAACATTGTTAATGTCAAGGAGTTGCAAATGTTTTGCACAGTCAGTTTTGTATCTTAGTATGAAAAAACGAATATTTCTCCTTTTTTATTGAATAGTTACCTTTAGTTTTTTAATATTCTTAAATTAGATATAATAAAGAATAAAATACTGTATTAGCTTTTTTGTTTTTAAGAATTTAAGGTTTGTTGTAGTAACACATAGAAAATTGGGGTTTTAGTTGCAAATGTTTTGCACAGCACTGTATTAATAGGAGGAAAAACGAAGGAAGAGTACGAAAAATTATTATTAGAAGCATTATCCCAATTAAATAATCACCGCGTACATATGTATTAACCTTCATAAGTGCGTCTTCTTTGCACAAGAAGGGGAATATTTGGGTCATTTAATTTCCGTCAACCAAATTCGTCCTAGTCCGAAAAAAACGCAAGCCATAGTCAACGCTCCTTCGCCAGAAAACTTGAATCAAATTCAAGCCTATTTAGATCTGCTAAATTACTACCTTCTTTATCTAATTTGTCAACAGAGTTATACCCGTAAAGATGCTGTTTTCGAATTGACTGCAAACTATTAACAGACGTTCGAGAAGACTAATTCCTTGTTTTTAAATAATTTGTTATTAGAAATATATGACCCAAACAGGACCATATTAGTCTCCGCAGATGCCTCTCCGTATGTACTAACGGTGCTATAATGTCGCATTTAGTTAACGGTGTCGAGAAACCTGTTTTATTTGCATCGCGCACCTTAACCGTGTCAGAAAAAAATTACTCTCAATTACACCGAGAGGCTCTTTCAATCATTTTTGCGGTACAGAAATTTCGTAAATATATATACAGCAGGGAAATTATAATTTATAGTGACAATCAGCCTCTCAGGGATATATTTAATCCAAATAAGGGGACACCACCCATAGCTGTCGCAAGGTTGTAGCGTTATCTATATCTATAGAAGAAAAAAAGCTCAGATGGCACATGCCGATGCCCTCTCTAGGTTGCCAATCGAAAAACCGTCCTGGGAAGAAAAATCTGTGATTAATTCCTTCAATTTAGCTGACAAATTTTCAGTGAATTTGGATAAAATTAAAAAATACTCACATTCAGACTACATTTTAAAAAGATGTCATTAAATACGTTAAATTCGGCTGGCCCCCCAAAAAAGAAATATCAAAACCGGAGATCCCATTCTTTTACAACAAATTAAAATCGTTATCTATCGAGAAAGATTGCCTATATTATGGCAATAGGTTAGTTCGCAAGGTCTTGAAAAGAGTGTCTTAACCTTGATTCACTCAGACCATTTAGGAATGAATAACATGAAACGATAGCCAGCACTTACATTTTTTTTGTTTAATTTAGATCGTGAGATTGAAAATATGTATCGTCAATGGCTGTCCAATTTGTCAATAAATTAGAAATTGTCAAAACAAGAGGCCACAAACAAAATAACCTTTCGAAAGTGTCCATATAGTTTCTTTTATTTTGGAAAATATGAATTTTAAATTCTTGTCAATTAGTTCAGTAAGTGACTGGATATATTCAGTTTAACGAAATCAAAAACGAACGTGGTAATCAAGAAATTAAAAAATTGTATATCAATCTTTGGTATGCCTAACGAAATATGCAGTGATAAAGGTCCCCCATTTTCCTCCTCTGCATTCATTGATTTCTGTATCGAAAATGAAATTAAAGTGACAAAGAGCCCGCCATATCACCCTCAATGCTATGGCTTAGCTGAAAAGTATGTGGCTGAAGCAAAAAAATCGCTCAAACTAGACAAAAAATACTCCTCTCTAGATTTAGATGAAACAATTTTTCAGTCCCTATTTACATTCCGTAACACTCCGGCTTCATCCACGGGTCAGCCACTTTCAAATTAAGTGTTTAAAATAAAACAAAGAATACCACTTGATACAATAAATCCTAAAATTATAGTAAACAATTCTACTTCTGACGATAAAATTTATAAAAGTATGAATAAACCTACACAGTTGTCTATAAAACAAAACAATGTAAACGTAAAAGAAACCAAAAAGTTAGATAGGTTAACACAATTCCAAAAAGGGGAGTAAATACTATATGTTAATCATTGTAAACTGGATCTCAGGAATAATAACAAAAGTTGTAAACCTCTGTTTATACGAAATATTTGTAAGCGATTCGAGGAGAATTGTACAGTCTTCGCAGATTCGTAGATCCATATTGGAAGATAAATTCCATCCTGCCCTAACAAGATCCATAATTAAGGAGAACAAGGTTCCATCTTCGTCACACTGTAGTGGTAGATTTAGAAAACCAGATTCCAAAAAAATTTACAAGAAAGTGCGAGCTACTCTTACGCAATAAATATGCATTAAGCCATAAGAAGTTCTATGTACAGAATTATATATACTTACAGTCATATTACATTGTATCAGCCTGAATTACTTATTATCGGGTTGGCTAATAAATAATGAGCGACATACATGACTTTATGTTTGTATTTATTTATTTAATAATTTACTATTAATCGTTAACAATATAATCACCGTCGTTATCTACTACCATCCCCCAACGATTCGGCAAAGAGTGGATGGCATCCCTGTAAAACTTCGCCGGTTTTGCTTTGAAGAATTCATCTATGTATTGTTGCAACTGATGTTCATCATCGAAGCTTTTTCCTTGTAAATGATTACTGAGAGACCGGAATAAACTGAAATCAGTTGGGGCTAAGTCCGGCGAATATGGAGGGTATGGCACTATTTCCCAGTTGAGCTCCAGTAGCTTTAGTCGGGTACTCTTAGCGATGTGCGGCCGGGCATTGTAGTCAAGGAAAAATATTTTTTCATGTTTTGGACGTTTACGACGGAGTTCAAGCTTTAGATTTTCAAGTTGATTACAGTATACTATTGCCGTCATCGTGGTATTAGTAGGAAGAATTTCCCAATATATTACTCCATGTATGTCCCACCAGACCGAGAGCATCACTTTCCAAGTATGAGGATCTTTTTTTGGCGTAGGTTTACCTGATTCGTTGCGGCCCAGCCACTGGCGCTTGCGTGTGTGGTTGATATAGATAACCCACTTTTAGTCTCCAGTAACGAGATGGTCTAGCCAGCTAAATGTGCGACGGAACGATAAAAGGTATGCACAGATATCTGCACGGTAAGTCAGTTGATCTTTGTTCAACTGGTGAGGTACCCAAACACCATATTTGTACGTCTTCCCCAAACCGTGCAGATACTTTTCCACCGTGCCATGAGAGCATCCGAGCTTAACCCGCCACTGGCGACGTGTATTTGACTTACATCGTTGGTGTCCCCGGTCTCACGCACCGGGGTTTTTGACTACGAATTTTTCTGTAATTTACTGTTCATGGTACTTTTCTTTGGAAAGGTTATGAAATTAGATATTTTTTTGTCAGTAAGACATAAGCATTTCATAAATCAAATCTCTTTTATTAACATTAGACAATATCTTTGGATGCATGTGAAATATGTATTTGATTTTTTCGAACTAACCGGTCTCACAGACATATACGTCACCAATGGCGGGTTAAGAGCCAAATTGCGCGTAGTGCTTCGAGGATCTTCTTCAATTAATGCCTTCAGTTTATTTACATATATCTATTTCTACCGGACGCCCAGACCTTGGTTGATCGATCAAGGAATAGTTACCCTTGCGGAATTTTTGGAACCACCGCTTTGCTGTAGCCTCGGAGACTGCATCATCAGCTATCCTCTGGCATATATTACGTGCAGCTTCTGCAGCCGAATGCCCAGATTGGTACTCGTATAATAAACAGTACCGAATATGCGTTTTAATATCACTCATTTTTTTCGTGGTTCTTTACGCAATGACAACCGAAACATTACTGACGGCATGCTCACGACTCGCTCTTTATATACCCTCTGCAACAGAACGTTCTCGACCTTACCCGAAATTTCCAGAAAATAAAAACTGAAACGCTCATTACTTATTAGCCAACCCGATACATTCAGATTGTTATTTGAATATCTATTTATATGTACCGAGAGGGCAAAAGCCAAAAAAGGGAGAAGTGTGATAACGAACGCATCTGAATCGCTCTACTTGTAAAATAACTCGAGCCACAGCCATCTTCTTTCAACACTCGCTCTCGTTTCCGGACCGTCCAGGACTGATTCCCCGAGGTTAAGCCGACAATAAAGTGTGGAATTAGAATATTCGGTTGTCCCAGTTATTATCCTAACAGGTATAACCTGCTAATTGATACCTATGCAATCGAAGACCACCTAGCTATATTAAAACAGGTTACTCTCTTGGTGAGAAAAATCTCTTTGCAACACAGGTGGGATAAGTACAGATTTCTATATGAAGAAATTGAATATCTAGGCATGTCGTCAGGACTTCAGGAATACGTCCCAACCCAGAAAAGTTGCGTACGATCAGAGACTTTATACATACCTAAATGTGCGAAGCGTGTCCACTTTCTGGGTCTTCGCTCATATTTTCGGAATTCATTCATTCATTTTGTCATTTTGGTTAAGCCACTATATTACCTTTTAAAGGAAGATAATAGCTTTAGATTTGGTCCCAATGAGCTGGAAATGATTATTACCCTTAAAAACTAAATTGTTAGAGTCACCCACTTTATCTATCTACAATCCCCGAAGCGACACAGCACACCATTGTGACGTAAGCAGGCTTAGGTTCGGTACGATTCTTTTACCATGGTAACAATGATATATTTTACTCTGTATTCTACATCCCAAAAACAACTAGCATTTTCGAGGCTGGATATCATAGCTACGAGCTTGAGATTTTCGCAATCATAATATGATTTGAGAAGGTTTATTAGAGCTGGTAATCAAACTTACTCTTAATCCTGCAAGGATTCCAAAATTGTATCATTACGTTAACTCAAAACTATATATCTTCTTCACAAAAATAGATATTTTAAGAAAAAACCGTTCAAAATCCGATCTTTCAGATTTGAGAGCTTATTACTATTTCTCCATGCATAGCTGAACCAGAGTTTAACTCAAGTTAGTGCCATGGAAAAATGTGTTTTTTTTTTTGGCTAAAACTCCACAAACCTAGTCGGGTTAAATTCGCCTTCATTTTTTTTTTTTTTTTTTTTTTTTTTTTTATTGGGTTATATAGGCCTACCAACACAATATAATTAGGTTTTATGAGGCCCTATCTATCTATTTCATTAATTCATTTAACTTCTCTAATATTCTAGGTATAGTATGATTAATAATAATCCTTAAACATTCTATTTACATATAAATACTTATAAAAACAAAATTGTTGTAAGCTTAAATTTTGGCATAAAGTTTTGTATCCTTAAGGAACATTATTATTTGTCTAATTTCATTGATACATTGAGATTTAAGGGATGCCATAGATATATTAAATTTATTTCTTTTATTGTTATACACATTGCAGGAGTCAAAAATATGTTTTATTGTGAGGTCTTGGCTGCAGGAACATTTCGGAGGTTGTTTTTTTTTGAATATGTAACTGTGGGTCATAAGGCAGTGGCCTATTCTGAGTCTTGTAATTTTAATTGAGTCTTTTCTGTTTAGGAGATTTAGATTTTTCCATTCTTTTGTTGTTTCTTTTATTTGTTTTAATTTGTTAGTTTCAGGTACTTGGTTCCATTCTTCTTCCCATTTCTTTTCTATGTTGCTTCTTATAAGGTTTTTGAGGTCGAGATGGAAATATCGAAATGTATTATCATAGGGTAGTGTGATAGAGTTCTTAGCCAAATGGTCTGCCTGGTTATTTTTTCTCACATTTTTGTGTCCTGGGACCCACATTAGGGTGAAGACTTTATTTTTAGATGATTGTGATAATGTTTTTATATTTAGGGCATTCGGGTGAGTTGAGTACATTTTGCATATTGTTTGTATGGAACTTAATGAGTCGGTACAGATTAAGAAATTTTTTGAATTATTCTGGTTACATGCATATTCTATAGCCTTTTGTATGCCATATAGTTCTGCGGTGAGTATACTGGTATTAGGTAATAAATGAAATTGTTTTCCGGTAGATTTGTGGATGAAGGCGCATCCTACTTGTGTACTTTGAAGAGATCCATCGGTATAGATCACTTCAAAGTTTTTGTATGTCGTATTTAGTTTTTCAATGAATATTTTTGAATATATTTCGGGTGGTGTGCTTTCTTTTGCGAATATTTTTAAGCTAAGGTCGATTTTTATTTTTGGATGTGACCATGGGGGGTGTTCTTGTGGTTTGATCTGCATGATGGATTTGCTATTCATGATTTCGCAAGTTTCTAAGGCGATCGGTATACAGGCTAAACATGATTGGTGATATATTTGTGCATTGTTTTGAAGAGTTTTAATGTCATCTATGAGAGGATGGTTGTGGAGAGAAAGTAATTTTAGGCCGTAGTTCATCTGTTGTTTCAGGCGTCTAAGGTACAAAGGTTTTTGGCCTGAGTCTACTAGGAGGCTTATACTAGGGCTACTTCGATATGCTCCTGTGGCAATTCGGATACCTTGATTGTGGATTGTGTCAAGGGATTTTAATAAAGTTTTATTGGCTGAGCTGTATATTATGCTTCCGTAGTCTATTATTGAAAGGACCATCGATTTATGTAGTCTTAGGAGTAGTTTTCGGTCTGATCCGTATTCTGAGTTAGATAATATTTTCAGTATATTGAGGTTTCTAAAAGTTTTGGTTTTAATTGTTTTGATGTGGTTTTTCCAGTTAAGTTTTGGTGTAAAAGTAAGTCCCAGAAATTTATACTCATCAACATACTTTAACGGTTGATTATCTAAGAGGAGGGGTGGGTATGAGATGTTTTTCCTTTTTTTGGTGAAGAGCATGGCGTTGGATTTAGTAGGGGAGAATTTTACGCCGTTTTTGGTGCACCAGTTTTCAAGTTTTTTAAGGGCTTTTTGCAGGTGTTTTTGGATTGTTTTTAGGTGTTTTCCGCTTACAAAAATCGTGATATCGTCAGCATAGCCAACGATTTTCACTTGATTCGATCCCTGGGGGATTCCGTTTTCCAGTTGCTGTTCAGATGAGAGAGTATCTCCTATGCATACTTGGAACCTTCGATCCTCCAAGAAATTTTGCATAAAGCGGACAATGTTACCCTTCATTCCCATCCCCATTATGTTTTCTATAATTTTTCTTCTCCACACTCTGTCATAAGCTTTTTTTCTGTTTCTAAGTAAGCTTGCGCATCGATTGTACTTCTGTTTTTCCTGAAACCACATTGGAAGTTACTTATAAGAGATTCCTTTTCTAGATACCAGATAAGACGTTTGTTTATCATTCTTTCGAGTGTTTTGCAGAGGCAGTTAGTTAATGATATGGGACGATAGCTTGTAGTTTGTTTTGGGTCTTTGTTGGGTTTTAAGATGGGGATAAGCAAAGACTTTTTCCAATTTTTAGGGAACACTTCCCTGAGCCAGATATGGTTATAGAAATCTAAAATGAAGCATTTAGCGTCATTAGGTAAATTCTTGATCATGTCATAGTGGATAAGGTCAGGTCCGGGGGAAGATCCTTTACATTCATGTAAGGTGGTTTCTAGTTCTTTGAGACTGAACTTAGTATTGTATGGGAGATTTGGGTCTTCTGGAATTTTTAGCTGGTTTGATTCGGTCTTAGTTTTGAAATCTATGAATTCTTTTGTATACTTATCAGAACTGGATGCTGATTTAAATGAGTATGCGAAGGCTTCGGCTATTTCGTGGGGGGATGTTGTGTTCTGGTTGTTCGAGTTAATGTATTTTATTTGATAATTAGTTTTACCTTTCATACTTCGTATTTTATTAAAAACTTCTGATGAGGGTGTATTGCTGTTGATTGTTTTAGCATAATCTGCCCAAGATTTTCGTTGTTGTTCTCGAATTATTTTTCGGGCTTTGTATTTTGCAGCGATAAAATTTTTGTAATCGATTGGATCCATAGTTCTTTTGTATTTTTGGAAAAGACGCTTACGGTTCCCAATAAGTGTGGAGATTTCATTATTCCACCATGGTACATATTTCTTTTTGGGTTTATTAGTCGAGAAAGGGATAGATTTACTGGCAGCTTCAATAATTGTGCTAGTGATATATTTTTCCATTTCGTCAACGTTTTGAAATTCAACTAAAGGTATATTGAAGGTAATGTTCTTTTTATAAAGGTCCCAGTTGGCTTTTTTTACATTAAATTTTCTGCGTAAACTGAAAGTATTTTGTGAATTGTTGGTAAAGGAGGTAATGATCGGGAAGTGGTCACTACTATGTAAGTCTTCATCAACTTGCCATTCTATATGATTCTGTAGATTAGGTGAGCATATTGTGAGGTCTATGCTACTGAATTTTTTGTATGAATAGCTGAAGAATGTAGGACTTCCGGTATTTAGGATGTTTAAATTATAATCATTTATTATGTTTTCGATTAATTTCCCTCTGTTATCAGTTTTTTCTGATCCCCATATTGGGTTATGACTGTTAAAGTCTCCTACTAGTAGAACTGGGTGGCTTAGTTGTTCAATGATATTTTTAAGATCTACATAGTTTATGCTCTGGTCACCTGGCAAATAGATATTACACACGGTGAAAGTAAACGGGAAGGAGAATTTCACTGCTATCACTTGCAAGTTTGAATTTACACTTACTTGTTCACTGCTATAGTTTTCATTTACCAGAATGGCTACACCACCATGGGCCACAGTTTCCGATTGGGTATTTTTATAGTAAACATTATAATTCTTTAAGTGCGGTATATGATTTGTTTGAAATTTTGTCTCCTGCAAGCATATAACGAAAGAGTCGTATTTCTTTTCCAGTAATCTAAATTCTTCTATATGACTGTAAAATCCATCACAATTCCATTGTAAAATATTTAAAGGATTCATTACTCTGACATAGATTCAATTAAATCGCTATCTTCTAATTGTTTATTATTTTTTTGCCTCGTCTTGTTTGTAGAAATTTGGGTGCTGCTTTTTTGTTTTTGTTTTGCTTTCATGACTGCTCTTCGGGCTCGATTGGATGTCTTTCTGGGGAGTATAGTAACTGCTTCTTTTGGTAGTTGTAGATGCATAGGTTCTTTGTGGACTTCGGTTGACGTCGTGGGTGCTGCTTCGTTTTGGCTGTGCTCTGTTGGTTTGATTTCAGCGTTACCAATCTCGTCCATGCTTATGTCATTAGTGGTTAATTTTTCTGTATTCCGATTTTCCGTTTGTGACTGGTTCTGGGTTTTGGCTATTGTGGAGTATAGGAATTGGTTCGGGTTTCTTTCATTGTACCTGCGTTTGGCTTCTCGTAGGTCGACCTTCTCGATAATTTTAATTTTTTGAATTTCTTTTTCTTTTAGAAACTTAGGGCATTTTTTTGACAGTGTGTTGTGATCACTTAGGCAGTTTGCGCATTTTGGGGTTTTATCGCACTTATTTTGGTTGTCAGTGTGGAACTTATTCGCGCAGTTAGAGCATGTCTTCTCTCCTCTGCAGTGTAGAGTTGGGTGTCCAAATTTTAGGCAATTCATGCATCTCATTGGTAGTGGTATGTAGGGACGTATATTAATTGCTTCGTATCCAGCGTAGAGTTTGTCTGGTAGATGTGTGGTAGAAAATGTCACAATGTAGAGTCCAGTGCTTTTTAATTCATTATCGACTTTCTTTTGGATTTGTTTTATTGAAACCACATTTTGCTCAGTCAGCTCTTGAAGAAGTTCTTCCTCTGGGGTGTGGTTAAATGAAGGGAAATATACAACTCCTTTGGTATGGTTCAGTGATCGGTGTTCTGATACAGTCACGTGAATATTGGTATCGATTTGTGTCAGTTGGATTAGAGTTTTTGCTTGTTTTACATCTTTCGTTAATATTAACACTAAACCACTTCTTAATTTGATACACTTTTCCACAGTTCCCACTAGGCCACAGATCACTCTTTTGAGAAGGAAAGGAGAGACTTTCTCCATTGTGTGTTGCTCGTCTTTTCTTTCCATGATAAGGTACTTTGGTCCAGGGGTATTATTATTTAACACTCTTTTCGGATCAAGCTGTATTAAATAATCCGTAAAACGTGGTTTTTTCTTCACGGGAGGAATATCCGGGGGGGTTTTTTCCCCCATGGCGAGAAAAATTAGTTAGTAAAGGTTTACTAAACGGGTAATTCAAAAATTCAAATAGCGCAGTAGAGATACTAGGTTTGCACTCAGTCAATGCTTGGACTTGACTGAATTCGCCTTCATTTGCAATAAGACTATCTGACAAAAAGTTGTCTTTTGTTTTGCTGTACTAGGTACAGAATATTAATTTTTTGAGTTTCATCCAATTTTCATCAAAAAACATGAAGTTTTACTTAACTTTTATTTGTGTGAGATGAACGATAAATGCTCATGGAAATAGATTGGGTTGAATTTAGTCATTGTTAACTCAACTAAAACTCAATCCCATGCATGGAAACATGGTACATGGTGCAATAGTGAATAGGCTTACAGGAGTGGTTTAATTTTTTGTTCATAGCATTAGGCTGTTTATTCAAAATTCAGATTGAGCCAAACTTATGCACAATATTTATTCGTTTTTAATATGGATAATGTCGACGAATGGTCGTAAAAGTTTGATTGGTCGTGAAACCAACTGCCCATTATATGATAATTAATCATATTCTCAGAAAATTTGATCCTTTGCCAGTAAACATTTGTCGTGATTTGGTTAGTACCAACTTCCTTACGAGTACGCCACTATCCAGACCTCCAGAACCAGGAAGAAAAGTACTACTGTAATAAAATTGTTGAATTCCATCCCTCAAAACGTACACTTTTTATTTAAAGAATCCCAACTGTTTTGCAACTCTACCACAAGCTTCTTTCTATCGCTGCCATCTGTGTCATTTGTGCTAGCACAGCAATAGATCACCCAAAAGCGGCGGTTGAAGATTCAAACCCATCTCAATGCGGAGATCTTTTCGTTTTTTACGCTACTGCGCGACAGCAAAATCAGGGTTATGTTTGTATGTATTGTACCCTCGAAGCATCCCAACTGCTGGATGGATTTTAGGAGGTGTCTATAGATTCGTCTAAACCGTTCATGGATATAGGCTAAATAAAATACAAAATGGCGGTAGAGAGTGGCATATACTGACTAGGTCTTTCAGATTCAAGATTATGTTTTCTAGACTATTTTGCAGCCATAAGTTCCTTTTAAGAATTACACAATCTGAAAGTTGTGTAGTTAGGATCTCTACATATTTTTGCTGAGCATAATGAATGAATCTGTTGTATTTCCTAAAATACTAATTGAAGTTAAATTGTATGTAAAAGACAAAATTGGTCTATATGTAATGCCTAAACTAAATAACCTATTTATTTTGATAAGGATTAATACTGTATTGGTATAAACTAAAAAGTCGTTAATAAAAATGTAAATTAAAAAATTCAGAAATCTGACCGTGTAAAAAGCGAACTAAAAAGATGGAAACAAGATAACCTGGGAACACAGTAGAATGTATAATGGAAATCCTTTTTTTTTTAACTATCAGCTTAGTCCAAGCTAGAAGCAGGAAAGCTGCATGAGTATGAGACAATTATCATCATTTGGTTCTGTTAGTGAAACCAGAACCACCATACTACATGCAGAATAAGAATTCGTGCGTATCACACAACAGAAATGATGTTATGATTGATGACGAAACAAGTATTTTTTCAACGCATGCTTATTAAGACATGTCTTTAATAAGTCAGCACGCTTGTCAACACTTATGCATATACTACTAATAGGTTTATTTTTTTTTTACAGACCATCAACTTAGTCAAAGCTTTGTAAAATAACAGAATTAATCTGTAGCTTATGACTGATTATTCATCATTTGGTCCGATGTTAGTAGACATGCGACCACAACCACCAAACAGACTATTCTTTAGTGCATGCTTACTGACACGAACATCAAACAAATCAGCATTCTTATTCACATTTAACCTCATCCGGTTAATAGGCTGGAAAATGCTATAGTTATTTTTACATAAACTAGTTTGCAGAAGTGACACCACCCTAAGATTACACTCGTTCAATCTGAAAGTGAATTCGCTTTTAAGGGAGGCTGAATCAATATTACCAATTAATAATTGGTGAACAAAAACAATGTCTGCAATCTCCCGACGCTTGAGCAGAGAGTGCATATCGAGGAGCCTCAAACGATCATTATAAGGTGGGAGAAGAACTGGATTGCTCCAAGGTAAATCCTTAAGAGCAAATCTGACAAATTTTCTTTGCACAGATTCGACGCAGTCAATATGGACTTGATAATAGGGCGACCAAACTTGGCTTGCGTATTCGAGAATTGGCCTAACAAAAGAAAAGTAAAGCTGTTTTAAGACAGTTCTATTGGAAAATTCACGGGACCATCTTTTGATGAATCCCAGCATAGAGCTGGCTTTAGCCACCGTACAGTTGATATGCTCAACGAAGTCTAATTTGCAATCCAGAATAACTCCCAAGTCACGGACAGATTGAACACGTCGTAGAGCATTATTCGATAAGATATAATCAAAACGCAGGGGATTACGACCTCTACAAAAAGTCATGATTTCGCACTTACCAATATTTAATTCTAAATTATTGTGTGTACACCACAAATGGAATATGTTTAGGTCATTTTGAACCGCGTGCCAGTCGCTAATATTTCTTGTTCGAAAGAATATTTTCATGTCGTCTGCGTAGATTAAGATTTTACAGGTTTGAAGGAGTTGTGAGATGTCATCAATAGATAAAATAAAAAGAAGTGGACCTAAATGACTACCCTGTGGGACTCCTGACGTAGCTGATATCTTGTTCGAGGTGGAGCGACGAAAAGAAACTTGATATGTCCTGTCGAGTAAATAAGAACGGATCCAGTTAATAAGCAGTGGCGGAAAGCCTAGACTTACTAATTTGAGGATTATTACAGAATGAGAAAGCTTATCGAAAGCCTTGCTGAAGTCAGTATAGATGCAATCTGTCTGCAAACCATTTCGAAAGCCTTCAGTAACAAAGGTAACAAGTTCGAGGAGATTCGTAGAAGTAGAGCGCCCCGACAGAAAACCGTGCTGGTTTGTTGAAATGAGGCGCTTGCAGACAGTTGAAAATTGAGAGTGAACAATTGATTCAAAAAGTTTTGGGATACATGAGAGTTTCGCAATAGGCCTGTAATTACATACCTCATTTTTGTTACCCTTTTTATGAATAGGAATGATGAGGGAGTTGTTCCAGAGCACAGGAAATTGTCCAGTCTCCAGAGACTTTTGAAAAATTAATGTTAAATAGCTGGCAGAATACCATATATATATACATTAGGGTGCTTTTTTTTTCGCGACTTTTTTTTTTTTTTTTCAGTCCCACCTCTAAATTTTGTGGCTAATACCTAAACAAACATTCCCTGAAAATTGGAGCCCTTAAAAATAATATTTAGTACTAGACCAAGACGCATAAAGATTTCCCATATAAAATACACGTGAACTTTGATTATTTTTCTTCAAATCTCTACAACTCAGGTAGTGTTTCTACAATTTAGCTCAATAATCCATGACAATTCCACACTACCTCAACTTCAAAGCCCAATATCTCAAGAAATATCGATGTTACCGATTTGGTGTTCAAGAACTTTTTGGAGGAAATTGAATTTGCTTGTTTGTCATATTCACTTTTTCTGTACCTCTTGTTGTTTACGAGATAGGGGTAAAAAGCGAGAATTTCATGGACCAATTGGGGTTAGTGACCCGTACTACCTCGCTGGTGGGAGTTAGGGTTACACCGCAATGGACATTTTTGTAGAGCATTCAATTCTAAAGAAACCCTACCATGGCCCAAGATTGTGCCATAAAATGCCTCTGAGTTGTAGAGATTTGAAGAAAAATAATCAAAGTTCACGTGTATTTTATACGGGAAATCTTTATGCGTCTTGGTCTAGTACTTAATATTAATATTAAGGGCTCCAATTTTCAGGGAATGTTTGTTTAGGTATTAGCCACAAAATTTCGAGGTGGGACTGAAAAAAAAAAATAGTCGCGAAAAAAAAGCACCCTAATATACATACTATAGTTAGTTCATATATACATACTATACAGGGTGTTCAGAGGTGGGAGGGAAATATTGCAGGAGGTAAAAGGTCATGGAAAGGTAATTAGATAGGCAACTTAAAAAAAATAAAAAGTAGGTATGTTAATAACATGAAAGGTGAAAAATCGTGAAATAAAAGTTAATTTTTTCAACTTCCAGGGGGGATTTTGGCCAAGGGGTTGGGGATAGGGGGGTGGTGTTAACCTTTTTGGAAAGAGCTTCCAAATAGTGATTTTTTGAGATCGGGTTGGGACCACTGCGATGCGTAGAAAAAAAGATAAAAATACAAGAGCGGTTCCCATATAAGGCAAAATCCTGATTTACGAATCACCCTGTAACTGCCAAACGGTGAGAGATGCCCCCCCCCCCCCCCCCCCCACCCATACGATTTTTTGCTTGTCTCGGTCTGACCTTTCACCTCCTGCAATATTTCCCTCCCACCTCTGAACACCCTGTAGTTAGTTCTACAATTGTTAGTTTAGATTTCTTAGGTTACGTGGGTTATCCCTAAATATGAATTTAGTCTTAAGAGATGGTGAGTCAATATTGCCAGTTATAAGCTGGTGTACAAATATTATGTCAGTAACTTCACGATGTTTATATAAAGAATGCATGCTGAGAAACTGCAGTCGGTCTTCGTAAGGGGGAAGGCAAATTGGATTGACCCAAGGTAAATCCTTCAGTGCAAATCAAATGAACTTACGTTGGAGAGCTCCAACGTTGTTAATGTGGGTTTGGTAGTAAGGAGACCAAACTTGACTCGCGTATTCAAGAATTGTTCTCACAAAAGAAAAGTAAAGTTGTTGATATACTGACATGTTCGAGAACTCACGTGACCATCTTTCTATGAAACCCAATACAGAAGAAGCCCTCATAACCATAGAATTGATATGCTCAATAAAGGGTCTAGTCGGTTAAGGATGTGAAAAGTGCCCCCAGCGCTTTTAAAAACCAAAAAATATCCTTATATAGTACATGAAAAAGTACATCTTTGCTGAAATTTTCAGACCCATAGACCCTCACATAACCTCAAAAAAAAAAACGTGATTTTCAATGTTTTTGCGATATCTCGGCTCCTTGTGGACGTAGAAAATTCTTTTCTTAAATTATATGGGTCTGAAAATTTCAGCAAAGATGTACTTTTTCAAAGTACTCACTTTTAAGCTTATTATATTTAATTTTTGATGGTTTATAAAAAAACATCAATAATTTATCATTTACAACTAAATTCGTTATAAACCAAAACCACAAAAAAAGCAAAATAGTTCACCTGCCTCAAAAACAAACAAAAAGGATTTCGCCCACTCTGGGTATCTCTTATTGTTAGTAGAGCTTTTCTTATTACTTAAAATTCATTTTGATTATAGTAAAGATTTATTCAAATAAAATGGCTCTCGGCAAAATTAAAAGTCAAGACATTAGGAATACTATTGTTAATACTCTCCACAGAGGGAGAGCGGGCGGGGAAAAGTAAGAATATTTATCGAGTAATATTTCTTTAAAAATTTAATAAAACGAAGACAACCTAGAGTTGAATCAGCTTGTTGATTTTCATAACTAAATTTCGAAAATTTGGCTTTAAATGAAATTACTTGAATCATAGATTTAGAATTCAATTTATAGACTTCATTATAAAACTGACTTATGATTGACTGAACTTAAAATTGTTGTGGATAAAACCGATTTTTAGCGTGAATTTCAAATTTGATTGTTCCCGCAAACAAATTTTTTGTTGTCAGTGCATTATTCAAAAAGACTGTATTCAAAGATTGTAAGAATTTTATGAAATAAAACGTTCTACGTTCTACGTTCAAAAAGAAAACGTTCTAATTTCTGCTCGGAAATTATTAGGTCGTCCGGAGCAAAGTTGCATGTACTTAAAATAAAATAGAATAAAATATAATTTGTATGCTGTAGTCGACTTTTTGGTTGATTGTATAGTTCTAAATTATAAGAACAGTATACTACGTGTTTTTCCACTTGGTTCGAATTAAGTTCGTGAGGTACCCATTTAGCACAGACTTTTTCATATTCCGTTTTTTGGTAATAATTTCATGCACAATTGACATTGGAATTCCCAAATTAGCCCACAAAGAGGTAAGAGAATAAGAACGCGTTTGACTAAAAGCTGACTGAATTAAATCGATCCGTTTTTGCAAAATCTCCTCTGAAATTCGGTCACCCCCTCGATGTTCTTCAATGTCGCCCCGTTCCCATTTGAAGCATTTGAACCAGAACTGCACTGTTCGCTTGCTGAGGGCGTTGTGACCTACAATATTTTCTAATTGACGGTGGGCTTCGGTAGCATTAAGATTTTGTAGAAACAAAAATTTCAGAAAAACTCGATGTTCACGATCACTTATAACATTCTTTAATTCTGTCTTCGAACCGGACCCCATAGCGAACATCTAGCGCTGGTACACGCTAGAACAATAACTGAGCTACTGAACTATGTGTGAGTCATGTCTCAAGATGTTACCATAAAAAATATATCTTTCATGAAATATGCGCAACTTTGCTCCGGACGACCTTATAGTGATCCATACGCATCGAAAAAGTTTAGGTAAAGGAAAAGCCTCCCCTAACTACCAAACCAAAAACGAAGTTCCTGGATTTCACCTTCACCAAACAACACGAAAATAATAAATGGGACAATAAGACAATGGCTATCTATGATTTGGAGCACGGAGTCCAGGTTTGACTGAAGGGGCCAAAAGGTCATAGGGAACCCGGAAGAAACCTTTTATCCAGATTTTTGCGCATATTAGTCAAGTTTCCAGCTTTACTTGACGCTACAAAATGGCGACCACTCCCTTTCCAATATGAGGCAAAATATTTTTCTTCGTTTTTGCTTTGTTTGTGTTTTTGCTTTTTGGTTTATAACGAATTTTGTTGTAAATGGTGAATTATTGTTGTTTTTTTATCAACCATGAAAAATAACATAATAACCTTAAAACTAAGTATAATATTTTGTTATTAATTATGGCAGAAAAGGCAGTATTTTGTTGTCTTCTTACAAGCATACTCATTCAGAATGCGAGTAGGCGAACTCTTTTACGTCGGGGTAGTATATTTAGTTTATTTTCGCATAATATATATCTATTTGCTCAATAGTGATCAGAGAAAAGCTTTATATGAAGATGTATGATTCTAAAAGAACAACATTAGAACACTGAAGTGAAAAAAATGTTTACTTAACAACAGCTCATATTGTAACATACAAATTTTCCATAAGAAGTAGCCACAATAGGTGTAAAATTGTGGTCGATGAGAGGTTTTAAGTAAAACACTTCAACACTATACTGAGTTTGCTATAAAAAGTAAACTTGAATCTAAGTACCATAAATCATCTAGACATCTCAGCAATACTTAAAAGAGTTTTCCTTCAAGGCAAGTAAGTGGCACTCTTGAATCTCTAGGTTCCCTGTCAATTTGATTACCGTCTGCAGCAAAGCTTTTTGTGTCCTATATGCTCCAGCAAAATGAAAGAACGTTTCATTATACCTCTCAGCTGCACATTTAATCTCCCGTGACTATTCATACAGAAAGGATTCCAGGACCTAATATTTTATGTATTCTACCTAGAAGAAGAAGCAATCAGATGTAGTCGATTTCCCTAAATGCTTTTAGATGGAGTCTTTTCCTAATTATCATGAATAATATAAACTTAAGCTTTTTAGTAACAAAGTTGTATGGCCTTTAGCAAGGTATTTCCTTTCAATAGCTCTGAATCTTAACGGTGCTGAAGATAAATTAAACACTTACGCAAGTCTCCATTGATTTCAGCAACCAGCAATTTGGTCGGAAAATTCACACAGAGCGTTCGGCGAATAGTTCAAGATGTTAAGGACGAAGGCGGCTCAAGTATTATCAATGAAAACTTTAAACGCAACAACTTTATTTGATTTTATTGATAGGTGGCATGAGTCGCGAGGAGGTAATAGAGACGAACGAACGCCTACGAGCCTTGCGATTACGCTTAGAAGAGTCATACGACACCGCTAAAAAAGCTCTTATTACGCTTATGAATAAATACGGTGATTCCAAGAGCCAACGAAATATTTTCAACCGCTATCCCATGTTAAAATTAATGATAAAGGTGAGTGGATAAAGAAATTTAGATTGCGATAGGAATGTTATGGATTTGAAAATAAAACTAAAATTGAATAGGGTGGCTTCATTCGGCAAATCGTCAAATTATGAAAAAACCTAATTATACATATGTATTCGTATTCAAACTACTCCTTTGCAGGAAGTGATACGGCTAGAAACTCAATATTGGACATTAATTGATATTCCGAAGCAAGAAAAACAAGAAACCGTTCCGTCTTACGTGATGAGAGCTTGTGCTATCATGGAAAAAACACAAAAGTCCGGAGAAGGCGTGAAAACATCTGCAAAATTAGCTGAGGAAGCGGCTGAAAGACGTGAAAGAATGGAACGTTTAGAAGGTAAGGAAACTATTCGAAAGGTGTTTTAGCCAATTTACACTTATTACCGCTATTACTCATCTATATATTTATCTGTACGATTTCTTTCCAGCAATGACGACAGTGCAAATTGAACAGGAGAATACTCAAATGATTAACGACCTTTATCGTTTGCTCAAAAAGTATTCAGGTCTTCGAAATTTAATCCGCGAGCTTAAGGTACTTTATATATTTTCCAAAATAAAAATATTGAGAGCAAGAAATTAATTATCTCTCATCTCCTTTTTTTTAGGCTGAATATGGAAATTCGAAAATTTACCCGATTTTTCCACGATATACAATGCTTAAAGATATGATTAAAGGAATAATGCACGATCCAGATTACATGGAAGTTTGTCATGAAGTTAACAACTGAAAATAAATCATGCACATTTTTGTATATTATTTACTTCGGGATATTTTTATATATGCGGAAATCCTAAGAAAAACTGAGATCAAATACAGCAGGATCGTCTTCAACTGAACACTCTATCACTCTCTCCAGTAAATATTTCAACAGAAAGGTCTGCCAACGATAATGTATTTGCAAGCTATGAAGCAAATGTCTGGAATCGGATTATCTACTCTTCATATCAGTGCGTCATATCAAAACTTTAACTAAAATAAAAACAATTTATTAATTGTTCTTTATTGCTGCTTACCTAACGCGTCAACATTTCTAATATCCTATTTCCTAGGTGCTTCCTTACAAACAAATAAAGTTACATATATAAGAAAATCTGGAAAGTAAAAGTATATTGAATGTGCATGGACATTATAAACAAATTTTTTAGAATTATTTCTAGTTTTAAAACAATATTTTCTTTGTTAAGTTGTCTTTACAAGCAAACGTCGATCGAAATGGTGTTTTGTATGAAATATTTCTGACTTACAGCTTTTCAACAACTAAATCAATAATTTTCACCTAAATTAGGGTAACAAACTTGAAACAATACTTGCAGTCTTTCATCACTGAAATAATTGCAATTTTGCGCTTTGAACTGTGAAAACAAAACTCATGCACACATCATTAATTTGACTCGATAAATCGAAACTTGGTACTTGGGTGATGAAAGAAACTAATTTGAAATTTTGATTAATAAAGGAGAATGACTAAATTAGCAATTATTGGCCACTGATCAAACATACTGCATTTCATAAATTCATCAAGTTCTTCATTTTTATTAAGACATCAAGCTACAATTCCATTGTAGACGCAATTAATCAAACATACACCGTGCTGATCAAAATAATAGGTTATAAAGTTGAGAAGTAGTCTAAATATCAATTTCATTCTTAAAATCTCGCTCCTCTGCAAAATAATTAGTATCATTATTTGAGTAATTAAGTACCTACTCGTTATTTTTCATATGAAAGATAGTCATTCATGCATTCCCTTCGTTGGAAAAATGTTTAGTTCGACCCATCTAAAATTATGTAATTGGAAAATCGACTAGAATCATATTACAAAAAATAATTTAGTTTAACTTAAATCGCTAAAAATCAATGTAATAACCTTTTTAACCCATTAAGAAAAGAGTTTATTACCAAACAAAATAAAATTCTATTTTTTTGACCACTTTAAAAATGTATTGATTTTGACTGCATGATTAAGTTCCCATATAGCATATAACGAAGACTTTATTACTCAAGTAATAGTACCAACTATATTTCAGAGCGAAGAGTTTTTAAAGGCGGAATTGCTCTTAGACTATTTGTCAACTCTATTACCTATTATTTTGATCAGCACTGTATATATCCAGAAAGGCAATTTTGGTTTAAACCTTCCAGAGACCTCACTGTAATTATCTCAAGCACACAAACCAAAACAATTTATTATAAAATTTTTAAACTAGAAACCTATGTACCTGTACTGAACCTCGGCAATAAAAAAAAAATGCAAAATTAAAAAAGTATTGTGCGAAATCCATTTATTTGATATTTGTTAGTGATTTTTATTTAAAGAAAAATATATTAAATGATTATTCAGGGTGGTATAAAAAGGGCACTACAGTAGTTATTAAAAATAGATAATAGCGTAATATTGTGGGTTAACTCAAAAGGTTTTTGACTAATCGTGTCCGAAGTAATTGTGAGAAAGACGATGCCGTTTAGAGTTTCCCTTAAAAAAAAAATTAATTAAAAAATTCCAACATATTAATATATTTACATTTCAGCGGTTCTTGCGAAATTTTATCGCTCGAACAAAATAAAAAAGTCAACAAAACCACCCTCGAAATACTTTTTTTTGACTTCACGCCTGACTATATTCGGTACAATCATATCAACAATAAATGACATAAATTAATATCGTAAATAATTTTATCGAACGGAGATATTTAACGTTCTCTTTTTAACAAAATAATCCTCTTTCTCATGATTTGTTTAGTTTAGGGCTTTGATGTTATACAATTTTTTAGTTTGGATTATATACTAATAAGTAGAGGAGAAGGTGGTAATATGGCCCCTGTAGGTAAAGTGGCCCCCAGCCCAATTTATAATTGCGGAGGTTTTACCTGCGAGTTAGACGTCGTATTAAATCAAACATTTACCAAAAAGTATTTCAAAAGTAGCCAGACTGCTACTGTCGCCAAGTATTGACATTTATTTCATTTTTGTAAATGTGCTGCAATAAGAAATTTTTTTCCTGTCGTGACATCATGTTGTAAAATATTGTAAAAGCGTGAGACAAATAAACTGTGGCAACTATAGGAAAGTGCATCAACTCCTCTTTCAATATTTTCAAAGTAAAAATATCATATTTTAACTAATAACTTATTCCTGATTTGTTATTGTAACTAAGCTCATAGCTCTAATTTGGCCCCCTTTTGTTGTATGTATTATGGCCCTGGCCCTGGGGGCCATATTGAGTGTATGCACGAAAACAGTTATTAACTAGTGTATTTATTGATACTACTATGTAGATGCCTCGAATGAATAGTTCTCCCAACATACAAAAAAAGAGGAAGACATGGGATGCAGATCTAATGAAAGGGGCAGTCGAAGCAGTACGAAGTAAAACTATGTGGTATAAGAAGGCTTTCAGATATTTGTCAGTACCAAGAGCGACATTGACGAAGCTGGTCAAAGACGCAGAGAAATTACTGGATTTATTAGTGCAGAAACCATTAGATAGAAAATGTACATTACAACCTCATTTAGAAGAGAATTTGGTTGATTACCTTTTGCTAATGGGAAGTAAATACTATGGTCTGAAACGTATGGACGTAACAAGAATGGCTTATCAGTTAGCCACGAAAAATAACATCCCAAACATATTCAGAAATGGTATTGCTGGTTTGCTGGTTGATCATGGTTATGGTTAGATCATTTTCTAAACAGGCACAAAAATCGATTGGCTCTCACAAAACCAATGGGAATTTTGTATGCTCGGTATAGTTTTTGTCCTCTTATACATATATTATGGGGGGCCATATTACCCACACGATTTTATATCGCTGCATTTTTGCATTATATTGAAAAACAAATTTGTTTTTAAAAGCTGTGGTTTTATTTACATTTCCGACCTTAATTACTTTGACTAAATGTGTGCATGATATTTTGGCATAAAGTTATTTTTAAAGTTATGGTCATATATTTTTTTATTACGTAAAAACAAAGTAGGGGGCCATATTACCACCTTCTCCTATATGTACATACGGAATATTAATTTCAAAATAGTTTGATTGGTGGCGAAAGTTGGTTACAGAAACAACTCATTCTCTTTTACTTTCGACCCACCGTTACTTTTATACCCGGGCTCCCCTAATAAAGAAAATTGAAAGGCGCTCTAACTTTTCAACAATTTAAGCCTGCACTGGCAACATCTTTTAAGGGGACCTTTACTTTCAAAATCGGGAAAAAACACACTTTTTAAAAGTTTTTTTTTGAAAAGACTATTATATTTATGATCCTGAAACCTTTTGTACATTATTGGTAAGATTATGAATAATATAAAAAGAATTTTTAAATGCAACTTTAGTTTATTTTAATGCCTGCAGATGGCGTCAACCAAAAGGCACTTTTAAAACGGCCCCATTTCTCCAGGACTTCCTGTAACAGATAGATTAAAAATTTTTAGTGGATTGTTTTCATAAGACACAAAACTAGTACCTAAACCTAAAAAACCTTTTATTTTTAATGAATAAGTTACAAAATGACTATAAGTTAGAGGTAAACTAACCTCCGCATAAAAAAGTGGGGGGGTAAAATAATATTTTTAAAGGTTTAGTTTCTAGTATATTTGATAACGAATCGAATGGCGTTTGGTTTGTTAAAATCGGTTGAATAGTTTTTGAGATACAGATGCGGCCATTTTCAAAAATGTGATTTCGAGAAAAACGCGTTCGAAGTTTTTGCTATATAATTTTTGTATATAAAATGGGTAGAAGTAGCTTTACAAATATAGGTATAACTTTTTTTCTTTTACGAATTTCTTAAAACCGTTTTAGGAGAAGGTTTGTGTAATGTTAAGAAGCATTTTTATGAAAAAAAAAAATATTGATTTTTTTCCGATTTTGAAAGGTCGCCTTAATCTGAGTGCGGCGCAACGAACATAAAGCAACTATAATTGTATCGCATAAATTCATCGGCTTATTCTCTATTACTCGTCTAACCATTATATGTATGTGCACAGTATGTTTCAACATTAGACATCCAAATAACACAGAGTGATAGATATCTCATTTCTTATCAGAATGTCTAGCCATTTTCGTAATATTTAGAACTGCCTGACTTTTAGAATTTCAAAACGCATACCTTATTTCGCTCGTTTTGTAGTCCGTGCACTCATAAATATGCTAAGCCAGAAAACTATAAAAATTATGAAATAAATACTTTTTCTTGGGAAATTGAAATAAGCATGTGAGCTGAATAGCTCATTCGTACAAGAATGTTTACTAAGGTGCCTTACATTAAAAATAGAAAAAACTTTATAAGGGCGAATATATTAGGTAGGCTCACTTCATTATTTTAAATGCAAATCTTAATTGCTTTGAAGTCTCCATCTATTATGAAATACAACGCTTATATGTCTGTTTGTTCCTTTACATACATATAACGCTTTTCTGTCTGCTTGTTCATTTACATAAAAGTCGATAGCCGCCAGTCCAATTTGTATGCGTTTTTTGTAAAGCTAAGGTTCATGTTGTAGACTTTATTTTGTCAAAATTGGTGCAGTATTTTCAAAGTTATAGTAATATTTAAGTATACAAAGGGGTAATAAATATAATAGTACGGAGCATTTTAAAGACATGATTAAAATACCTTTTTTTTTGTAAATTGCCATACTGAATGACAGCTAAAAAAATGTGTTTATTTTATCTTATGAATAAGCTCAAGATTTATCTCAACGTTATTTTGCCAAATGTTTATAAAATGGAAAATAACGTTCAACAACTGCTTTATTCTCTAGAAGCAAAAAAAATTAAAAATTTATGTGTCATCAAGTCCAGTTTTTCAAACAGCACTTCGCATTTTCATTTTTATTAACTTTATAATCCTGTAAAATAAAAATTTATCTTCCGAAACAATCTAACGTACCTAGATATTTATATAATACGATCTGATTATGACAAAATGCATCAATTCTACTGGGTCCATTTTGAGCCGTCAAAACGTAATGTTATCGACTCAAATACTCTAGACAGGCAGGCACCGTCAAATGAATATTCGACGAATAATCGTTCATTCGGATCTTCATTCATTGATCCATGACGAACTTCACTCAAATCGAAAATTTTTGGCAGTTCAAAGTGGATACGAAAGAATCGGTGGAATTAACAAACAAAATTATATTTTATTATATTTATATTATTTATATTAAAAGGAAAAAATAATTTTTCACAATATAAGAAAAGTGCAAAAAATGATTTCGCTACTCGTATGCACTACTCGACTGCTGGCTAACAGTTGTGAATTCACAATTTGCCTCTGTAAATCAGCTGATTTTGCAAGTATTTTCTCGGAACTTCGTTGATGAGAAAGAGAATGCAGTTGCAAACATTCATTCAAACCTCCTTCTTGGTGATAGACGACAACGGCATAGAACATAAGGTTCTTTCGACCGTATTATCGTCCAATAAGTTTGGTCAGCAACGTCGGTAAGGTATTTGAAAAGATACTGAAGCAAAATATTGTAAAAAATCTTGACAGGTTAAAAATATTACCTGTCAGTCAATTTCGCTTTAGAAGCTATTTCAACAGTATGCACCTTGCAGCAATATTAACCAACAAAATTAAATCTAATTTGAAAGATAAGTTGTCAATCGGTCTGATACTATTGGACGTCAAGTTTGCAAGCCACCTAACTACCTAGTAGCAATCATTGTCAGTTTCCTGAAGGACCGTGTATTTTAAGTCCGCCTTGGACATGCGCTGTCCACGGAGAGCTCTATCACCACTGACGTACCACAGAGTTCTACGCTAGGACCAGTGCAGTGAATAACTAGTCACTGCCATCTTCACCACAGCGCGAGATGCAAACACTGTAGTGACAAAGCTGCAGAAGATTTTGGACACTATATTGCAATTACTGCGCTAATTGGAAAATACCACTCAACCCCACAAAAACTCAAATAATGTACTTTACCAGACGTACATAGAAGACGGTAGGAGGGAGTAGGTCACCCTCAACAGCAGATAACGTGATACAAAAAATTAACACCCTTATAAAAACCTTATATCCACTCATTAACCGAAAGTCCCTATTAAGTATGAAAAAGCTTATAATCTTTAAACAAATCTTCGAAGCTATAATGTTTTATGGTTCCTCAATTTGGTAAAAATGTGCCAAAACATATACTTCCAAGTTGCAGCACCTGCAAAATAAAGTTTAAAAAATAATGTTGAACTTACCGTTCTTCTACTCTACAAGGCAACTCCACCTAATCGCTGACGCGTGCTATGTCAATAATGCTGCGATCAATACGGCAGACATATTTTATGATAGAGCGGATATTTCACAAAATCCTATGATTCAATCAATAATAAGGACAAGACAGATTTTAGCTGTGAATTAGTTTTCTTTAGGTTTAGACTAACTATAAGATTTAATTTAAAACTGAAAATTAAATAAGAGAGAACATAAATGCTTAGGTTTTTTTGAAATTTTTCGAAGTAAATAAATAAATAAAAAATCCTAATAATAATATGCATACTTTGCCCAAATAAATAGAGAATTATTAGGTTGTAAGAGCACCGGCTCAAACCCAGAAATTAAGTCCAACTCGCAAACACTATTTTAAGAAAAATAGCCTAATAAATCTATCTTATCTATCACTCGACCGTGCCCATCTTTCTGGGATTTCGGATTTTTATTGGAACGTGCCCTTGTATCAAGGGTACAAACCTTTATTTTAGTCATTATTATTAATGTCTAAAAAGTCTAGATCGATACATGCCCACTTTTCTTGTTTTTCAGGGTCACGAAAAGTATTATTTCGTCAATATCTCTTTTAGATTGAACAATTTCCCACAAATAAGTGCATATAGTTTTTCAGGTGCAACCTATCGTTTTCATGATATAAGACTGAGAACTCACAAACAGATTCATTCATTTCCCTACCACCTTCCACCGGGTAGAATGCAAGGCTCATTTTTTTTAAACTAGTTTCCTCAGTAGGCCTAATCCATGTTACAGCAAATAAATTTTTTCTTCATCGATATCTCCAACCTCTGACACTTCTTGTTCATCTTCTCAGATATATTATATTCTCTGGTAGAAGACTCCAAACCACCGTAAAATTTTCATCACTTCCTCCCACAGCTGCCACTGATCAACAGCATTAGGAAAAGAAAGTGATAGTAAAAAAGTGCCAGAAGGTTGAAGAATATTAACACGTTGACGCTGGCGCAGTTTTTTTGTATTTCACTTCATCAGGGGGCAGTATAATCGTATTATGCTTTATCTGGTGGCAGTATAATCGTATTATGCTTTATCTGGTGGCGCCTTGCACAAAATGTTTTAAAAAAAAAACACAAAAACAAATAAATAATGTAAATACATTAAGTCTATTATAGCCTACCTGCAAAAACGTGCTTTTCAATTTTTCAATAATAATATTATTATTATATATATACATTGCATTAACTATGTTACAAGACTATAGCTGATGTGAGCGACCGGTGGTACACCAGATAAACCATTCGCGTATGAGCCACCGGGGATACACGCCGGCGTTAACGTGTTAAACTCAAAACAAACGCACCTTACATTCTACATGGAGGTTGGTGTGGTAATGATTGCAGCGTATACTGTTTGTGTTTGTATAATGTATGTGAACTTGTTTGTGGAAATTGTCCAATCTACAATTTTTATAATAACTTTAATTGTCGGCGGAAATACCACTTTTTGCGAATTTGGACCTTGAAAAACAAGAGAAACCAGCATTAATATTGATTAAATTCGATCTTTCACAAAGAGAGGAAAACGCATAAAAATAAGAAATGTTGTTCTAATTAAAACTTAAATATATTCTTGATTAATCTTTTTGTTTACATTCTCTTTTTTTAAGTTATTGAGTACGTATATGTTTAAAAAAAGGAAGAGTTCAAAAATTAAATAATAATTGATTACGAATGATTTAGAAATAAAAATATAAATTATAGCAATTTTAATATTTATTGCTAAGTCCTTCGTGTAGGTAACCTCAAATTCATTATACCTAGTTATAGAAGTTTATCTGGAAAGTGATTTAAACAAAATTCTTTTATATTAGAAAGGATAATATTATGCATTCTGATTTGCGATGGAAAAAATCTTATATACAACATAATTACGTGGTGTTGATTCTGATTTACAATGTGATCACACAGTGCCATTTGGAAGTCTACTACTGAAACTACTCGATAATCATTTAATGGGAAAGGAAGGAAAAGCTACTGAACTTATAAAATCAAAATTCTAAGGATCAAATTATGTAAATAGGTTTAAGAGTTTGTACTCGTATTTGTCTATAGTCGTACGTGCAAACTGGTATTTTGATTTGGTATCGTAAAACAGGTACAGTTTGACAATATTACTTTACGCTTAATTGTGATCGTGATACCAGTATAATAACGTCAATATGAGATATCCTCTTTATATTTTAACCAAATTATATTATTAATCTCCGACTATCAACCCAAAATATTATCGAAACTGAATTTCTCTTTTGCAGAGAGAAATAAGAGCTTAAATAATGACTACATATTACTATTTATATTAAGCAACCGTCAGAAATATTGAAATACAAGAACATAGGTGTTGAAACCGCGACAGTTAGATTTTAATGATGCGTGGTGAATAAGTTAAAAAAAATTGATATTGTACTGTTAAGACTAGCTAGAAAATGTTTTGCTTGTTAATTTAGTTGAATAATATTTTCTGAAATTATGTATATTTCGTCAATTTTAGAGCTTTATTTATCTAAGAAGAGGCAGTTTGCCAGCCTAAAGTGATGGTACGCCATCAAAAAACTATGTATAAATATATTAAATTTGCATTTGTGTTCTATTGAATTTTATGTTCAAGCGTGTAGTTGTTGTCGCTAAGTAAAAAAGAATATACCACCGTATTATTCACATAAGCGTGTACGTATGTGTGTAAATGTTGAATCGAAAGTGCTCGCATTATCCCATGTCGTTGTTTAACACTGGCGTAAATTTTAAAAATCGCATAAATGTTGGCATTCGCCGTTCCAAACGGTGTACAAATTGATAATAATTATCATTAGCGCTAAAGTGGCAAAAAAATAAATAAATTTTCCGTGCATTGACTCTGATGATAATATCATCAAACTCAATATTTTTTAATGCTTTGTTTATAAAGGAGTTTACAAGGAATAGAAACAGAACATTTTTATTTTTATATTATACAGCTGTCGAGTATAAATTAACCATTATATGGATAGTTTTAGAAGAGCAATTTGTTGTAACGAATTAATTAACTAAAAAAATATACATGAGAAGTATTGTACTATGTTTCGAGACCAAGGTTGCAAGATACAAATATTCCAAAATACAAAGGAAATGCTTTAAATGTGTGAATGTTTTACATAAGATATATGGGAAATAAATACACCAATTTGCAAAATCTATGTTTTTTAATCTGGTTTTAAACGAGAACATTTTGCTGTTATTAATATCTTCTAACACATTAATGACCCATTTCTATAGTGCGTTATTTCCACAAACATTTCTGAACGCGGGCCAAAGAAGCAGATTTGTCTGCAACTTCTTTTTCCTTTTCTTCCTCTTCCTTGGTGTTCGTCGATGTGGATCTCATGGTCTGATCAGACTCCTCTTTCAACCCAACTGTCTGCAAGAGTACATCCATTCGGTAGTAGGACACATCGGTTTGAGTAGAATGAGTTTTACTATTTTTAATATTCGCTAATTGAATAGCTTTTCTCCTTAAATCCCAGACATTCCATATATAATTTTTATCTTTGTAGTAGGGTATTGGATGCAACTCGGTCTGAACTTCTATTGTTTTTACCCTAGCCGCTGCAGATTCTGCCTCTACTTTCTTCTGGCTTCTTATCTCGACGATTTTATCAAAGCAGTCAAAGAGAACAATAAGTGGTGGATTTGTGCGTACGATTTCAAAAAACTTTTGAGAATAACTTTCGATATCTTCACTAAACCACGTAGCGTACATTGCCTGACTGAATGCAAAGTAATAATCTTTGTATTGAAGTATGCCGAAGCTGGGCTGGGATGGAATCAAAATTCCGCCTCCAACTACAAATAAATAGGCGCAATACTGGGTTGTTGGCATAATCTGTGAGAAGAATATCAGCATTTATAAACCAAATTCTAAATAGAATAATATGCATTTTCTTACAAGGGACTCATTATTTTTTAATAGTTTACACTCGGTATTGGTAATACGGACTGTTTCTGAACAATGTATTTTTTTGCGTTTGTCTTTCAAAGCGACAGAAAGAATATTTAAAGCATCTTGCTCAAATTCATAATCAGTAAGAGTCTTCATTTCATCATTTAACTGGTTGATTTCCACAAAGGCGTATAAATATATCATGAGAGAGCTCCATAACTTGTGAAGTCTTACGAAGTGGGGCTGAGAAATAAAAACCATTTGTTAAACAAAATTTTAAATTAAAGCAAAGAGAAATGGCATCAAGTGAATTATTGCACAAAAATTCCAGCAAGTAAGGGTTTGAATCTCAATTTAAATCATTTCAAGAGCAAGAGATTGTGACAAACTAGGCCATGAAATGGTATTCGACTGCCCTTAACCCTTTGCGCTCCACTTGCGCCGCTAATGCGCCATTCAGCTATTACTTAGACGAAATCTTGGAGTACAAAGAGTTAAGCCTTAGACGACAAAGGTGGGTATACCCGAACAATTTTGGTAAGGAGCATATGGTCCATTATTATTTTTCATTTTATTTATTCTACCAACACTACTTCCAATAAAAACTCAAGATTATAAAACATTATGCCCCCAAACATCGTTGAATTTAAATCGTTCTTTTGCATTTGCAGTTTTTAAAAAGTTGTATTGTTTTTTTTACCGAACCATTCAATAGTGTAGTGCTAAAAGCTATAGGCGAGCCTATTTTCACAGCTAAAAAGGTCGCATGAGATTTGTTTCGTTTAACAAGCTATGGGAACTATCTACAAACCATTTCTCCCAATTATTTAATTGTGAAAACTAATTAGTACACGTTACGTGTTGTTAGAACTGTCTGGGAACATATTTCAGCAACTATTTGCTAACCATCCAATATGGTTGTAAATGATGGTTTCTACAACTTTGTCACAACTTTTATTTGGTTCTGAACAACACCAACATATTTGCTACTCTGGCATGTCCAGGCAGAGCTGTATCGTATACATTTTCTCTCTTCCCACTGTGGCAAGTCGGTTGTTAAATTTGTGGACGCCTGAGGCTGGAGATTGAGCGGTCCATCTTTATATTAAAATTGACTTAATGTCAAACACGGACTTTATAGTTGTGAGCCCCAACTAATAGTTGTAGATGACAACTGTGGATGAGACGTCATATATATTGACTAAAATCGATGATTTTCTTGGAACAACATTTTACGTTTAAAATGTTAATAAATTACAATTTAATACTATTCTTGTAACATAAATTTTAAAATATCTCGTATCCATTAAATATTTTACAATCACGGGTGTCAATAAATAATTTTTTTAATTTGGGCTAATAAACATTTATACTTCATAAATATTTATTATTCATGAGCAGCGTTGTTATTTTCTCACGTACCTAGAATGTTAGGCTCAAGGAGTGACAACGCTGATTGAGCGGAAAAATTGACCAAAACGGCGCTGTCTTAACACATTCGGGACCGGTGAAAATGAATATATTCTGGTTGCCGCAAATTTTTGTTGTTAAGGCGGGGATAAAAATTATAAAATTTAATTTGAAATATCAATCTTGTAAAAATGTATTATTTAAGATAAAAAATGTTTCATACTTTCTATGCTTGCTTTTTAGATATATAAGAAACCACTTGTTACCAGTAATAGAATTTGCTAAAACGTGAATTCACGTCATCTGTCTTCAATGTGTTAAGATCATCCACAGTACGAAATCCGTGTTACTTATATTACAAAAACAAGTAAGTAAGTAAGCAAATAACATTAGTTTTTATATGTGAGAAGAGTTATAGAAGCAGAAGAAACGGCCATTACATAATTTCATAATGTTCATTCAATTCATTCTAATTATGCTTGTAAAATTCTTGCTGTCTGATAGCGAGAAGCGTATATGTGTAGGTAGTAGTTGTCACTCACAACCATATTGGTTGCCTCCAACTATTTACGAGCCAGAATATTTCCAGTAATTTGGTTGTAAAATTGTTGTAAACGCGGTTGCTGCACCCGTTTGCGAATAGTTCAACAGAATAATGAGGAAGAGTTCTGCGTACCAATCTACAACCATTCATCTACATGGATCCGGGTAGTCTCAAGGTCACTATACGTCAAGGTCAAGATTATGTTATCTATTGAAATTCAGATTTTCATAAAACACACGTGCAAAGTAGTAAAAGAAATTAAATTAGTTAGATTTTTTTTTGTAAAACATAAAAGATCCTCTGTGACCCATGCAATCCAGTTACAGTATTCGCACTTTGAATTCATCCTTTTGCAAGTCAAAGGAGCTCCAGTACCCCAATGACTGGTCCAGAGTCATGTGTAGTAGACCGGAGCGAAATACAAAAATGATCGATTCTTGAAACGCAAGAGTGCAGAAAAGTTGCTACTAGTCTACACAAGGTGAGGGAAACATTTTTTTTTTAAATCGAACAATATCTTCTGCTCGCGCATTGTGTTCAAAGTTTTTAACTTTTAACCGAAATTGTACACTTTGTACAACATTTCCAGAATGTGTAAATATTATCGGATTAAGCTAATTTTTGGTTTGTGATATGTTCTCAAGGTGTACAACTCAAAAAAAGTCACCACCACCCCCACCCTCTCCTCTTCCCTCACCACAGGGAGGTATAAAAAACCTATTTTTATTCATTTTTCGTATACTTAGTTGCTTTAGTACGTATCGACGTCATATCGAGGTGATATTTGGTCATTATGGGACACCGCGTCGAGTAAAACTCTCATCCAATCATGCGGGAAAGTGGGGGGAGGGGGGGAGTAATATGTTAAATTTATGCAGCTCTTCGCCCGTTTCATTTGAAACGACCCAGAACTCAACACGTGAAGGTGGCTGCACCGCGAATTCCACCCACGCCCTACTCAAACAACCAAAAAAATTTGGGCTTGGATTTTACTTAAAAACTTTCTTTGTTTCGAATTTAAGCATGACAGCCCTAGAGAATAGGGTTGCACTAATAAACCCATTTCTTCTTTCGGCCCCGTAAACTTCAGATGATGCTTGCGTTACCAGTTTAACGCACCTTTCTACAGATTGAGTGTGGCATGGTATGTCGGCCAACTCAATATCAAGTGCAGGTTTTTCCTTTTTAGCTATAAGTGCAGTAATTTCATCTCGTGAAATTGAAGATAGCAGTGGACAGGTAAGTTTTTCCTTAGACCAATTAATCATTTCATGATAGTTAGCAGCATTGAAATTTATTTTTGGAACCACAAACGACCTTACTGATTTACATTTTCGTTCGGAGAAGGACGACACTTCCTTTGTAATATCTTTTGAAGCTTTACAGATTCTTTACCATCCACTGCTCCAAATTTACCCTTTCTGAAGTACCTCTGAGCATATAGGAACTTCAGTTCAATGGGTGGCACCTTCCTGTCTTTCGGGCACGTGCACTATATTATTACTGGGCGATTACATTTTGCTAAAGGTTTGTCGCATTGCAACGTCTACTTGCACTTACATGCACAAATATCAAATAAAGTGATTGAACAATCCTTGACGAATTGATCACATTTTTCTCTCCTAACAGGATTGTCTTTGTCTCTGTTGAAAGTTTTTCGAAGCGCATAGTAGCGTTCGTGAACAGATTTTAGATTTTGTACGACCCGCTCAATAGACACGACAGGAATCGAAGCCCTTTCAAACAATAAACATATTTTAGGAGCCAAGGCGCGTGCTACCACGCTAAAGTTTGACTCCTGCCGTGAACCATTTGCAGCTTTTGTCATCAATCGCTCCTCATGGTAGGCTCTGATAACATCTGCAGATGATGGTAAACAGGAAAGCGGTAGAATCTTTGGCTTCCCAAAAAGAGGACACTCTGTGTCACTACGAGTTGTAAACATCACGAAATAATGTCCGAGATACTATGTGTTATTGGTGTATGTATGTGCTGAGAGGATATCGCACTCCAAACCGCCAA
This sequence comes from Dysmachus trigonus, assembly GCA_949715965.1. Lineage (NCBI taxonomy): Eukaryota > Metazoa > Arthropoda > Insecta > Diptera > Asilidae > Dysmachus > Dysmachus trigonus. Next base: position 61,565,682 of record OX454320.1, read on the forward strand.
GCCAGACGCAGAGATCTAGACTAGACGGACAGGATAAAACCTGCAAGCAAGAGCCCCCAACTCCAAGCCACCGCCCCGCTACATCGCTGCAGGTGCTAGCCAGCGGGAGCAGCCCAAAAATCGGCTTTATCCGACAATATTTACACATCCCGGAATATTTGTACAAAGTGTACAGTTTCGGTCAAAAGTTGAAAACTTTGAACGCAATGCGCGAGCGAAAAATATTGTCCGATTTCAAAAATTTTTTTTTTCCCTAACCTTGTGTGAACTAGTAGCAACTTTTCTACACTCTTGCGTTTCGATAATCGAAAAGTTTTGTATTTCGCTCCGGTCGAATGTGTAGGCCTGGCAACTTCCTTTATTACACACATTTTCGATAAGTGGGCTCTAAAAGAGCATAATAAACGGTGGTATGCTACGGGGGACTGCAGACAGTCGAAGACTATTCTGAAAAAAACCCGTCCAGGGCTTAACTAAATGGTTGGTGTGCTGTAATAGAAGATGCATCAGCTTGGCAATCAGCGTTATCACGGTTCACTGCAAGCTGAATAAACATCTTCACACATTGCGAATTGCTGACTCGCCACTATGCAATTGCGAGCTGGAGGAGGAACGAGAAGGGTAACGAGATTAAATCAGATGGCGAATGGACAACGTGGTCTAAGTGCTGGGTATCGTCGCCCGCCTCCTGAAATCTACATCTAAGTCAAATGCGTCCTTTTGCAAATCAAATCCATCAGTTTGCAAATCACGTACTTTGCTAAATTAATTTCTTGCTTCCGCTGCAAGATTTAATTCCACTTTAAATGCCGCGTCTGTTAACAAATAAACTGATATTCGTCATCAGCCCTGAGTTTACCCCGGATTTTAACTAGGGTAAACTTGGAGCGTTTCGTGGCGCCAAAGGTTTCTCAAAAAACACCGAACTGGCATTTAACGTTTAAAAACCAATACGCAATGTGGTGCCACAGGGTTATCAACGACCAAACCTAATAACATCTCCCAAATATTCGCGATTTGAAGGATCAGCTAACAAATTTCTTGCCCAAAATTGTACATTGGAAAAGACGCAATGAGGTTCAACATCGGCAAATATGGTGGTAGAAAAAGTAAAATGTGCCTTGTCTAACCAATAAGATCATGCACTTCCTGCGTCTTGTGGACACTTACCTTGCCCGAAATCAGCCAAACTCTTTAAGTCACCAGTAGCTACTAATAAACTGGTAATTGGTAATTTTAAATAAATATCTCTAGATGTAGATGTAGATTGATGTGTCTGTCCGAAGACACACTTAGGCCATTATAGGCCCATTGTGGGAATTGAACCCACAACCTCTAGCGCCCTGCTGGCTCGCAGTCAGCACGTGCGTCGGATTACCAACCGAGCTATTGAGGCTATTAATGTCTCTACCTTTTTGTAATAAAATCTTTGATTCCTTATTACCTAGTTAACATTTAGTGTTTTTTTTTTAAATAAAATATTTAACTAGAAATGCTTAATTTAAAAAAGGATGAATTTGATTTGCAAAAGGGTGAATTTGATTTCCAAAAGAATGATTGTGATTTGCAAAAGGATGAGTTTGACTTGCAATAGGGTGAATTTAATTTGCAAAAGAATAAATTTATTTCAATATTCACAATTACTGTATCCCGGTGATGATCCATTGTATCTCTCCTGCAACGTACAGTGGGCTATTTCCCAATATTTAAGAAATCTCTTATTAACAAACATCTGTGGGTGTTAGATCTTATTAAAAATTCTCAACATTTTTAATGTCTAAGGGGCACTACTTACATGTAATTTTAAAAACTTGAATTAAGGGGTCTTTCTACCTTCAAATTTTAAAAATAATTTTTATATAGAAATAAAAAAACTATCATTGTGTAATTTTTTTTTTTTTTAGATTTTTAAAGTGCCATTTATTGGCCATAAATTTTTTTGTAAAGAACATCAAAAAACCGGCTAATATTCAGTATTGAAGTCGTGCTAGAGCTCGAACTAGAAACAAATTTCTTGGCCAAAAAATAACAAAATGGAGGACATTTTACCAAAAAAAAAAAAAATTTGTGAAGCATTTTGCTTCCAGTTCGGACTATAGCGACTTCAATACTTAATAATATCCCGTTTTCCTTTTCAGTCGATCCAAACGGCCCGAATTATATCGACTACCGTTTTTTGATAGTTATTTTCAAAACATGTGTATGGCCAAAAAATGGCCCTTTAAAAACCTAAAAAAAGAAAATTTTGTATTATACCTACAAAATTTCACAATGATATCTTTTTTTCCTCTATACCGGGTGAGTCATTTAACTTGAGACAACCTAATAACTTTTTAGGATCACATAATATTGAAAAAAGTTTAATATAAAAGTTGTAGGGTATCAAAAATGGCGTTTGGTGATGATCTTAAAAATGACCTTGACCTTGACATTCAAGGTCATATGACGGTCAACTTTAAAATTTCAAATAGGATGACCCCCTGTTGACCCCGGAATTGAAAAGAGCGGAAAATTTTACGTTCAGATATGACCTTGACCCAATGGTCAAGGTTAAATTTCAAGGTCATTTCACGATAATTTATCTTCATGTACAATAGCGAGAGGCGATGACGTTTTTTGAAATACATTTTAAACTAAAGTTTTTGATGTGAAGAGAGATATCTGACCACGACCTTGAAAATTACCTTGACCCTGACCTTCAAAGTTATTTGAAGGATAAACTCAAAAATTCTATTGGTAACCCCTATTTTTGACGCCAGAACGAAAAAAGCTTTCGACCGAACATGCGATAAAGTATTTAACTACATTTTGCATTACCCAGGAACAACGACGTGGACGTAGTAGTTTTCTGTTCCCTTTGGGGTGCTTGATTTAGGTGAGTCTCCTCGCCTCTCAGTGGGTTCAAAACCACCCACAAGTCGTAATTTTTAACAAAATTTGAAAATTCTTAGTTTGAGAATACTCGTGATGAGGAAACAAAGAGACTCACGAAGCCCTTTTTCCCAAAAATTGCTTCGGTGATTTTAAAAATTCTCACTTGACCTTCAAATGACCTTTAGGAGACCTTGTATGATCAAGTAAATGACTAATTTACATTCAGCAACCTCGAAATCCTACTTGTAGTTTTTTTTCCAGATTTTCATTTTTGCTTTAAGTTCTTGGATCATAAGATTGTACTTTCAATATGCTGAATTTTCGAGATCAAAGTGAAGTTTTTTGAATTTTTAAAATCACCGAAGCAATTTTTGGCAAAAAGGGCTTCGTGAGTCTCTTTGTTTCCTCATCACGAGTATCCTTAAACAAGAATTTTCAAATTCCGTTAAAAATTACGACTTGTGAGTGGTTTTGAACCAATTTAGCAATATGGCCCCACTGTGCGACGGTGAGAGGCGAGGGGACTCGACTCACCTAAATCAAGCACCCCAAAGGGAACAGAAAACTACTACGTCCACGTCGTTGTTCCTGGGTAATGCAAAATGTAGTTAAATACTTTATCGCATGTTCGGTCGAAAGCTTTTTTCGTTCTGGCGTCAAAAATAGGGGTTACCAATAGAATTTTTGAGTTTAACCTTCAAATAACTTCGAAGGTCAGGGTCAAGGTAATTTTCAAGGTCGTGGTCAGATATCTCTCTTCACATCAAAAACTTTAGTTTAAAATGTATTTCAAAAAACGTCATCGCCTCTCGCTATTGGACATGAAGATAAATTATCGTGAAATGACCTTGAAATTTGACCTTGACCATTGGGTCAAGGTCATATCTGAACGTAAAATTTTCCGCTCTTTTCAATTCCGGGGTCAATAGGGGGTCATCCCATTTGAAATTTTAAAGTTGACCTTCATATGACCTTGAATGTCAAGGTCAAGGTCATTTTTAAGATCATCACCAAACGCCATTTTTGATACCCTACAACTTTCATATTAAACTTTTTTCAATATTATGTGATCCTAAAAAGTTATTAGGTTGTCTCAAGTTAAATGACTCACCCGGTATAAAAGAAAATTTTTAAAAAAAATTATTTTTAAATTGAATTGAACCATTGGGTTCAGAACTACATGGATTCAAATAAAAAGGAATACTTACAAAAACCTTTCCAGTTTCAATAGCTATTCGAAATTTAACGATTTCATGCACATTATTAATTTCCTCCCTGAAAATCACAAATAATGTATCCATACTACGTTTGCTTTGATTCAACGTTTCTAATAAAGCCGAAAGATACACTTTCTGCTGTGAGTAAAGCATCAAAGTATCTCTCAGATGTTCATAGTCATTCACATCAATTACGCCCAGTATTTCTAGAACATGTTCACATCGGAAAACTTCCTTCAACACTTTGGTGATTGAATTGATTCGGTTTTTGCACTCTGCCATAGCATGCGTAAGAGCCAACTTCGTATTCTTAAATCCCAATGAAACATCTTCAATAACTGTGTACGTTAAAGAATATTTTTCAAAAACTAACTAGAAATGTAGTTTCTCTACTTACTATCCCTTACCCCTTCGCCGCAGTGACCTGCATCCTTATTGAATAATCTGATGCCACACACTAATCTTCGAAGTTGATCAAGGACTTCCAATCGCCTCTTCCTCTTTGCTGTACAAAATTCAGCTAAATCTGTGCGGGAAAAAACGCTTTTCAAAGCATTCGATGTCTCAAGAAGAACCTAAAAAATAATATCTGTTACAACAGTCATCAAAAATTGTGCTCGCTGCTCTTATAACTTTATAAAACTAATTACAGCGACAAAAATACATAATTCATTTCTAAAGGGTGGGAAATGCCTAATTCTTCCAGGTAGGTTGAACAATGTAACAGCAGTATGATGAAGATTTCGGCTTCATTTATGCCGAAATTTTGTTAGCATTGCTGCTAAGTATCTCGTGTTACATAGCTAGCGTCACTGACATAGAAGAACTGGACTGCTGATCTCGTACAAAAATTCACTTTGAAAATAAGACCAAATGTTGACCGAATTCTAACTATCTTGTTCTCGCATAAGTCCCCCAGGCAGACAAATTTACAAAAAATCATTCCCATATCCAAATGAAGGTGGCGCTATGTATGTGCAGTTGTTTTGGGTTTTTCTTATATCTTCGCATGTGATATATCTAGTTGAACCACCAATCGAGAAATAAAAGTAAATACATGCTTTTTGTACTTACATTGCACTCACGATAGCAACTATAAATCGTCCGCCAACTCCCACCACTTATCACCACAACCAAAGGTCTTAAATTATTTTCCGTTGGAATCAACTGTTAAAATAATTTTACAATGACAACCAGATGGCTACGAAATTTTGTGCTACTAATTTTAGGACTTTTCAGAGTATGGGATCGCGTTTGAGAATCCAATGCTAGTAAAAGCTTACATGAAATCCCGCTACCGTGGTGGTAAGCACCATCACATCTTTGTACTTGTGGACAAAAGTTAAAATGGAAAAGATGCCAATAGTCGAATATTATTGTACCTGTGAGAGTGGGACACGTACCGTTGGCTGCTGCAGCCACATCATGACAATAATATGGTACCTAGGCTATTGGCAATATAATGCATTAAATGTAATTAATCCAGGCATATGCGATGTCTCCTTAACTTTTCCTAAACACTAGTAATAAGAAAACCTTTAACTTTCGTCATGAAATAATGGATACACGTGGATTGAAATTACTAACACCACTGAAATGAAATGAACTTGATTTCTGATTGATCTTGCCTTGAGTGGCTGGATCTCTAAAAGATCTTGCCTTAAGAGGGGTAAAATCAATGAACACGAACTATAGATGTATGGCAATTACTATTTAACACGGCGGCGGTCACGCGGGTCTGAGAGACCCGGCGCCATTACTCACGGCCATATTATGCAAAAACTAGCGATATATGTACATATATATATGTTTATATCTGTCGTATTTTGCTTGCTTAATGTCCCTGTAACTCATAATTTAAGAATATTATTAGATAGGAACAAAATAAGCTTGGTAAATGACGTTGAAATACGAAAAAAGAAGTCTGGGGGACCGCCCAACCGCTCGCGTTAGTCCGAGGGGCGCGACCTCCGCCGGGTTAATGATCAGCTTAAATTATGACTCATACACACAATTTCTTTCCGAAACTTTATAATTTATTGCCATATCTCATGCATGGGAGTAGTTTTACTATAATCTTCATGGGGTGTATTTGTATTGGACCTGATGCAAATTTTTGTTCATATTTTTTGTAATTTATATGGTGCAGAAATAATTTTGTCGATTTTTTATAAATATTTTTTGGTATTTTCGGCTGTTAAGAGTTGATTTGCACCACTTGCAGGGGTAAATGTCAATGAACATGAAAAATAAATACATATATGGCAATTGATATTTAATGATCAGCTTAAATTATGACTCATACATACATTTTTTCCAGATATTTTTAAATTTATTGTCATTTTTAATGCATGGGGGTCGTTTTACACTGTCTAAAGGGTGTATTTAACAATGTTTGTAAATTGTTTTATGTCACTGATATTCTACTTGATCTAAGCTTTAAAATGAGATAAGCCAAACTTGTTTATCTTCTTTCATTGTCGAGATATTAGATATTTAATGTCAAGTGAAGCATTATACAACTCAGTGTCGTCAACTTTGATCGTTCGTTTCTCAGAATGGAAGCAGATGCTTTGATGAAACCTTTGTGAGAGTATTACCTATCCTATCAGAAACTTTCAATTGGCACACATTTTGGTTTAAAATACGAGGTCCACGAAATAGGCTAAATTTGGGATCACTCTTTTTGAGACCTCTATACACTACGTATGCAGCATGGGCAATATTCATTTACTGCAATCGTATTTTATTTTGCCTTACAAAAGAAGGAAAAACGTAAAAAGTGTAGGAAAATTTGGGTCAAAAATTGGCTCAAACAGCGAGATCAACTGGGTAACGCCAGTCCTACTAGAAGAATTTCAATTATCTGCAATTAAGAATGGGAAAATCCAGCTTTGATGAACTGCTGGATAAAGTTCGTCCTTTAATTACAAAGCGAAACATACTGATGAAAAATGCAATATCACCAAGTGCAAGACTTTCAACAACTTAACGTTTTCCTGCTACTGGGAACTCAATCGAAGATTTGAAATTTCTTACGAGACTCGCACCTCAAACCATTGGAAAAATTGTGATAGTGCAAAGCCACTTGTCCGAAAAGTATTAATTTAGCGTCGATCAGCATCCCTGTCTTCGTTTCCATCGATTCCCTTCATTTTTCAGATATTTTATTGTATCATACGTACTCCCTTGACACTTTTAATTGCCTGTCCTTATACTCCTCGCTTTTCACTTTCCAAAGGACAGGTAAACTTTTCTACAGCTCTAAAAACTCAACCCAAAACTTCCTTTGCTTCTCTGTCTGCATTTTGCGATGTTCTCACCTTACGAACTTATGACACAATGAGGATTGTGCATGAGTAACGCCACACACAGGACAGTTACGCATACACAGACATAAAAATATCCAAAATTTTTGCAATCACGCAATCAGCATGCACAGGGTATAGATTCTTTGAGACGCTTTTAGTAGTATTTGCAAATTTTGAATTGTGTAAACACTGTAAGCGCGTAGATACTCTAGTGGTATCTAATTCTCGTATTTTTGTATTATCCGAGTAGCTTGGTGTAGATATTTGTTTTTAAAATATTATTATTTATTCTAAATTGTGAAATACACAGAAAAAATGGGTTAAAAAAATGTTAATAAATACTTAAAAAATATATTAAACCACTTTTAAAATGATCAGAAATAAAAATTAATTAATTATATTTAAGCGAAAGAAGGTTTTAACCAGTGAAGAAGTATCCAGGCCAGAACTTCACCAGGAAGGAACATCTACCCGAACCCTACTAAATACTAGCATCCTTCTGAGCTTCAACTGCTAATAGCATTGAAACAAATTTATATAAAGTGCTGACTGTACCAAACGTTAGGTTTCCCGCGCACTAGAGGTTTTCACCAATGTCGGTTTTCAAAATATTTTATCTAAACTTCCGTTTTAAAACTGGGGAGGACGAATATTGTTAAAATATTTAGTCTTTTAAAATACGTCTGATATTTTTTCACCCACATATTCCGCACGATAATTGAGGAAATTTAATTTACCTTCTCGTTGGTAGGTTTGCCCAGCTTATTAGTAGCAATCACATCAATTACAATATACTCAAACAATTCGTCTTGCTGCTGAATATTAACTGCTTTAAATTCTAAAATTTCTTCCTGAATGGCTTCAGTTTTTTCACTCAACCTGTTCTCGTAAATGGTCTTAATATTTTCCACATTTTGCATTTTCTCCATGAAAATCACTTGCATTTCCATTGTTCTTACACTGGAGTCTAACGCTATTAAGCAATAGATCAGAAATATATGAAAGAACTTATAAAATAAATCACCTATAAGTTTGTTGGTCATTTTTCTCGTGAATGTCTCCATATCTTTAGGATTGTTGCCAACATCCAATGCAATTTCATACTGCGGATCTAAGCAATATAATCCCACTGCAAATGAAACAACTTCCGGTTTGAGTATTTTACTTTCTCTGACACATTCCCGCAGTATTTCTATCGTAAAGTTCTTTAAGATATTCTCTGATCCCAATAAAAAATCTTTGGGAGTTTTATACATTTTTGCAGATTTAAATAGAAACTTTTGAGAAATAAGGGAATCAAAAATCTGACAACAAATTCCCCAAATTCTATGCCTGCTTTCCTTTCAAATGTTTGATCAATAACTGTGTTACTCTCATTCATAGGCGTTCGAAGCTTCCAAGGAAACAAAGATAAATATTATAATTAAATGTTATATCACTATGATAATAGAATATCACAATAAGCCTATAATGGTCTAAGTGTATCTTCGGACAGCCACATCAATCTATGAAAATAGAAAATTAAATAAGCAACGCAAAAGCGGATGACCGAGCGCAGAAAAAGAGGTTTTTATGCCTGTTTTTCAAATACCTATAACTTTGATTGGAACTAATAAAATATAAAGTATAAGTGCTCAAAATATTTTTCTGGTTATAAACTTGTGCAAAAAGCAAGATTTATTGTTCTAGAAGCTAAACATGCCCTTAAACAAAGGGTTAACTACAACCCGTATTAAACTAGTACTTAGTAATCAGCCATACCTAAAGCTCTTTAACTCGATTTTTCTTGAGATACTTTATGATTTACTTCTTTTTTGGTGCTTGGGGAAGTTTTATGGGAGTAGATTTTCATCAGATCTAAAGGTGATACTCCTACAAGTGTTTTATTACACAAAAATGTGTTTTTTAAATTGATAGAAATATTTGTTGAAGTTTTTATTTTTTAACCCCTTTAAAGGGGTTGAATACACCATTCTATAAGAGTACTTTTATCTACGACTTTACAATCACTTGAAAATAATCAGTGAATATTGTTTACATGAGTAGCAATATTAACTACTGAAATAATAAACAATTAATCACGTGCGTTATGCAGAAATTGAAAAATTTAATCAATGCATATAAACTAAGCACAAGTATATTTTCACGGATTTTTCGGGATACAAATTGGGTTTTAGTATTATTTTAATTCACTTATTCCGTAATAAACAGAAACCCTTATGGTGGCTCATGAACTAAATATTCCATCAATTTTTAGGGGTAAAAATTGCCGAAAAAGGGTATTTCTTCGGATATAATCACACTAATAAAGAGTTAGTAAACCTAATACTAGATCCAAAATAAAAAAAAGTATTGTTGGATAAAAAATTGAAAGCCGGAAAAAGTTAATTTCATAACTGGGCTGGGCGTGTTATATGAAGGGTCATTTAATTCTTATTTCAATTTTAAATCTTGTCGTTCTTGATATATTGACGAAGGTATAATTTCTGGCCCGAAACTTTCGAAAATATTTACCACTGATAAATAATTTAACAAAGATAGTAAAGATTAATGTGGCCTGCGAATTTTAGAAGACTCTATTGTTTCATAGATTACATTTTCATTTTGGAAGTAATCATTGTCTACTGATGAACATTTCGTTTGCTGGTTGCATTGCACGTACCACGAAGCCCAAAGAAATTATAACATACAAATATGTGGCGTCACTGCACTACGTCACTGGCTCTTGTGCCTCACATTATTTTTAAAAAAAAAAAACGTAGCAGCAATTTCAAGTAAGTACTTTGAAATTTGTGGGAAGTGGAAGAGAAGTAATCAGGGTAGACAAAAAATAACGGGAGTTTTTGTTTTTTCGGGAAAAGTTGAATTAAAAAGATAAAAAAGTTTAGCTGTTTTAAAAAAATAAAATATAATTGAATAAAAGAAGATAAAATAAAATATTGTATTATCTTAAATAAAAAATAAACCAAGGAATAGAATAAAAGGAACATATATAATTTCTTTCCCTTTTTCTATTTTATCCTTATTGGTGACCCCGACCGAGCCCTTCCTGGTCAACAACCCCGACCGAGCCCTTCCTGGTCAACAACCCCGACCGAACCCTTCCTGGTCAACAACTACAACTGCTACAGCTGTTCCGGAACCAAAATAAAATTATCACGGTTGCAAATCAAAAGAAAAAAGAAAAAAGAAAAAAGAAAAACGAAGACAGAAGAGAACTTTAATCATCCAGGATAGTAGATTTTAAAATTTTCTTATCGCTATATTATCTCTGCTTTGTTAAAATATTTGTAAACTTTTTTTTTTCCACTTTTCAACGCGTCCGCTTTTCTTAGTCATAACACATTATATAGTGATAACTTTCGTTTCGCGAGTGAATATAAGTGTTATATTGTTAATATAATGGCACAGAGTGACACAACTGCTAGTGGTGATGCAACCCGTGCGACACCTTTTCTTCCTTCCGGTGAAACACCAAACGTACAAGCAGTTTCTATAAAACCTACTCCATTCTGGAGAGAGATGCCAGACATCTGGTTCGATCGTCTAGAAGCTCAATTCCATTTAGCAAACATAACATCTCAACAAACAAAATTTTATCATGTACTCGCAGCATTAGATGGAGACATTATTCGAACAGTTCGAGATGTGACTCGTACTCCACATCCAACGCTTCCATATGACCGTCTAAAAGAAGCTTTAATTAATCGACTTTCACCTAGTGAATCTTCAAAAATTAACCAGCTGTTAAATGATATCACTCTCGGTGATAGACAACCCTCTCAATTATTACGAGAGATGAGAGAACTTGCAGGAGATAGGTTATCGGAAGACCTCCTCCGCACTCTCTGGTTTCAACGTTTACCCGAAAACATGCAAGCAATTTTAGCATGCAATCCCGGCTCATTAACAGAATTAGCTGCTTGTGCAGATAAGATTTCCGAAATATTAGGTAGATCTTCCATTTCTGCAGTTTCTTCCCCACAGGCGAATGGTAACAAATCCTTTGAAGAAAATTTCTCTACTAGACTTGACAATATTGAACGAAAATTACAAAAAATGTTTCGTTCAAGGTCTTCATCTAGACATCGTTCAAACAGTCATTCAGGAAACAACTCATTACAAAACAAACTTTGCTGGTATCACAACAAATTTGGAGACAAAGCAACTAATTGCATTAAACCTTGTTCATATGTGAACAATGAAAAAAAATTACAGATGGAATCAAAAAAATAAATCGCTTGTCATCAAGGACGACAGGTGACAAACGCGATCTTACAAGTCGTCTTCACATTTTTGATAAAACTTCCAGACGACACTACCTCATAGACACAGGAGCCGATGTTTCTGTTATACCAGCACCCTCAACTAATAGGTTATTGCCCTCCGGATTACGACTTTCGGCAGCTAATTCGTCTGTTATTAACACATACGGTAAAAAACTTTTAACACTTGATCTTGGTTTGAAACGAAATTTTCAGTGGCAATTTATTATTGCTGATGTACAAAAACCAATCTTAGGCGCTGATTTCTTATTTAACTACGGTTTACTAGTAGATCTTTCCAAAAGAAGTCTAATAGATCCACTAACTTCTCTTACCTCTTCTGGTATTTTACGGAAATCATCAATTTCAGCATTATCATTTTTAAGGGAACCTTCCATTCATGAAGGAGTTAAAAATCTACTACATAAATTTCAAGAGATTACAATAGATTCAGGTTTCACTAAACCTATTAAACATAGTGTAACTCATCAAATTGAAACCACAGGTCCTCCAATCGTATCTAAAGTACGACGTCTATCTCCAGAAAAACTTTTACTAGCTAAAAAAGAATTTGAATTCATGATAAATCAAGGAATATGTAGACCATCAAACAGTTGTTGGTCGTCACCGCTACACATGGTCCCGAAAAGTAATGGTGAGTGGAGACCTTGCGGAGACTATAGACGACTCAATGCCAATACAATTCCTGATCGTTACCCAATTCCACTCATTCATGATTTCACTCATAATTTACAAAATTGTAAAGTATTTTCAACCTTAGATTTGACCAAAGCCTACCACCAAATTCCGATGGCACAGGAGGACATACCGAAAACAGCTATTTGTACCCCTTTCGGACTTTTTGAATTTACACGAATGACTTTCGGTCTTTGTAATGCCGCTCAATCGTTTCAAAGGTTCATTCATTCGGTGCTTCAAGACCTATCATTCTGTTTTGTTTACCTAGACGATGTTTTAGTTGCTTCAAAATCGGAAGAAAATCATTTAGATCATTTGGAACAAATTTTCCAACGTTTTCAAAGTCATGGTTTAATTATAAATGTCCAGAAATGTAATTTTATGCAAGAGAAAGTAAAATTTCTTGGTCATTTTATAGATTCAGAAGGTATTAAACCTACTCCAGATAAAGTCGAGGCTATAAACAATTTTAAACAACCTTCCACAGTTAAAGAGCTAAGACGTTTTCTTGGCATGATAAATTTCTACCGTCGTTTTTTGCCACATGCTGCTGAACACCAATCAATTTTGAATAGATATCTTACAGGAAATAAAAAAGATGGTTCTAAAAAAATTGAATGGACTACAGAAGCAATTAAAGCATTCCAAGACACGAAAGCACAACTCTCAAATGTTACTCTCCTAGTATTTCCTGATGTCAATGCTCATCTAGGATTATTTGTAGATGCTTCCAATTTTGCGATTGGAGCCGCTTTACATCAAAGAGTGAATAATTCATGGCAACCTCTAGGATTTTTCTCAACGAAATTAAATATCGCACAATCAAAATATAGTGCTTATGATAGAGAATTGTTGGCTGCTTATAAAAGTGTTAAATATTTTCGATATTATTTAGAGGGTCGAAACTTTACACTTTTCACAGATCACAAACCACTTGTTTTCGCATTTAGACAAAACCCTGAAAAAGCCTCTCCTAGACAAGCCCGTCATTTAGATTTTATAGGACAATTCACAACAGATATCAGACACATTTCGGGAAAAGACAATACAGTAGCAGATACATTGTCTCGTATCGAGGAACTTTACTTACCTACTTCAATAGATTTCCAGGCTATTGCTTTGGCACAAAAATCTGACAAAGATTTCAAAGAATTTTTGAAAAATTCCACATATAAATTTTCCAAATTACCCGTTCTTGGGAGTGACAAGGAAATTTATTGCGAAATTTCAAATTCTCGAGCAAGACCTTTCATTCCGGAATCATTTCGCTTTGATGTTTTCAAATCGGTTCATAATTTAGCTCATCCGAGCATTCGAACAACGAATAAAATGGTGACAGCTAGATACTTTTGGCCGTCCATGAACAAAGACATCAATAATTGGAGTCGAAGTTGCTTAGCATGTCAAAGAAGCAAAATTTCTCGCCATGTTAAAATTCCTTTCGGTTCTTTTCCGGTTACTTCAGATAGATTTGAAAATATTCACATTGACATTATTGGCCCTCTTCCACAGTCTCAAAGTTTTAAGTATTGTCTCACGGTAATCGATCGATTCACTCGATGGCCTGAGGCAATACCGTTAACTGATATTTCAGCTGAGACTTGCGCTGAGGCACTCTGTCAAGTTTGGATAGCTCGTTTTGGAATTCCTGGATCCATCGTTACAGACCAAGGTAGACAATTTGAATCCTCGCTCTTCAAGGAACTTTCCAAATTATTAGGTTTTAAACACAAACACACGACTGCATACCATCCACAATCCAATGGATTTGTAGAAAGGTGGCACCGCACTCTCAAAACTGCTATTATGACCTACGAAAATAAATGTTGGTCTAGGGTGTTGCCATTCGTTCTGCTTGGATTAAGGACTGCACTTAGGGAAGAGTTCCTAGCCACTCCTGCTGAACTCCTCTATGGACAAAACATCCGTTTACCTAGTGATTTTTTGCAGGAATCGACAACCTCATTCTGCCAAAGCAACTTCGTCATCAACTTAAAGAAAATTTTTGATAACATTAGACCAGTTCAAGCATCAAACCACTCGGTCAACAAATTTTTCAAATTTAAAGAGCTTGATAATTGTTCACATGTTTTCCTGCGTACAGATTCAATCAAAACTCCTTTACAACGGCCCTATGAAGGACCATTCAAAATTTTAGATCGCAACAAGAATTACTTTTCTATTTTGATTAAAGGAAAAGAAGTTAAAGTTTCTTTAAACAGGTTAAAGCCCTACTTTACGGAATCTACAATAAAGCCAAAAGAAAAAAATACCCCATCTAATGCGAGAAAAGAAATACAACGCAACAGCACACTGCCAAAAGATCAGCCAGCGCCTGATCATTCAACATCATGTAACAGGAGGCCAGCGTCCTCAAATTCAGTTCAAAAACACGTTCGATTCAACTTATAAAATTTACAAAATTTACACATACAGTCGATTGAACCCGACTTCTAAATATTTGTCGTTAATCCTTCAGTTAACTGGAAGGGGGGTAATGTGGCGTCACTGCACTACGTCACTGGCTCTTGTGCCTCACATTATTTTTAAAAAAAAAAAACGTAGCAGCAATTTCAAGTAAGTACTTTGAAATTTGTGGGAAGTGGAAGAGAAGTAATCAGGGTAGACAAAAAATAACGGGAGTTTTTGTTTTTCGGGAAAAGTTGAATTAAAAAGATAAAAAAGTTTAGCTGTTTTAAAAAAATAAAATATAATTGAATAAAAGAAGATAAAATAAAATATTGTATTATCTTAAATAAAAAATAAACCAAGGAATAGAATAAAAGGAACATATATAATTTCTTTCCCTTTTTCTATTTTATCCTTAAATACAACACATGAGATTTGATGAATCTCTTCTTAATTGGCTCTGAATGTTCCGGATGTAGATTCAAACAAATTTTATTAGTAATTTGCATGCTCGACTATCAATCTGTTGAAACGGTTGCCAGTTGACGGAGCAGAATGATAATAACTAATCGAACCAGTGGTGGATTTACCAGCAGGCTGAGTAGGCTGAAGCCTAGGGTGGTAGATTTTAGGAGCGGCAGATTTTAGGGGCGGCAAATTTGGGGCCAAACGTTTTTTTTTTATATCTTACAGAAATTAAAAAGATTCACATTTATATACCGAAACTAGTAGTCCGCGCCCTCATCCTATCAGTAGATATAAATTATATATAAATATAAGAGATAATAAATCGAAAGACTGTTACAAGTAGACTGAGTAATTATTTAGAAGTGGGGCTTCAATCAAAACTCGCCCCAAAACTTTTCTATCCCCTGGAAACCATTCTATATGGTAGAAATAGATGTTTTTAGGTGGGGAAGAAACTTTATATGGATTGATTTAATAAAAAAACGTGTCTTACATTTTTTTAAAACAAAACAAACAACAAATTAATAAATTAAAAGCAAAAAAACCTTTTTTAAAAGAAGCTTTTATTTAAATGCTCTAAAAAGAAGAAAATAAAATTTTCCTCATTATACACAATTTATATGATCATAAAAGCTTGTCGCGAGGTTTGCGTAAGTACCTATAAGTATTTAATTAAACTGAAATTAAAAAAAAATTAAACTTAGCAGATTAAGTTACTCAATTAAATAGGTACTAGTTTATTTACACAAGTAAATCGCGAAAATATCGAATTTATAAGCAAAATATTTCATTCACCATTAATCCAAATGTAAATTGAATTTCAGTTATTGCGGTAATAGTACCATTTCCGTAACAAAACGGTATCTATCTATCTATCTACCTACCTATATTTATATCTACCTAACTATCTTCTATCTTCCTATCTATCTCCTATCTGTCTGGCTATCTATCCATCTATTTATTTGCTATGCTTCCCCCAAACCAATCGGTTTTATGTAAATTCCAATATTCAAAAACGGAAAATTTGTGGCTAAAATTTGACAACAAGATAGCTTATGATATGCCCGTTTATATAGAGACTACGTAGTATAAATTTCAGAGTGATCGGTTCAGCGGCTTCGGAGTCTGTAAAAGGCGAACAACCAAACAAACATTCATTTTTTATATAACGAAATATTCCAATCCGCTCGAACAGATCGCTGCGAAGAAGTCAATTTCACGATATAAATTGAATTCAAATGAAAATCAGTCGATACATCTCCATTCCATCGTCAATTACAATTAAAACTAAGAAAAATAGTTAAAAAAACGACATGAAAAACAATGAAAAAAAAAAAAACAAATAAATTATACTCACGAAATGAACTGTATGGTAAACGATACAGCTCAATTCCAACGCAATGTCACACGAAATAATTAAATCAAAATGAAAATAAATCTAAATCTATGTAAATTCAATTTAACAATGCAATAAGAAACATTGACAATGCTAAGTGACAGCAGCTATCAAGAAGCTCGCTGTCCAGTATGAGCAATGTTTAGTATTGTGTGTCTTGCTGTTGTTGTTCAGCAGATGGCGGTCCTATTGGCGTAAAATATTTAGTAAATCGTGTGTTGCTTTTACGTCTAACCGTTGGCGCTGTTTAAAAAAAGCAAAAAACAAATAGGTATATAAAAACACACACGGATTCGAATGCAACGTCGCGTCGTGTCGAAAATTCAATGCAATCGGTGAAGAACTTTCGGAGATTTAAGTTTCTGAAGAAACGAACATTTACATTTTTATTTATATAGAAGCTTTCAGTCTGAAACGAGAAATAGTTTTTTTTTTTTATATTTGCAGGCATCGAAAAGGCTACTCTACTCTCCGGATACACAAAGGACTTCCTTGTAAAGTAATTCGAGGCAGTCAGTGCCGGATTAGCCATGTAGCAGGAGGCAGCAAATGCTACGGGCCCCGCGCTTTGGGGGGCCCCGCGCATTCGGCCAAAAAAACTACAAATCAAAAAAATGTAAGCCACCCACTAAGCCACACGCATAGTAGAAATTTTCAGTGAGCGCTGGCAAAACCCCCGGTGAACACATATAAACTATAAACACCAGGGCCGTAACCAGCGGGGTTAGAACCGAACAGAGGGAGGAACCCCTCCCCCTCGAAAAAAAATTCTGGCTACGGCCCTGATAAACACTATGTTCTAGCTGCTGTGAACCCCTTGCCGCACACATACCCCCCGCGTTCTTCAAATGTTCAGAACCGGGGGTGAACTAAAATCTGAGAGAACTCAAAGAGAGCCAAGAACACGACTGGGCGGGTTCTATGGGGTTGGCTCACGATATGCTGAATGCTGAGTTCTCTCTCTGGGGTCCTTATATAGCGACCCCAGGCGAAAATTTTCTTCTCAAAAAAACACTGCTGCATGGCGGACAGTTAATCTCTGGAACGGTAAGTCTGAAACATAAAATTCAAAAAGAGTTACAAAAAGGAAGTGCTCTTACGTAATAGTTTACCAGAAAAATTGAAAAATCATTAAAAATAAAAAAGTGGTGGACATTTGAATTTTTTTTCAAAAATCGCCTTTTTTTTCGACCTTTTTTCAGACTCAAAAATTTTATATATTTTTTTTGTGGTGAAATTGTGATAAACTATCACACAGGATATAAAAACGAACAAAATGCTTCAAAGTTTATTATATATCGGCCCAGTAAATCCGGAGATTAACTGTCCACCAGTTAAAAAAACCTAAACTTGAGAAAAACGAGTGTTAAGCTGCGTTAACACCTCCGGCGAGCCGAGAGCGCGCTTCAATTGAGTCGTTATATCTCGGCACTGGCTTCGAATTTCGATTTAATATTTTAGACAGTTATTATTGAAGGTATAAAGAATCCAAAAAAGTAAAAAAAATTCATTTTTAGAAAATTCTAGACGGTAATAGTACCTTAAGAGGGGGGGGGGGGGGGGGGGGGGGGGGGGAGGTATAGTTAATCATGCATTTTTTGGACCCATTTTTAAGTTTTTTTTTATCGATCTGGTAAAAGTAAGGTAAATGGGCAAAGGCCTATACTAAAGAACAACTTTTTAAGAGTATTCAAAAAAATTTTTATTAAATAATATTGAAAATTGAGTTTTTGACATAAATTGTAAATTGACGTTCCGAAAAAAAAGTAGATTTGCGGTGAGACACGTAACTCGAAAACTATTTGACCGATCCTTTTGAAATTGTGCACACTTTTTCTGTAGACAATTTACAAGGTATTCCTGTCGAGATATTTTTTTTTTTCAATGTTTTTTTTTTAATAGAATTTTTCCCGATTGAAAACAGAAATTCCAAAAAAAAAATTTCCTTTTTTTTCGTTTTTTTTACTTTAAACTCACACCAAAAATTCAATAATCGAAATAAATAAAAAAAACTCGACAGCGTGACCTCAAGAAACTTATTAACTAACAAAATCTTTTTGGTTTTTTTGTTTTACATGATCCAGCTATTAGTTATGTGTCTCACCGCAAATCTACTTTTTTTTCGGAGCGTCAACTTACAATTTATGTCAAAAACTCAATTTTCAATATTTTTTAATAACAATTTTTTTTGAATACTCTTAAAAAGTTGTTCTTTAGTATAGACCTTCGCCCATTTATCAGGTCGATAAAAAAAAATCTTAAAAATGGGTCCAAAAAATGCATGATTAACTATACCCCTCCCCTTAAGGAACACAATGGGACAAGAACGTTTGAATGACCTCACTATAATGAGTATAGAAAATGACCTTAGAAATATTGATTTGACGAGTGTTATTTCTAAATTCGCTTGCGTTAAATCACGAAAAGCCCTTTTCTAAATGTTTTGGTTTATTTACATCATAAATTTTAATAGGTAATGCAACTCAAGGGCCCCGCCCGTCACATTTGCTACGGGCCCCGCGCTGGCTTGATCCGGCACTGGAGGCAGTGACTTCCTCTCAATTCCAAAGCCTCAGCGGAACATGTTACTTTTTTTTACTTGTTTTCAGATAACTTACTAGCGAAGACTTGAAAGAGTGTGAATTTCAATATAAAAAGATGACGAATGTGAAATTTTAGAAAATTAAATAAATTATTTTTATAGGATTTCATTAATTTGTTTCATTTTACCCTAATTTGTTATAATTTTATAAACTCTTCAGTATTCTCGACGTCCTGGCCAATAGATTACCGATCGCTTGAATAATCACCATTTTTGGAGGGCAAATTATCGGTATTTGGGTATTCATATATGTTTGATAATTTCAATGTTGCAATTAAAAATTGTTTACAAATTGAACAATCGAAAGAGAAATATTATTTTTTACCGATCTCTGGTATCAAGATGCCTCAAATTGCTTTCAAAAGAAGACGTATGGAGTTTTTTTCATACATAAATTTATTATGATCAATAATATTTTAATATACATATTTATTTCCCACTTTTAAAATCGATAAATTTAATGATAATATCGACGAAGTGTTGACCATCACCACTTGAGCAACATTTGAGTGAAATTAAGTTAGAAAACACTCTAAAAAGATATGGAAAAAATTCTTATTCATGTTCATGTTTTGTTTCATGAACTTTTCTTTAATTTAATGGTGAATGACATACTTTATTTGTAAATTCTTGCAGAAAACCGATTGTTTTCGGGGCGTAGCAACGCACGCAGGGTACAGCTAGTATATCCCTTAAGGGGTTAGGTGTAGTCAGAGGCATAAAAAAATGACAATTTTAAATAATTTTTTTTTGCCACTAAATTAATTTATTTTATAAAAGTAAAAACATAGCATTATTAAATAAGGTTTCGACTTGACTTGACAGAAATTTTAGAAAAAAAAATTAATAATTTTAAAAGTTATGGCTTTTTGTTTTGATCCAGTTCCAACCGAAGCGTCTTGCGGTGACCATCACTAATCCTTGGAGATTCATCCAAAATCAATTGGACAAAAAAAATTAGTTTTATTAATAGATAATCTAGTGCCTGATCGAAGCTTCTTTTTTTTTTATTTTAAATTAACAAAATTGCGGCCTCAGGAAAATTTTTTCCAGATTTTTGGGAAAAACCAACAGTTAATTGTTTATAAAAAATCGAAATTAAAAAAAAAAAAATTCTTCAATCAGGCACTAGTTTTTTATGTTTTCAAAAATCTGTATAAATTTCATTAAAATCTACCGAGCGGTTTTTGAGCTACAGTGGTCACCAGTTCAAAAAACATAGTTTTGAGAAAAACGCATTTGAAGTTTTACACTCAATTTACGTAAAGTAATACGTATTATTTAATTACTTACACCGAGTCATCTATTCCTGGGCCATATAATAGTTCTTCAGCCGTTGTAGCAGCTTCCAAAATATCTATTTGATGTTGTCTACGTAGCATTCTACCTTCTCGAGTGTTGTCGTTAGCGCGCCTCGGTTTTTTCGTTCCAGAGCGCCCGAGAACCCTTTATTAATTATCGAATAACTCGAAAAGTATTTGTCGGATTTACTTAAAATTTTCAGAGAATATTTCTAAGATAGTATACTTTAAGAAAATGCAAAAAAAATAAATTCGATTTTTTGAAAATTCTGACTACACCTAACCCCTTAACGGACGAGAGGCGACTCTCAGTCGCCACGGTGTTCCGCGCGGCAGGACGAGTGGCGAGTGAGAGGCGACACTCGGTGTATATGTTAGATTTTGTTATCTCCAAACAACAGGGTCGCACTATTGGTTCTGGAAAAGGTTCCTTAGCTATCGATGGTCTCTTACACAATGTATGAAATGACATACCATAACAGAGATAAGATATTGAAACATTCTTCGATGAGTGTAGCTCTGACAGTGGTTCCGACATCAGTTGAGACTTGGCAAGCGTGGCAAAAGCATCAGAAGAATTTTTTTAACGTGATTTTGTGTGAACCCCTCCAAAAATGGATTCCACAAATGAACTCAGCTCTAGTGAAGACAAGCCGGGTGGAAAACATGAAACCTCATATTATTGTGATACATGTCCAGAAAAGCCATGGATGCATCTTGGTCAATGCTTCGTAAAGTATCACACACAGCGAAAGTAGAGAACATAATTTTTGTAAAAATAAAGTTTTAAAGGTGTAAATATAGATAAACAATCGAAATATAACGTTTTTATGAGATAATTTATATGTAAGATCATTTTATTATATGATGTAAGTCACTCAACGCATTCGCAAAAATCGCTTCGTCCTGCTACCTCACCCGGTCGAAAAAGTCGTCGTCCGTTAAGGGGTTATTCTACTGTTAAACGGGTAAGAAGCAGTATCTTTTTAAAAGTGTTGTAAAAAAAAACTATTAGAGATATCAATTTGAAATTTTGCATGCATCTTTATTAATGAAAAAAATATATAATGGCATAGTTGATTAAAAAAAAAAATCTTTTAAAAAAACTTTAAACGCGATTTACTCAAAACGTGTTGTTTTGGTGCGCGGTACATCGTAGAGAAAAAACTAATGAAGCGATTTAGCTAAAAAATTTTTTGCATAGTTATATATCAATTTTACACAGACTGAACCTAAATTGAGCCATAAAAATTGAAATTTGGTTATTCGGGAGCACTTTTTTCATCGAAAAAACGTCCAAAATCGAGCATGCTATTTTCCAACGCTTGTCAAATCGCGAAAATTTAATATTTATGGCTCAATTTAGGTTCAGTCTGTGTGTTTTTATCTAAACTAATAAAATTTCATCGTTAAATTGATTGCAGATCACCTGGACGACCTGGGCAATGTACCGCGCAAACGACTCTGGCCGTCAGCGCGCGCTACATCAATCATAAACTGAAGCCGCCTTTTTGTTTTTTTTTTTTTAATCGACTATGCCATTCTATATTTTTTTCATTAATAAAGATGCATGCAAAATTTCAAATTGATATCTCTAATAGTTTTTTTTTTACAACACTTTTAAAAAGATACTGCTTTTTACCCGTTTAACAGTAGAATAACCCCTTAAGGGATATAATATAAACAATAAATCCTTAATGTATGCCAATCTGATACAATGCATTTTTCCATTTTACTTTTTTGTTCATACATTTTGTCGCTTATCTGTAATATAGATATACTTTAAGAGTCCTTAATCTGCTGATTGCTTAAACAAATTTAACAAGGAAGTCTACAGATATATCCAAAAATAATAAGAATTGAAGATATTTTTAAAATATCTTTGGTGGAACATTTTTATTCAAAATGGGGAGTATATTAATAATTTAAACTCACAGATATTCATATTATTTTACACAAAACAAATACTACACTCGAAATACCGACATTTATGCGTTTTTTTAAGTAAAATTAAATGAAAGTTATAAGAAAAAGTTATAAATGCCCTAATCACCAATAGCAAAGTGTTCCAAATTTCTTCACTTGTATCTATTCATACTATCAGATTTACGGTCTGCTCCACGATGCCCCCTCAGGTCACACTTGAAATAAATTTTAGTCATTGCTTTTCCTTGCTGTTATCTTAAAAATTATCTCTGTGTTATCTAGTCTATTTCTCTTAATTATTTTTCGATGTTTCTCCGATTTTAACGTAAATCCACAAAAGTCGTCCTTTTTCTTTCACACCTACAATAGCTATATCTGCACATCTTAATTGCTCCTCGTACTCTTTCTTGAAGAAGTTCCCAAATTCTTGCTCGTCTACGACTACACGATCCGAACAATCCGAACTATAGTCATTTTAGAATTCTTGGCGAAACTCTAATTTATTTTTTCCCAAATGTCTACCTCATTTATTTTTCCATTCTTCCTTAATTTCCATACACTATGTAGTTTAAAATTTACTCGTGTTGGGGCAATGAAATGAGTAAATTAGTGAAAATACAGAGACCATCTTTATTCAAAGGTTTTATTGAGATTATTCAATATTTTTGTTTTCTGTTTTGGTTCATACCGTCTTTTATTACGTCCTTATCTTATAATGAACTAATTTTGGGGACCCCGCAGAGTACGTTATAACATTGATTTTATATACTCCATAATCAAATAATTTATACTACATACGATTATTCTCTTTTATAAGAAATTTCGGACTACCCCAATAACGTAATAGACTTCATCGCTTAATTGCTCATAAAATTCCTATAAGAATCCTCCCATATATCATTCAGCCATTTGAGTGCGTGCTTACTTTAGCAATATCATCTGCGAATTTTGAAGCTAGAGTGCGACGGTTCGTAGGCATGTTTGAGGTAAAAATCAGATACAAAAGGGACCCATTATGCTCCCTTGGAAGACACCTGCACTGATGATTGAAGCCCCGATGTATAGCACACAGAACTTTCGATTCTTCACATAGCTCTGAAACAAACGGTGTGTTTTGAGATAGGCTTTATTTTATGTGGAATGCCTTAATGCCAAGCCTTATCAAAAGCTTGGGTAATGTCAATAAACAAAACGGAGCAATATTTTTCCCCTTCACATGCTTTCCATTAAAATAATTCTTGAAAATTATGACTGCGATGAACTTCCTCTACAGTTTTATATATACTTAATCGGAATTAGTGGGGCGGAATGATCTGAGCTTCAGTTAAAAATGGCAAGAGCTTATTGAATAGTTTGGAAACTATTGCTAGTAAATTGAGAGGTCTTTAAGACGATACCTGGGTGAGGTCCTTGCCTGGCTTGGGAATGACGATGATTTGTAACTGCTTTTAGTAGTTTGGCAAGTATCATACACGGAGTATGACGTTCATGAGCTGTTTTTCTTTCTTTTAATTTTAAGGGAAGTATTGGAGACTTTCAGGGATTATAGGAGAAAGCTGCGACACTTGAAATATTTGATCCGCAAAAACTGTGATTTTTCCTGAGTTATTCCTAGACTAATTATCAAGCAGATTAGAAGTTCTGCTTGAACTGGGCGCTTAAGCTTTTTGTGATTTGTCAAAGAGTAGTTTTATTGCTTGGGGCATAATTTTAAAGGACATTTTGTGGGGCCTTCTCTTTTCTGTCTTTTAGCGTTTTGTTAATTGTTCTTACGCCTTGCTAAATCTTTTAAGACTAGAGATCTATATTGCTGTCAGTCTTCTCACCTCTATTAACGAGATCTTCAAACATATATAAATCGAAGTATAAACCTCTACAATCGATTGATCAGCCGTAGGAGTTCTAAATGAAATTTAAAATACAATTCTCATTCAAATATAAAATAGCTGCAAAACCTACGTACGTACCAACTGAAACAACAATTTAGAAATCGGGCTGTACATATGTATATTCATCTCATTTCATACTATTTTAAGTGATTTATTAAGAATTTAAAACTGTCTTTACACGGTTATATACCAATTAAGCTTATATTAGTACAATATAGCATTACGCTCTTATAGTAAAGTATCCAAATCAGATTGCTCGACTGGAACCAATTGAAATTTAAAATTATAGGAGCTTGTCCTTTCTCAAAATGCCATGACCCAAGGTCAAAAACTAAAAAAATGTTCGAAACTGTAATAGAATATAAAGTCCGAGAATGTCTGCTAAACGTGAAGTCCCTTTAATCTATAAAATGGGGCCGCAAATACTTCAGCATACCGAAAGTGCGGAATCTTTTGACTCCGATCACTTTGAGCAGATCGCTGTCGCAAATGGCAAATTGCTTGTTTTTAGGATCATAGAGATTCCTCTCCTTGATCATGGCCCACATCTTCTTGACCACCATGTGGCGGGGTAAAGAATCTGCCCCCATCAAAGCGGCTAGTTCTGGTGACAATGTGTAGGCGCGGGTGAATCCTGTACCTTTGCCCTTACCGCCACCACCAGCCTGAAAGAGAGTGTAAATAGATGCTAGAGTTAAATGGAGAACAATCTACCTTCTTGGCAGCCTTCTTGGGTTTTTTCCAGTCTTCATCTGAGCCTGCATCAGAGTCCTTGCGGGAGCCCTTCTTCTTGGATTTTGCTGCAGTCTTTTTCGGGCTATACTCCTCATCAGATGCATTATCGTCGGATCCAGAGTCCTCTTCCCCGCTGGAATCATTTTTCCTTTTCTTTGCAGGCGCCTTTCGAGCAGGAGCCGAACGCTTCGCTGGCTTTTTTTCCTCCGGCTCTGAATCCTCCTCCTCGGAGCTCTCCTCACTTTCCTCGTTCTCCTCCTCACCCTCCTCGCTGTATTCGTTCGAGTTAACGTACTCCAAGACCAAGTTATTCACCTCCTTCTTACGAGCGGTTAAGTCGCAGCTCAGCTTCTCCTCCAACTGCTGGCGAACCTTCTTAGCCGAGAGCATCGTCAAGTCGGCATCCTTGAGAATTTCTGCGAAAATGCGAAACGTGAGAAAAACAAAAACAAAATGACATTTTAGCGGCGATGGCTCCCGAGGCCGAGGGCCATTTTAGCGGTGGAGGTTAGGTGGACGAGCGGCTGACAAAATGGAACTGGATCGTGCTAGAGGTACCCGAGCCCCCGCGATTCCCAAGAAAATGCACTTTGCACCGAACAAAACACCATTAACCCATCCTTGCTCGGAATTTTACCGACACTTTTGCCGGACATTAGATCACAGTTTAATTTTAAAACACATCACAGCCGCCGCAAACGCCGCGCCGGCTACGGGAATTCGCCGCTTATTACCTTTTATTTCCTTACGGAGCTGTTCCTCTGTTACTCCAGCCATTTCTCAAAGTTTTTTAATGGAAGTTGGTGCGGACGAAGCGAGCGTGCCTTAACTCCTGTCCTTGTTCAAATGTTTATACTCTGCAAAGTCACAAATTGATCTGCAAAGGATGGTTATATGTGTTCGTGCGGCAGGCACAAATATTGAGTGAGATTGTAGGACTAGATTACAGATGTATGGGAAAGTAGATGAGGCTTTGCGCACTTACAGAACTTGCCCCTTTTCAAACTATTCCTAGTGACATTTGAACCTGAAGCAGTAAAGTTACCAGCGCTCGTTAGCACTTGCAGAAAATGACCTCAATTAAATTTAACGCAAATCTATGCCCTGAGAATTGTCAAAAAACATGTGAACATGTGGCGCTCCAGGGCTTGCCAGTTCAACGAACAGTTTATCAAAAAGGAGAACTACCATCTAAAGAGTATTTTGAAAATGTCCACATCGAAATGCGCCCGTTGCAAGAGTTAATTCCGCTATAAATACCCCGTCCGTTAACAATTAAACTAATATTCGTCATTAGCCCTAAGTTTACCCCGAATTTCAACTGGGGTAAAACCGGAGCTCCACAGATTTTTTAAAAAAATCGAACTGGCATTTGACGTTTAAAAAGTAAAAACCAGTGCGGCTATGGCACTAGGTCTGTTCGTTGGCAATCCTGTGGCACCCCAGTGCGCCCTATCTGCACTGGTTTTTAAACGTCAAGTCACAGTTCTGTGTTTTTTGAGAAACCTGGGGCGCCCTGGTGCGCCCTGGTGCACCCTGGTTTTACCCCAGATAAAAACTCAGGGTAAATGACGGTTATCAGTTTAATTGTTAACAGATACGGTATTTAAAGTGGAATTAACTCTTGTTGCGGGCAAAATAACTTAATTTGAGCATTTCGATGTGAACATTATGAAAAAGTAGTGGTTTTATTTCATAATTTTTGTGTAAAAGGCCAGATGACAGTTCTATTTTTTAGTACGCTGTTCGCTGGAGTGAAAAGCACTGGGCTGCCCCGTGTTTTTTGACAGTTCTCAGGGCGCACCAGTGCGCCCTGGGGTGCCACAGGTTTTCATGCCAACGAACAGACCTACTCTGTGGCCTCACAGGGTTGCCAACGAGCAAATTAATTGTTGAAGGATTCAGGGAAATGAAGGGGGATGTAGTGGGCGAGGAGGGGATGGAGAAGTTAAAGGGCCATTCCACACGTATTCTCGCAGCGTATTCAAACCGATTTTATAGGGGAGAAGTAAGCGACGCGAGGAGAAATCTCTACAAAAGCGCTGAACTTTGGAGAGTAAACGTGCATCACAATTCGAATCTATTTATCGTGTTGTCACGATCTAACACAACGAAACGAGCAGGCGGGTTGTTTTGATTGATTGATTTGATGGATTTTTAAATAATACGGCACACACACATTGTTAATTCTTATTCGTACAGCAATGTGCATTAGCAGCAGGAATACCCGTGTGGAAACATTGACTCTCCACTGTGTGTTGCCAAAACGGTTTGAATACTGCTGCGAGAATACACGTGTGGAATGGACCCAAAAGGTTGTCTAAATTTTAAGCATCCTCTCACCCCTTCCCCACCTCCCTTTCGTTAACATTGCAAAGCACACAAAAGTATCACAATTATCATCGATATTATGATACTTCATTATTATTGATTTGCTTTTTGGTATTATCTATATATAAAAAAACGTCTCCCCTCCTTAAAACATCGTGTTTTACGCAACTCCAGTAGGTAAAAAAAAAATATAATTCTAATGATTTTGATCTGGATCCGCAATTCTAACTAATTACCCCAATAGGATAATAATGCTTTTAAGTAATTGCGCAAAAATGTTTAAACTGTTTACACATTCTTCATGGAAAAAATCATTTTTTTTTTTTTAATACCTTTAATTCCGTGGTTACTTTAAAATATGACAAATTTACATTGCTTTTATTATACCTGACTTCGATAAATGAGTCATAGCCAAACTTAAGGAGGCCCAATTACAATGACCGGATCTGAGCGCAAGAGAACCGGGTTGAAATGTCAAATTGGTTTTCCCACCATACTTTTTCTACCTCAGCGATTACATTGAACGGATACAAGCGCAGTCGATCGGAACTACGCGCAGTAAATTTCGTTTGTGTAGAAATCGACGGATTGACGGATTGACGGATTGAATTGTCAAACAGAAGATCTGCCAACACCGGTTTTTTCATCTATTTTCAATTTTTTAAGTTTTACACAACATTAGAAATATTGAAAATGCTTTTCTTTTCCGATTTATATGCATTTCTACTTTTCGCACTTTTGCGATTTAAAGAAACTACTTTGACGATTTAATCCGAACAGATACGTCATTGTAATTGGTGTTTTTTTCCTATCCGTTTCACTGCATACTTGGACATTTCTGTCCGTTCAGATCCGGTCATTGTAATTGGGCCTTTACACTAGGTCTTTTCGTTGACAACCCTGTGGCGCACCAGTGCACCCTTGCCGCACTGGTTTTTAAAAGTCAAATGCCAGTCCGATGTTTTTTGAGAAACTTGTGGCTCCCAAGGGCGCCCTGGTTTTACACTAGCTAAAATCTGGGGTAAACTCAGGGCTAATGGCGAATATCAGTTTAATTGTTAACAGACGCGGTATTTAAAATGGAATTAACTCTTGCTGCGGACACAAGAAATTAATTTTAGCATTTCGATGTGGAAATTATCAAAAAGTATTGATTTTATTTTAGAATTTTTGTGCAAAAGGCCAGATGACAGTTCTCCTTTTTAATAAGCTGTTCGTTGAACTGACGAGCATGTGTGTTCGTTGAACTGACCCTGCAGTGTCACAGGTTTTTGGATAAACGAACAAACCTACATCTGAAAGGGCATATGACTTCTCAAAAATATCAACTTTTATTTCATATCTCTCATATTATTTGTAACTTGTCTAATCATATGGCAATTAAAATTGTTTCTAATTCATTTGAGAAGTCATAGGAGTTTGATACCTACCACTTATGCACATCAAGTGAGTAAAAAGGTGATACAAAATTGTTAAAAAATTATTTGGAAAATGGACAAAGAATGCCATAATAGATCTGTCTGGTAACTTTTGGGTAAACATTTCTTGAGTAAAAATGATTTAAAAAGTTTCATATTGTAGTGTGTGTAGTAACATCAAAAGTTACCAGATGACTTCAAGTAAAAATTGGGTATACCTTCAAAATCTTACTAGTGTATGTAAATTTTCAAACATGATCAAGATGTCAGAGGGAAAACTTATGATCGGTGATTTTACCCAAATTTACTCGGTCTCGCAGCGTGAGTAAAATCTGGTAAAATTGAGTGAGAGGAGAAGTCCTCTCAAGAGCTCTGTTTTTCCCCTCCGTGCGGTTAAGACACTTTCAGGTAAAAAATTTTACCCATGAGTAAAAACTTTATAACTTTTTTAACAGACAGACCTAATGTAAGGCCAATTTTTGAAAACTCATATATAAAATCATATATCTAAGCGTATAATTTATCAGATAGTGTACACCTTTCACGGTGAGCCTGAACCATGATTCATGATTTCATTTTTATCTCAAAATGATTCATTCGTATTGTATATTTAAAATCAGAAAGAAAAATTGCAATCAGAGATTTTTTCATTTACTCATGGTTCAGGATCGGCGTGTTTTAGAGTATAGAGAACAGGATACAACACACGTGTACTCTATAATCTAAGTTACTAGATAGATAATTTAAATAAATTCCTCGATTTTTAAACCAAAAACGGCCATAAACGTCACAAGTGTCAAAATCTGACGAGCACACCTCGTATTCCTTGTATTCTCACTGTGAATTTTTAGACCAAACATATAAAAAAAGCTTCCCAACAGCCACTTCGGCCTGGCAGTACTGTAAGATGTAAATATGAAAAAGGTATGTCAAAGTTTCCCGCCTTCTGAACTCTGAAAATCTGAGCAGTTTGAAAAGTTGTTCATCTCCAATCAGAGGCTGGATGTCTGGGTAGGCAGATGGGGATAACTGGCTTAATACCATTTCTCGAGAAGGCGTCAAAGAAGATTAACATTAAGGTAAACAGCGCATAATTTCCAAAATGTTTCCATTCACCAAAAACGATATTCTACAGGAGCTGCAGGGATGTACTGTTGCGGTGGACACCTACTGCTGGCTCCACAAGGGCGCCTTCGCCTGTGCGGAAAAACTAAGCCGCGGAGAAGAAACGGACATGTAAGTTTGCTCTTTTAATATTCGCTTTTCCTGTTTATTCTTTTCATCGATTTATACAGTATATGAAGAGGTCCTTCAACTCTTAAGCACCTTTGGCTCTTGTTAAAAGAGATTTGCGTTAGTTCAAGTTAAAGTCATTTTCGAGAAAAGTTGAGTATAAAGTTAATCAAATTCTTCGAGGCGCACTAGTGGCCCGCCAAATTAAACTTAAAAGGCGCCAACTATCGTATCATCCAAAATGATTCAAGCAATTAATTTCTTAACCCTCATACCTTTAACCAACATATTTCTACTTAGGTATCTCATTCCATTATAGATAGTAGTTAGCTAGCTTAAGTAATGCGCCAACTTTCATTTTCACACCCTCTTAGTGTGGAAGTTATTCAATTTCCTTATTTTGACACTCACTCGGTCACTGCCGGTCAAACTTCTATAAAAAGTATAAAGCCCTAAGAAAATTATTAAATAATTCTACTTAAAAATCCTTTGCTACTACTTTCAATCGATTTTACTAGATGTTTAAAACCGGGCTGAAAGCTTGACGGATATTAATACAATAACAATGAGTTTGAATCAATTTCACCGAACTGCCAGTCTGTTAAAAACAAAACGATTTTTTTTAAAAACAGGGCCAAGTCTCGTGATAGTTTAGCTTTAAAAAGCTATGAGATCTCATACATAGCCAAGTCTACACTCCACAGTAAATATTCCTTCCATTTCCCGAGCACAATGTTTCCTCTCATTACTGATTTAATTAATTCATTTTAGGTGATTTGGCCGTTATACAAGTACTATCATAGTAAACTAGAACGACCAAGCCAATTTTGAATTTTCTTTCATTCAATTTAATTTGGCTAAATTGTTTGTCCAATTCAATTTTTTGTGGCTTCTTTTCTTTTTATAAATAACGAGATGGGACATTTTCTTATCTTCTTTGATATAGCCTAAACTATTATTATCTACTATTATTTATTGTTTTTATAATTCCTAACCGGTTCCATTGACTGTCCTGAAATTTTGCATAACATATCCATCAACACCAATCCTCGCAACGTAAGATCCTTTCCACTCTGAACAGTCACCGCACCAACTACGGACACTTCGAACCTATTACTAGAATGTTACGCAAAATTAACACCTTTCCCACACATTTTCCACCTTCGTCTTTCTGTTGAGTATCAAGCCTTCAAACTTATGTAAAAAATTAGTTGAAATCAATATATACTAATGTTAAATATAAGTACTCGTACATTAGTCGTTAATCTTGCTTGATATTTCTTTCCTGAACATAGGGATTTACTCTGCATATTGCATATTGCATATAATGACGTTCATATTCCTCATGCACAAGTAAAATATGATTTAATTTCCACAATAATAAATAAATAAAATGAGAATTTGCCATATCCTCGTCACTGTAAATTTCTCAGACAGAAAAAACCACACTTTTATACAAATCACTTTTTTGAGAAATGACCACAAAATTCCTTGACCTACTATCAAAATTCTGTTTGGGAATTTGTAAATTTTCCTCAGCTGTTTTTTTTTTTTTTGGCAACAGCATACCTTAACCTGTAAAACGGAATAAATGAACATATTCGTAAACTATTTTCAGGAGAGTTTACTTTCATTAACCTTATTATTGCTTTCTTCCTTATGTGCCTGTCCTTATAGCCACATACAATATTGTCTTAAATTCGTGAATCTGCTGCTGTCCCACGACATTAAGCCTATTTTAGTTTTTGATGGGGGACACCTACCCGCGAAGGCTGCGACTGAAAAAAGGCGAAGGGAGTCACGCGAAAACTCCAAGAAACGAGCTGCTGAATTGCTTCGATTGGGCAGAATAGATGAGGCCCGATCACATATGCGAAGATGTGTGGACATCACACATGAAATGGCTTTAAAGCTCATCCAGGAATGCAGGCAAAGGAATGTAGATTGTATTGTTGCTCCCTATGAAGCTGATGCCCAAATGGCGTATCTGAACAAGGTCGGTATCGCTCAGTACGTGATCACCGAGGATTCTGACTTAGTCCTCTTTGGATGTAAAAACATAATCTTCAAGCTCGACTTGAACGGCAATTGTCTCCTTGTGGAAGCCGATAAACTTCATTTAGCCATGGGGTGTCGCCAGGAAAAGTTCACATTCGAAAAATTCCGGATCATGTGCATTCTATCTGGTTGTGATTATTTAGACTCTTTGCCAGGCATAGGCCTAGCAAAGGCATGCAAATTTGTTCTAAAGACTGAAGAGACTAACATTCGACGTATGCTACCAAAGATTCCGCAGTATCTTAATATGAGGCATCTTACCGTAACCGAGGAATACGTACAGGAATTCTGCGTTGCGGATGCAACTTTCAAGCACATGTTTGTCTATGACCCGCAAAAGAGGACCATGGTTCGATTGAATGAGACATCTGACCTAGATACTGATCCTCAACTTTGTTCTAACGCCGGCAGCCGATTGGACGATGAGACTGCCTTTCAATTAGCATTGGGGAATTTCAACCCATTTACGTTAAAAAGACTGGATACTTGGAATCCTGATAAACACCAGGTAAGTCTGCATACATATTTGAGAAAAGTGTCAATCTAAAAATGTTGTTCTAGTATATAAATAACTCACGCCTACGGTTTTTAATAATAAGATTCTTAATCCCCCTGCTTAAATTAAGCTCTGTACATATTTTGCAAATATAGCCTGTAAACTGTGTGTTGTATTTAAATAATGTTGCAATAATGAAACTATTACGGTACGTATACCATTTTTCTCAAGCGTTTTGTTTTTATTTTATGTTTCGTTATTATTTTATTTAAGTATTCATGACTATTTTAATAGTAATTTCTTTTTATACATAACGAGTATAATCCTCATACATAAATTATAGGTCGAAATATTTCCAAAACTGAAAAATAAAGTTTTATCTGCTTTAGGGATAAACCTCCAGGATTCCAATTGTTCATTTGCAATGAAATCCTTTGAATAACAAATTTTCATCATATAAGATCCATCATTTTTATATTCTAACGTTTGGTAGTTAATTTGAAATCAGTGGAAACTGACAACTCTATGTAATTGATCAATTTTCAAGGGTGTACTTTATTTTGTTGTATTTGGGGTTATTAATAAGAGTGAAAGTATATGTGTATTATTAATTATATTATACTCACTTTTACCTTTACTCAAAATCAACCGGCGACGTAGAGATCTCTTGGAGAGTCTTCTTCCGAATGGTGGTTAACACTAGAATTACCGCAGCGCAAGCTTGTAATTTTAAGAATTTTCTGCGCCTTTAATATAATACGCTTTCAACTTCGAATTAGTAATTATAAATGGAAAAGATTTTTGAATATATCGTAATTTAGACCCTTAATAAGTTTTGGGATAAATCTTAAGAGATACCTTTGAAAAATATAATTAATTCAAGGGAGGAATTGAATACCGATCAATTTGACGTGTCTTGGTAGTTCTAGTGTTAAACTTTCTCCATAAGGTGCATATTTGCTGGGCTACAGGGTAATTAATAAAAGCTTATCTCAAGACGTTATCTTAAAAACAGAGGGTAGTAGGAATCAGTTCGCGTTTTACAAATTCAGCAGAGGCTATTTGTAAGGCCGAGATACAATGTACGCCACACGTTTTTGTGGCGCTACAAAATGAGTTTGAATACGGGAGAATGCAATCAGCTTAATACAATGAACGCGCTGATACTTTGTAGCGCCACAAAGTTTGGTGGAACTTTAACTTTTGAAGCGCGATGATTCGTTTCCATGTTTCTTTTTCAGTTTGGTCCTAGGGACGGAATCAGCTGTTAGAGTAGTTTTACGATGCCCAACAGATGGCTACGGTATTTTGTGATACAACTTTTAGCTTTGGTAGAAATATGAAGGTAAAACGAAGGCAGGAATAATGACTTTTATATAGTTCCCAGCTGAGTGTCCCGCGAAGATCTTTTTTGTGAAAAAACTTAAAATTGAGCGTGGTATAAAAGAAATCGGTTCGCGAAAGTTTAATTATTTTTAATTTGCGTCAGCTTAAACATAACTGTGCATGATTTGCTCCATGAAATTTGAGCCTGTGCTAAACATGGTCTCATTTTTCAGACGACGGTTAGCAGTCCAATTCTTTCATTCAAGCTGTAGCGTCGTATATTGCAGCGCGATAATTCACGATATTCCACGCGCCACAAAAACGTGTGGCGTACATTGTATCTCGGCCTTTATAAAGAATGATCACTCTAAATTTAAGACGCAGTTACCCCCTCCACTGCGGATTTTCAAAAAAATAAAACAAAAATTTTCCCATTAGTAAGAAAGGGTCGAAATGCCTGTTTTGTTCCATACCGAAATTCCAATGCAAATCGCTTAATACGGGAAGCACCGGCAATAGTGAACAATTCGGCAAATACACATAAAGCACGAGTTCACCTATTACCAGGCGCCCTCTTTTAACATTGCATTTTTCTGACACTGTGTTGACGCGCCCTCATCGTACTTTTTCATAGGGACGGCCGAGAACGGAAGGGATAAATCACATATTTAAGAAGTGCACCGCCTGGTTTGTTTACGTTTTTTCATCACGGATTTTTCTAATGCGCCCTCTTTTTGCACAGGCAGCACATGTGACTGTATGGTGTCGCGCACTGCGATCTGTTTCAATTCCAGTTTTCCTAAGATGCGTGCTTCCTTCTCCACACTTTCTGTCTCTCTTCTTCCAAATGCTGGAGTATGCTATCAACTTCTACCAAAGTTGTAGGGTTGGGATGAATAACGGTACCAAGGTCAAAAAAAGATAAGGATTTAATTGCCGGAGTGAACAGTCTTTGTACCGTAGGTAGAATAGTTTTTGTTTAGCACATATACAGAAAAATACGACGTAATAAAACTAAATTTTGGTATCATGTTAAAAAGGAAGACATTTACTCAATCTTATATGTATTATTATACTAATTCTAATTCTGCGTAAAATTGCAGATTAAATAATTTTGATTAAATAAACCATTAATTCCAATAATTCGGAAATTACTGATCATAATTTTAAATTGTTGATTTCTACAGATATTCTTATTGTAAATGGACATGGTATTCTATATGATATTTTATTACATTTTCACCAAATTTGATGTATTAATACACAAAAAACCCGATATTCAAAACTTGCCATATTTACGGTAAAATGTGATTTTCGACCAAAAAAAATGTGCGATTTTCGTGTAATTTTACAAAAATATATTATCGTGTTGGTACCGAATTACTCCAGGCTTGTACCAATTCCTCTTTCTAGTAAAAGAGAAATCTATTCCGTTTTGGTTACGCATCACAGAGAAGAGAATTCGCCCTCAAAGAACCGATTAAGTGTACGCAAAATGTAACTCTAAAATCTTTATAGCAATCTTCACTGTTTAAGTTCTATTACCTCCAACTATACAATCGGACTAAAGTCTTAAAATTTTCAGCCAAAAGGTGGTACAACCAGATCCTTCAAACAACATGCAATAGCAAAGCACAAAAGCATATGGCACTGTGATTATACAAATAACAAAATACAGCCAAAAATTTCAGACAAAAAGTTCGATTTTCAGTTAAAAAAAGTTGATTTCAGCTACCCCAAAATATCTCAAGAAGAGGAAACTGGAAAGAGGTAAGTATGCTCATTTACCACTACCCCTTACACAAAATACTGACACTGAGTGTGTGTGTATGTGTTATTCCAGACAAGCTTCAGAATCCAGCATCCTTTCCGTATACACCGAAAATAATGTTCCATTGACAAAGCGCCGTTGCATTGAAAGAGAAACATCACCTGAATTGATATCAGGTGAAAATTGTTTGGATGTTATAAATTCGACATCGAAAACTTTTCATAATTCGTTCACTAAAATCGTTGGCGGAGGAGAAAAGCAAACTAATCTAAGCGGGAAGAGCTCCGTCTTAAAAGCAGTAAGTCCTGGAGGTGAAAAGAAATGTAATCTCGGAAATGTCGCCCAAAAACTGAATGCGATAGCAAATGCGGGTGCAATAAAGGAAAAAAAAGAAGTGAAAAGCCGTTTCTTTTTGTCCAATTTAACGCTGGTAAAAAAGGTTGAAGAAAATAGTTTGTCTGTTAATAACTGCACCATCAATATAAATAGCAAAGAGGAAGAAGAGAAGGACTCTTCAGATATCGAATCCTTGCAGGAAAATGTATCTAAGCAACTAGAACTTTTATATCAATGTTCCCTCTCCCCGGAGAAGAAAAAAGCGAGCAGCTCAGAAACTAGCAATAATCGCACAAATGTGAAAGACACTTTAAACAGTGTAGTGGAATCATCCGAAAATTCGGAAACACGAGACATGTTTAGTCAATTCAAGTACAAGAACTCACTTAAAGAAAATAAGCAGCAAATGAATGGATGTCAGAATAATTCGGACGATGTAATTATTATTTCTGATGAAAGATCTTCGAAAAACGAAGTCAAGGTAAACAGATTAATATAAACGGAATAAGAATTCTTATATTTACACTTATTTTTAGATAAAGCCAAAAACCCGACAGATGGGTTTAAGTAAGAAGGGTGCGAAGACGTCTTCAATGCAGAGTCGGTTAAGCATGTTTGGCTTCCAAAAAAGGTAAAATTTACCTTGTTTGCCCAGATTTCAATAAAGCAATTATTCTCTTTGCAGGCCGCTTCTGAAATAGATGCTAAGTATTTTTATTTATTTATTTGAGAATTTAGGGAAATTGATGATTCGGTGTAGCTAACTGCCATGTATTAAATAATTTAATTTATTTACGCTTTTTCTTTACTCAACAAA
Source organism: Dysmachus trigonus (assembly GCA_949715965.1). Classification (NCBI taxonomy): domain Eukaryota; kingdom Metazoa; phylum Arthropoda; class Insecta; order Diptera; family Asilidae; genus Dysmachus; species Dysmachus trigonus. The sequence continues at coordinate 61,602,560 of OX454320.1, forward strand.
AAAAAGGCCCCGTTACAAACTGTATCATTTAGCAGTAAAATAGTTTTGCGCTCGGCTCTCAAGTAATTCATAGAATGTGCGAAAGTCCTTCGTTTCTGTGCTGTTTGGATGCCAATTTTCCAACTTATTCGCTTCAAAAGGGTCATGTGTTTCAATTTGGACACCTTCAACGTCATTCGGAACAACCAATCTGAAACAGAAATTGTTAATTCAATGATAGTGCATGCAGTGTAGTGGAGGAACACTAAAATCAAAGAACTGGACTGCTAACCGTCGTCTGAAAAATTAGACCATTTTTAGCACAGGCTCAATCCTCATGGAGCAAATCATGCTATTAAAAATGCCCTAAAATACCGTACAGTTATGTTTAAACTGGCGCAAATTAAAAATAATTAAACTTTCACGAACCGATTTCTTTCATATCATGCTCAATTTTAAGTTTTTTCATAAAAATGTACCTCGCGGCAATCAGCTGTGAATAACAGAGATAGATATATAATGCCTTCGTCTAATCTTCATATTTCTCATATATACCAACCAAAGCTAAAAGTTGTATCACAAAATAAAGTAGCCATCTGTTGGACATCGTAAAACTATTCTAACTGCTGATTGCAACGGAAAATAATTTGGGTTGGTTGGTGGGCAGGCAACTTGTAACGGCTGCCGTGGGTGCAAGTGATAGTGCAAATAGCATGTATTTACTTTTATTTATAGATTGGGTGTATCAAAAAGATGTATCACACGCAGAGATACTATAAAAAACCAAAAGAAGTGTGCATACTTAGCGCCACCTTCATTTGGCTACTGGACATATTTTTTTTTGTAATGTTGTCTGCCTGCGGGACTTAAGCAAGAGCTTAAGCTAGAATTCGGTCAAAATTTGGTCTTACTTTTGATGACTTGTCGGATCTGAGTTCAAAGAACATCAGAGACATTGAACACTTCATCAAAGGCACGAAGTGGTTCAAGGTTAGCTAGTTTTTCTGGGAAAAGCCCCCGTGTGGTATCACAATGGGCCCTTGTGGCCTAAGTGTGCCGTCAGGCAGCCACAGCAACCTAACCTAACCTAACCTAACCTTCGATGAGTTTTTGTACAGGATCAGCAGTCCGGTTCTTATGTCAGTGTAGAGAAATAACGGTACCAAGGTAACAAAAAAAAGATAAGGAATTAATTGCCGGAGCGAGCAGTCTTTGTACCACAGATAGAATAATCCGTTCAAGACATTTTTGTTCATATTTACTGCGCCTTCTGCGTTTCTCAGCAATCACATCACAATCCGCATAATCACAATATTCAGCTCAGCACAGAATTTTTCCTTTAGGAGCCGTGCACAAATCGCGTGGTAGATTTTTGAAAGTATTTTAACCCTCTCTCCCCCACATGACTAAACATTATTGTTGTTCCCTATTTGATTATCACGTAATATTTGATTTTTTTTTCGAAAACTGATACAAGTATTTTATTAATTTCGCTTTATTCATTAAGAATAATTAAAAAGATTGCAATATAAATATTAATGACTTTAAATGATTAATAAGCAATATATTCTTTTAATAAGTGATTGTTTAGAAAAAACTTCTACTGCTACTACAACAATAATATATTATGCTCATCATCTTCAACCCAGTTACTTAGCAAATTCCCCTCTATGCTTATTAGAGACATGGGAGAATGACTTATATCTTTTGTATCCTCTTTTCCTATATCAGAAACTACTTCATTAAGATCACGTGATTTTGAAACCCCTCGACCCTATCAAAGGATAAAACCGTAATTGTCATGAACCACCTCCCTCTCTCAAAAGAATTACTTGATTTGTGCACGGCCCCTTACAAACTGCTTTGCGCAGACCGCATAAAGCCCATTACAGCGAGAACTTCGTAAAACTAGGATTTGTGCTGGGTACAAGTTCTTTATATATATATTTTCTTCGATCTTACCTACCTTATCGCGTGGAGGAACATTCTCGGTAAGCACTTATCCATCTCAGTGCCATAAGTAAAATCCCCAACAATTGGGTGACCAACTGCACTGCAATGCACGCGCAGTTGATGTCTCCTCCCAGTGACTGCCATTAGCATGACTTTCGTCGCAGGTCGGTTGAGGTAATATCCAGTGTTCATGATACACATGTGCGTCACACAGCTCCTTGGATTCTTGCAAAATTCCGCTTCGAATGCAGTGCACATTTTCTTATTCGAACTTTCGAAACGAATGTCCTCACCTTAAACAGAGTAATGTTAGAAAAGGCTCAGTTCAGCTACTTGATCACATTACCAATAGGATCCACGATAGTGGTCACCTGCTGCATGACGATACCATTCACAAGTGCTATGTAAAATTTCTTAGACTTCCTATTTTGAAATGAGCTGCACAAAGCGGAACAGGTCTTTTTGTTCAAAGGCAGACAAAGAATGCCACTTGTCGAGTAGTCCAATCGGTGAGCAAAATAAAATTCATGGGTAAGGTTCGCATTCGTCAACTCGGGACACTGCTTTCTGAGAATTGTTTGCACGGATGCCTTTTGGAGATCGGTAAATACTACATAGGGTTAATTTGATGACGAGTAGTACCTTTGCAGGGTCATTGCTGTTTATAAGCAGATCCGGAGGCTTGTCGATCACAAGGAGATTTTCGCTCCTGTAGAGTAGAGCTAATGGAGGAAGAGAAAAGTAAATTTTACGGCTCTTGAAATATAGATGGGTGTTAACAACAATTTGCGTTAAAATTTGGCTGACGCGATTTATTATTCGTTCTAGAATTTCGCCCCCAAGAAATTGTAAAAGGCGGTCGAATATCTCTAAGAACATTCTCAGTTGAAAAACAAACAGCAGATTCAGAACACTGTCAAGAAATGTTAAAGTGTTGACAGTTGACAAATTGTAACTGAAAAGTCATTTCGGGATTTTTTGGTTGACAATTCGTTACTGAAAAGTCTTTTCGGGATTTTTCCATCAATAACAGGAAACAAAACAAAAAATAACTTTGGACAATAAGCACTGTACATAAAAGAATTTTGAGTGGTATAAATATGCGGTTATTGCTTCCGAAAGCCTTTTGAACGAACGCAGTTTTTATGATATATGTCATCGCCTAAAGGTAGGCACTTGCCATGCGGAAAATCAGTTAAAGTAGTTGTATCGATTTTTTCTCGGCTCTTCATAAATTTATTCCGGACCAATAATTGTGGCCAGTGCTCAGCATCGATTGTTTAATAATTAAACCAAACCCATTATGAGACACTAGAATTCCTCTACCCATCGTTACTGCTTTCGACCCATAAATGATGTTAATCGGAGGGCCAATTAGTTGCGATTACGTCAGCTTTCGTTGATTTCTCTGGAGCATCTTTCTTCGGTTCAGTTCAGCGGTGCAGTAGTGCCTGACGAGTACTTGGGGAAAGAAGTGTAATTCTTAAAAATGGACTACGAGGTAGGCCCCATTGCGTTTCATTGGCTTTTGTTATTTTTTTCCCATTTCAGCCAAAACCGTGCGTTACTCCTGCACCCAATTTTACTGCCGCAGAGGATGCGGCCACCCTTCGGGGAGCGATGAAGGGTCTGGGCACCGATGAGGAGACCATCATCGACATCCTCACGTCGCGTTCCAACAGCCAGAGGCAATTGATCAAAGAGGTCTTCAACAAGGAGTATGACCGCGACATAGTCGATGACCTGAAAAGCGAGTTGGGCGGGAACTTCGAGAACGTGATTGTGGCTCTGATGGCCCCACCTTACGAATTTCTTTGCAAGGAGCTGCATAGAGCAATGGACGGGTTGGGGACGGAGGAGGAGACTCTGGTTGAGATTCTTTGCAGTAAATCGAACGAGGAGATAAAGGAGATTGTGACCACCTACGAGAAGATGTACGATCGTCCGCTTGCAGAGCATATGTGCAGCGAAACATCAGGTCATTTCAGGCGTCTTTTGACCCTCATTATAACAGGGACCAGAGATCCAGCTGGTTCCACTGACCCAGAAAAGGCAAAGGAGGATGCTGCTGCTTTATACGCAGCAGGAGAGTCTAAGCTTGGGACGGACGAGGAGGTCTTTAACAGAATTATGGCCCACTCCAGTTTCGCTCAGCTGCGTTTGGTCTTCGAGGAGTACAAAGCTCTTTCGGGGATGACCATCGAGCAGGCTATTAAGCACGAAATGGACGGGGCTCTGCACGACGCTATGATGGCAATCGGTAAGTATAGCGCCATCTCGTGTTGCACTTTGAAAATACATTTTAACACTACCTTTTCAGTGGAGTGCGTACAGTCTCCGGCGGCGTTTTTCGCCATGCAACTCAACAAGGCGATGAATGGCATGGGTACGGACGACAGCCGCCTCATAAGAATCATCGTCAGCAGATCGGAAATTGATTTGCAGAACATCAAAGATGAGTTTGAGCGCATCTACGATCGCACACTGTACAGCGCTATAACGGTAATTAAGATTTTCTTTTCTTGCCAGAAATACTTTTTTCGAGCAAAATCGAAACTACTTTTACTAGCTGAATGTCGAGTAAAGAATTCGTATAGCTATTTTACAAGCAATTCAACTATTAAACTTGTTTCGATTTAACTCTAATCGGATTGCCTAATTTCACCCCTTTTGCGGTGTTATATAATTTGCTTGTCCTCTAATCAAAGTTACATGTTGGGAAGGGTTCATTTTAAGTAATTTAGATATGGCGATTATGTAACATCAAATCCCCCGATTTAATTTGCTTATAAGGATCATGTCACCTTAGAGTTGATAGCACTTACAAGGCAGGGGCCAACTCTATACAACGTTTCTTGCTGTTTCTATGCAATTATTGGTTTCATTTCATTAATCAGTCAATAGAAATTTCTCCATTAGTTAAGTTATCAAATATTTTAGATGATCCAGAAAAGTAGATTCTTGCCTGGTCCGGATAATGAAAGCGTGGGCACAATGGCACGGTAGCATCAGCAAAAGCAGTGAAACCTCGTCATTGACTGAGTCATGTGACAATTGTTAGCCAATGAGAAGGTTTTGCTGTTTCTGCCCTTCCGTGCCCTCGTGATTCAGACTTTACGATCTACCGATGTCTACTTTTTTCTACTCTCATTGGGCCTTACACTTTATTAACTCTAGATGACGAACTGAGTCAATTTGACTCATTTAAAATGTACAATGTATATATATGTATATATAAACTTAAATATTAATTTTTTTAAAACATATGTTGGTTTCTAGCTCCGTAATGAAATAAACGTAAATATGAATTCCTCCCCTCCATTAAAATTGATTTGGAATTAGTTTTGCTTGCAAAACACTTTAATTTTGCTTTATTAACTGCAAAATAACTGTAAAATAGGTATATAACCAACATCCTTAAATCTACTGTAAACAAACAATAGACTGCTGAGTTGTTTGCCTAATTAATATCTGTGCTTGTGGTTGAAGCTTTCGACATCATTTATCAAAGAACTGTGTTAAAGGAGTGCTCTACCATACTAAATTAAAAACAAACAAACAAAAACTTGAAAAAGAATATCTCACGACTGAAGTCTTTAATTAAAAAAAATCCCAGAAAACTTCTTATTGCATTTTGAAATATGCATCTAACGATACTCCACTCAATGGGGTGAGTAAAAAAAATTGTTCTCTTCACTTTTCAGTGGGAGGTGGTACCAAATGCGTTTTTTTTTTTTTTTTTTTTATAATTTTGGTTAATCAATATACGTACCAAATTTCATCTCAAGGGTGCAAAACTGAGAGAATAATGGGCCTGTGATTCTCAAACGGTCGGACGGGCCTAACTGTCCATGGAACCCTAAAAGAAGTATTTAGAATGCTTTCTTTTAAAGTAACTTTTTTATTATTGTTTATAACAAAACAAAAAACACTTACGGTAAAAACTGACACAACTTAATATTCTCGACGATTTAAGAAAACTCATTATCAATTATTATAAAAATTGTTACTGACCTCAAAGCAGGTAATAGGCTTGTATAGTATATGATTTTTTTCATATTTTTTTACAACTACAAGAAAAATCATACAATATAATATTTGCCAAATTTGAAATGCAAAAAAAAGAAAGAAAGAAGATAGTATTTGCGTAATTTGGAAAATAAAGTTTTTTTGAGAAAGACCGATTTTAGAAACTATAATACAATTTAAAACCAACTTAAAAAACCCTAGACTATTTCATTTATTTTTGTGATCCGCATTATATCACAATTCGGTTTAAAGGTTCTTTTACGGAGGACATATTAAATTTTCTTATATTAATTCATTTAATATCTTCAGGCAAAATCGAGACGTATAAAAATTTAATCGCTTTTTTTTATTTTAAATAGCTAAATTCTTTTTGGTATGTCAATACAGTCAAGTCTCCTATAACGCGGTGTTTTTATAGCGCGATGCCCATATAACGCGGTGTGAAAAGTACGACAAGTTCTCCTATAACGCGGTCTCTTTATAACGCGGTTTTGATACAAGAACATTCCAACAACTCAAATGGCTTAACAAATTTATCTATGGCAACACTTATTCGATATGTTAAATTTTTGTATGTACATAAGTAGTTAATATTTGTGGTGTATTACCCTGTTTGTCAATTCTAGTTAATAGGGAATTTCCCTAAAAATGAGCTAAAAATAAAGCATTGCCCTCTTTTAATTTATTCTAAGATTGTCTTTAAATGTGTTAAATGTGTTCTGAGATTCCATATAACGCGGTACGAATCATTTAATTTGCATTAATTCTGAGTTTCTTATAACGCGGTTTCCATAGAACGCGATTGCGGTTTCCATATAACGCGGTATAGATTATTTTGATATATCTTATTTTTATGTTTCTCAAAACGCGGTTTCCATAGAACGCATATCCTGATTTGAATTTATTTGAAGTCTCTCATAGCGCGGTTTCCATATAACGCGGTACGAATCAATCGCGTTATAGGAGACTTGACTGTATATGGTAATTAATTATTTTAGCCTCCTTCGTTCCGATTTATTTGCGTGACTTCCACGAGCAGTATTTTGCAAGAAGCTTACGTTAAATTTCTTCGCTATGTAGAAATGATTCATAGAACGTGCCTATTATTTTTGGAATTTACGGAAGTTAGGGTGATTCATTAATTAATCACACGCATTCAGTTTATGAAGGAGACAATGACCAAGCAAATGATTTATTAGTTTTTGATTGTCTTAACCGTTTTCTAGACAATTGGAATTAATCACCAATAGCGTATGTTAAGCACTTAATTTTTCTTTTTGCGTTATTTTACTTTTCTCTGAGTATGTAGAAAATGTTAAGAAATAACGTAATAAAGCTGTAGGCAGGATGTAAATTAAAATTATGCTTTAGAAATTCTAATATAGTCACTATAACTGTATATAAGATAGATACAGGGTGACGCAAAAGAAACGAAGGGGATTGAGTAGTCTGTAATTTCTTTATTTCAGAGTCAATTCAATTTTGGTTCTTTTAAATAAACTACAGTAATGGGGAATTTCTTTAATATAAACGTGGTATCTATTCTCAGCTTCGCATAGTCGCACTCTTTTTTTTTCCATGACTTTTCGCAAGATTTTAGGAGTCATCGCTCGAAATTTTCTTTAATATTACTTTTTAGTTGGAGTATGCTTTCTGGCTTATTCTTTCAAACATGCCTAAAGAAGAAAGTTGAGAGCGGTTAAATCCGGCGAACGCGACAAGTTAAAATCGCTGTTTTTTTTAATGCGACGATATGCACTTGATCGCAAGAATCGATTGAAGCAAATGATCGGCAATTTTCAAAATAAAGTTAAATAATTTTCGTTCGCTGGTCAGTCGGGTAACTTTTCATTTTAAATTTCCCAATTCTTCGTTAAACAAATTTGGAAAAAATTAAACGAATTAAAATAAAGAAATTGTAGACTATTCAAATCCGTTGAGTCTTCGCAAATTTTAAGGCCAATTTTTTAGAAATAACTAATTTGAGAATCATGAAGGGCTACCACCAAGTTGAAAAACCAGGTTTTTAGAAAAATGCTCTTAATATTTCTCAAAACTTACTTAGCGGCGAGTAATGTGCTTATAACTTTGATAAAATTGTTTCAACTTCTTAGGAAAATGCAAAGGTAAAACTACGTTTTTAACGAATCGATAAGTAGACGGCAATAAACATGTATTTTTAAAATCGTTTGCCATTTTTAACAATATCTTTCGGTTATACAATAACTGGAAAATTCAACTGCGAATGGATCGGTGCATAAGCGGCTTTAACACTTTATGTACCAATGCATTAGCCCACCCAAAAAAAAATTGCTTTAATTGTCAAAGCGCATTAATTATAAAAACAATTTAAGTAAAATTTTCCTTTCATTTTGCAGTCTGAAGTAGATGGCGACTACTGTCGGGTACTGAGTGCTCTGATCAAAGAAGTTTAATTACGAAGTACCGGAATAGTACCTTAGCGGAAAAGTTTCTTTGAGTAGCGTCACATCTTGCAACGACAAGAAGATTAGCCTTGTGAAATATAGTTTATCATAAAAGCCTTTATTCGCAGCAAAAGCACAAAACATATGTGTATGCATTTATTTATTATCCCATTGTTGCACATTGTGCTGTATGTATGAAAAAATAAAGTGTTTATTGCACCTCACTCAAAGGTTTTTATTGCATGATATTCCCAGGACAGAGATGTCATCGTTGTTAACTTCCTAATTTGTTTCATTTTTCTAATATTTCAAAACCATTATTTGTAGTTTGCGTTTTTACATAGCACGGGCATTGGTACAATCTCCAAATAATGAACTCATAATTATTATTATTTTTTAGTAAAATTCAATTCTATCGAAGACAGGCTGTCCAGCAAGAATATATTCACTTTAAGAAGTTTTTCAAATTGGAATATTTTTTATTTTACAACCAACAAATAGAAAGGCAAATTTTTACAAGATTTAATAGTATATTAAGCAACAAGGGCGGTAACTAGCCGATTGCCCACGATGGCAGTGTTAGACGCACAAGTGAAGCGAGTGCGTCAACTGCCGTCATGGGCAATCGGTTAGTTACCGTCCGAGTAGTTACTCCGTATGTGTGATGAAAAAAATATTGAATGATGCATAATTTAAATTTACATGGTGCTTAACGGGTAAGTTATAACGCCATTAATAAAGGCTTAGCTAAAACTTTCTAAGTCTTCTGTTCAGATTTTTAGCTATTTACTTTTTAGATTTAAAATATTCCAGCTGGATATCCTGCACATATTTATACCACAGTACAGTGGTACCTCGATATACGAGTGCCCTAATATACGAGTGTTTTGAGATACGAGCCGCCGAGCGAGCGATATTTTGCTTTGAGATGAGAGCAAGATTTGAGATACGAGGAATCGCACACTACACCGCTGCACACGACCCCAACTTGCGGGGCGCATGTTGGGGTCGTGTGCAGCGTCTAACAGTTTCTCCCACCTCAGACTGTCCTGAAAGGGAGGAAGAAACAAACCTCCTTGGACAGATTTTTTAAACGATCTGCAGGTGAAAATGAGCAAAGCTTGACGAAAAAAGCGAAGACCAGTGACGAAAATTAAGCGCTTCCGTAAGCACTTCACTTTTTCTTTTATTATGTTTTTATAGAATATGCATTTGTTATTTATGAATAATTTTTTCTTCTTGTAAATACATTTTTCTTATTCAAAAACACTTAACAAAAACAACTGAGGTGGTGTTTTGGGAGCTGGAACGGATTAATGGCATTTCAATTAATTTCAATGGGGAAAATTGCTTTGAGATACGAGCAATTTGACATACGAGCAAGGTTACAGAACGAATTAAACTCGTATGTCGAGGTACTACTGTATTGCCTAACGAATTAAAACGAAAATAAAAAAGTACAGACTACTTAAGGGATATCTCCTAAAACAATCTAAAATGTATTGTAGATCTCGAATTGAAGAAATAGCATTAACATTTTCTGATTTTAAACATATATCCCATAGAATACACGCTTAAAGAAGATAAATAATTAAAAACAAAAGAAGGAATACCTTAATCCCTGAATTCGTTTTCTTCTAGATGTAGCATTTATTGAAATTATCTTGCTATAACTTTTAATTACTTTGATGGGACGCTTTGTCTGCTGTTTTAACTAAAATATTATTATATTTATTATTCTACTAACTATAATATGTATTTAATTTTAGTCGGAAACATCCGGAGACTACAAGAGAGCCCTGTACGCATTGATAAAGGAGGCTTAAAAGAACTAGAACACGTATGGGAATACAACAGTGGCTGAAACATCTGGCACAATACAAATATATTTAAGTAATTTAGCATAATTAGTTGAATAAAGAATTATAACAAATGTATATGTTTGTTTAAAACAATATATATATATACGTAATGATCTCTTTTTAAGCCGATTAGTAATGAAATATGCACAGAAGATTATTATTATATATTGTATTTTTAGGGTTCCATAGCCAAAAGGTTTAACGGAATCCTATTATTGAGTCAATGGTGTCTGCGCGACCCTTCTAACCCGGAGAAGGGAAAAGATAGGAAATTTAAAATTGAGATTTATGTACCCAGTATGTTCACAACCAAAGAATATCCATAGCAAAGCCTGAACCAAAATAGACAACACAACGTAACATAATATAAAGTGCGAACTTTAATAAGTATTTAGGACCAACGTAATCGTAAGCAAACTTAATGAATCTTCGTTAACTCTAGAAGTGTTAGTTTCAATTTCATTTATTGAATTTCATATACTAGCTAGTATTCTGCTAGCTTTGAGCTATCCCTTTTGGCTCAATATGACATTGTTTACCCCGCCACACCTTCTAAACAACTAAAAATTTTTTTGCCAAGCCGATTGCTTCATTTAAGTAAAGTGGGTACGCGTATCGATTCGCGCAATATTCAGCTTCCGGTCGCCGAACCACTTCATGGTTTGTAAACTTATAAGGTTTTGCTCCAGGTCTTAGATAAATGTAAAAGGTACTCATACACCTAAAGTCGTACAGTTACAATTCATTTTGCCAAACCACATATTCAAACAATATACCAGATCCGGGCAAACTCGGCTCCCGAGAGCTCCCAAGGTCGATTCTAGGAGTTCCTCATTGTTCCTGCAGGTGTGAGTGAGAAGCTCATCTTTCCATCCTTTTCTTCGCCTTTCCAATCCAAAGTGTAACCCTAACTCCCACCAGCGAGGTAGTACGGGTCACTAACCCCAATTTTTCCATGACATTCTCGCTTTTTGCCCCTATCTCGTCAACAACAGGAGGTACAGAAAAGTGAATATGACAAACTTGTAGGAAATTCTATTTCCTTCAAAAAAGTTCTCAACACCAAATCGCTAACATCGATATTTCTTGAGATATAGGATTTTGAAGTTGAGGTAGTGTTTCTACAATTTAGCTCAATAATCCATGAAAATTCCACACTACAAGTCTGAATTTATAAGGAAGGCACTGGAATAGCTCGAAGTCGGATCGGAGAGGCGGGGACTTACAACGTTAGTTCTACTTTAATCGACTTCAAATTCTAACACAATAATCTTGAGATGTTGTACATTGATATGAGAAAATTTAAAAAAATCCGAAGAATGTCAAGATACCAAATGCATATCTTTTCACTTGATCATACAAATCAGGCAGACATTCCTTCCTACATTTTGAAAGATCCCTCCACTGGTGTCTGACAGCCAATTTTCCTTTCTCTCTAGCTAGGTTTTCTAGTTCTGACTGCAAATTTATTAACTTTTCTGTCCATTGATCTTTGTTTTTCAAATCTAAAGGCGTGTGTCCACTTGCAAGTAACTTCTGCGAGTAGTTCTGCAAGTACTTGCTGAAGGAGTTTTAACTAACAGGAAAACTTTTGCAAGTTTACTTCCGCAAGTAACTTCTGCAAGTTCATTTCTGGGACTTGCTGCAAGTGCTTCCAGAAGTGTTTCCACTGAGTTGTTTATTGATGCGCCAGTGGACATTTTTTAGAAAAATGTCGTGCGTAAAAATCAGAGCAGCTGCTGTCGTTGCTGCATTATTAATAAAGAAAAAGATTGATGCAAATAAAATTGTGAAAAATAGAAGAATTTGGGTGAGAAAGTGGATCCAGAGGCGTGTGGATTTAAGCTTTCAAGAGAATATGTTGTTTTTTTACCCTATTTTTAAAGTCTGCACTTTTCGTATCCCACAATTCAGGAAAACACTCCACTTTTTCTATTAGTAGTTTTGTTTTTTCACTTGACCAAATAAATTTCTCTCTTTTCGCGGCCATTTTTCACTCACGAATAATATGACACAATAATAAAAACTTCTGCAAGTTCCTAAAAAACTTCCAGTCATCAGCAACTTTGGCAAGTTGTTGCAGTAAGTCGGCGAAAAGTGTTTCCACGTTTTTCTTTCAACTTGCAGGAGTCACTTCCGCAAGTCAGGAAAACTTCTGCAAGTCCACTTGCAGTGAGTGTTTCCACGAAAAAAAAATTGCTGAAGCAGCTTCTGCAAGTGACTTCTGCAATTTTACTTGCAAGTGGACACACGCCTTAACAACTGTAACTCAAATTGAGCTCTATCAATGGTTGGGAACGGTGTAAAATCCAACTCGCCCACCTTCGCCACTAGTGGGTTTGTTAAAAATGATAGAGTCGGTTTTTCAGATCTAAAATCTTTAAAACGAGTGTAAAAAGCCTCTTGAATTTGTACAATAGCTGTGTGCACTGTTAATATTACAACTTGAATTGTTTCTGTAAACTCTTAAAGTTTCAAATAGTAAGTGTCCATTCTCCATGTCTTGAACAAATAATTTTAACTGTTGTTCAAACGAAAGTATCACTTCTAAAAGAGTGTATGCAATATTACCACTCCCTTGTAAATTTTTATTCAAGTTGTTTAAATGTGATGTCATATCAACGGAAAAATAAAAATTTTGCAGCCACATCAATACTTAACTCAGGATATTCTTTATCCTTTTTGAAGTAGGAATATCTTGATATGTTCGAGACACGAGTGGTGGGAGTGGGGATCAAAGTAAGCTAAAGCTAGGTTTACATGAATGCGATCTGCCGCGTATTTTGTTGTGTGCTCGGGATTATTAACATTTGACAATGGCACTATTGCAGCTAATTTTTCAGTACTATTATAGTACTCAAGATCCACAAGTATGATTCTACTGAGCCGCATGCGGCTCGCGAGCTGCAGGTTGCCGACCCCTGGTCTAGGGCATAAGCAGGGAAAAATCCGGATATGCAATTTAAAAGAATTGAAAGTACTTCATCCTGTACAATTCCATCGAATTCTAGAAATCTAGTACAATTTTTTATCGGACTTGCCAATTTTTGCGGTTCTTTTCTCTAGATTTAGTACCGAGTTGTGTCAAAAATCTGAAGAAGGAACTGTCCGATCCGTGGTATTCCGCAACCGAACTCATTTTTAATTAAAATATCGTCAAGAAAAGCCGAGGAAAATGTTGAGAGATAGCGCAGCCCGACTTCTTGTTCCCGCTGTAAGGAACACCCTACAAAAGCGATGCCAATCGGTGGTCAGCGGCCCTCCAACGGAGCATGTCTCTACTGCAGTGAGTATTACGTAAATTTTATGGAATCAAGGCAAGAGTATCGATCTCGCAGTGCTGACTGCTGAGGGACGGCTCTTCGATTAAGCACCACGGAACGCAGTAAATAATTTTTATTTATTTCTAGGAAAAAGTCATCCTTGGAGGAGGCATGGTTGCGTCCCTTTTGGTTGTCCCGGCTTGGGTTCTCACCCATATCCGCGAGTACAAGGGCGCCAAGTAAACTCTTTTAAGACATGTAGTTGAGTATTGAAATAATAAAGTACTTTAAATTACATCTAGTGCTGAGTATTTTTCACTTTAACTACACGAGCCAGAATTGCTTTTTATATCAGTTGCCATTTCTGTCGAATTCTGAGGTTATGTGCGGAAATGTTTTGGTTCGCTGTTCGACGGTACTCTTTACTTTGGGGCGGGTAAAGTCCGGGGGACTGAATAAATTGTGACTTTAAATATAGAATTATCACTCTATTCGTACCGCCCACTGACATATAAGAACTGGACTGCTGATCCCGTACAAAAACTCACATCAAAAGCAAGACCAAATTTTGACCGAATTCTAACTATCTCGCTCTTTCTTAAGCCCGCAGGCAGACAAATTTACAAAAAAAAATGGCCAATAGCCAAATGAAGGTGGCGCCATGTATGTGCACTTCTTTTGGTTTTTTCTAGTATCTTCGCGTGTGATACATCTTTTTGATACTCCCAATAGATAAATAAAAGTAAACACAAGCTTTTTGCACATCACTTTTACCCACGACAGCCTTTACAAGTTGCCCGCCAACTCATCATTTTCCGTTGCAATCAGCTGTTAGAATAGTTTAACGATGTCCAACAGATGGCTACTTAATTTTGTGATACAAGTTTTAGCTTGGGTTGGTATAAACGAGAAATGTGAAGGTTAGACAAAGGCAGAAAAATAATTTGTATAGCTATCTTTGTCTTTCTTAAGACCGCAGCTGATTGCCGCGAGGAACATTTTTGTGAAAAAACTTAAAATTAAGCGTGATATAAAAGAAATCGGTTCATGACAGCTTAATTATTTTTTATTTGCTTCATTTTAAACATAATTGTGCGGTATTTTAGGGAATTTTTAATGGCATGATTTGCGCCATGTGGTTTGAGCTTGCGCTAAAAATGGTCTCGTTTTTCAGACGGCGGTTAGCAGTCCAGTTCCTCTATGTCAGTGGTACCGCCTAACCTGCCGACAAGGGTGTGTAATTCGAAGTAGTCCGACTGCATAGATTAAGCATTTTTTAACGGGAAAAGTATAAGTTGTTGCGTGCGCGTTTCTTCGTCCGAGAATAGGTACAATAAGGACGGCAGAAAAAATCTGGAAATTGTTTGTAAAGTTAACACGGCAAATGTGCAAGGACGTCCAAAGAAGGTGCTCGGTGATTTTTGAATTTTGATTGCAAACAAGTGTCCTCAGTGTGAATGAACTGGATTTGACCTTGTCAATGAGACCAAGAGGTGGTGGGGAAGGCAGCTCTATTGTCAAATAAAATTAGTCATTTCAGGACATGTTCAATTCCGAATGAATGTACATATTTTTGAAATCCTCCATCTCAATTGTCCTAAGATTTGTGTATCAGTAAAATGAATTTTTAGAAACGAAAGCTCAACTTCCCCAAAGTATGCAGGTCGCAGGAGCATAAAGCTGATTAAATATGTGTTATTTGATAAAAACATGTTTTAATAGTTGAATAAAATGCAGAAATATTCAAACTTTCAGATATTTGACGACTACTTTTAAAAGTATTCAAACATTTAAATTGACAAAAATTCATCGATTTTTCTAAATGTTCGATGGCACTGCAAAATGTAGTTCTTTTAGTATTAAAAAACCTGAAGAAACATATCAATTTAAATAATTTAAACAACCACCACGAGATTGCTCATGTAACCCATCATTTCATTTAAAAATGAAATATATATTTTTTTTAATAATGCCATCGTTTCACTACCATAGAAATATCAGACAATATGGGACGGCCGAATCGTGTAAGAAGCCTGCAGGAGAGCAACTACCGTAAAGCAAAGAATGCCATCAAAAACATAACTTGTAAAAAAACCAAGTCTCGCAACTCAGTTCTTCTACCGTAAAAAGTTGTGAGATCCATGTAATACCAAGTCGGTTAATTTATTCAGTCCCTACTTAAGGGACCTTCTGTCTTAAGTTATTACGTAATTAGCTAACCTAACAACATCTTATAGTGACCATATCAATATTAAAAATCTTTTGTTTTAAATAAATAGATTGACTTGGCAATCGCACTAAACAATCTAATTTAATATAATATGTATTACTTGTGAGATACATTGTGTTTTCATGCGATGGCCAAGGCACGACCCAAACGTTGCCTGGAAGAAAGTGGTCGCCTTTTTGTGACGGACGGGAAGCACTAGTGCCTCGGTTTATTAACGTAGTAGCATCTCCAAATAAGTGGAAAATTGGCGGGTTTTGAGTGAGAAACTGGCTTTTATAAAAAACAGGAAAAATTTTGTTTTTCGGAGGAAAATATTTAAAAAAAAATAAATTAAATTAACTAAAAATAAAATAATAACTATAATATACTAAAATAAAACATTAAAAAAGATAAAACTTTAATATTTAATAATTACTCTCTCTTTCCCTTTAATATATTTCATCGAAATGGAATTTGCATACCTTGGGACGGCAAATATTATCAACCTCTTCAATTTAGCCGCTGGGTCCTTTTGCTGGAAAATATGTTAAGGGGACATTTACTCTCTAAATTTGAAAAAAGTCGATTTTTTTTTATTTCATAAATGTGTTCTAATATATCACAGAAATGTTCTCCCAAAACCGTTTTGAGAAATTCAATATATAAAAAAAGTTATAGACACATTTCTAGCGGTACCTTACTCTTATCGTACCTTAAAATTATCGAATAAAAACTTTAAACTCGTTTTTCTGGAAACTAAATTTTTTGAACTTCTCAGACACTTTTCTCAGGTTCTAATCATCCGGTTTGAAAAAACCAAAAAGTATTCGATTCACTACGCCACTACGAAGAGTATAAAAATCATAAAAAAAATTTTTGTATGTACTTATATTAGGGTGGTCCTTATTCATAAGAAAAAAATTATTTTTCTTTAATTTCGCGGGGCACCACGTAATTTGATTATATACCATAAGAAAGTATTTCAGTATTTTTTTTGAATTTTTTAAATGACATTTAGAGGTCGCTACCAAGTTTTGAATTTTAAATAAAAATTCAAAATCTGTATTTGTTAGATTCTTTTATTTTTATAGCCAGGACATAATTGCCATTATGTGGTGACGACAAGCAAGCCAAAGCATATCTTTATCCATTTTTTGCTCCAAATGAACACATACTCCACTTCTTAAGCCGGTATTTACAGCAGCAGTGTCAAAACACAAACATTTTACTTTATCGCTCTCGTTAATGACTTATTAGAACTGAAGTGCGGGGCGGGCTAAATCTCGACGTGTCGGTACAGAAGAGGGGTCGAGGGGAGAAGGGGATAAGAAGCGATTGTCTATGCGAGTTTCACTTGCACGTAAAATGTGATATAAACACCTAAATGAAACCATCATTTAAGCTGTCCTTCAACGCTTTTTGTAAACATTTTGACAGCTGGTAGCGACCTCTAAATCTTAACACAAAAAAAAAAAAAAAAAAAAAAAACCTATTTCATATTTAGAGGTATATAATCAAATGAGAAAGTGCCCCGGGGATAATTTAAAAGTCGAAAAATAAGGACCACCCTAATATATATATATATGTATATAATCAAAAAACAGTTTTTCAATAAATACTAGAGGTTTTTTTTAAAAAAAAGAGTTAAGAGTGCTTTTTTTCTAATTTAGAAAGTAAATGTCCCCTTAATATATAGGCCGTTTTCGAATTCACATGCACTTGCACTTAAATCTATTTTCCTCACTAAAAGTTCTCCTAAAAACTCCGAATAGTGCGTAGGGCGATCGAAAATACACGTAGTTTGCTATGCAATTGCACTATTTTAACTGTCGAATTTGAAGTGTTCTCCAAAGTACACTAAAAATGGTTAGGGAATAGTGCAAGTGCATGTGAATTCGAAAACGGCCATAAATAATATAAACAATAAATCTTTAACCCTTTGCCTTACGGTTTAATTTCGAAGAATCGTAAACGTGCAAACAAATAAACTTAGCGCAAATCTATGCGTTAGATCATAGAGAATAGGATAGGATATACCGTGTAAAATTCCTTTACGTGAGTGAAGCATTTTCCTCATATTCCCCAGTGGGGAACATGATTAGAATAGGCTAGTGATATAAAACACGAAATTTTTGGTATATTTTTCGAGTCATGTCAAATCGCACCAGGGCCTATTGCATAGGCATCTTGCGAAAAATGTCATCTCTGGTGCTCCTTTTCTATCTTGATGAAAATATCCACCTGTACTGAACGCACAACTACAAAAAAGATGCCAACAACTACATCACAAAATTGCTTTAACTAAGCCGACTTATGTTCCATCCTATTCTCTGTAATCTAAGGCGTTGAGTTTTATTAAGCAATGATAATAATAAATATGATAATAATGGTTTATTACAAGAAATTTATATGGTTTTAAATCTTTAAATATGTCGAATTTGGCACAGAAAATCTTTGCGGGAGAGACTCGTCATTCTGACTTAAAGGGTTAATATATCAAACATATTTACCTTAACAGGAGGAATCCTGCTTTGCTCTTCTCCTTCCCAGCAGGCAATCTGGAACGATGCATCTTCTCATTTCTTTTAATTGTTTCCTTTATCTGTAATATAGACATCTTAATTTGCTGCACTCAATTCACTATTAAATTATCTCCTGATTCTACAAAAAGTTAAGAGCGCTTAATCTTCTAATTGTTTAACAAATTAATTTTCGTTATAATAACCTCAATTTTAAAGTTTGTTGTAAAGAGCTTTATTTACAAATTCTTAAATTAAAACACCAGAAACGTTTATTTGTATTATTATAATAATATATTTATTTAGCACATACAGTGAGAAACTCCTAAAGGAGAATACAAAGTATCCTGCAAGAGAAAGGTAGGGCCTCTCTATGCGCAGGCGCTAGTGTAATATATTTATAAGATAAACAACTTAAAACTAAAATACAGTGTAACCTCAATATAACAAGCCTAAGTATAAAGATTTCCTCGATATAACAAATACTTCGAAATCCCCTAGAACTGCCCGTAAGACTAAATGCAAAATATACCTTTACATTACGAATACATTTTGTTAAAAACTTATTTATAACGAATTTTCAGTCGTTGCAGAATATAAATATAAAGTATAATTTACCTCTACTTAACGATTTTTGTCAACTTATAACCTTTACACAAAGAAAATACAAACATAAAGATTTGCACCCAGTACAAGTTTGTGCTTGACGAAATTCTCGCTGTAATGGGCCCTGTGCGGTCGGTGCAAGGGGGTTATTAAAGGGGAAATGTGCTTGTGCTGAGCTGACTTTTTCTCCAATCAAGACAAACAAAATCAATCATGCTGATTTTGTATAAACTGTTTTTAAATAAAAATACAATATTTTCATTAAAATGCGTTTTCATTTCTTACCTTGTTAAAACGAATCGTAGACCAACCTAACCTCTATATAACAAACCTCATTGTAACAAATTACTTGGTATAACGAATATTTTCTAATTCCGTTCAGCTTTATTATATCGAGGTTGCATCCCAGTAGGAAAAAGAGGCCTCAAAGATTAAACTTGGATGCCTCCTAAAAGAGATTTGATACCTCCAGGAGGTCTCCTTTTGGCATGATTTTAACATTAGCATGTCATTGCAGGCGAGGCCTCTTTTTATGCTCACGAAAAAGTTGAAGAGAGATCTCTCTTTGACCACTTTCTGAACATAAGTGGAGGTCTCGATTTTCCTTCCATTAAATGCTTGAGGGAGACCTCGCCTGCAATGACATGCTGATGTCAAAATCATGCCATAAGGAGACATCTTGGAGGTATGAAAACTCTTTTAGGAGACATCCAGGTTTAATCTTTGGGAAATTTAATTTAAAATATTATTAACATATTGTAACAACCTCCTTCAACGCTTTATAGAAACAGAATGTTCACTTGTTTTTCACTGCTCCGAGACTGTACCTATTCGGTAAAAAAAACAAAACACGGAAGGTAAACAAAAATACGCGAAACTTAAACTCATATTGCCATCCCTTTGTCATCCCTTAGGAATTTACTCTTCAGATCGCGTAATAAAGAAATAAAATGAACGAAGAGCGAGACTTAAACTCATATTGTCATCCCTTTTTCCTCCCATGGGATTTTACACTTGTGATCGCATCACTCCCTTATACCTCTTAGAGGGAGGCATCCCAATTTTTCCTACTGGGATTATATTTACATGTACTATTGCACAATTTAATTTTTCAAGAGTAGAATTTAATATATATCATTATCATGTTCCTCAGTATATTGAAGAGTCATAATTGAAAACCAAAAAATTATAGTTCAAGTAGAAAAAATTAACAATACAACATGTCTAATTACTGTGGTAAACCAAAATAAGATTACTAGTAGGATGTAAGCGTACTACAATTATATACAAATATGTAGTATCCATTTTATACTTACACAATATGTACTAGCTGTACCCTACGTGCGTTGCTACGCTTCCCCGAAAAAAATCGGTTTTATGCGAGAATTTATAATGTATATATGTCGATTTGATCGTTATATTTATGGATTTTAAAAATGAGAAATAAATGTTTGAGGTTCACTTTGGGAGTGAAGAGCGTTGACGGGAAGATGTCGTGAGGGCAGAGAAAAAGGCAAGCTGCGTTCAACAGTTGTACTTCCGAACTTTATTGGCAGATCAAATTTACTACAATCTGAGGTGCGTGTCAGCGCGTGACAGGATAAATCCGCAGCTCGAGTTGTACTCGGGTCCATGCGCCGCAGCTGAGGCGGCTCCACTTCTTGAGCGAGAGAGAGAAGGGCGATGCAGTTCGCAAGCCGGGCTCGGGTCGACGGAGAAAACTCGAGTTTTTTTTCCGTCTCCTCCGTAGCGCCAGGGGCGCCGATGGAGCCGCCACAAATGTATTAAAATATTAGTGATTATAATAAATTTATGTTTAAAAAAAAAAACTCAATATGTCTTCTTTTGAAAGCAATTTGAGGCATCTTGATACCTGCATGCATTTCAGAATAATTGCCGATTAGTTTCAGTAACTTCCCGCGGGACATCCTGTATTTATCTATCAATATCTATCTACCTGTGTATGTATCTACCTATCTATCTACCTATCTTCTATCTATCTATCTATAGATCTCCTTATATCTATCTTTTATCTGTCTATCCATTTATCTGCCTTGCTACGCTTCCCCGAAAATAATCGGTTTTATGCGAATTTCAATAAAAACTCAAAAACGGAAAAATTTTTGCGAACATTTGAAAACATGATAGCCTATGACACTCCCATTTATATAAAGACTACGTACTTTTCTTTTATTATGGACCCTCTGCCTTTGACATGTTTGGGAATAACCTAATGAGTGAGCGAACCTCTACAAAAGCGTCAACGGCGACTTTGAAGGGGAAGGAGGCATTTTAAGGTGAAGGTGGGTAAAAGTTTGCTCAGAACTGCTCCAAAGCATCCGTTGGTATAGAGCAGGGCTTCTTAAACTTTTGTCATTCACGACCCCATTTATGATTGCGAGTTTCTTGACGACCCCATTCAAATATAAAAGAAAAATAAATTAATATTTTTTAATGATTTATTTATTAGGTAACAATATACATATACATATGAAAATATATAAGTTTAGAATTCGTTTTGAAACATACAAAAATCTAAAATTAAAAATTGCAAAAAAAATTATAAAATTGTATTTATTATAGTTTCAAAAATAAAAGTGGATTCTGACCGTCTTAATTCTCTCGAATATATTCAAGTAGTTGCGTGGTAAGTATTAAATTAAAGTATAAGTAAAAAATTTAATGAGATGGATGTGCCTGTTTTTTATTGCATAACAAATCAAATCTTGGTGGAATGTTTGAAACTGCTGGACGTAAGACCTCTTCAACATTTTTTAACTCTGAACGATATTTCACGGCACGAATTTTGTTCGAGGGTTGTACCTCTATGTATTCCTCTGCTCTCTGCTCCCTTGTGGGAAGTCAGCGGCGCGCGATTTATTCAACATGTATGATACCGACAAACGCACTAACAATGTATAGCCACAGTATAATAATAGCGATCATCGATCGTTTACTGCTGTCGGTGGAGATAGCTCAAAACCTTCAACAAATGCGCGTGTCTAGACGCTGCAAGTCCACTGTATTCCGCCAACTCTAGTGATGTTATAAAATGGTATACAGGGTGTTCAGAGGTGGGAGGTCAATACTGAAGGGGGTGAAAGGTCAGACCGAGACAAGCAAAAAATCGTATGGGTGGGGGGGGGGGGGGGGGCATCTCGCACCGTTTGGCAGTTACAGGGTGATTCGTAAATCAGGATTTTGCCTTATATGGGAACCGCTCTTGTATTTTTATCTTTTTTTCTACGCATCGCAGCGGCCCCAAACTGATTTCAAAAAATCACTATTTGGAAGCCCTTTCCAAAAAAGTTTACACCACTCCCCAACCCCTTGGCCGCAATCCCCCCTGGAAGTTGAAAAAATTAACTTTTATTTCACGATTTTTCACCTTTCGCCCCACTTTTCTCTGAAATTCATGTTATTAACATACCTACTTTTTATTTTTTTTTAAGTTGCCTATCTAATTACCTTTCCAAAAAGGTGCAACATGCCCAGGTAGGAAAAGGACACGAAAATTTATTTACAAAAATCCTTTTACAGAATATCATGATAATTCGAATTTTTAAGAAATTATACTTAACTTAACTAAAAAATACATTTTGTTCGCTTAAAAACTAATTACAATTAAAACGTTTGTCCTTTAAAAGCTGTTCAAAATGTTCTCCGCTAGTTTCGATGCATGCAAGTAGCCTTCGTTTTATTTCACGTTTGAGGTCTATGGTAGCCAGCCTCTCCCATATTTTCGTGGCTGCAGTCCCAATCCTGGTAACTAATTCTTGTCTGGTGTTGATTTAGGTCCAGTGACCTAGCAGGCCAAGGAATCGGTCCACCTCGTCCAATCCAGCGCTCTGGGTAAAGTTCATTCAACGTTGCCCTAACAATGTTCCCAGTATGCGCAGGTGCTCCGTCGAGCTGTAAATAAATTGCGCTTCTGGTGGCCAGGGGGATGTCCTTCAACAGATCCGGAAGGGTATTCTCCAAAAAGTCCGAATATAGCTGACTATTCAACACTTGGGGCAAGATGAAGGGTCCTATCAACTGGTTGCCGATGATGCCAGCCCAGACATTGACACTAAATCTTTGCTGGAAGGACCGACACATGGTCCTGTGTGGGTTCACATCTGACCAGGTGTGGAGGTTGTGGAAGTTTGTGATGCCATCCCGGGTGAATTGCGATTCCATCCGTCCACAGAATTCGGTCTAGAAACCTTCTGTTTTCGATGTCAGACTCGAACAGCCAAGTGCAAATTGCAATCGTCTTTCGGAATCTCCTTCCTGTAGTGCTTGGACCGGGATATGGTGGTATGGATGTAGTTCCTCTCGATTCACAACGGTCCAAACTCTCCCTGAAGACAATCCTGACCTTCGTGCGACCTGCCTGATGCTTATTACAGGGCTGTTCCTGACGATGTTGAGGATTTGTTGGTCGGGGTCCGCTGAATCGGCCGATTTTCCTGCGCGCGTTTCTGCTCTGGGGGCGGTTACACTTCCGGTTTCTTTTGACCTTCTGAAAGTCCTTCAAAATACCCTTCTGTCGGGTACACTTGGATTCGGGAATCTCCTTTCGTATTGTCGTAAGGCCTCACTATCATTTCCTTCTACTAAACCGTACCCGTAAATTATATCGGCATACTCGTCAACACTGCATTCTGCCATTTTATCTTAATTTTTTCTATTAAACACCCGGTTTTATCGCTTGCTTCTTCAACTGTGGTCAATGTCCTTTCAAACTTACCCATTTTTATACCATAATTCATAGGAGGTATTAGAAACGGAGCGTCAGGATACTTAAGAGTCAATACTGGATATAATAAACTAATAACGCTATTTAACGAGATTACATTTATTATTTTATTACTGTTTTGCTGAAATAATAAAAATGTACTACCTGTGTTTCCTAAACAAACATTTCCGAACTTGCTGTCATAAAAATTGTTTACTTAACGACTTTTTCCATTATGGTGCAATAAAGTAATTAGGTACCTGTGAGGATGTTTTAATTTCAGGACTTTTGCAACCCTTTTCTACCTGGGCATGTTGCACCTTTTTGGAAAGGTAATTAGATAGGCAACTTAAAAAAAATAAAAAGTAGGTATGTTAATAACATGAATTTCAGAGAAAAGTGGGGCGAAAGGTGAAAAATCGTGAAACAAAAGTTAATTTTTTCAACTTCCAGGGGGGATTGCGGCCAAGGGGTTGGGGATAGGGGGGTGGTGTAAACTTTTTTGGAAAGGGCTTCCAAATAGTGATTTTTTGCAATCAGTTTGGGGCCCCTGCGATGCGTAGAAAAAAAGATAAAAATACAAGAGCGGTTCCCATATAAGGCAAAATCCAGATTTACGAATCACCCTGTAACTGCCAAACGGTGCGAGATGCCCCCCCCCCCCCCCCCCCCACCCATACGATTTTTTGCTTGTCTCGGTCTGACCTTTCACCCCCTTCAGTATTGACCTCCCACCTCTGAACACCCTGTATATTATATATAAATATTTGACATTAAAATCTCTCGCGACCGCAGAATTTTGCTACGCGACCCCAAATGGGGTCGCGACCCATAGTTTAAGAAGCCCTGGTATAGAGTTTCCTATGTTGAATCGGGACACTTTGTATACATACAAACATACATATGTGAGTGTGTGTACGTGTGAGGTTTAACATAAAATATAAATATATGTTTTTAATTTTTTCATTAAAAAACTCAGAAAAATCTCATATTTTTCCAACCATGAATGCATGAAACTGTTGTAGTCAACAATATATTTTTTAAATTCGTCGTCATAATCAAGTATACTTTTAAGTACAGTAATGTGTATTTACAAATTAATTAAAATATATACCTAACACAAAATAAAGAGATCTTGGAAACACTTGTGTGTGAAAAGGAGAGAAATTTCTTCGTGTCTTCTTTAAGGCCCAATTACAATGAATGGATCTGAACGGATAGAAATGTCAAAGTACGCACTTCAATTAGGCGATTTCTAAACAAACGAAATTGACTGCGCGTAATTCCGATCGAATCCGTTTGTAATCCTTTCAATGTAATCGCTGAGGTAGAAAACGTATGGTGAGAAAACCTATTTAACATTTCATTTCGGTTCCGTTGCGCTCAGATCCGTTCATTGTAATTGGGCCTTTAATGTTCTCTTTCAAGTGTCATACTTAGGTTCCGCTATGATTTTCGATGTCGGCTTTGGGTGTCAAAGTCGATTTTAATAAAAAAATGTATACATTTTCTCTGAAGCGATCACACTTGTTAAAGCGCCCTTAAAGATTATAAAAGGGATGTACAGAGAGTATAAAAATTAGTCTACTTTAGTTATTGGATGAAATACTTAGATTCTACAAAGAAAAAACGTGGGGCACGTCGCTTAACCCATGCTATTCAATAAAAACAAAATCATCGATATCAGTTCATGCGCTCCGTTCCTAAGTTATAACAAACAAATATATTCACTTCTTGGATCGTATTTATAAAGTTGAGAACTTTAATACGTTCTCCACAAAAAACAAAATCCTTTGAGCATCAACTCAATTTTGTATTTATAATATTAAGTTTATTTTTTGGTAATTGAAATTGATCTTTAAAATTGTCGACAACGACGATAAAATAGCGAAATCGATCAAGCAATTTTTTTCAAAGAAAAGCAAGCTCGATCTCTACTTGAAACTCGGTTGTTCTATAAAAGTGGGACTGAGCTTATGCTAAATTTTTTAGAACATTATATATGAGCCATTTCGGTACTTCTCATTTCATAAAGGGTGTTAAATATTCACGCTGCTTTTGTTAGCTGGTATTTAAATCCCCCTTGGATATTGCTGTTCGAGCTACGATGTAGCGAATATTTGATTGTTTACGCCATGGTGTATAATTACATTAAAAACGAATTCTTAATGCTGATCAGATAATTTTTACAATGCTATTTGCAGCAAACTAAGATCCAGTACTGCACAACCTCCGTCGAAGTCTATAAATGAGGTTGTACACAGCTTACCTACTTCACAATCTGTATCATACCAATCCTTTTATCCCCTCCCCTCCTTTTAAAATATCTAGAACAATAGTTTTTGCTTTTCCTAATTCATGATAAGTTCAAGACAAAGCGGCAGGTTTCAGTGTACAACAGATTAAGCATCAGTTATCGTTCTCTGGCACAAGAATTCAAAGAAATGCAATTAATGCAATAAATACTGCATCTCAAGATAAGATTGCAGCAATGCGCCATGGTATGCGAAAATTGACCAAGTAAAGTAGCAGACAAATGTGTCTGTCTAGATAAAACCAAATCTTCTAAGATTTAAAATATAAAATATTAATATATGGGGTGCATGGAGTGGAGCTTACAATAATGTTTTAAAACTTTTACAAGCTGCTCAAAATAAGATCATTAAAATAATTAATAAAAATAATTCTTCTACCGGTAGAAACCCACCCAATTTAGACCAGTTATTTACTATTGAATCTCTGGATTATCATTATCAAAAACTAAGTCAAAAATATTTATGCTCTAATAGTACAACTAGATATAAATTATTTCTACTACCAAAAATTAGTAAAGAAGTAACTAAAAAATATAGCTATATTAAAGCAATAAGAACATTTAATTTATTACCAAATAACTTAAAAAATTTGACTTGTAGTATAAAAACAAGAAAAAGAAAATTGCGCGACTGGGTTATGGATTTATAACTCCTTAAAACTACATTAGAGCTAGCTGATCTTTATTAACATTTATATAAATTTTGATAATTTTTATTTTTTATATATTTTAGTTGATAAGTTAGTTTTTAAGTTACGCCAGCCTGCGAACAGGGATTTGTTTCCCTCTGTGGGATTTTCATTGTATATTACATTATATACACTGTAAATTATGTAAATACTGGTTGAATAAATAAATAAATCTCTACTAAAATATAGCGATTAGGTTTATGTCGCGCCATGGAAATCCGTATTTAATTTGCATTATTTGTTCACAGCATTCGGAAGTATGATCGTGCTCCACAATATCCGGCTGTTAAAATACGAAAAATATTTGCCGTTTAAAGCAATGTAAATCCAGCGAACATGCCCGTGATTTGTGTGATATAAAAGTTCCAGGAGCCTGTATCTATTTGAAGCTTCTGTGTATATTTGTTTATCTTTTGTTGATAGAGCTGCGTCACCCAGCTTTATTGTTTTTGAACGGTGGTCGAATATATAAACAAGAACAATTCCAGCTACTCAGTTTCATTGACTCGGTCGTATTAAATTAAGCTCCGAGGTCTGTCCGGGAGCATTCCATAGTTCGAATCACCGCCGCCGTGTTACATCTTCTAATCATTCGAATTTAACGAAGTTTTCAGTTTTTAGTATGCAGACGATACCGGTTACTTTTGTTCGACACGGCGAAAGTGAGTGGAACAAATTGAATTTATTTTGTGGATGGGAAGATGTGAACTTAAGCGACCGAGGTAAAGATGCTGATCGAAGCCGTTAAAGTATCTCTAACATATTTCGTTGCAAAGGTGAATGGGAGGCCTCGGAAGTATCTTCAGCAGCGCTGATCAAAGAAAATGCCGTGTTCGATGTAGTTTTCTCCTCCGCATTAAAACGATCACAGCGTACAGCCAGTATTATCCTCAACGCACTCGGCTGCCCAAATGTGCCGGTTATTTCGTCGTGGCGCTTAAATGAAAGACACTATGGAGCCCTCACTGGATTTAACAAAAGACAAATGGCAGACATTTACGGCGAAGAGCAGGTAACTCCAGGTTTTTCTCGACGCACATTTTTTCTCTCCCGCTGTTTTCACATTAAGGCAATGAAGTCATTAGATAGACTGGAAAGCTTATAATTTATCAATTAGCTTCAACATTATACACATCTTGCTACTCTCGCAGATACGATGAACTCTAATTAACTTCATATGCAGGTTACGTATCTCATTCTCCATCAAAATATTTTAAGAGGCAAAAATGTAAACACTTTTTTAGTGCCTTTTTTAGATAAGTGCGTGGTCATGTAACGTACATCTTTTTTCCCATCTTTTTGCTTCTACATTTCGCATTAAGTTTTAAACACGATCAGAAGCTAAAAATAGTTTTCTCAGAAAATAGGCCAGGTTATATGGTAAAAAATATTTTTTTTTTAAATTTACACGTTCAGATATAAAGAATTTGAAATATTTTTTGTTTACATATTAATCATATCGTACCCCAAAGCAGAAAACAACGCAGTTGGAATAAAACATCATCTACTCTTCCTGAGTAGAATGTAAAATAACGTTGTCCCGAATACTAGCTTAGGAGGTATCAAATAAATCAGGAATCATTGCGAATCCAACCAAAGAGTCTAGCCGTACTTCCATGGCGAAACTGCCCCCGATAGGAACCTATATCGTAACCTATGTTATATTGTAGAGGGTACTAATAGTAGTTGATCGAGTAGATATTAGCTCTATATCTTAGTTAATTGAGGAGCTATTTCAGAAAAAGTGTCCGGAGACGACTTTTTTTCAAAATGATATATCTTTATCAGTTTTGAAGCTAGGAAAATAAAACCAATTCCAGTGTTTATGGTACACTTTACAGTTTATTTTATAGCAATTTGCTATGAGCCGAGCCTAAATAAAAATATTAAAACAATGCAAATAAATTTGTTTTAAATTTATTTCTATCAGATCTAATTAAATTACCACTTTAAAAAAAATATATAATAATTGCCTACACCTTGCCTAACAGCATGCCAAGTTTCATTAAAATCTAAAAGGTGCAACATGTGGGAAAAAAAATTAAAATTAAAGTACTTACTTACTTGGACCACCTTATGACCACTATGTCGACGCTTTTAAATTGCATTACATTTTTAATTTTTCAATATTGAGCATGAAAGGTTTTAAAGAAAATGGAATGATTTTTTTCTCAGTAATAGTTAAGTGCATAGGGAACGTTCAAGTATTACGTAACGCAATTTGGTGGGGCGGGGGGGGGGGGGGATTACAGGGGCGGGAGGGGGTATTGGAACAACAGAAAAATGGTACAGAAAAACGTTACGATGCGTTACATGGGGGGGGGGGAGGGTCTAAAATCTACAAAAATGCGTTACGTAATACTTGAACGCTCCCATATTCATAAAAACTAACTTTTATTAGTCATCATCACTATTTACATTAATAACAACGTGATCATTATTTATAGTAAAAACACTGGATAATATTTCTGCTGGGCGAACTATATGAGATTTATATCTTGTATTTTATAAATAATATATAATTGCCGCCACGTGGGGTGGCGCAATATAAAGCCACAATTCCCACTTCCCCGACATAGCCGATATATTTTTACGTCACTGCTTTATTCACTGATTATTATATGTATATTTTCAAACATAAACGATACGTCCCTGAACTAGGAATTTGTAAAACTGCGCAATTAATAACAGCGAGAGCGTACCACGACTACGCACTGTGATCATGTAGAAACATGCACGCATGTGTAAACTGATAACCTAGTTACTATAAAAGTAGATCGAAAAAACATTGTAATAGGCTAGTTGACACCACTAACTATTAATATACTTTTTATAAGCTATCAAAACTCTACTATTCCAAAGATTATTAGAATGTAATACAATTTAAAAGCGTCAGCATAGTGGTCATAAGGTAGTCCACTTACTTTAATTCTTTTTTTTTTCCACTTGTTGCACCTTTTAGATTTTAATGAAACTTGGCATGCTGTTAGGCAAGGTGTAGGCAATTATTATATTTTTTTTTCAAAGTGGTAATTTAATTAGATCTGATAGAAATAAATTTAAAAAAAATTTATTTGCATTGTTTTAATATTTTTATTTAGGCTTGGCTCATAGCAAATTGCTATAAAATAAACTGTAAAGTGTACCATAAACACTGGAATCGGTTTTATTTTCCTAGCTTCAATACTGATAAAGATATATCATTTTGAAAAAAAGTCGACTCCGGACACTTTTTCTGAAATAGCTCCTCAATTAACTAAGATATAGAGCTAATATCTAGTCGATCAACTACTATTAGTACCCTCTACAATATAACATAGGTTACGATATAGGTTCCTATCGGGGGCAGTTTCGCCATGGAAGTACGGCTAGACCCTTTAATATTGAGAATTTCAAGGCCCTTTGTGCACAACACATTTTAATTTATTCCGACAAAGTACTTATTCAAAACACGCAACAGCTATCAGGTGGTTTGTAACAAACAAAAAGCGAAATTCCCATGTTTCTATTTACGGATTATTATTTTTGTAAAAAAAAAAACAACTGAGGAATGCTGTAGAATAGCTTTTTTGTTTTCAGTTGAGTCCATTGATTGTTTTCAGTCTGTTTATATTTATTTGATTTTAACTTTTAAATAAAAAGAATTCTCAAACAGTCCTTTAATCGCGAAATATCCGCCGATGTACTATAAGTAGTAGATTAACGTGATCCAAAGAAAAACAAAATAATAGTTATTTATTCGTTTATCAGCCATCTTCTACATAATTATCTATATTAAAAAACTAAAAACTTTATTTTAAAGGTACAAGTTTGGAGAAGAAGCTTCGATATACCACCAGCCCCTATAACTCCACTCAATCCATATTATGAATCAATACGAAGTAATCCCAAATTTAAAGAAATTCTAGATGAAGAGTTCCCTGATGCAGAATCTCTGTCAACTACAATGGATCGCGTAATTCCCTTTTGGGAAAGCACTATTGTGCCAGAAATAAGAAAAGGTCGAAGAATCCTTATTGTCGCACACGGTACAAGTCTGCGAGGAATTGTAAAGCACATAGAAGGTATAAATTCTAAAACTTTTCACTAAAAAATGTTTAGATTTAACTAAACGAAATTATCTCAGGATTGACTACTGAAGAAATAGTGAAGCTCAATTTACCAAATAGCATACCGTTTGTGTACGACTTTGATGTAAAGACTGCGCGACCCACAACCCGAATTAAATTTATGGCTGATGAAAAGACTGTGGCGACAGCGGTGGCAAAAGTCGCCTCGATAGGCAAATAAATTCACATCAAAGGACGAGGTACATAATTTAATGCCACTAATTAATATGATGTACTTT
Source organism: Dysmachus trigonus (assembly GCA_949715965.1). NCBI lineage: Eukaryota > Metazoa > Arthropoda > Insecta > Diptera > Asilidae > Dysmachus > Dysmachus trigonus. The sequence goes on from OX454320.1 coordinate 61,633,480, forward strand.
TAACGCATTAATAGCTCATTTCAATTTGAACGTCGGGATGTACTTCGTTTCATGTTTTGAATAGTTAATTTATTTATTATATTTAAGATCAGTATTAGAGATTTTGTAATTAAATTTCACCTCCTTTAATTAAAGGTTTTTTAAAATTAGTCCACTTTTAATTTATGTATCGACTAGCATTTTCCCAATTTTTTCAGGATCCCTTAAATACAATAGGTTTGTTCGTTGACTCGAAACCCTGTGGCACTCCAGGGCGCCCTGCTGCGCCCTGAGAACTGTAAAAAAACATTGGGCGCCCCAGTGCTTGTCAGTTAAACGAACAGCTTATTGAAAAGAATTGTCATCTGGCCTTTTGCACAAAAATTATAAAATAAAACCACTACTTTTTGATGCGAAATGTCAAAATTAAGTTCTTGTGTCCGCAATAAGAGTTAATTCCACTTTAAATACCTTGTCTGTTAAAAATTAAACTGATATTCGTCATTAACCCTGAGTTTACACCGGATTTTATCTGTGGTAAAACCAGGGCGCCCCAGGTTTCTCAAAAAACACAGAACTGGTATTTGACGTTTAAAGACCAGTGCAGCTAGGGCACACTGAGGTGCCACAGGATTGTCAACGAACATACCTACATAATATTACCGTATAACAAATAAATAATTTCACAATTTTTTTGGTTTTCTGAAACTGTAATATGTCCGCGGTTTCTAGGTAGGTTTTGAAAACGATCTACAATATTACAAAAAGAAAAAATAGATCTTAAATATGACCGCACATGACGGATTTATAGTATTTTCTAAACTGTCTTTTGGCGTGAACACTATACGTCTTTAAAATTACTCCTGCGCTGGAAGCATAACAGAAAAACCGATGATAACGGAATCCAGCACAAAAACTATTGTTTATATCGAAAATCTAAATATACCACTTAATATTTAAAGAATCAAAGAATTTATTTCACCTAGTGGCTTAGTGATGTTACGCGTTGGACGGAGTGGGGAGTTGAAACGGAATATCTCTGAAGATTGAAGAGTTAAAATTAAAGAGCCCAGAAACACTTTTTATTGTATTTTGAAAAACGTATTGGACGACCCTCAACGAAAATTACTTTTCGAATTACTTTTAACGTAAAGTGGCCTATTTCCGACCGCCTTCCTAATTCATTTGTTTAATTTATTGGAGTGATTACTGCAGAAGTCCCATACATGTATAAAACTTTAGAAGAAATCCTTAAATCTAGCGTATTGATTTTAAGTGTTTTTGCAATAGTTTTAAAGCACTGAGATTAGTACTTTAGGTTTTTTCCCACACATTTACCCTTAAGTAGTGTCCAAAAGCAGTATTTATTATGAATTCTTATAATTTGTTAACAAAAAACAATAAAATATTTGTGGTCGGAAATAGGACAACAGAGTTGTGAGCAAAACCTTTATACCGACCGGTGGCAGTTGGTAGAATACTTTAAAATTAAAAAAAAAAGTATTATTTGTATTGTGTAATTATAAAAACCATAACATAATGACTTAAGGCATTAGTTAAACTACCTTGCTTCCTATTTACGACCTACCAAAAAATGTTTTTGAACATAGTTAATTTAGTCAGAAATGTAAGCAGTATTTGTACAATTGTTGTTTGTTCTAAAGAAGATACTTGTCTGATTTTTCTTTCGTTTTTAATATTCAAATAATAGTGAAAAATTATATTCACTTTAAATTTGAAAAAAAGCATTTAAAAATTCTTGACAAATTTTGTAAATAATATTATTTTGAATTTCACTTAAACCATCTAAAACGGTCGGCAATGGGGATATATGTTTTGATTAGTTTGCCCATTTCCGACCTATTGATCGGATTTTAACCCATTAATGCGCAAAACGAGAGTTTTGTGCAGGCAAGTTCAATTGTACGATTCGAATAGTGGATTGGGGCGATTTTCTTCCAAAATCGTATATAGGGGGTTTTTGGGGATGCTCTTTCAGAGTGGCCAATGTAATAAAAAATGTTGGATTTTTTTACACGAAAAGGATCAACTTTACAAAAAAAATTTATAGATCAGAAAATGCTTGAAATTAGCCAAAGTGAACGTGTGAATTTTTTCGACTATTTTTGGTTTTTTGGATTTGGGCAATTTTTAAAATATCCAAAAATATTCCGACAAATTTGTTCGCTTAAAACTAATTCAAATTACCCCTATTTAGGGAGTGGAGTTGTTGGACTTCAAGTAAAAATCAGAAAAAAATGTGTAGAAAAAGTAGTCGGAGGTTTATTGAAATGCTTATTCATAATACCTACTAATACACAATCTGAAGGGGGTTGAATTTTGAGGAAGAATCAGAAAAAAAAATGTGAAAAAAAAACAAAACATTAATGGTTTATATACCGAAATCGCTGAAAGAATGAGAAATTTAGAAGGAAGTTGAGTAAATCCATTTTTTCAAGTTTCTCTTTTCAAATAAATTAAGCTATTGTAGCATTTTTTTATTATGAACTAGCTGGGTTACCCGGTTTCACCCGGCGTTGGGTAAATACTTACTAATTAAACACTTCTCAAATGTTCTAGTTTGTTATATCCTAGAAATTGTTTCAACCCGAAAACCCCTTTATGGATCCGCTATCTTGAATTTCCAAATCTTAATAATATTAAAAATTAGTGGCGTTAAAATAATTATTGTACCAATTTTCATTCAAATCCGTTGAAATCGAGAAATTTTGGTCGCCATGTTGGATCCGCCATGTTGGATTTGGAAATTTTGCTAATATTCAAAATTAGTGGTCTCAGAATAATCATTGTACCAATTTTCATTAAAATCCGTTGAAATCGAGAAATCTTGGTCACCATATTGGGTCCGCCATCTTTGATTTGTAAATTTTGATAACATTCAAAATCAGTGACCTCAAGATTATTATTATTATTATTATTGTAGCGGGTCGTTAAGTTACTCTAGGTACCTCTCGATAGCAAACGCGACCTGAAAGATCTATTGTGCTGTACCCCTCTGGATTATACCCCATCCAAGTCAATGTCCTTAAAGAAGGCTATGGTACTCTGGGGCGTCGCATTCGACACATCTGCCGGAGCGATGATAGACGCTCCGAAGTGTGTCAGCCTTTGTCGACATAAGGCCGGACAGTGGCAGAGTACGTGCTCTGCTGTTTCCTCTTCTTCCAAACAGAATCGACAAGTATCATCATCCTCTACACCTATCTTTTTAAGATGGTATTTTAGGGCACAGTGTCCCGTTAGTAAGTCGGTGATGATTTTTAGATCCGGCTTGTTGAGCATTATGATTTTCCTCGTCCTCTGCTCTGAGGGTTGGATGAATCTTTTTGCTTGTCTTAGTCCGGTTTGATTGTTCCAATGTGTGGCTTTACTGTCTTTTTCCCACAGCCTGAGGTAGGATTTATAATATCTCCTGGCAAGGCCACAGTAGGGCTCTGGTCCGATGAAACCGGATTTAGCTCCATTCCTGGCAAGTTCATCCGCCTTCTCGTTACCAAATATTCCTTCATGGCCCGGAACCCAGGCTATGGTAAGCCTATTGGACTTTGCAAGTATTTTCAACGTTGACAGGCAACACCAAACCAGACCCGACTCTATAGTATAACTAGAGAGCGCTCTAATCGCTGCTTGGCTGTCTGTCAAGATCCATATTTTAGCACCTCTCATTCCCTTCCCTAAGATGGTTCGGGCGCAGGTATCTATAGCAATTATCTCGGCCTGGCAAATCGTGGGAGTTCTCCCTAAGGCCAAAGAGATCTGGCAGTTGGGTCCGTAGATCCCCGCTCCGGAGAATCCGTCGCATCTGGAGCCGTCCGTGTACCACGCTGAGACGCCCAGTCGGGCGGGATTTTTATTTTCCTTCCACCACTGTCGGTCATTAATTAGGGTTTTGAATGGTACGTCCAGATTCGGCCTTTTTAATATCAGGTCTGACGGGCCCTGAATCAGCGGGTCACGTGAGAACACCCTCATTATCTGTGAGTGTTCTTCGTTTCCTTGGGCATTTAGTTGACCTGTTATTTGAAGTTTTAGTGTGTTGCTGGCCGCTTCCTTTTGTATGTATAGGTGGAGCGGTAAAAGGTCCAGCAGCACTTCTAAAGCCGCAGTTGGGCAAGTTTTCATAGCCCCTGTGATTCCAATACAGGCAAGTCTTTGCACTCTGTTAAGTGTGGCAACTGCCGTAGACTGCTCCGTTTTGTTCCACCATATGGCTGCTGCATAGGTGACAATGGGTCTTATTATCGCCTCATATGACCATAGTATCATTTTAGGCTTTAGCCCCCACTTTTTTCCAAACAGTCGACGACATGTCCATATGGCTCGTGTAGCCTTTTCTACTGTTTTATTCAAGTGGGTGTTCCAAGTGAGGCGTTGATCTAGCGTAACTCCTAGATATTTCGCCTCTGTTGTAAACCCAATCGTGGTTCCATTCAGCAAGGGGGTCGTCAAATTTAGCTTCCTCCTTCTGGTAAAGGGCACTATTACTGTTTTATTGGGATTGACTTTAAGGTCAACCTCCTGGCACCAGTCTGATACAAGGTTTAGAGCCATCTGGGCTTTGCGTGATAGCACGCGATCCTCTTTGCTCTGGATGATAATGACAATGTCATCCGCATAACCTTGACATTCTATCCCGGCATTTGTCAACTTCTCTAGGAGTCCGTCAACGACGATTGACCACAGGAGCGGAGACAGGACCCCTCCTTGGGGGCAGCCCCTTGTAGCCCATGCCGTCACGGAACTCCCGCACAAGTTTGCCGTGATCTTGCGACAGCTTAACATGGATTTGATCCAGTTCACTGTCTGGGTATCGATACCCTTTCCAATGGCTGCTTTTTCCATGGATTCGAAGGAGGTGTTGTCAAAAGCTCCTTCTATATCTAGAAAAATACATAGGGCTGTTTCTTTCCCTTTAAGTGACTTTTCTATTTTTGTAACCAGGCTATGTAGGGCAGTGATGGTTGATTTTCCCCCCTGGTAAGCATGCTGGTTTGGGTGTAGTGGAGCTTCACGTAATGCAGTATTACGTATGTGGTTGTCTAACACCTTCTCCATGGTTTTAAGGAGGAAGGAAGTTAGACTAATGGGTCGATAGGCCTTGGGCTCGGAGGGATTTCTCCCTCCGCCCTTCGGTATAAAAGCGACCCTTGCATCCCTCCACCCATCAGGGATTATTCCTAATGTAAAACTAGCTCTTGTCACTTTGATAATGGCTTGTATTAATTCTTCTCTCGGGCCCTTTTGCAGTAGAGCTGGGAAGATGCCATCTCCTCCAGCAGATTTGAAGGCCTTGAATGAGTCAATTGCCCACTCAATTCTTCTTGGGGTAAAGATGCGACCAGAGAGGCTACTGGCCCGTAAGGGGATTTCAGGATCAAGTTCTGGTGGTCCCCTATAGGGTCCATCATCTTCTGTTATCGAGTCTGGGAAGTGTGTTTGAATGAGAAGCTTCAAGGTTTCCTCCCCGTTCTCCGTGTAAGTACCGTCCGACTTTTTTAATAGTCCGATTCCGTTTGTATGATCTTTAGAGAGGACTTTTTGGAGTCTGGCTGTGGTTGGTAGGTCTTCTACGCCTTCACAGAAACTTCTCCATGTTCTCCTCTTGGATTTACGTAATTCTTTGTTATATAGGGTTAAGGCCTCTTTGTAGGCTTCTATTGAGCCGCCTTTTTTGGCTCTATTGTAAAGCTTTCGAGTTTTAGCTCTCAAGCTATCCAGTTCCCTATTCCACCAGGGTACATCCCTGGTTTGTTTCCTTGTCTTTAGCGGACAATTATCCTCATACGAAGAGAGGATTACGCTTGTAAGTTTGGAAGAGAAGAGGTTAAGGTTTTCTCGGCACGTGATCGGTGAGCACGGGAGCTCTTTTAGATCTTGCCTAACCTGCTCCTGATAACAGATCCAGTCTGTTTGTCGGGGAATTCTTCTCTTTTCCTGGCATATAATTTCAGCCTCCACGTCGAATCTGATATGACGATGGTCGGAGAGAGAGGCTTCTTCAGATACATGCCATTTGATTATGCAATTAAGCAGAGAAGGGGTGGCTAAAGTTAGGTCCAGTACTTCCCTGCGTATTGCGTTGGAAAAGGTAGGTTCCGTACCCGTATTGGCTATTTCTAAGTTATTTACCATTAGGAATTCCAGTAGGTACTCACCCCTTCGATTGATGTTGCTGCTGCCCCAAATTGTGTGGTGCGCGTTCGCGTCGCAGCCTATAATGACCGGCTTACCTCTTCGTCTGCAAAACTCCATCAGTTGCTGGACCTCCAGTGGTGGAGCCGTCTCCGTGTCACCCGGGAAGTAGGCAGAGGCGATAATTACCTCCCTTTTACCCGCGCTAGTAGGGACGTTTATGGTCACAGCAACTAGGTCACGAGAGATGAGCTCTGTAACGGGAATAAAGTCAATCTTAGAGCTAACCAGCATGGCCGCTCTTGGAGCCGGGTGCTCCTTGCTGTAGATTAACTTACTTTGGTTAATAGATGGTGACCTCAAGATAATCATTGTACTAATTTTCATTAAAATCCGTTGAAATCGAGAAATATGGTCGCCATTTTGCATCCGCCATCTTAGATTTTTAAATTTTGATAATATTCAAAATCAGTGGCCTCAAAACAATCATTATACTAATTTTCATTAAAATCCTTTGAAATCAGGAAATCTTGGTCGCCATATTGGATCCGCCATCTTGAATTTCTAAATTTGGACAGCGGATTTGAAATCCCCATCCCGCAAAACCCCTATGTACCAATTTTCATGAAAATCGCTTCAAATTTAAAATTTTCGGCGGCCATCTTGGATCCGCCATTTTGAAACCCTACGTATTATCCGAAAAAAAATTAGCCTATATGTTAAGTCGGAATATGTACTACCTTCGGACAAAAAATGAAAAATATCGATGCAAGCGTTTAGGCGTGATTGAGCAACAAACAAACGAACTTTCATTTTTATATACAGGGTGTTCAGAGGTGGGTGGTCAATACTGCAGGGGGTGAAAGGTCAGACTGAGACAAGCAAAAAATCGTATGGGTGGGGGAGGGGCATCTCGCACCGTTTGGCAGTTACAGGGTGATTCGTAAATCAGGATTTTGCCTTATATGGGAACCGCTCTTGTATTTTTATCTTTTTTTCTACGCATCGCAGCGGCCCCAAACTGATTTCAAAAAATCACTATTTGGAAGCCCTTTCCAAAAAAGTTTACACCACCCCCCTATCCCCAACCCCTTGGCCACAATCCCCCCTGCAAGTTGAAAAAATTAACTTTTATTTCACGATTTTTCACCTTTCGCCCCACTTTTCTCCGAAATTCATGTTATTAACATACCTACTTTTTATTTTTTTTAAGTTGCCTATCTAATTACCTTTCCAAAAAGGTGCAACATGCCCAGGTAGGAAAAGGATACGAAAATTTGTTTACAAAAATCCTTTTACAGAATATCATGATAATTTGAATTTTTAAGAAATTATACTGAAGTTAACTAAAAAATACATTTTGTTTGCTTAAAAACTAATTACAATTAAAACGTTTGTCCTTTAAAAGCTGTTCAAAATGTTCTCCGCCAGTATCGATGCATGCAAGTAGCCTTGGTCTTATTTCACGTTTCAGGTCTATGGTAACCAGTCTCTCCCGTATTTTCGTGGCTGCAGTCCCAATCCTGGTAACTAATTCTTCTCTAGTGTTGATTAGTCTTGAGTAAACTTCATCTTTCATCATTCCCCATAAGAAAAAGTCCAGTGGAGTAAGGTTCGGTGACCTAGCAGGCCAAGGAATCGGTCCACCTCGTCCAATCCAGCGCTCTGGGTAATTTTCATTTAACCTTGCCCTAACAATGTTCCCAGTATGCGCAGGTGCTCCGTCGAGCTGTAAATAAATTGCACTTCTGGTGGCCAGGGGGATGTCCTCCAACAGATCCGGAAGGGTATTCTCCAAAAAGTCCGAGTATAGCTGACTATTCAGCACTTGGGGCAAGATGAAGGGTCCTATCAACTGGTTGCCGATGATGCCAGCCCAGACATTGACACTAAATCTTTGCTGGAAGGACCGACACCTGGTCCTATGTGGGTTCACATCTGACCAGGTGTGGAGGTTGTGGAAGTTTGTGATGCCATCCCGGGTGAATTGCGATTCATCCGTCTACAGAATTCGGTCTAGAAACCTTCTGTTTTCGATGTCAGACTCGAACAGCCAAGTGCAAATTGCAATCGTCTTTCGGAATCTCCTTCCTGTAGTCCTTGGACCGGGATATGGTGGTATGGATGTAGTCCCTCTCGGTTCACAACGGTCCAAACTCTCCCTGAAGACAATCCTGACCTTCGTGCGACCTGCCTGATGCTTATTACAGGGCTGTTCCTGACGATGTTGAGGATTTGTTGGTCGGGGTCCGCTGAATCGGCCGATTTTCCTGCTCGCGTTTCTGCTCTGGGGGCGGTTACACTTCCGGTTTCTTTTAACCTTCTGAAAGTCCTTGAAAATACCTTTCTGTTGGGTACCCGCCGATTCGGGAATCTCCTTTGGTATTCTCGTACGGCCTCATTATCATTTCCTTCTACTAAACCGTACACGTAAATTATATCGGCATACTCGTCAACACTGAATTCTGCCATTTTATCGTAATTTTTTCTATTAAACGACCGTTCTTATCGCTTGCTTCTTCAACTGTGGTCAATGTCCTTTCAAACTTACCCATTTTTATACCATAATTCATACGGAGTATTAGAAACGGAGCGTCAGGATACTTAGGAGTCAATACTGGATATAATAAACTAATAACGCTATTTAACGAGATTACATTTATTATTTTATTACTGTTTTGCTGAAATAATAAAAATGTACTACCTCTGTTTCCTAAACAAACATTTCCGAACTTGCTGTCATAAAAATTGTTTACTTAACGACTTTTTCTATTATGGTGCAATAAAGTAATTAGGTACCTGTGAGGATGTTTTAATTTCAGGACTTTTGCAACCCTTTTCTACCTGGGCATGTTGCACCTTTTTGGAAAGGTAATTAGATAGGCAACTTAAAAAAAATAAAAAGTGGGTATGTTAATAACATGAATTTCAGAGAAAAGTGGGGCGAAAGGTGAAAAATCGTGAAATAAAAGTTAATTTTTTCAACTTCCAGGGGGGATTGTGGCCAAGGGGTTGGGGATAGAGGGGTGGTGTAAACTTTTTTGGAAAGGGCTTCCAAATAGTGATTTTTTGAAATCAGTTTGGGGCCGCTGCGATGCGTAGAAAAAAAGATAAAAATACAAGAGCGGTTCCCATATAAGGCAAAATCCTGATTTACGAATCACCCTGTAACTGCCAAACGGTGCGAGATGCCCCCCCCCCCCCCCCCCCACCCATACGATTTTTTGCTTGTCTCGGTCTGACCTTTCACCCCCTGCAGTATTGACCTCCCACCTCTGAACACCCTGTATATGTATATAGGGATGAAATTTCCTTTCATAGTTAAAAAGTGTACTTAAAGATATCAGCTTTGGAACAAGCATAATAAAAATTATTGTAACATTTTTTAAATTACGTTTATAATAAAATAATGCATTGATGTTAATTTATGTTATTAAACGCATTTTTTGAAAAAATTTTAGTTTTTGAACTAAAAACTGTTATATTGTTGATTGATTTAAAACTGAATAAATTACACATGAAACCAAAACAATCAGATACAATAAAGTGATATTGATATCATGTTCATCAAGAATCGTGTAGAGTAGAGGGGGACGCCGAAACTTTTTTTTTTACAGCGAGTGCCCTAGTACCTTGCGACGGCCCTGCCCGAAACTCAAAAAACCTTTCCGAGGATTCGTTTTAACTCCATTGAAGAGATATAAGCCGAATCAAAGAAGGTTTAGACGGCCATTCCAGAAATCGACTTCAACAACTTTTTCGAAGACTCTACCCAGTAGGAAAAAGAAGGGGCTAAAAAGAAATGATATAACTGCTTCTCGGGCAACTAGCACTCCTTCCCGACTCGATTCTTTTCCTTCTTCTTTTTTACCCACGACGGGATTGGAGGCAAGGTCTTGACTTTCGTTTCCCTAATAACCAGGGATAGAAGAAGTTACTCTGAATCAAGGACATAATCGCTTATGCTGAATGACTCTTATAAGAAGTTTCGCTTCCCAGATAGAAAAAGTTATTCAAAATAAATGAAATAGAAGAAGTTATTCAAAATAAATGGAATAATAGGGCCTATTCTATTAAACTGAGCAAAAGCTCTGTCTCAACTTTTATATAGAAAAACCAAACTTGATCTGAATCTAAGTAAAAATCGAGACTGAGCTGTTGCTCAGCTTATTAAAATATGAGGCACTCATTGAATTAATAAAATTTAAAACAACCTGTCATGCGCACTTTCTCTTCGAGAGTGAAAAAAAAAACGCGTAGATGCAAACTCATCGCACGATGACGAAATCCTCTTACAACACAACAAGTTTTTAGGTAAAACTCATTTACTCCTTACCCACTCGATTCTCAGGAAGCAGGAATATAAGGTAGATACCTACAGACCCATGCTAGAGGGAATATTGGAAGTGCTTGGAAGTAGTCATATCAGGCTTTCTTAGGGCAATCCCTTGTTACATTTCCTACTGGGTAAAAAACGTGGGTATAAGTGTATTGTATCTGGAGAGGATAACTTCGAAGAGGATGAAGTAAGTATGGAAGAATAATAAGCCGTTTGTGTTTTATCTGAAAAGGCCTTTTTTTATCACAGTAGTAAGGACAGAACAAAATATTAAACATTTTTGTGTTAAAAAGCCTCTCTTACAGTCTCTACAACAAATTAAAAGGTGTCCAGTGGGAATTTGTGAAGTTCGCATGTTATTTGTTCATAAATTAACTGCGTGAAGGTCGCGACGAAGTTAGCATTTTTCTACTTGCTCGTTGATTTTGTGATGGACCAAAGAGTGATTATGGGCGATTATATTAGGACAACTACTCTTGATCTTTTACTAGTGGAACTTTTTAACAGACTGCGTAGATTCAAGAACCCTTAATACGGATGCGCCCAAATTAGACTTCATTATTCCCAGACCCTTCTTCGATATTCAATTCAACTCTGCTATCCCGACGAGGCGAGAAGAAGCCCTCCTCTTCGAATAAACTCGGTGCAGATCTTTACCGAAGGATCACAGATGGAGGACAGGGCTGAAGACGGAGTATATTGTAAACACCTGGGCCTTGAAATTTCATTTCGTTTACCTTCAGGCAGAGGTTATGGCTATCTCAGAAACCTGGCTGCTATTAAATCGCTCATGGCTGTTTATACGATCTGGTTACTGACTGTCGCTCTCTACTACATCAGCTAGCACAAGTGACGTCTCGGGCAACAGTGCGGTGGATGAGCTCGCAAGGAAGGGATAACCTTAACGGCAGCTTGTAAAATATAGTATAATCCAGCATATAGGGGCACCGCTGGGCTCTTGGAAGCTGGAGATTAAGCGATCATATGTAGAGATCGCCGATAGTAGGTGGAAAGACTAGAGCAATTGTGTGCTCAGGCAAATTTGGCCAACCCTCGACCGTAATAGGTCAAGTAGTCTAAGCTCGCTTAAGAGGGAAGCTCTTGGTCATGTTGTAACAGTGATCACGGGACATTACCTTGTAGGCGAACATGTAAGTAGGCTCGGCATACCTTTAACCACTTCGGTACGGCATTCACCAGCCGTGAAAATAATCACACAGCCGACACTCACTCTCCACATGATATTTTGTGGAAATTGTACTAATTAATTTTATTTAAATGAATCACAAGTGTGCTATAATCATTTCTCCTAGGATCTTGACAAAGGGTAAGGATTCGTAGTCAGCTGAACCTACCCATTAAAACTGCACAGCAGATAAACTGAATGTCGACTATAGTCGACGCTCGTACCGAAGTGGTTAAACAACTTCTGTAGAAGTTGTCAAAATGGGGAGGAAAATATCTATCACCTCCTCTGTCATTGCCCAGCTCTCGCAGATCGCAGGTACCAATATTTGGGCGCCTGCTCCTGTGATGACTTGTTCGAGTAAAAAGTGCTCCAGGAGCCTCGAGCACTACATCAAAGACTCGAAATGGTTCTCTGTTTGGACATAGGGGTCGTTCCGTGCGATATCACAATGGGTCTTCTCACTGGCCTAATAGTAGGAGAGCCAGTGACATTTTTCAGTGATGATTTAGTTAAGGTCAATTTTTTGAGAGGATGTTGAGGAGGGTCTAACTAAGTGTCATCCGCGAGGATTAACCCTGATTCCAGTCATAAGAGGGTGGCAGAACGCCCCCAACGGCATCTTTTTGTCATTTAGTTAAGGCTGAAATTTTCCCCAGCAGTCCTTTGATAGCCCACAATCATCGATATTATATTTGCAGAACGATTGGCCAGTCATAAGGGGGTGGCAGATCGCCCCTAACATGTCGTGTGAGTGATGAACTTTTTATTATTTAGTTAAGCTTCATCTTTTAATATGTTGTTGTGACAACTATTCCAAGTGTGAATGTCAATTTGCAGAACAAAATGGCGGCATCAACACCCTGGCAGAATGATTTGAAGTTTTTACTTTCAGCCGTAAATATCTTTGAAACTATGCTAGATACTAAAATACGACTGGAGAGATTTTTGTGGGAAATTTAATTCTCTACAAAAAGGTCTCTTGACATTTCTTCATATTTTGTTTATTTTCTGAGTTATACTGAAAATGAAGAAAATTTACGAATATTTTTTACGTTCTGACGCACATATCTTTGGAACTATGTTAGATTCGAGAATACAACATAAGAGGTTTTTTGTAGCAAATTCAATTCTCTACAAAAAAGGTCTCTTGACTTTTTTCGTATTTTGATTAGTTTCTGAGATATAATGAAAATAAAGAATTTTCTTTCCATTGCCGACAAACCGTTGGATACGTACTAATTAATATTTCCCTAAAACCATGTTTTTTTATTTATTTATTTATTTATACGATAGAATACAGACACAGTCCAATTACAATCTACCGTTGAGTGTAGTACTAAGTAATATATATATGAAAATATAATTCTAAATATAGAAGAAGAAAAATTAAATAAGTAAAATATTATAATTCAATTTAAAAAGTCCACATAACTAAAAATGTAATCTACTACCATGCAATACAAATAAGCGATGAATAATAGTAATCATAATAATCTAAAATCTAGAAAAAAGAAAAAGAAAGGTGAAAATATGGAAACAAAAAAAAACAGAAATCAATATTCTAAATGTGTGGGAAAGGATGGCAAAATAAAGATGAAATCAAAATGAAAGAAAAAGAATAACTCAAGTAAAATCGAAACAAATAAATCAAAATAAATCAAAAAAGAATAAGAATAAAAGGATAGCGAAATTAAGTTATAAATAGGAATGTAAAATTATGGAAGATATAAGAAATACAATAAAATAAGTAGAGGAACTGTTAGGATTCATTGTCCATTTGAAATTGGAATTCCAGACCCGAAAACAAAACTTTTTTAAAATGATTTAGGTTACTATCTACGAGAATATCGATATATTTAAATTTCTCATTATGATTCTTTTGAATGCGATGCAGTGGCGACTTGGACAATATATTCGTTCGAGCAGTAGGAATGTTGAACAGAGGTTGAATAGTACGGCAACGGCGTGGAGGCACATTAAATCGAATTCCTTGAAGCAGCTCTGGAACATCCAAGTGGCTGTGCATTTTTTTTTTTTTTCATTCCTACAATTTGAGAGACGTCGAAAAATGTCATTTTCATCAAAAAACCCGATTGTCATGGAATAAAATTATGATAATTTTTCGAAAAAAATTGAAATTATTGAAGTTCCGCTATCTCGATAGATAAAAAACATTGTAAATGTATGTTGAATCATTAATATCTTTATTTGATCATATCAAAAATTCTCCAAGAAAGAAAATATACGAAATAAATAAAAAATACCTCAAAAAACATAATAATTTCAAATCATAATTATTTTTATTAGATCAAATAAATGTGCAACTAAGGAAATTTTTGAATAATAACGATTTCGTGATTAATTTTTTTAAATTTTTATTTGAATAACTTATGATAATAAATATAAAACAAAAACTATGAGTAGATAGTATGAAAGAGCAAGTATAAAAAGTAAGTAAAAATAATTTTTTTTATCAATCCTCTTGCCAGCCGGAATCACTCTCCTCATCTTCTGCCGAATCGAGATCACTCGATGCACGAGAGTCCATATCTATAAAATTGAAAAAATGGATTAGAAAAATGTAATATGTTTGTGTTTATATTTGCTATAATATCTACATACCTGAATCATTGTCACCCTTGTCATCTTTGCTGTTTTCACTGGAGGTATCAGTGAGTACATCACTAACATATTGGGGTATTTGATCTCCTTCGAACCAGACGAATTCGTATTTATTATCATTGATAATCCAGCCGTAATTTTCTTGCAACTTTTCGGTCGGCTGCTGCAAATGTGCATTGAGCCAAATACTGGCAATGTACGAGCTTCGCTGTCTTAATTATGAAGAACATGGTGGCAAGTTAGAGGCATCACAATTGCGGATATTCTTAACAAATGATTCTTGACTATCATTGGTTTTGTAAGCTTCGTGGAATAATTCCAATAGCGCTTCGTTAACTTTGTCCACATTTTTGACAACATACATGCGGCAGATAAATTCTTCTATGATGGAAAATACTGTGGACGTATCAACGTTTTCTTCGCCTAGATCTGCGAATGCCTTCTGATAGTCTTCGAACGCCTTCAATAATTTCAGAGGTTTGTTTTTTCCTTTACAGAAAAATGAAGGGTCAAGAATCATTTGTTAAGAATATCCGCAATTGTGATGCCACTAACTTGCCACCATGTTCTTCAGAATTCAGACAACAAATACTGCGAAGCTCGTACATTGCCAGTATTTGGCTCAATGCACATTTGCAGCAGCCGACCGAAAAGTTGCAAGAAAATTACGGCTGGATTATCAATGATAATAAATACGAATTCGTCTGGTTCGAAGGAGATCAAATACCCCCAAATACCCGGTACTCACTGATACCTCTAGTGAAAACAGCAAATATGACAAGGGTGACAATGATTCAGGTATGTAGATATTATAGCAAATATAAACACAAACATATTACATTTTTCTAATCCATTTTTTCAATTTTATAGATATGGACACTCGTGCATCGAGTGATCTCGATTCGGCAGACGATGAGGAGAGTGATTCCAACTGGCAAGAGAATTGATAAAAAGAAAATTCTTTTTACTTACTTTTTATACTTGCTCTTTCATACTTTCTACTCATAGTTTTTGTTTTATATTTATTATCATAAGTTATTCAAATAAAAATTCAAAAAAATTAATCACGAAATCGTTATTATTCAAAAATTTCCTTAGTTGCACATTTATTTGATCTAATAAAAATAATTATGATTTGAAATTATTATGTTTTTTGAGGTATTTTTTATTTATTTCGTATATTTTCTTTCTTGGAGAATTTTTGATATGATCAAATAAAGATATTAATGATTCAACATACATTTACAATGTTTTTTATCTATCGAGATAGCGGAACTTCAATAATTTCAATTTTTTTCGAAAAATTATCATAATTTTATTCCATGACAATCGGGTTTTTTGATGAAAATGACATTTTTCGACGTCTCTCAAATTGTAGGAATGAAAAAAACATGGTTTTAGGGAAATATTAATTAGTACGTATCCAACGGTTTGTCGGCAATGGAAAGAAAATTCTTTATTTTCATTATATCTCAGAAACTAATCAAAATACGAAAAAAGTCAAGAGACCTTTTTTGTAGAGAATTGAATTTGCTACAAAAAACCTCTTATGTTGTATTCTCGAATCTAACATAGTTCCAAAGATATGTGCGTCTGAACGTAAAAAATATTCGTAAATTTTCTTCATTTTCAGTATAACTCAGAAAATAAACAAAATATGAAGAAATGTCGAGAGACCTTTTTGTAGAGAATTAAATTTCCCACAAAAATCTCTCCAGTCGTATTTTCGTATCTAGCATAGTTTCAAAGATATTTGCGGCTGAAAGTAAAAACTTCAAATCATTCTGCCAGGGTGTTGATGCCGCCATTTTGTTCTGCAAATTGACATTCACACTTAGAATAGTTGTCACAACAACATATTAAAAGATGAAGCTTAACTAAATAATAAAAGGAACAAGTTAAGACTGGGGTAACCACACCGATTTTAATGAAACTCGGTAGGAACGTTCGTCTAGGCTTAGAACGAACGAATATGCAAAAATTTTTTGTCGGAAAGCTCAACTTTCTGAGAAATTCAACTTTGAATTTCTAAAAAAGTCGCTTTCACGACTAAAAATTTTCACGTTATTACTGCCGAGTTTCATTAATTTTGCGAACGGAAACCACACTACACTACACTAAACACTATTTATAGCCTCCTAGTCCATCGTTGCAAGCATAAAAATCCCTGAAATTATAAAAATTTGCGTTATTTTCATTGTACTTACCTTTACTCCTGATGACATCTCCCTGGAACTGTCATCCACATCTCATTCCAGCTCTACTCTTCATGGGAACGTTCAGAAAATTATAAATTTTACAAACTGTTTATTAAGAGGGAATTCTAGTTAATAGACAGTTTGTAAAAGGGAAATTCCTAGTTATTAGGCAGTTTGTAAAAGGAAAATTCCCTCTAATAAATAGGCAGTTTGTAAAAGGAAAATTCCCTCTAATAAATAGACAGTTTGTAAAAGGAAAATTCCCTCTAATAGACAGTTTGTAAAAGGAAAATTCCTAGTTAATAGGCAGTTTGTAAAAGGAAAATTCCCTCTAATAAATAGGCAGTTTGTAAAAGGAAAATTCCCTCTAATAAATAGACAGTTTGTAAAAGGAAAATTCCCTCTAATAGACAGTTTGTAAAAGGAAAATTCCCTCTTAATAGACAGTTTGTAGAAGGAAAATTCCCTCTAATAAATAGACAGTTTGTAAAAGGAAAATTCCTAATTAATAGAGAGTTTGTAAAAGGAAAATTCCCTCTTAATAGACAGTTTCTAAAATTTGTAATTTTCTGAACGTTCCCATAAAGAGTACAGCTTGAATGAGATGTGGATGACAGTTCCAGGGAGATGTCATCAGGAGTAAAGGTAAGTACAATGAAAATAACGCAAATTTTTATAATTTCAGGGATTTTTATGCTTGCAACGATGGACTAGGAGGCTATAAATAGTGTTTAGTGTAGTGTAGTGCGGTTTCCGTTCGCAAAATTAATGAAACTCGGCAGTAATAACGTGAAAATTTTTAGTCGTGAAAGCGACTTTTTTAGAAATTCAAAGTTGAATTTCTCAGAAAGTTGAGCTTTCCGACAAAAAATTTTTGCATATTCGTTCGTTCTAAGCCTAGACGAACGTTCCTACCGAGTTTCATTAAAATCGGTGTGGTTACCCCAGTCTTAACTTAAGCCTAATAAAAAGTTCATCACTCACACGACATGTTAGGGGCGATCTGCCACCCCCTTATGACTGGCCAATCGTTCTGCAAATATAATATCGATGATTGTGGGCTATCAAAGGACTGCTGGGGAAAATTTCAGCCTTAACTAAATGACAAAAAGATGCCGTTTTTTTTACACGTTGGGGTCGTTCTGCCACCCTCTTATGACTGGAATCAGGGTTAATCCTCGCGGATGACACTTAGTTAGGTCCTCCTCAACATCCCCTCAAAAAATAGACCTTAACTAAATCATCACTGAAAAATGTCACTGGCTCTTGGACTATAAGTGTGGCATGCAGGCAACCACGTTAACCTAACCTAACCTATTTGGTCGTGGATAAAGAGATTCAGGCGAGTTGGAACAATGGTTAATAGAACTCCTCCAGGACCACCAACATCAGCGACGACTCCTGAACATGTCACCCATATGATTATGTTTTGCGAAAGACTTACGCTGGCACAATAATGGAGCCAACGAACGCTTGGATACATATTGTTCAGTGATGAAGCTTATTTTCATATCGGATACCTCGTTAATAAACAAAACATGTGTTATTGGAGCTCCCACAATCCTAGGGAACGCCATCAAAAGCGATTACACTGTTCAAAGACAGCAGTTTGGTGTGAAATTTCTGCGCAAGGAATAACAGACCTTTATTTTTTTAATCACCGAGAGACACCGTCACATCTGCGAACCACTGCTGAATGATTTTTGTGAGTTTCTGTTGCCATAATTACAAGTGTTTCCTGGATACAACAACAAAACTCCTCATACTGCCACGAGCTCGATGTAAAAGCTGAGAGCAATAGGTAGCCAGTTCTGATGACGATTGTTGCCATCCCTCTAATAAACTATTAAAGGAAGAAGCGGGAAGAACTTGAAATTCTTTTTGGGTTTTTATCTATAATCAATGTATAGTCGATTTCAACCAATACGAAATTTCCAAATGTAAGAAACATTTTTGCCCTTAATGCCGGGGTTCCATATGGTTAACATATGGAAAATTAAAATTGCTATGGTTTTACTAAGTTATCGAAGCTATTGCAAAATAATTTATTTTAATAATTTTCACGGTTTTTCAAGCGAAATACTTCTGAACCAGTTGTTGAACTCGATGGATCACGAAAGAGATTAAATCCCATAATTAAATTGCTAATAAGATTTAAGAATTGTGTACTATTTAAAAAATAAGATAGTTTTCACACCAATGCATGCATGTGTTTTTTATTTTGCGGCCTTTTACATTCATAACTGCATACAGTTTTGATATGGAGTTTTATAGTCCTTCAACGGTTTTCAACGGCTGCAAGAAGAACTATTCAAGAGACAGCTTCTGAACGCGATCTAATTATAAGCGCAAGTGCATATAGATGCCCCTTTTCATTCCAACATTCCAAGAGAGACTTCCAGTTGTCAAAGTTCTCAAGACGGGATGGAGTACCTCGATGTAATGTAAATAAATTGCTAAAAGCCCTCGTGATTACTGTGCAAGAAGTCCGGAAAAGTGTTTATTTGAGTTTAAAAAGACTCTGTGAACATATGTCTTGAGGCAATGGCACGGAAATCTCTGAAGGGAAATTGATTCCGAGTGTCTGACAGCTTACGTGTTGCAAAACTCTATTTACAAGTTAATATTTGGGGCAGTAAGGCTATTAATTAAGAATCTATTTGTGTCTCTCAAACGCATCGGATTTCTTGCCAGTGAGATGGATAGCGAAGAAGGCGGCGACTACTGCCTAAATGCATTAAACTGACTTGGTAAGTGTGACGGAATACTAATGTGTCAAATTATATTTGTGGTTTTTATTGTTGCCTTTTCAAGTTCAATTTAGCGTTATTAACATCTCATCGTAAAACATCCTTGAATCTTAAGAAAAATCAATTCGTTTGTAGCTTCAGCCCATCTAAAGCCAGCTACTGCTATTCACCTGCTCTCGTAATTGTCTGCACCTCTTTGCTGATAAATCAAATCTCAAAATTCAGTTCCCCCAGACCACTGACATATAAGAACTGGACTGCTGATCCCGTACAAAAACTCACATCAAAAGCAAGACCAAATTTTGACCGAATTCTAACTATCTCGCTCTTTCTTAAGCCCGCAGGCAGACAAATTTACAAAAAAAAATGGCCAATAGCCAAATGAAGGTGGCGCCATGTATGTGCACTTCTTTTGGTTTTTTCTAGTATCTTCGCGTGTGATACATCTTTTTGATACTCCCAATAGATAAATAAAAGTAAACACAAGCTTTTTGCACATCACTTTTACCCACGACAGCCTTTACAAGTTGCCCGCCAACTCATCATTTTCCGTTGCAATCAGCTGTTAGAATAGTTTAACGATGTCCAACAGATGGCTACTTCATTTTGTGATACAACTTTTAGCTTGGGTTGGTATAAATCAGAAATGTGAAGGTTAGACAAAGGCAGAAAAATAATTTGTAAAGCTATCTTTGTCTTTCTTAAGACCGCAGCTGATTGCCGCGAGGAACATTTTTGTGAAAAAACTTAAAATTAAGCGTGATATAAAAGAAATCGGTTCATGACAGCTTAATTATTTTTTATTTGCTTCATTTTAAACATAATTGTGCGGTATTTTAGGGAATTTTTAATAGCATGATTTGCGCCATGTGGGTTGAGCCTGCGCTAAAAATGGTCTCGTTTTTCAGACGGCGGTTAGCAGTCCAGTTCCTCTATGTCAGTGCCCCAGACACTTAACGCTAAGCTACTGCAGATTAGTTGAGAGATAATTTTGAAATTAATTTAGAGCTGAAAACCACGACTCTTATTAATTGATAACGTATGCTCAGATTTTTGGGCAAGGACGGACAAGTTCATCTCATCTTGCTTCTCAGGAAAAAATAATTAAAAATACTCTTGAATAGTAGTAAGCTGATTAAACAGAAGAACAATTACGCTAAATAGAAAATAAGGCAAACATAAACTTGTACAGTTTGCTTTTTTTGGTCTTCACGGTAGACTAGCTCTGTAGAACTGCGGTAACTTTGGGCCGATTACTTAAAAACTTCGTTAGTGGTAATTGGAACGCCTCCCTTCAGCGACCTTTTCAAGCGCCTGTAATCTACTGGTGAATAATAATCTTCCCGACTTAGTAAATTATTGAGTCGTTCTAGAATAAGTTTAGAATAAACAGAATTCCTACTGATGCACAATTCGATAATCTTGAGGAAGTGCTTCCTTATCATTTTATGATTCGAATGCACAACTGATAACACATGCATTGGTCGCGGATTCTAGATGTATTATCACATATTTTCTGTGTAATCCCTAAGGTGTAAACTTTGATAGTACAGCGACTATCAGCTGTAGTAAATATATTTCCTAGAAAGAGGTCAGCCCGTAGTTATATTTCAACTGTATTGTTTAGTCTTAATTGGCCTGTCTCGAATCCTAAGGTTGTATAAAAGTAGTAAAACGTATAAGCTGTGAAGTGTAAAGACGAAAGTATAGAGAAGTGTATCGGACCTTTCAAAAAGCCTATATAAGTAACAGGGATTTATGAACACTAGATTTACCGATGGATCATTTTGACCGCCTTCAATTTATTTTTAAATTTAATCTCTCCAAGAAAGTGTACGCCGTATTTTTTGAAAATATCTTGATTAATCTCTACTGTTTAAACATACATATGCTTTAATATATACAGTGTTGTGCAAAACCTAAGCAACTTTTGCAATATATATTAGTTAGTTATTCTAAGTTATGTAATTTTACTTTCACAGCATTTCAGAAAAATCAAAATGTATTTATTCATATTAGATAGCGTGAATAATATGAATATATACTTTAATATTAAATAAAATTTCAAAAACAAAATATTCCCAAAATATTACTGTGCAAAACCTAAGCAACTTTCTTAATATTTGATATAATACAGCTTATTTTTTATTATCTCAGCACATCTACGGGGTATTAATTCAATCAGATTACTAATGGTGATCATTGGGACTCTTTCCAATTTATACTTTAGGGAATCCATGAGGTCCTTGTTTATGAATCATCAATTTCCTACTTTGCGTTTTAAAATTGCAAATAGGTTGTCGTTGGGATTTAAGTCGAGTGATTGTGTCGGCCAATCAAGGACTTGATACCCATTTGCTATAAACTAGGCCCTTACCAATTTCGATGTGTGTTTCGGGTCGTTATCGTGTTGAAACACTCATCTAATTGGCATTTCCCACTCGGCGTAAGGAAGCATTACGTTTTCTAATATATTTTTGTAGACGAAACGGTCCATAGTTACGTCTATTTAATGGGAAGGACCAACACCATGACCAGGAAAAGACGTCCAAATCATTACACTTCCGCCTCCATGCTTAATCGTGCCCCTAAGGTAGCAGAGATTTAGTCGTTTAGTTTTTCTCCTTACATGACACTTGCCATCAGAATTGAAAAGATTAAATTTACTTTCATCACTAAACAAAACAGTTTTCCATTTACTAATGAACCAGTTGACATGAGCTTGACCGAAATTCAGTCTAATAATTAAAAGAAAATTGAATTGAAAACAATAAAAATTATATTAGTATACAAAAAAAACCTCTTTAAATCATTTTCTGTAATACGTCTTCGTAATGTGCTGGCATCTATCCTTACGTTGACGTCGGCGCAGTTTTTTGTAATTCACTTCATCGGGCGTTAAAATCGCATTTTGCTTTATCTGGCGGCGTCTTGCACAAAATGTTGTTTAGCAAAACATCAAAAGTGCAGTTTCCTTTTACTATACGTTTATTAAGACATAATAGTTTTATTTATTATGTGTTACGCAAAGTTGATGTGTGCCACCTGTGGTACGCGCCGCTCGATGAGGTAGTTTTGTGCGGGCCACTGGTGGTACGCGCCGCCCGATGAGACAGTCTAGTACGGGCCACCGGTGGTACGCGCCGGCGTGAACGTGTTAAATTTAATGTTTCAACAATTTCTCCCGAGGATATGAACGGATTTTTTGTAATTAAACTGCATATTTGCCTATCCGTTCGAATCGATGTTTTACATGATCGTCCACCAACGTTGAAGTAATCAATAATTGCATTTAGTTTATACTTTTTTATTAATCGCGAAATTATTGTTTTATTGATTTTGTCCTTTTTTGCAATAGATATTTACGGTTCACCGTTATTGCATCCGCTATTATCCTTAATTTAAAATTGCTATCGTATTTACAACGCTGCATAATGATTACCAAAATTACGTACTAACAAGTCTTTTCAACTGACACAAACTAACTGAAATATAATTGTCTGTCTCTAATGAACATCATTCAGAAGAAAAATTACCGTTAATTCTCAGAAAACAAATAAAACTTACATTAAGTTAAAAAAGTTTCTTTGGAGAATATTTTGGTTTTGTTATTTTTTATTATTATTTATTGTTAGTGAAATTTTATTTAATGTTCAAGTTTATATTAATTTTGATTTTTCTTAAATGCTGGAAAATAAAAGTACAGAACTATGTATGAATTATATTACATTTTTTTATATTACAAAAGTTGCTTAGGTTATGCACAACACTGTACATATATTTTTTTTTTTAAATACGTGAATTTTCTTGGTGAAAATAAATTTAAAATTAACTGAAAGGAGCCAAAATGACATCTTGGTAAACCTGGTGTTATATTTAATAATATATAATTATTATAGAATGTTTTAGTCCTTGGCTTCCTACTTTCAGCATGGTCTTTTGTGCTATCATTATTCTTGTTAATGCCAGTTTAGATTAAATTCTTTGTCTATTACAATGCTGGATCTACCCACTATTAAGGGGGTTAGTTTAAACGGGGTCGTCCCGTGTGGTATCACAATGGCGTGTTGTCCTAAGTGTGCCTTTGGTAGCCACAACAACCTAACCTAACAAGGGGTCACATACGTCCAGAATTTTCAAATAATCCTTTTTTTTCACTGATTATTATTGCGCATACTTTTAAGAAATTAAAAAAAAAAAAATCATTTAAAAATTCGACGTGGCGGCGAAGTTACAGTGATTTAGCCTGACCGTGTGCCGGAGAGATTGATTGCGCACTGGGGACTTCAAACGCGTTTTTCTCGAAGCTACTTTTCTCGACACGGTCATGTCGATAACTTTTTTTTAAAAGTTTTTAATATTTATTTTTAATCTTTATAATCGCTTTTACAGTCTTTCGAGTCATTTGTCCGATATTTGTTTATTTCAATTTTTATAAATAATTCAAGAATAAAATTTTTCCATGAAAAACGGACATTTTTTTAAATAGATCATAAATTTAAAAAAATAAAAAAAAAAATGGGCAGGAGGCGGCATTTTCATTCCAACGTTGGAAACAACCGCATTTTTACAAACTTTTGATAAATATAATTTTTTTTATAAATGCATCTTTGTTCCTCAAGAATCAATAAATAATATGTGATCGATTCTTTTCAATATACCTTTTAAAAAAATCCTTTCCCAATCTTCATTTTTCGGGGCGCTGGACGTATGTGACCCCTTAAAGTGGAAACGCTATGATTGGCGCGAGAGCTGCCCATTTTGAAACAGATTACAATGCAGTGCCGCGCTGTCAAATTTAGAATCCATTTCACTTTACTGCACTGCTTGGCAAAATATTTCTGGCATATGAATGCTGCATTCGTGAGATTGTAATTTTCGCCGATGCTACAATGTCTCCTCTTAGTGGGGATCCGCTGCACAACGCGTTTGTTTTAATGGCGCCACAATTACTATACGAAGTATAAAAAATCCGATGGTCTACAGTCTATACTATAGAGCTCTGTCTATCTATATCAGTGTACATTTGCTGTATTTATTTGGATAGGAGTGAAAGGTTTAAGCAACCTCATGATCACTGCGACAAAGCAATGCCTATTGCGAGTGTCCATTTGCTGAACATAATCTGCTAGTCGGAGTTAATGTAAGTATGAGAATCGGCAAAAAAGTGCAAAATTTGCAGTCTTAAAAACTTATGAGATCTCATGTAGATGTAAGTATATTTTTCGTACGAACTCCAACAATTTCATTCTCAAACAACTCTAACACTACATGTTAGTTAAAACAAATTTCACAGCGCGAAAGTTATTAAATCCCTCGATTATGTAAGCTAAGTGGATTTTATCAATAGTCATACTCCTATACTTATTATTATTATTATTGTGTTATTGGGTCGTCTAGGGCACTCCCAGTGCCTACCGAATAGCAAACGCGACCTATAAGATCTATTGTGCTAGTCCCTTTTATTTAAACCCCTTCCATATCCAGGTCGTTGAAATAGCCTACTCCTATACTTACATTAACTTGTTATAAATACTTCCAAAACGTTCTTATAAATATTTAGTGACATATCATAGAATCGATCAGTATATGTATGTTGGAACACTTAGTTACGAATCACCCTCTACAGGTATGAGTATTTTTTTTACATTAAAATTAATATTCGGGTCTCTCTGACAAACAGTTATGTAACTGATCTTCCTATGATATTGGGTATGAGAAAGGGAAAGATCCGTTTTGTAATAGATGGTGTAAGTCCTACTATATGTATTATGTATGTATTACGTGTGAATAGGCTTAACAGGCCTTAATGTCAATGTCAGAAGGCCTAACTGGCAGTTAGTCAAAGTGTTTACAACATTATAGGTCTGTCTGGTAACTTTTGGCTAAAAATTTATTCAGTAAAAATCTGGTAAAAAGTTTCATATGGTAGTGGGGATAAACATCAAAAGTTACCAGACGACTTCAAGTAAAAATTGGGTAAATTTTACTTGTGTATTTAAATTGTCAAGCGTGACCAAGATGTTAGAGGGAAAACTTATGGATTAATTTAATATTTTTGAAGATTTTGAAATATGTTTTTTATTTATTTAATCAATTTTTCAATAACTTCTTCTTCTATCTGAATCGCAACGCAAAATTGAAACACTCAAATGACAGATTAAACAGTGACAAGCAATCGGTAATTTTACCCAAATTTACTCGGTCTCCGCGGCGTGGGTAAAATCTGGTGAAATTGTGTAAGAGGAGAAGTGCTGTCAAGAGCTCAGTTTTTCCCCTCCGTAAGGTTAACAGACACTTTCAGGTAAACATTTTACCCGCGAGTAAAAACTTTATAGTTACCAGACAGACTTTATATTTATTCGATTGGAAATGCATAGTTTGATGCCAAGTAATCAGCATTTGTGGGAAGTTTTGTTCTACTTTTAGAATTTTAAGAAATCCGCTGCAGAAAATCGTCGTTTACTTGTAGAAGCGTATGTTGTACATGCTCTTTCTGATGGTATGTGCAAAAGATGCGTCAGGCAATTTAAAATAGATATTTTTTTATGTTAAAGACTCTGAACATGAAGACTAGATTGGTAGCATTACTCGATGAAGATCCATGTCACACTCAAGCAGAATCAGCAGCAGTATTAAATATTAAACGATCAACTTTTAAAAAACGGTTACAAGCAATGGGAGTTGTTCAAAAATCTCTCTACATTCTTCCATAATATGTCAACACCAAGGTTACTATTTGTGACCATTGTTCGTTCAATTCTCGAATACTGTTCGCCTGTGTGGTCACCTTACAATCAGACCAAAGTTGATATGGTCGAATGTGTGTAGAGAAAATTCACAAGGAGCCTCTTCCACAAGTTTAACAGGCCTTACACTCCTTACTCTGTCAGACTATTGTTTCTCAATCTATCTCCTTTGGTTGACAGGAGGCTTTATATCGACGAATGCGTTCTATATCGCATATATAACGGGATCTTGGAAACATCACTGGTGAATAACCTTAACTTGCGTGTGCCTTCATTCTGCAGTAGAAATAATAATGTATTTTCACCGCCCTTATTTTATTTTATTTTATTTTATTTATTGCACATTCATCAATGATCTGATTACTACAATTTTTAATTAAATAAGGAATAGATAGATCAACCGCAACGAAGCTGATTTTTTATCCAATCTCTCGTACAATTAAAGTCAATATGGACGTACCTACAGTTAAAAGCGCGCGACATTGACGTAATAGGCTCAGATTTGCCATAATTCGTGCGGTGGAACAGAACATGGAAGAAAGAATGGTCTCTCAATGAACGTGCGGGGACTGAAATACTAAAGAATGAGATAATCTCGGGCGAGTTAACATTACCCATCATGCAGTCTAGGGCGAAGATTAATCTAGCGTCAGTGCGGCGTTGCTCTAGAGTTTGTAACGGTAGCAGTTTGAGTCTATCAACGTAAGGAGGCAATGTGAGGGGATTGGTCCAAGGAAGACCTCTAAGAGCGAACCTAAGAAATCTTCTCTGGACCGCCTCAATACGGTTCACCTGAGTCCTACATGACGGAGACCAAACCAAGCTAGCATACTCAAGAATTGGTCTAACAAAAGTACAGTAGAGAATCCTTGTGACGTGAGGGTCATTGAATTCCTTTGACCAGCGCTTGACAAAACCGAGGGTAGAGTTGGCTTTACGGACCGTGGCGTCAATGTGGTCATCAAAAGAGAAACGGCTTTTCAACCAGACACCTAGATCCTTGGATATGTCAAGTCTCCGTAACGAGCATCCGTCAATAGAATAGATAAAAGATGTCAAGTGTTTGGAGCGTGAGAAGCACATATATGTGCATTTGTCAATATTTAGAGGTATTTGGTTCAGCACACACCATTCAAAAAAGGAAGTGAGGTCAGAGTTTAAAAGTGTACAGTCATGCTCGTTACAGATAACTCGAAAGATCTTCGCGTCATCGGCGTAGCAAAGGATTCTTGAGTTGAGCAGGACACGTCATTGATAAAAATGGCGAAAAGAAGAGGACCCAAGTGACTGCCCTGTGGCACGCCAGAAGTATTGAAAATTTCCCTAGATAAGACACTGCGAAATGATACACGCTGGGAGCGTCCAGACAGGTAAGAATGGAGCCATTTCACAAAAAGAGAAGGGAAACCCAGCAGTGATAATTTGAGGAGTAATATGCGGTGGTTGATCCTGTCAAATGCTTTGCTGAAGTCAGTGAAGACACAGTCAATCTGTTTGCCGTTTTCAACATTATTCAGACAAAAGTGAGAGAACTCAAGCAAATTAGTGCTGGTAGACTTTCCTTTAAGGAAGCCATGCTGGAATGACTGTAGAAAAGGTTTACAGTGGAAGCTTAGAGTATCACAGATAAGGGATTCGAATACCTTAGCCAAGCAGCAGAGGTTCGCAATGGGACGGTAATTCGATATATTGCACTTAGATCCTTTCTTATGCAGAGGGATTATATGCGAGAGCTTCCACGATCTCGGAAATATACCGGTCGAGATGGATAGGTTAAATAAATAACAAAGGACGGGGCAAGAGGAACACAACAACGCTTAACGAAGGTGGCAGGGATACCATCAGGACCGAAAGAGAAACTATCCGCTACGCTCGAGATACGCTGCAAGAGCAGAGCTTCGTCAATGAATATATCCTTAAAAGTAAGGGAAGTCGGCGGAAGCTTCGTCAAGTTCGAAAAAGCTACAGAACTAATATCACAGTTAGAAATATCACAGTTATCAGCTATAAAAGCAGTTTCAAAAAAATCACCAAAGAGATTAGAAATCGTCTGAGGATAACCATCCGAGTTGCGCTTTGAGTTGACAAAACTCCAAAATCGCCTGGGATCGTCCTTTAGGGAAAGCTTCATATTTTCGAGATAAAAATTATATGAAGATTCAAGAAGGGAGAGAAATTGACATCGCAAAGCAGAATAGGAATTGTAATCCTCGTCAGTTCGTGAGTTGCAAAATCTCTTCCACGCTTTACATTTTAAGTTTTTCAAATGTCGTAACTCATCATTAAACCACGGTGGACCAGGTCGTGAGCCTTTGGACTTACAAATTGGAACACAGTGTAAAAAACATTTAGATAAAATCGAATAAAAAGCAACAACAGCGGAGTCAATGTCGCGCTCGTCCAGAACAGAGCTCCAATCGCAAGTCAAAAGGAAGGAGTTAAGACGCGAAAAATCAGCTTTTTTGAAGTTGTAACAAAAATCTAGCGGTGGAGAAGAGTTCATCACGATGGGGTCGGACGATAGTATCACATGTAGAGCAGGATGGTGTCCAGTTTCAGGAACTAGAGGTGTCTGACAATGCCTGATTGAAATATTTGAGGAGTCGAAAGAGAAAACGAGGTCCAGAAGTCTACCATTGTCGTTAAAAATCCTTGATGATTGCGACAAGCCAGAAGAGAACAAGCTCTCTATAAAGTTGACCACATAATGAGGAGCAGCGGTAAAATTCGGCGAAATTTCGCAGTCGTCTGTAGATGCCAACCAATCAATGGATGGTAAATTAAAATCACCTACAAGCAGAAGCTCGTCTCGAGGAAGCATGGATCCCGTGAGCGCGTCGATGCAGTTGGCTAGTCGTTCATAGAGAGCGGGGCGGAACGTAAACAACCACTATATAAATGCATCTATGTGGAAGTGCAAGTGAGACGCAGATTAGTTCCAGATCGTTGCAGCAAGGAACGACCACACAACGGCAGGAGATGTCGCGGCGAACGACGCAGAGTACTCCACCACCAACAGGAGAATCGAAGAGTTCGCCATGGCGGTCCCGACGAAATACCAGGTAGTCCGAACTTAGCATCAAAGATCCCTCCACATAGCCATGTCTCAGTAAGGCAGATAATGTCAAAAGAAGCATCAGCGGAACCATTAAAGAGGCGCGTTGTCTTTGAGCGTAGACCTGTTACATTGTCGTAGTAGAGGGATTCCGCGACGCGTTTTTTGGCAAGACCGGAGCAGATGGTCTAGATCTAGGTTTATGTATGAATTCGCGGACGATGGAATTAGTAGGCCAAATGGTAGGAGATACGACCGCAGCAAAGAGATCGTCCGGGACCAAAACCTTAAAAGAAGCGGAGAAGGAGTGGCCGTTTCGAGTGCGTAAGGGTGTAATACGTCTGGAGGCGACAAGACCCCTCGAGGCGTTGACATGAGAGGAAATGTGTTCAGTAATTTCCTCCTCCGTAGTGTCCGGGTGTACACGAGAGATAAAAATCTGCCGCGGAATCCTAGCTGGACGAAGTGCAACGACGCATTTTGAAGTAGGGCCCTCACTGATAGGGTCAGCATGAGAAGGCAAAGCGGAAGACGACGCAGTATTACAATTTGAGGACCCGTCCGTCCATGACTGACGCCATCGTAGTGGGAGAAGTAACTGATGCTACTCTTCCACTAGTCCTAGCGTGCTTGGCCTTACGACGTATAGTAGTCGGTGCAGGTGTTGACGAGGAAGAGCAGGACGGCACAGAAACAGCAGCGGCGAGGGGAAGTTGAGGGTCATCCGGAGACGGAGGATTCTGACAGTTCTCCATCGGAACGATCGCGGCGGCTGGAGCGTCTGTATTACGGGTGACGAGGGTGCTCACGTCGGACGCAATTGTACGCGCCAAATCGGAATTTGGCGAAGCCAAGCCATTCCAGGAGCCAACATCAGTTTTTAGCTGTTTGATACCACGCCGTATATCCTCGAGAGCCGGCAAGACAGTGATAGAACCAGTAGGCGAGGTTTGGGCACTCTCGGCAAGACTCTCACGCAATTCATCAATCGAGGACGAGGCAGCAGAAATCTTGCTGGAAACAGCATGAAGATTTGATAGCATTTCCGACGAATTAGCCCTTAGCCCTTCTTTCAGTATATTTTAATTCTCCGGTAGTTCGACTTCAAAGGAACCATGATAGGTTTCAATTCGGTGCTCTGAACTGCCCCTTTAGTGGTTTCAAAAGAGCTGTCTCTGCCAAATTAAACTTATCTTCTTAATCTCACATTTGCATTAGTACTTATTATTTAACTTAGTTTTTCGTCAGCTCAGTATAATTGGAAATTGTAATTTCTGTACGAAGCTGTTATGTAAATAAATAAATAAATAAATAAATAAATAAAATAAGGAAATTGGGTCCCATGTGA
This sequence comes from Dysmachus trigonus, assembly GCA_949715965.1. Classification (NCBI taxonomy): domain Eukaryota; kingdom Metazoa; phylum Arthropoda; class Insecta; order Diptera; family Asilidae; genus Dysmachus; species Dysmachus trigonus. The sequence continues at coordinate 61,663,862 of OX454320.1, forward strand.
ATTAACCGAAAGGCAACAAGAAAAGCGAAAGATCATTTGTGAAATGCTGTGACAACAAAGAAAGTTTTTTTTAGATAGAATTGTTACAGGAGATGAAAAGTGGATTCACTATGAGAATCCTAAATGTCAAAAACCTTGGGTAAAGCCAGATGATCATGGTACATCGCAGCCAAAGCTGGACATTCATTGTGAAAAGGTTATGCTATGTATCTGGTGGGATATGAAAGGTGTTGTATATCATGTGTGGCTGAAGCCTTCTGAAAGCATTTCTGGCGATATCTACAGACAACCACTCAACCGTTTCAAGCGAGCTATTGCAGAAAAACGACATGACAAGTTAGATCACATAATCGGTTAAAAACTACTTAGAAGGACAGAACTGGGATGTGTTACAGCACCCGCCGTATTCACCAGACATTGCTCCTTCAGATTCCCGGTCGAGGTAGTCAGCCCTTCGTGGAGAACGGTTCCATTGTTATGAAAATATCCAAAATTGGCTTCATAATTGGATCGCCTCCAAGGACGAGCATTTTTTCAGAGATGGAATCCGGAAATTGCACGAAAGATGGGTAAATGTTGTAGCTTCCGATGGAGCATACTTTGACATGTACACACAGATACAGTTGCAAAATAAAGGTTTGTTTTTACCAAAAAAACGGAACTTTATTATTCTCATACCCAATAGTATACTACATATGGTATCTAGTAGCTATGTATATTATAATTCAATCAAGGTGGTACTCTGGACATAGATTCAGATTAAGTTCCACAACAGCCCTGCGTGTACAGAACATGATTCGGAAAGAGGAATAATGTTTATTGGGACATATTTTTTTTTACTATCGAAAAGGTAAAAATGCTGTTCAAGCAAAGAACATTTTTTGTTGATGTGTATGGAGAAGATTTACTGACAGAGCGCCAATGCCAAAATTGATTTGCAAAATTGCGTTCCGCCAATTTTGATGTTGAAGATGCATTACGTTCTGGAAGGCCAGTTGAAGATGACGAAAGCAAAATATAGACATGGTTTGATGCGAACCGCTAAATAACAACTCGTCAGATTGCTGAGAGATTAAATTTATCGAATTCGTCCATTCATGATAACGTGAAACGCCTTGGTTTAATTTCAAAACTCGACATATGGTTTCCACATGTTCTTACAGAAAGAAATTTGTTCCGTCGCACTGACCTCTGTGATTCGCTTCTCAAACGTCTAGAAAATGATTCTTTTTTAAGCGAATCATCAACGGGGGGCGAGAAATGGGTTGTCGACAACAATGTTAAACACAAGAGATCATGAAGTAGAAGAGATGAACCGGCTCAAAACCATTCAAAACCCGATATTCATAACAAAAAAGTGATGTTGTCTGTCTGAAAACTCATAAAAAAAAGTATGGGGTGTCCAGCGGATTTAATAAAAACGTATGTACCTGGTAAATGTGACATCCTTGATTTGGAGAGAGTATTTCGGAAATTATATACTTAAGGGTTCTCCGCCGCGATGACCTTCATCTTAAAATATGTAATTTTAGGGGCATTCTGAACAAGTCTATATATATTGGGCGCGCATTCGCCTCCTTCATATTTTTTTCTTCGTTTGAAAATCAAGTATTTCGCGTAACGATAATGTTCTAGCATTCGTACTTCAGTTTCAAGTAGCTTCAATAATACACATAATTTAAGAATGCAGAGCAGGGGGAGGGATGTAATCATTTAACCTGCTCTAAGGGGGTATAAAAGCAACCCTTTCGGTGAAAGGATATTCAGTTTAGGTTGAGTGGTGATAATGAAAAATGTCAAATGCCCGGAAAATACAAACAGTTGTCCCGAGACGAAAAATTAAAAATGTTTACATTGGTAGATCAAGGTCTGTCGTATCGTCAGATAGCGGCTACAATAGAGTGCAGCCATTCAACTATCGTTTGATTAATGAAGAAAAAAGATAATTTGGACCCTGTGGAGAGGACGAAAGGATCTGGAAGAAAACGGAAGACAAATTCAAGGACGGACAAAGCCTTACGGGCCAGAAATCTACAGTACATACACTGGGATAACTTCCCTGGGATCCGGCAAGCTAAAGAGCTCGTCAGACCCTATACCTACACTGAAATCAATGCTTTGAATAAAGCGGATCTCAGACTGTTGGTAGGTTACCTAACTGGCCACCATGGGCTAAGATACCACCTATATTAAATAGGTCTGTCAAATGAGATGGATTGTCGTCTGTGTCTTGAAGACGACGAAACTACATCACACATTTTGTGTGCTTGTCCGGCTTTAGCACGGTTAAGAAGAAAGATCTTCGGTCAGAAGTTCCTGGACTCGGCTGAAGCTCGTTCATCTTCTGTAAAAGACTTTCTGGCGTTCCTTAGGGTAGCAGATCGTCTTTTACTGTAAAGGGGCTTCGGCACAAAAGACCGTCTGGTCTCAGTGCCCATCATGAGGGTCACCCCTAACAATAATAATAATAATAATAACAGCCTTACGACGGATGGTCTTGAAGGATCGCTTAAAAACCGCTGTCCGTATGAGGGCAGACTGAGGGGTACTGAACACTGTACATAAAATGTAAATTATGTCTATAAAAAAAATAAATATAAAAATATATCAAATTATCCACAAATTTCATAATTAATGTAATAAAAAAATAAATAATAATAAAGCATGAAAATCAATAGTCTAACTGTTTTTATTTATTTCTTCAAAAAAAAGGCAGAAGACAAATGAATTTCTGCCAAACTGCTTATGAGTTATTATTGATTATTATGGCAAAGAATAATTCCATTCGAAAAAGTAGGTATCAATTTTTCCATATGAATTTCAAGTGATGTGGTTTTTATGACCGCAGGTGCATATTTTTTGCTTAGATAAGAACTGAAGAAGTATAGTATATATAATTTCCGATTTGTTATTACAAGGTGTTTGTATCGCACCGTTGTACTGTAGTCGGGTTTTAATTATTATTTTTTGTGCAACAAGCCCTTGAGATTTTTAAAACCATCAATGTTTGGGATGCTCGGGCGTATTTAACATCCTTGACCCTGTAGCGGGCGCGCGGCGGTATTTAGACCGCCAGAAACACATTGACTTGACTCCTCTAAAAGGTGGGATGTTCAAATTAAATTCAAAAATAAACTTCATTCATTTTTTTTTTAATTTCTACCAAACAATATGCTAAAATGTGTAAGGAAGTCATTTCAGAATAATTTAAGAGGTAAAAGAGGAATTATAACGAAAATATGAAAAAAAAAATAGAGGCGGTCCAAATACCGCCGCGCGCCTGCTTAGGGGAGTTCTCGGGGCGCGCCCGCTACAGGGTTAAATAAACAACCAGAACACCGTAACACTACTGTAAAACGTTATGGAGAAAATTATTACTCGCACAAAATTTTTCCATCCGAATGGCGGTTGAGAAGATAAGAAATCAAATATATAGTACAATATATAAATATTTTCTCCTACAGTCTCATTTGCTTGGACTACACACTGTATTTCTGCCTGGAAAGTGTTTCATGATATGTCCTAGTCTGAAATGCTCTAACTGATTTTTTTTCACAAACTCTCTCATATGACCTGCTTTGACCTATTCTGCTTTTTGTTTCATTGAAACTTCTCAAAACTGCCTTACAAATGAAAATATGGAAATTGGAATAGAAAATATTCGGTTTCGTATAACTGTCTGAACATGGAAATGGCTATAGCTGTTATTTCCCATAAAACTACTAATTAGATGTTACTAATTGTATTTCTCTCTTATAGACAGCTCAAATGTGCTTTAGTGGATTTCAAAATCCAAAGAGCATAATGATCTTCGAAAAAATATGTCACTGATTAGGATATGAGAGGTAATTGGAAGTAAAACTAAATTCAATATATTTTTATTATTTGCTCTTAAAGGCAGACGAATACCGATACCATTGCCCAACACAGGGGCGATGTCACGAAGAAAAAATACCTTCTGCATACGTTCAAGTCTTGCCATATTCATAGTCCTTTTTATATTAATTCAGTTCCAAGTATTCAACTACAGTAAGTGCCAAGTAAATTCGCTCTCAATTTGTGACTTTAAGCCTTTGTTTTTTAGCCGATGTGCGAGAAACTACTATTGGCGATGTAACAAATGACTCAGCAGCTGCGATTCTATCCATGGTGCCATCTGTTTTTCATAAATTCCTAACAACAAAGACAAGAAATCAATCAGTTGGTAAGTATTTAATTTATGACTGTAAATTAAATTCTGAAAATATGTTCATTATTTCAGTACATAACGGGACACAAAGTGGGTACGTGGAATTGTATCATCCCCCAAATATAACTGAAATTAAGAAGATGATTACCAAATACAATGAATTGCAATTAGTCTTGAATGAAGACATATTTGGCCCGCTGCAAAATGATTCTGTGATAATTGTCGTTCAGGTAATTTACGTTATATTGTGATTGATTTCGGTCTTTACTTTTATCGTATATTAGGTGCACACTAGAATAACGTACCTTCGGCACCTTATAGTAAGTTTGGCCCAAGCAAAAGACATTTCAAAGACACTTGTTGTATTTTCACACGACTACTATGATGAGGACATAAATGACTTGGTACAGTCGATAGACTTCTGCAAAGTTTTACAAATATTTTATCCATACTCAATACAAACTCATCCATTCGAGTTCCCTGGCGTTGACCCTGGAGATTGTCCTAGAGATATCAAAAAGGATCAGTAATTACTGATAATTTAAAAAGCCGGTCAACCAAGTAATTCTATGTTTTGTTTAGAGCTATCATTAGAAATTGCAATAATGCTCTTCACCCGGATTTATATGGCCATTATAGAGAAGCTCCATTTACTCAAACTAAACACCACTGGTGGTGGAAGGCAAATAGAGTATTTGATCAATTAGAAGTAACACGATTCCACACAGGTAAACATGATATATATTTTTAAATATATATAATCTAATCATTCTGTTGTTTCCAGGCTTAGTTCTATTTTTAGAAGAAGACCATTATGTAGCAGAAGATTTCCTGTATTTGTTGGAATTAATGCAAAAGCGTTCTCTGGAACTTTGCCCGCAGTGTAATATTCTTTCTCTTGGCACGTACTTAAAAACCTTTAATTATTATACGTACAACAGCAAGGTAATTTAAAGAAGGTCTTTTTTATAATTATCTTACATCTTCAAAAATCATTATACGCACTAAAATCATTGACATCTTTAAGGACGCTGAAATGAGGCTGTACTTAAACCGAATTTCTTTCTTGTTTTTACAATGCAGTATATTAAATTGAATCATATATTTTGGAAGAAAAAAGTATATAGAGTGATTTTTTAAATTTTGAGCGTAAGAATCTGGTTTTCTTTTTTGAACTATCATTTACATTCTACATGGTGAAATTAGATATTTACTTTTTAAAGGATGAAATCTATAACTTATGTTTAAATAATCTCGAACTAGTGGCGCGAGGATTGTACCGTATGACGTATGTACAAAAGTTATTACACTTCCTTATCATATGTCGATAAGGATTTATGATCACCCAAGATGTAAGATGTTACATCAGATCAAGTTTCCACAATTTTCGTCAAAAGACGATTTTCAAATCTTGCTTATTTCAAAAGCGTTATGTGATGGGATTTGTTTGAATGTATATTCATTAACTGCGGCAAAAATTAATCCTTTAATAAGAAAAAGATGACCATTGGTAGTCAGAGTTCCAACTGCTAATACCATTGACACACTATTTGGTTAACCAAGCATCTTGGTTTAGCGCTTAACCAGCGCAAATCAGGTGGTTTAGAGTTGGTTTCCCATACAAACGAAATTGTCTAAAGCCAAGAAAAATTTGCTTATAGATGTTAACCAAATGTTTTCCAACAAACCGCGTCAAACTTCGTAGCAAACTTTTCAATGGCTTGTGCCTTTGTCACTTTCTATGACATTAGAGAAAAAATGTATACAGATAAGTGAAAATGTCAAAATAAACCAACTGTGTGCTGCAGTGTGTCACTGTGTTTGGTTTCGACGTTGGTTAACTAGAATCAGGCCCCTATCACTCTCTATGAAGCTGTCAAAAAAAAGTGGACTTTTATTGTCGCCACCGGAAACTACTCCGCTAGGCGGCGAAACTGTCCTTGTAGGATGAACGAGCGCGAATGTCAGGTTATTTGAATGGTTGTCATCGCAATTGTGATTTCGAAGTTGTGCAAATTTAGTTTTTACTTTTTGGATTTTATTAAATGGATTCGGAATTGGATCGAAAAGATCTTAAAGATCATCATAGAATTTGTAGAAAACATTTTCCACCATCTGATATTATATGGGAAAAAAAAATATTTTCAAAATCCCGCCATCGTTCGTCTACAAGTACCATCAGCGCCGCGTAGCGGATGGGGTCATTAAAAATTCGTCCTTGAACACGAGTGATAGGGGCCTGACTAGAATATACCATGACTACGTATACATGCAGGGTTGAGAGGTTGAGTTGAAATTGGGTTAAAAATTCGACCCGCGTATTTGGTTCGCCAGGGTTGAGAGATCGAGTTGAAAGTGGGTCGAACTAACATTTATTCGAAACGTCAAGTTGGTTATTAGAAAAACCATAAAATGCCTGGAATTGACCAAAATATTTTTTTACTTGTGGTTCAGTGGTAGAATGCTCGCCTGCCAGCCTCCGACTAACCTATAGTAAACAAAAGCACACCAAGCACACAAAGAAAATTCCAGCTGTCAACTCGACTCCTCAACTCGCGTCTACATGCAAAATTTCAACTCGACTCAGGTGGCTAACCTCGATCGAGTCGAGTCAACCCTGCTTGGACTCGACTCGCGTATATATGAGGTTGAAACAGGGTTCAACCTAGGTTCAACCCTGCATGTATACGTAGTACATGTTTCCATGCACAGGGTTGAGTTGGAGTTGAGTTTTCGTTGAGTTAAGAAAATGGCCACTAAATCTGAACTGTTTCTATTACTGTGTTTCCATGCAGGGTTCAACTCGAGTTGAACTCGAATTAGTGTTCATGGAAACAAGGGTTGAGTTGAATTTCGTTAAATCCAAGTCAACTCCACGAAACTAGTCGGGTTGAGTTGGGATTAGCTTGAAATGTCAAAACAAACTGCAACTGTCAACTCAACCCCAAAGTTGCTCATGGAAACAGTTCAGATTTAGTGGCCATTTTCTTAACTCAACGAAAACTCAACTCCAACTCAACCCTGTGCATGGAAACATGGTACATGAGCAACTTTGGGGTTGAGTTGACAGTTGCAGTTTGTTTTGACATTTCAAGCTAATCCCAACTCAACCCGACTAGTTTCGTGGAGTTGACTTGGATTTAACGAAATTCAACTCAACCCTTGTTTCCATGAACACTAATTCGAGTTCAACTCGAGTTGAACCCTGCATGGAAACACAGTCATATACCATGTTTCCATGCACAGGGTTGAGTTGGAGTTGAGTTTTCGTTGAGTTAAGAAAATGGCCGCTAAATCTGAACTGTTTCCATGAGCAACTTTGGGGTTGAGTTGACAGTTGCAGTTTGTTTTGACATTTCAAGCTAATCCCAACTCAACCCGACTAGTTTCGTGGAGTTGAGTTGGATTTAACGAAATTCAACTCAACCCTTGTTTCCATGAACACTAATTCGAGTTCAACTCGAGTTGAACCCTGCATGGAAACACAGTAATAGTTCGTTAACCAACCTATGTGTGTATAAGTGAAATAATTGCTTACAAAATGTTCGGGGTTCCGTACCATAAGTGGAAGAGCTATACAGTTGTGTGATGTTCCCTGTTCTGTTTATTATGCACCGATATCTTTTCTATTCCTACCACAATGTCAACATACAATTTGAAATCTAAATATTTTGGTGGTCATAGAGACCGACATCGTTAGAGTTTTTATAACTTAATTTCTGTTTTATTTTTATTCGTGTGCGTTTCCTTTCAAACGTAAGTGGGTTTACAATTTTTTTTATTTACATTTGTTTAATAACCCTCATTATCGGTATATTATGTTGCAAGACTGTATGTATTTATAGCTATAGCTTTTATCCATATAATAATTTTGTGCATATTAACCCATTTATGCGCAAAACGAGAATTTTGTGCACGCAAGTTCAATGGTACGATTCGAATAGAAAATTGGAGTGATTTTCTTCCAAAATCGTATACAGGGGGTTTTTGGGGATACTCTTTCAGAATCTGGCACTTGTTTTGCATAAAATATTCAAAAACCTTATTATTTTTTGGGGTTTTTAAAAACTGCTGATTTTTCTTGGTCTTTTTTCTTTTCAAAGTTGATTATTTTGACGATGCTGCTATTGAATGATCATATAACCATTAGAAATCGCGGTCCGAATGTCTACACTTTCTCAAACCGTGGTTTTGAAAGTTTTTTTTTTGCTTCGGTTTTTGCAAAATGACCATTTTGTACAGCAATGTAATAAAAAACTTTGGATTTTTTTACACGAAAAGGATCAACTTTACAAAAAAAATTGTATAACAGAAAATCCTTAAAATTAGTAAAAGAACACGTGCGAATTTGTTCAGAATTTTTTAACCGACAAAAAAAAAAGGAGGAGGTTCTCAAGTCGACGCGCATATACAGGGTGTCCACAGGAAGTAGTGCGCCAAAATTAAGGGGATGGTAGCTTGGGTCATGACCTACCAGAATATCAAAATATGACTTTAGTGAAAACCTCAAGGTTTTCGAGATATTTGGGTTTCTATGAAAAATTAAATTTTCACTACCTTTTGTCAGATTATTGACTAGTAGGTGCATATAAAAAAACATGTTTTTTTTTTTTTTTTTTTTTTTTTTTTTTTTTTTTTTTTTTTTTTTTTTTTCTAAAATATTCTAGATAAATTGGCCTACCTGGTAGGCATGTCATTTTTTATTACTGACACATGACCGCCGCGAAAAAAATAATTACAATTTTTTTTTTTTTTTGCTGGTCGAAATTATTTGACTCTACTTTGACGTTCACTGGTAAAAAAAAATGTACTAGGCAGTGGTGGGAAAGCAATTCAAAAAATTGCTTAATTAATGCAGATTTCAGAAAGGTATAACATCACCCATTTTATTCATGAATAACAAGATTTTGCTATGTTCATTGCACAATGGGCATGCTTACCAGGTAGGGCAGCTTATCTAGAATATTTTAGCAAAAAACAAAATGATAACATGTCTAGATTATTGACTAGTAGATGCACATACTAGTCAATAATCTTACAAAAGGTAGTGAAAATTTAATTTTTCATAAAAACTCAAATATCTCGAAAACGGTGAGGTTTTCACTAAGGTCATGTTTTGATATTCTGGTAGGTCATGACCCAAGCTACCATCCCCTTAATTTCGGCGCACTACTTCCTGGACACTCTGTATATATACAGGGTGTTCAGATGTGGGAGGGAAATATTGCAGAGGGTGAAAGGTCAGACCGATACAAGCAGAAAATTGTATGGGTGGGGGGCGGGCATCTCGCACCGTTCGGCAGTTACAGAGTGATTCGTAAATCAGCATTTTGCCTTATATGGAAACCGCTCTTGTATTTTTATCTTTTTTTCTACGCATCACAGCGACCCCAAACCGATCTCAAAAAATCACTTTCCAAAAAGGTCAACACCACCCCCTATCCCCAACCCCTTGGCCACAATCCCCCCTGGAAGTTTATTCTTGTGGCTTTCCCTGTGAAAATTAGATTTTCATTTGAAGAAAAATTATGTGCACTGCGACAATATTCTTGCTTCTGCCATGTTCATAAAACGATAGAAAAGCACCGATTTTATCATCAACAAATTTTAGGCATAAGGGCTGCAACGGTCGTAAGGGTTGAAATGATGATGTAAAGATGTAAAAAAAAATAGAGAATTTTCCGTGATTTTCTTAGCGCTGCCAATAGTATGAAAGTTCTCGTATTAAACAACCCATAAAGAATTGGCTTAAGGTCGACTAAGAGCCAAATAAAATGAAGCTGTGGCAAAGTTGGTGAAAAATGTAGGAGAATTGCGTGATTTTCTTTCGAATAAAATGATGCGCAACATAACGTAATTTTTCACCAACCTTACCACAGCTTCATTTTATTAGGAAAATATAACATATATATTTAAAAATAAAAAATATAACAGTTAAATACTGTTTAAGGAGGTAATGCCGAAAAAATCGAACTTTATTGGTTAAATATAAAACTGTCTAAAAGAGGTTTTTTTTTTGTCGCTCTATAAAATAAGTAGCTTAAATACTAAGAATTTTTTCGAGATTTTTTCGGAACCTTCGGTGCATAAGTTCTACTCTATTCTCTACTATAATTAAGAGAATTCATCAGCCTCATTTCAGATTCTTCTAGAGTTAATGCTTATAATTGTTTAATTGTGTAAAAGATTTACGTTCTAAATGTCTTGTAATTATATACACACAGACTAATAAGAAAGCTTATTACGGGCAATACTCTGCTGCAAGTGCTTCTAACAGAATTTTAGGATATAGTTTTCAAGGCAATTACGATAGCAAGCACAGAAGCAAAAGTAATAGTTTTATAACTGATCACTTTTCGAAATCAATGTCATCATTATCGGGCGGTATAAATGGCGGTTCGCACACTTTAACAACTGAAAAGATCTCAACACAACAATCTTGGAGTTATCACATCCTACCATCTCTATACTCAGTTTATCAGAAGGTAGATGAAGCACGCTAGTGCTTTTCTTACTGTATAACCAGAAAAATAAAATGAGTTGTGTAGTTGGTCATGTTTTGCATGTTTCCTGGAATAAACTATAAACTTATTTTAAATATTTTTGAAATTAACTTCTGTGGGCAATTTTCGGTTACTGCGCAGGTGTTTGAAAAGTTTTTTTTTCTTTCCGTAAAGTTCTTTATTTTCAGATAAATAAGTGCATAATATTGCCTTTTCGCTATCTTCTGCATGTGTTCACTTTATTTTTCAAGTTATATGCTATTAAATAAGTTCAGCTTCACTTTTGTTTCGCATTTTCTACTTAATTTAAAAAAAATTAATTTGGTAAAACAAAAAGTTGATAATAGTTGTGATTTTTTGAAGTTTTGATTATTTCCAAGTATATTACAAAACTTTATCGTCAGTATGCTTTAAAGGACCTTATAAACGAGCATTTTTTAAACTTTATCCTTTTTTAAGTCTGCAGATAGTTTACATATACTTATATTGTACATAAACAGATAGACACAAAGAAAATTTCATACGCCTGTGAACGCCCGAGTTCAGTTATTAGTATGAAAGAAATCATTAAACTTGCCCGGCAAGAAACAATGATTCCGGAAAGACAACTTTCCACTAATCCCTGCAAAACTTGTTTTAAGCGTCCACGAATAATGGCTAAACTTTAGGCATTTGTTTCATTAAAACCCATCTTCTGTTCATTAATTAAATATCAGCAAGGACTAATGCGTTAATTTTCGTAGGTATCAGTAAGAAGTAAATTATTTCTTAAAAGACGAAAAGCTCAGTATCAAAACCAGGTATTTGTGATATTGTTCAAACTCTCCAAAAGTCGCATATAGTATATCGTATTATAATTAATACTTTTTCTACAGAATAGTGGTTTGAAACTTAGACAGAACTATTCAAGTTTTGATAAGTGCCTGCTCAGAAATAATATTCCTAGAAAAATCCACGTTAAGAGCTCGGCCCCATTTCATTTAACCAACTTTTAGATAGTTTCATACCATCTTTGCTCATTGAATAGTAGCTTCAAAATGCATTTTAAGTATGATTTAGTTATTCATAAAGTTGTTTTGAATTTTCAAAGGCTTTCAAGACAAGCTAAGAATTAAATAAATTTAGAAGAATATTAGAGTTAAGCAATTATTTTTTAGTTCACATTTTTAATAAAAGTTAAAGTATTTTAAATTTTAATGTCTTTTTGTGTTTCAACTTAAAAAAAAATCATTTAATTGCTTTCGTGCACTGGTTTTTGTCCAAATTAATACAGTGGTAGCACGTAAAAATTTTCTGTTAGGTATATTTGTTTAAACAAATTTGCGGTTGGCCTCATGCCTACACCAAAAAAAATTTTAACTTATTCTGTAGCCTGTGATTATTTACGATACGAAGAACTAAAATACGCAAGTTCTCTTCCTGATTATTTGTATTGTTGCAATTTTACACCATCTGCCTTCGCTTATGATTTGGCGAATTTGCCAACGAACGGACAGACAGACGGAATTAGGGACTTTTTGTTAGGAATATTACTCGTCTACCGAAGTAGACGAGCCCAAAAAAGATCGATGAGTGTTTCGATCCGAGAAGCCAAGCTGATCTCATCAGTATGGCGCTTGGCTTCTTTGCCATAGACACTCACAAAGGAGGGATCGAAAGCTAATCCCTATGGGCCATTCCACACGTGTATTCTCGCAGCAGTATTCAAACCGTTTTGACAACGCACAGTGGAGAGTCAGCGTTTCCACACGGGTATTCCTGCTGCTGATGTACATTGCTGTACGAACAAGAATTAACACTGTGTGTGTGCCGTATTATTTAAAAATCCATCAAATCAATCAATCAAAACAACCCGCCTGCTCATTTCGTTGTGTTAGTTCGTGAAAACACGATAAATAGATTCGATTTGTGATGCACATTTACTCTCCAAAGTTCAGCGCTTTTGTAGAGATTTCTCCTCGCGTCGCTTACTTCTCCCCTATAAAATCGATTTGAATACGCTGCGAGAATACACGTGTGGAATAGCCCTATATCTGCCCGATCGCAACTTCAAGTGTGAAGTATAAGCGAAGGCAAATTCTGTAACAGTACTCCCTCGTCAGAAACTCGAAGTTCCATCCGAGCAACTTCATGCGGCATTCAGGACGCCATGGCCAATGCTACGATGGATGCAGCGACGGCATGGCTGCAGCCGCGATAGACGCACGCGAAATACAACTGCCACAACGTCACTGCGGCAGTGAAAAACGCGGCCATTGTGGCAGAGGACAAGAGCGCGGGAGGCGCACGCGGGTACGAAATACAACTGCCACAATGTGAAAAACGCGGCCGTTGTGGCAGAGGAGAACCGCGGCTGCATCAACGATCGGCTGCCGAAGATGGCTGCACGATCGCCATCATTGACGCCCTGGACGCTAGAGGGATTGTGGGGTTGCCCCCGGTTAGGAGGGCTCCGGGAACCCCACACCTGGCACCAGCGTTACAATTTTGCCCGCCGAGCTGCTGGCCGGCAAAATTACACCATCTGCCTTCGCTTATGATTTGGCGAATTTGCCAACGAACGGACAGACGGACGGACTTAGGGACATTTTTTTAGGAATATTACTCGTCCACCGAAGTATACGAGCCCAAAAAAGGTCGATGAGTGTTTCGATCCGAGAAGCCAAGCTGATCTCATCAGTATGGCGCTTGGCTTCTCTGCCATAGATACTCACAAAGGAGGGATCGAAAGCTAATCCCTATATCTGCCCGATCGCAACTTCAAGTGTGAAGTATAAGCGAAGGGAAATTCTGTAACAGTGACAAAAATTTTGTCTCCGGCGCAAGAACGAAAAATTTGAATAGATTTAGGGCGCCAGAAATATCAAAACGCTTGTGAAATTCAACGTTCGCTGACCAGAGATGACCATATCAATATTTCGACTGAGACAGTCCGCAGGACCTTACGCCGCGCTGGGTTGAGAGGTAGAGCGAAAGTGAAAAAGCCGCTGCTCACGAAAAGGCATCAAAAATTGCGACTCAATTTTGCTAAAACCTATGCCCATTGGACTTCAGAAGACTGGGCGAAAGTGATATGGTCCGATGAGACAAAAATAAACAGGCTCGGCTCGGATGGACGACAATGGGTATGGAGAACACCAGGGGAAAAACTTCAGCCACAACATGTACAACCGACATTGAAATTTGGTGGAGGATCCATCATGGTGTGGGGTTGTATGATGGCTCAAGGCACTTGATACCTGGCAGAATGACGGCAGCATCATATATTGATATTTTGGATGTAGAACTTTTTGCTTCAATGACCAAATTTGAAGTTCGCGCTTCGGACATCGTCTTTCAACAAGACAATGATCCGAAGCACAATGCGAGGATTACAAAAAAATGGCTTGAAAAGAAAAATTTGGTAACCCTTATATGGCCACCACAATCGCCTGATCTTAACCCCATAGAACACCTATGGGGTGTCTTAAAAAGATCAGTTACTGGGGTTTCAGGGGGTGTAAATGAATTGTGGGAAAAGGTGCAATTTTCTTGGAATGAAATTTCTCCTGAAATTTGTAAAACTCTTGTAGAAAGTATGCCAAGACGTATACAAGCGGTCATTGAAGCAAAAGGTGCTTACACAAAATATTAGCCATAGAATATTGAGAATAAAGTTTGACTCATAAAAGTGATCACGTTCATTAGCATTATAATTTATAGTATTATTTTGTAAAAATTAATAATGAATAAAAGATTTTTGGTTCAAAACATTGTGTGTCTGTGTAACATACAAAAGAGCACATAAAATTTATTCCTCATGCAACTCTTATAAAAGAATTTACCATTTTTTGTGTTCTTTAGAAAAAGCGTGATCAGTTCTGTGAGTCACTGTAGTTTTTGACTAAAGAAGATTTAACGCCAACACAAATCAAAGAAAGTATGGAAGCTGTTTACGGTGACTCGCGTCCATCATTTTCAACAATTAAAAACTGGTCTAAGCTATTTCGCTGGGGAAGGGAATCATTAGAAGATGTCCCACGTGGGAGAGGTCCTGTGAAAAAATGACGCTTAAAAACAAAAGAAATTGCAGCACAGACTGGCATTTCCAAAAGAAGTGTTCTAAGAATCCTACATGAGTATTTAAGTATGGCAAAAATTAGTGCAAGGTCAGTGCCTCGAACTCTTAGCGCAGTGCAAAAGCAGCGGCGAGTAGAATATTGTAAGCAATTTTTGAAGCTTTACCGTGAGGAGCAAGAAGAAATAATTCAATAACTTGTGACGAGAGATGAAACTATGGGCCTCTACTATGATCAAACACTCAAAAGAGATTCAGAGAAAGATTCAAGGGATGCTACTCGGAAAAGAGAACCGGTGCCAAAAAAAGCAAAGGTCACTCAAAGCAGAAAAAAAGTGATGGTTACAATTTTTTGGGACTGCTTTTTGCGTTTTTTAGGAATTCTTTTGATTGAATGCCGTTAGCGCGCATATTACTTTGACTTATTAAGGCAGTTGCGTCAAAAGCTTGCTTTATGGCAATGCTCCACACTGCTTCACTTTCCAAGGCTACTGTTCGCGATTTTGGCTTTATAGAAATACATTCTGCAAAGTGTGTGGAAATAAGGGAAGAATATAATGAAAAATAAAAACCATTTTTTTTTTGTTTGTTTTTCTATTTATGACATTTCCTTCTATGTTAGGCTAAGAAATCATAGACCGCCACCCTCCCCCCGCTACGTTTATAACTTTTAAAAACATAAATCTGCCACCGGACACCCTTTAGGTTCCTGATTAGCATTGAAATGTAAATATTATGCTTAGAACTTTTGAATACATATTAACTGTCCCAGGGGAAAATCAAGCAGACGAATAAAAGTCTAAGGAATAAATAGAACGCAAAATTGTTGCTCTTTGTCAATCTTCTAAACCAAAATAGGATTGTTATGTGGACCGCATACTATATTGTACGGTATAACATGCATATTTCATTAAAAGCTTAAAATTGCAATCTACTGCTACTTTTAAAACAATTACGTTACCTAAAGTCAATGTGTCCAATACTATTGATATTGTTTAAGCTCACTTCATCTTATTATTATATAGTTTTTTCTGTGTGTCGTTAAAATTGTCTCATTTCACCTATTGGTCAATTTACACACCAATTTTATTTCAAACTGCACAATAGAATAATTTTATAAAATGTTATGTTCACTTCGCTTTCTTGTGAGTTATTACATACGTATATATTTTGTAAGTGTTGTATTCTTTTAAAATTTGTGTGCCATGAATCATCCATTTTGCTGGTACATTTTTCTTCAGTCGGAAATCACCTAATTAATTTCTCGGTGTTTGCCATAAAATCTAAATAACAAAAGTTTTTTTTTTCCAATACTCAAAAAGGTTGAAGTAATGCCTTGGATTAGCAGCAAGCATAATATGGGATTTGCTTTCAACCGGAGCACTTGGAAGGGCATCCATCGATGTGCTGAACACTTTTGTTCATATGATGATTATAACTGGGATTGGTCCTTACAGCATGTTTCTCAGCAATGCTTGAGACATAAACTGCATGCAATGATTGTGAAAGGCCCGCGAGTGTTTCATATTGGAGAATGGTATGATATTACAGTCTTATTAAAAAACACACACAAGTAAACAACTTTTTTTACGATTCTGAAACCAGAAGTTATTGTTTATAATACTTTTATTACTACAATTTCACCAATCCACTTTTAAAACCTGTAATATTTACAAGATCTTACAGGCGGAGAGTTGAATATTAATAAATGCTGCTTAAGGGATCATATACTTTTTTTCAGTCTAAAAATTAGTGTTTGGTTTTTTCTTTGCTTTTGCTATAAAAATTAGCTATACGACTGTGAAGGTCAAATTTAAAATTCTAATTTTATTTTATATTTTTAGGAAATCTCCTACCTCTCCTCGCTCTAGGCTCTTGCAAAGTTTGGCTAAAAAAGGTCTCTAACCCTTCTGTCAATAACTGAGTACCTAACTCGGGTACTCATTTGAATAATTGTCTAAGTTGTTTAATGAACAATTTTTTTGCCTCGTGCAACAATTATTTAGTGCCTAGGCTGACGTTTTTACATTATTATTGTCTAATATACTATATATATATAGATAATTATGTTTTAAAATGGAAGTTGAAGTTAGCTAAGCGATTGTTCAAAACCATACTACTCGTGCTATAATGACACAATCAGTAAGATAATTTATAACAAAATCTTCAGAATAGCTTAAGGCTTTTTTATATTATATATAACATTAAGAAAACCTGGATGGTTAAGGAACAAATTGAAAAGTCTGTTTATTGACAGAAGGGTTAACATTTTTGTTATTTTGTAGTCTCTAACATGTGAGAATTTGAAGTTTTTGAAAACAAATTTGTGAACTTTATTTTTACTAGAAATTGTCGCCCCCTGTCGTAAAAAAAAAAAAAAAGAATTGCTGGAAATATTATTGTTAGATATGATACCGTCAGTCAGTCGAATATTTTTAGCTCTTAGGAGTAACTGTTATCCAAGTTTACAAATTGTTGAAATTTTCACCATTTCATTTGTAAACGCTCGTTAAAAGAGCTATTCGGATTTTAATAAATACTGATAGGCAAAATTGTTCAAGTTTACGGTAGGTACCAATCGTTTAATGTTTTCTAATGGGTACAGCATTCCTAATATTCTAAGAGCTAGCAACGTCGAATATAACATTAAGATTTCAGCTTTGTTAAAATTACTTAAAAATTATTTTTTATTCATTTACATATAAATCAGAGACCGGCAGGTTGTTAACAACGGTGAAACAATCTGACAGTACTGTATTAATCTCACTATTGGTTCACGAAAAGCAATGATATAAATAACAGTTGTGCTCTTATCAAATAATTTTGCATTTGTTTTATCTGTATTGCCGGTATTCGTACAAGTAACCTGCAGCCAGGTTATAAAAAAATAAGCCTTGCTTAAATCAGCTGATGAAAAGGTTGCTAACTCTCGAACTATTATCATCTTTCATAATTATTATATACGCCTAGTGCCCGTCTTACGTCATTAATTCGTTCCAAAAAAACGCGACGTCCTTAGAGTCATCAAGCTATATTGAATTTCTAACACATTTGTATATACAGTGTAAACTATGAATTTTGTTTCGTTAAATAGAGGTTTCTATAGAATATGCAGAAAACTACAGAATTTTACAAATGAAAAACTGAAGAAAGTGTATGCTCCCTTAAACTATCTGTCACCGATATTTTCATACTGTTCATTAAAATTGCATAAAATTAGTCAATTATATTTTATAAATAGCTTTAAGCATTAAAATGGGATCAGCTAAATTTCACTTTCCTTTTCAGTGGCGTACATCACAAGAAAAAGAATTGTGAATCTAATCAAGTCATTTCGAAAGTACAGCAAGTTTTGAAGATCGCACGAAATTCTGGGCAAATGTTCCCGAAGAGCATAACATTAACTGTGGCTAGCTTAATCAAAAAGACTAAACTTCGAAAGGGGAATGGCGGTTGGGGAGACAGAAGGGATCATACCCTATGTTTGAACATGACCCTAACAACTAGGTAATTTTGATTGGCTGTTAAAAAACGCAAATTGCGCAATACGTAATTTACCATAGATTAACAGACATTTTGAATGTTAGCCTATAAGACTTTTTTATTACAAATAGTCGATTAGGCAATGTAAGTAATTTAAATTCAACGGAGGAAAAAACAAAATTAAGGTAGATAAGCAATGCCATCACTTCCATTGTGTACATTTTTGTACAAGCAAAGGCTCCTCGCTTATTGCTTGGTGTGAAACCCGTTTTATTTATAGGTTTAATTGTAATTAATCAACATATTATCGAATTCTGTTTTTTTATTGTACTTTGAAATTGCAATATTCTCATTTTTCGTATGTGAAACATTTTTGTATTAAGGATACGACAGAACAATGCATTGGCCAATCTCAAGTATTCTGCCAATGTTGGAATAAATCTGTATATTGTCGATAATTATTGATATTAGATTTCATGACTGAATCGGTATTCTGAAAGGATAGGATTAGATACATATATAATGAATTAAAGCCAGAACTAAAAGATTTAGTTCTTGTTAGCAAATTGGGACTGTGAGTAGACAACTACATAATTGAAGGATATTTCCTTTCGTACTAACAATAAGTGTACAAGCACCGACAAGGCAAGGGAAGCTGTTTTTATCTAACCCTTTCAGTACGTCACAGTTGGCCACGGTTATATATTCCCTAAGTGGTTGCACAGAGCTTTCCATGAATGCGACTATGGGCGGCGATCTTACTCACAGAGTTTTCCTTGAATGCTGACCATAGGCGGCGCTAGGTCCGAAAGGGTTAAACTACATTCTATTTGCGAGCATAGCTGATCTATTTAATAGATTTTCTTTATGTATACATTTTTGCAAGTATTTGCAACCAACTATACAAGAAGACCAATTAGACCAAGAAACTACTTAAGTTGCAATAACGTTAAAAACTGCACGCATTTACCACTTATAATTGACGAAAATGCTTTACGTTTATTCATCATTTTCTATGAATTTCTTGTGCTCATGACCAAATTATGTTTTACTTTAAGCAAAACAGAAACATAAATAAGCCTTAAAAATGTATCAAGTCCCATGTCTTCGACCATGTAATATTTGAACATCTTTTACCAATTAAAAATATTTTCGGGTACACGTTACTGGATAAATTGAAAGACTACTATGATTAAATTTGAATTCCATAATTTTAACTTAACTTATCTTTTCTCTAATAATAAGCTTTACAAAAAGCATGTGGTATCGAATAAAAGAAAGCAGTGCAATCCGCCTAGAATAAAACGAAACGTACTCACAGTCTAGAAGCCAAATCCGTACCTAAATTCGAACTCAAACAAATTATCAAATCATACTTTAATAGTAGAATCATAGCTCATACTAAGAGCATAAAAATGTATTTTACCCAGTTTTATTGCATTTCTTAAGTTAAGACACGTCCAATCCCCAGTACCCTATTGGATTCTTTAGTTTTAGGAAATAATTAGGCCAAAGAACCTTAGCAAAAGCAATTCAATTAAATTACTTTTGGTACGAATCTCGAAAGCTCTTAAAGCAAATACCAAGGTACTTTTCCTATGCTTGCAATAAAATTGGTTTAACGCACATAACTGTAAACAGAAGAAAACGTTTCTGTAGGTGTAATCATAAAAGGCTTTATATGATAAAGAAACATCCATTCACCTAATGTGATGGTTAATATAAGACTAGTCCACGAGTAAAACATTTTAAACAAAAACTAAGTATTCATTGGAGGTAATGAATTAACCTAAGGGTGTAAAACAAAACCAAATCCTAAACGTGTGCTATAAACATAAAACATTTATATATACGTATTTTATTGTAAAATTACTCTGCGAGGCAAGAGTAATATACCTGTATATTTGGTTCAGTTATTTTTGTAAATTTCATAAGTTCTAGTCACAAATCAGTCTACTGTATTCATTTCTATAAATAAAAAATATTTACAAATTGTTTTTTTTATTCAATCGATTTTTTAGGATTACATCAACAAAGTAAAAAACTAAAAAAATTTGAACTGCCTCCAAAATCATAAAATAATTATTTGCAAATCCTCAGTTTCTATTTATAATATTGAATCATTCTAATTCACATGAAAATAAAACGGTTCATCGGTGATTTAATTATCTACTTTTTCTTAACCCTTTCGCTGCCACAGTGGTACCATGGGGTCGGCGCTCGTTTTTCATTTGGGCCATAGTGATCGCCGGTGACCACCATGAGTTTGTATTCAAATATTTGTATATACCAGGGTTCGGAGAACTGGAAAAATTAAATTCGTTCGCGAACGAATTATAAAGAATTTTATTTTCAATTCGCTCGCGAATTTTATAAAATGAGATTTATTTTTTAAAGTTTTATTTGGGAATTGAAAAATAATTTTCGCTCGCGAATAATTCGTAAAAGAATCGTTCGCGAATCAAATTTAATACCATATTAAAAATAACAAGTAATCAACAAAATTAAATTAAAAAAACTGGTCATAATGATTATTATGGTTAATTAATATACTTATCTATCTATGGTCACGCCATAACTTGAGAACGATTTTACCGATTTCATTCATTTTGTTTTTTAAGTTTTCTAATACTTTGTAGAAGGTTCTTACGGAAAGAAATGTTAAGAAAATTGCGCAAAAATTAGATTGGATAATTTCAGAAAACTTTTTTGACAGTTCGCGCGTTCTCGATTTCAACAGATTTTAATAAAAATTAGTACAATTATTGTTTTGAGGTCACTGATTTTGAATGTTATCAAAATTTACAAATCCAAGATGGCGGACCCAATATGGCGACCAAAATTTCAAGATTTCAATGGATTTTAAGGAAATAAGTACAGCGATAATTTTGAGGGCACCAATTCTGATAATTATCAAAATTTACAAATCCAAGATGGCTTACCCAATATGGCGACCAAGATTTCTCAATTCCAACGGCTTTTAATGAAAATTAGTACAATGATTGTTTTTGAGTCACTGATTTTGAATATTATCAAAATTCCCGAATCTAGGATGGCGTATCCAACATGGTGACTAAAATATAGATGGCGGATTCAACACGACGACCAAAATGTCTCGATTTGGACGGATTTTAATGAAAATTGGTATTATGATTATTATTATTTATTATTCTGAGGCCACTAATTTCGAATATTATTAAAATTTGTAAATCCAAGATGGGAGACCATAATGTATTGATTTCAACAGATTTTGATGAAAATTAATACAAAGTTTATTCTGATACCACTAATTTTAAATATTATCAAAATTTCTAAATCCAAATGGCGGATCCAATATGGTGATGAAAATTTCTCGACTTCAACAGATTTTCATGAAAATTAGTACGATTTTTTGGGGCTACTCATTTTGATCATTATCGAATTATCAAAGTTTCTAGATCCAAGATGGCGGACCCAATATATATAAAAAAAAATTCTCGATTTCAACGGGTTTGAATGAAATTTGGTACAATAATTGTGTTAATGCCCCTAATTTTAAATATGTATTATCAAGATTTGGATATTCAAGATGGCGGATCGGTAAAGGGGTTTTCGGGTAGAATCAATTTCTAGGATATAACAAACTAGAACATTTGAGAAGTCTTTAATTAGTAAGTATTTACCCAACGCTGGGTGAAACCGAGTAACTCAGCTAGTGTCTATTATAAATTAAAGAATGACTAGAAAGGTTCAATACATATTTTGGTTTAGTTATATGATGAAAATATTATTTATTAAACACTTCTATCACTCGCCTCAATCGTCGATTGTTCGTTTTCATCATTTAAATTCACTTTATTTACGGTAGCATAATGTCTTTTTATATTCCCCGTAAAATATCCTTTCAATATTTATCTACACTCTAAAAACGTCGATAATTTAGAATTCTCATCATAAATAAAGTATTTAGAACTATCGAAAACAATTTGGCGACCCATAATCGCTGCTTTTACTTTTAACCATTAACTGAGCGCATTCACCACGAACTCAAGTCATAGAATGCAAAAGAATCGTTCGTTTCGTTTCTATTTCACTCTCGAGAGAAAATTTGAATTCTCGGCAGCAATATTCTTGCACTGTCGCGGTAACACAGCCTTACTTTGGAAATAAGTTTCAATATTTCCAAACGTTTAAATCTATTAATTTCGCACCGCGGAGATATTATTCCGTAATTCCGTAAATTCTTTGAGGGTGAAAGTACTGTCTGTATCTAAATAACATGTAATTAAAAAAAAAAAAAAACAATAAATGGCCCACCATATGCAGGGTGGCCTGCAAATACCACATCAAGTACTACGTATACATGCGGGGATTCAATTCAGTTAAATGTTATGTAGACGCATGTCGAATCCAAACGAGATCGACTCGATCTGATCCGACTTCTCAACCTGGATCGAATCGAAATTATCGCATGTCGAAGCGGATCGAGGGATCGAAAGATCGAAATAGCTTTAACAGCTCAGTTTTTAAAGTTCTTTGAGGTTTTGTGGTGACAGCCAAAAATAAAAACCGAAGTGAACTACTGTGTAGTGACTCGCAAAGGTAATAAGTCGACGCAAGAAGTAATCTGTGATTTAATTTATTAATTTATTCTTTATTTTCAGGCAATGAGTAAGAGAAATTTGTGGGGACATGAGGAGACCCTTGCTCTCCTCGATATTCACATATTTGCAGGTTATTTTATCTTATATCTCGATCCCTCAAACCTCCATATATACGTAGTAAAGCTCAAGGAGAAGATTGAGAGTAAAGGCCCAATTACAATGCCCGGATCTGAACGGATAGAAATGTCCAAGTATGCAGTGAAACGGATAGGAAAAAGCACCGATTACAATGACGTATCTGTTCGGATTAAATCGTCAAAGTAGTTTCTTTAAATCTCAAAAGTGCGAAAAGTAGAAATGCATATAAATCGGAAAAGAAAAGCATTTTCAATATTTCTAATGCTATGTAAAACTTAAAAAATTGAAAATAGATGAAAAAACCGGTGGTGGCAGTTCTTCTGTTTGACACTTCAATCCATCAATCCGTCGATTTCTACACAAAACGAAATTTACTGCGTGTAGTTCCGATTGAATGCGCTCGTATCCGTTCAATGTAATCACTGAGGTAGAAAACGTATGGTGGGAAAACCAATTTGATATTTCAACCCGGTTCTCTTGCGCTCAGATCCGGTCATTGTAATTGGGCCTTTATTTGTTTGTTTATTCGCAATGAGACATACAATGTCTATTAATTACAAATGTAAAATACAAAAAGAAAGCAAGTACATAAGTAAAGAAGAATATAATAAATTAATAACAAAAAAAACATTACCCTAAGTTTTAAAGAAATTCGTAAGCCGATTCTTCAATTGCGAAGTAGATAAATTAAAGTCGATAATGTCACGATGCAAGTTAAATAATCTTGAAATGAGTGTAGTTGGTTCATGTAAACCATAGTTGGTTCGATGGTGGGGTACATGAAGAAGACTGCAACATCTGAGGCCGGGACGAGGAACAGATATACTCAACAAAGATAATAATTGCGGACTATCACATTCACCAGAGAAAACTTTAAATCCAAAGACAATTATGGAAACCGTACGCCTATCATGCAGTGTCGCCATTGAAATCAGTTTTAAGCGATCTCTATATGGGGGTAGGAATAGGGGATTAACCCAAGGAAGACCCCCAAGGGCGAATCGTAGAAATCGCTTTTGAACAGCCTCAATTCGATCGGAATGAAACTTATAAGATGGTGACCAAACCGGACTAGCATATTCTAATACAGGTACAACAAACGTAATGAATAAAAGTTTTGTAACGTACGGATCATTGAATTCCTTAGACCATCTCTTGATGAAGCCCAACAATGAATTTGCCTTATTAATAATAATATTAATGTGATCGTCAAAAGTAAAATTAGGGCCTTAATTGTTCCGAAAACGGTACACGTCACCGATGACCTTGACTTTTAACCAGTTAACTGTGATTGACGAGTATGCTCGTCATGCGTATAAATCAGTGACCATTGGCTATTTAAATTGCTATTCTTGAGAAAAACAAAACATATTCTCAAATTTAAAGATGTTTAGAATATTTTGAGGCTATGCCGGAATAAAACAAACAAGTAGAAAATATAAACAGTTTGAGATGATCTCATGCGTCCCGGTATGCACTGGTTGAAAAAGTTTACCAGTTCGCATAATGAATTTATTTATGTGCGATGATAATGTTTTTTTAGATGTTAACCAAAAAATATGAAACTACAAGAACTCTTGTCAGTCTGTAAATAATTTAGATTTTATAAAAGAATTGGAAGCTGTCGGGCAGAGAAAGGGGCTAATTGCATGAATGTCAACAAAAAACCATTCCAAATACAAAGCACATGAACTGAGAGGCACAAAATTTTCTTGGAAATTGTCTCCCTCGGTTTAGTGTTCCAAGAATTCAATCAATTTGTTTACCAAAAATAAGCAAACGATACTGACTATCCCACGATTCATTCAAAAATTCATAGAATTATCACGATCTGAGGAGAGGTTTTTGTGCATGGCATTATCTTACCAGCGCAACTTATTCTGTGATTGACGAATATACTCGTCATGGCTCGATGAGGGCGCCACAGTAACTGGTTAAATATGTCATTTTTGAGGTTATTCTTTTATTTATTTATTTCAGTCTATCAATATCGCGCAATATCCGCCTATTTGTAAACATGCTGTTTATAGTTCATTCCGTGAATAATGTTTGTGTGAATGTCTTATTAAACTATTCGCAAAACATTAAAATACGTATAGTACATACATATATTCGACGAAGGCGACAACGAGCAAATTTTTAAATTGTTCAGAAGAAAAAAACACTATTTCTATTTATAGTTTCCGCGTCCAACATATATTACGTATTATTGCTCAGAATAACGGACCTCATCAAATATCTCAAGGTCATCGGTGACGAGTCCGCTTTCGGAACAATTTCCAAAATTAGACCTTAGAGAAAGTTTTACCGTTTTCAAAATACTACTGTGATCAAAAAATAGTAAGACTCGATTATCGCGGTGTGGTGCATTATGAATTCCTTCCACCGCGCCAAACTGTTAACAATGAATTTTATTTGCGGGTTATGCGTCGTTTGCGTGAAGCTATTCGCCAGAAGCGGTCAGGATTATGCGCAGATTACTTTTGGTTCATCACGATAATGCACCTTCTTACACTTTTTTTTTTTTTTGTAAAATGTATTCATGTGTCTTTTTTTCGTAAAAAAATTACTAAAAGTAATTCTCCAAAAAATTCTTGTTGTTCTTCCATGATGGACAAAAAATGTACTAGGCTAGTACTGTACCTATATTGTATTAATAAATTACCTGGAGATTTCAGGAAGGTAAAATAAGAGAACAGTAAAACGGTTTCCTGTCCTCTTAAAACCAGCAGCCCGCAATTACTTTGTATATGAGATATGCCAAGCTTGATTCGCACCGAAATTAAAAGTTGACAAACCCGAGCTGCAGCGACAGCACCAAGCTACAGCGAAAATGTCTGTTTGAGCCTTAAGTCCTTGCCACGTATTGTGAAAATCTTACTACGCTTTATAATATTAGCACGTTCAACCTGGCGTGTACCACCGATGGCTCACAGGCGAATGGTTCATTTGGCGGCGTGTACCACCGGGGCTCACATCACATCACGTTTTTTTTTATTGAAAAATTGAAGAGCTTATTTTTACAGGTAGGCTATAATAGACTTAATGTATTTACATATTTATTTGTTTTTATGGATTTTTTAAAAACATTTTGTGCAAGGCAAAATACGATTTGTATTGCCGCCTGATGAAGTGAAGTATAAAAAACTGAGCCGGGTTGAACTTGTTAAAAACCAGTATAATTTTTAAAATTTATCGTACGCAGTTACAATTTATACCTTAGCGTCAACTAGTGACACCTTTCAGGGAATTCATTCATCGGAGTCATTTTTTTTGCCGAAATGGCGCTGCCAGCAGCACAGAGAACGCTTAAGGCTGAGTGACATTAGATACATTTGCCGGTTCCGGTTGTTACGGGTTTGTTTCATTCAATGGTTTAGGATTGTGACTTGGGACAGTTGCTCGCACGTGAATTTCTTCATCGCTCGCAAAAATAGTTGATTTTAGCAATGGCAGACGAATTTTATGGTGAGTAAATATAACAAAATTCTAGATTGGGTGCAAGCTGAGAAAATGCGATGGAAATTGAAACGTTTGGCTGACCAGAAAGCCCCTGGAAGAGTGGCGTCCTGTCAGTTCCCAAGCGCGATGTGTGTAGTAATGGCTACTCACCGATGCGGGTTATGTTTACCTCAATGAGAATTTTAAGAAATATTTCCCGATTTTAGGTGTTACCTTGAAAGGAAAAGACAGCTCTGTGGAATGGGACGTCCTGTCCAATGATGAGGACTACCCACGAGGGCAGAAGTTGATTATCAAACAAATTCTGCTTGGCGCGGAAGCAAAGGAGGACGAGTTTAATGTTGTGGAGGTGAGGTGCACTTTTTTTTTATAAATCTTATTCTTCCCGCGGAAGATTTTACACAATTGTGACTTTTTCTATCTTACGTAACGTGTTTAATTAACTAGCAATTATTCTATTCGAATATAAAAATTCCCACCATCTTGTATGTATTTGTACGGGTAGGTTAGCTAAGTTCTCTAATTGTATGCTTTGGTTTTGATTCTTGGAAAACTTCTGTCGGAGCATCTGTTAACTAAGATTCTGCTTTTTAAATCCTCTTAAATGCGAGTTTCTTGTTTATAAATTTTTGCTTAAATTGCCTTTGCAAGTACATTCTTCTAGGGGTCTAGAATGACTGAAACTTGCCTAAGAAAATATAAGCGGGATGCCGCTGGAACTAAAGCTAGTGTTTCATGCATAAATTATTATCTTAGCGTAGTTCCACACAAATATCCATTAGGAAGCACAGCTTTAAATTATCAGTAGATTAAAGTCCTTCGCAATTGTAGTATTCCATCCCATTCCGTGTATTTTTTCTTGGATTATTTTTGGATAACCATTGCGAGATGAACCAAAGCTGAAAAGCTGTCGAACCGCGTTATGAATTGCTCCCTCATTCAACCTATTTGGTTTCCTTGTCAGTTTTAATAAGATATTTTGTTTACATTACATTATGTAGGTATGTACTTGGAATTTTTTAAATCGGATAATGGAAAAAAATCAACATCGGATCAGTCGTTTCCCAGTTATCGCGCTAACCAAAGTAGTAATTCCGAGAGAACGAGATTGGAACTTTGACATTGTTTACGTGCTATCCCTCTTTTTTTCCGCTACTTGAGCTTCGATTTTGGGTTCGTCAACAATATTGAAATATTTTTTCTTTATATTCTAAAATTTTGGACCCGTTGCAGAGCTAATTTTTAGATTTTTTTAAAACGAAATAAACATGTTTTTTTTTATATTCTAAAATCAGAATCATTCTGCATCCAAATTGAAATATGTATGCTAAAAAACCCAAAAATCGATGCAATATGAATTACATACACATAATAATAAACATAAAATGTAAAAAGTGTTTGTTATATCATTGCGCAAATCAAAATTAAATCAGCTAGAAATTACCTTGCTCAAATTCATCGGTTCGAATATTTCTTTCAGAAAAAGAAACCATCGCCCAGGCAATCGTTCGTAATGTTTAGGAAAAAAAGTATAAGAATGAGAGCCATCAAGCTTTCGATTGTAACCGAATTTTTTACTTTAACGCTCCTACCAGCCAATTATTTTGTACACAAAAGGTCTTCTGTGACCTTAGAACATTTTTATGTTTGGGTATAAATAATTGATTATTTAAAAACAAAAATATCTAAACAATTTGTTGAAGCTAAATGATAGCTTATATTGTAAAAACAAATTAATTAAAAATTAAGTTCAGAATTGGAAGTAACATTCAGTTTTTAGATTTTGCAAAAATGCAGGTAGATTTTTGAACGAGCCGCCGCGCCAAAAATATGCATGGTGCTCGAGAAAGATTGTCAGCGGCGGTGTTTACGTCTCACTGCAACCCAGTTGCTTTGACGGTGTTTATTAAAAAAAAACTTTCCCTCTAGAGCGCCTAGTCGCTCGTAATACGTCAGTGGCATTTTATGCAGAGCGACCATAGTCTTTTTGTTTGGATTCACGAATTTATTCAATGTTTTGCATCCAACCACCAACCCGTCGATGTACTTTTATTTTCTAAGATGGAATTGGGTATTTTTATACTTTGTAAAAGAAGTGAATTCAACACAAGCGAAGTCTTTATTTAAAAAAAAATACTTTATTTTTTAATGAAAAAATTCATATAAACACTGTAAAGCAAGCTGTGTGCCAAATGCGTCTTAATTCAGCTAACTTCCATTTAAGTGTCGTTAAAAATAAAATAAAACACTATTTTTTGGAAATCTTCGTTCACAAAATAAATGTGGTTTATTTTAAGATTTGGCATACAAAAGTAAATCATTTGAACATATAAAAAAAATGTCACGAGAAAAAAATGTCAATTAAGCCATTTTGTTTTTTTTCCGTACGCAGAATAACTCGTGATATGCTTATCTGAAATCAAAAAACAAAATTTCTTCTCTTAGTAGATGCATATGGCTTGTACTTGAACGAAGAGTTTTAGAAAAAAATGATATTTCAATTTTTGACATCGATCTTAAAATCGTAATCAGCCAGTAACAACCCTCAGTGCAAATTTTTGCTCACATCCATGTGATTTTAATTCTTTCGTCCGCCATCTTGGATCCGCCATTTTTATGTTGAATCTGACCTCAGATTCGCAATCAGCGACCCCGAAAACTCCCTGGAACTATTTTATGCTTAAACCCGCCATTTTGAATTTCTTAAATTTGACCTCAGATTCGCAATCAGCGAACTCAAAAACCTCCCTGTATAAGTTTCTAAATAAATCCAGTAAGAACTTCTTTTTTAATAGTCATAATATTAGGTCTGTCTGGTTACTATAAAGTTTTTACTCGCGGGTAAAATTTTTAGCAGAAAGTGTCTGTTAACCTCACGGAGGAGAAAAACTGAGCTCTTGACCGCACTTTTCCTCTTACACAATTTTACCAGATTTTACCCACGCTGCGGAGACCGAGTAAATTTGGGTAAAATCACCGATTGCTTGTCACTGTGTAATCTGTCATTTGTGTGTTTCAATTTTGTGTTGCGATTCAGATAGAAGAAGTTATTGAAAAATTGATTAAATAAATAAAAAACATATTTCAAAATCTTCAAAAATATTAAATTAATCCATAAGTTTCCCTCTAACATCTTGGTCACGTTTGACAATTTACATACACAAGTAAGATTTACCCAATTTTTACTTGAAGTCGTCTGGTAACTTTTGATGTTTATCCCCACTACCATATGAAACTTTTTACCAGATTTTTACTCAAGAAATTTTTACAGGGTCCATTGACGCGATATTATTGATTTTCCCCCAAATTTTTCATTGGTTTCGAGCAATAATTAATGATTTCCTAAAAAAAAAAATTTGAAAAAACCGATTTTTCTTAAAAAAAGCGAACATAACCTCTGTAGTTCCAATTTTAATTAAAAATCATTATCATATTCTGAAAGTTCATGAAACTTTATATCAGTATTGACCAATTCAGAATTTTTATGTCAAGGTTTCAGTAGAATTTTGGGCGGCTGAAAAAACTTATGAAAATGCGTCCTTTGGGCCTTAACGGGTTAGTACAGTTGGGAAATTTTCGAGTTACCTTACTCACCTTACTTCACTACATTTGAGTCTCCCACATGCAAGACAAATTGATGTACAATTAAAAACCGCAACTCAAAAATTTTGACAATTAATCGTTTCTATGAAAACTTAGAATCGGGATCTCAATACGCAAAAAAAAAATCAGCTGCTTTCCGTGTAGTATGAAAAGTTTCCTGTGTAATCTATACACTTTGCTGGCTTTAGACACCTCTCGCACATACCCTAAAAGCAAATTTTTGACCAATGTACACCATAAAAGCAAATTTTTGACAAATGAAGGCGGCTCAATTCCAAATTGAATGTAGTGTAGCAATAGCAGATTGAAATCGGTAAACACTTTCTCAGTATATCGGACCCGTCAATTAAAAAAATTCAATTTTGATTAGTGTCGAGCTAATTATCTTTTGCATACAGCTATAATTTCAACGCTCATAACAAGACAAAAAAAGTAGCCAAACAATTTTTTTCGTCACCAGATGTTTATTTCCCTGAGAAAGTTAAAACCATTATCAGAGCAAGATAAAGCATAGTAAAACAATAAAAATCTGCCCCCAATAGTAACCTATATTGTTGCATGCACCATCATGTATGGCAGGTGACGTAATCAATATATTTTTCGTCTCGAAATTGCTGCGTCCTTGAGATATATAAAAAAAATTGGCCAAGACCAACAGTTTTTTAAAGCTCGTATATTTTATTATAAAAAAAAATATGAAAAAGTAAACCCAAATGGAAGTGTAAGGAGACATTCTCGCTTTGTTCACTTCTGAAAGCTTTATATAAGTGTAAATATTTCTTATCAGTATATGATCAACTAACTATTTAATGTAATAAGTTGCAATCTTTGATAAAAACTACAGCAATGATAAATAAATGAAATGAAAACTAAATTCTTTACATGTTCCCGTATTGGGGCCTTTCTTTTTCTGTGGAATAAGTTTTGTGGCCACGGAGCGTAACCTTTCGACCGTTAAAGGTTAAGGTGGCCACATGCAAGCACCATCCGACTTTTCGGTTGCCATTAGCACAGTTACAACAATAACGGAGAACA
This sequence comes from Dysmachus trigonus, assembly GCA_949715965.1. Classification (NCBI taxonomy): domain Eukaryota; kingdom Metazoa; phylum Arthropoda; class Insecta; order Diptera; family Asilidae; genus Dysmachus; species Dysmachus trigonus. Next base: position 61,694,915 of record OX454320.1, read on the forward strand.
TCTCTGAATATTTTTGTTTGATTTATACTCCACATAACATCGATAAGTTTTGCTATAAACGTGCAGAGATCTCACTTCCATTATCAAAACGCTTGGTGCTTCTATCACATGCGTTTTGTTATTAATATTCTGTATTATTCTATCGTATGACTGAAATACTATAAATCGTTTTCCATAAATATTTTGTAGATATTTGTTCATACGGCAGAGAAATCAAACCTTTACAATCATTTTCTTGACCAAAGTAGGTTGCAAAAATTTAAACTTTTGTCAAATAGATTCGTGAACTGATTCCCATTATATTTTTATTATTTTTCGAGATTCGTTAGCTTTTTCAGTAGTAAATTGGGGCCGATTTCCGCTAGTCTCTGTTATTGTTGTGTGCTAGTGGCAATCGAACAGTCGGATGCTGCTCCTGTGAACCCTACTTAATATATAATTTGGGAAAAGTGAGGTATAAATCTCGCATAGTTTGTCCGGCTGAAATATTAACGAATATATTTTCTAAAAATGATGTTCATGTTTTAATCGACGAAGACAGCGATAATGACAAAGAGATATTCTGTTTGTTTGCGAAATTATTGTACATTGTAAATGATTAATAAAGCTATTTAACATACCTATATTTTTTTTGAATACAGCTTAATTTATGGGACTTAGTATATACTTAAATACATTTCATTTATTATTTTACATGTTATACCCTTTCAATTTTGATGAAACTTAGCATACTACTAAGGGATATGTAGAGCTATATTTTTGGTATTTTTTTCGAAGTGGTCAATCAAAAGCCAGTAATAAAAAAATAATTATTGAAAATTTATATACACATATATAACGGATGACATTTTCAAAAAACGTTGGTATAAACTGTAGAATGTTTCCTTACACACCCACTTGGCTTTACTTTCTCATCCTCACAGTAGTTTATTAAATATACGAGTTTGAAAAAAAGTCGGTATCGGAAATTTTTTTTATATGTCTCAAGAATGCAGCAATTTAGAAACGTAAAATATATTGACTATCACTCACCTATCCTACATGATGGTGTATACAACAATACAGGTTCGTATTGGGGACAGATTCGTCATGCTAACACGGCTACCTTTTACCGAAAACTTACAGATATTATTTATTCATTACTGAAACATTTCCAGGTACAAACTGCTAAGGATTCAATGAAAATTCCAATCGCTGTATTAAAAGCGGGCGAGAAGCGTGCAGTAAATCCAGACGTTGAATTCAATGACACATCTGTGACTTTCAAGCTGATCCAGGGCAATGGACCTGTATATATCCACGGGCAAAACTTGAAAGACGAAGTTGAAGTTGTGGATATGGAAGAAGATACAGACGAAGAAGATGAGGGCGAAGAAGAGGAGGACGATGGACAGCCAAAGAAAAAACTCAAACTTGAAAATAATGCAGACGGAAAAAACACTAAGAATAAGAAGAAGTAGACCGATTATTTCCACTAATTGTCCATTTAATTTCGACGTGAATTACAAAAATAAAAATTTTAATCTAAGGAAATGTATTGACTACAATTCAACTGGCTGGCGGAATATTCTCCACTTACTGGATACTCCCTCCTCATTCCTTTATCTTTGAAGATATAGAATCCCAAATAAAATATGTCAATTTTCATGTAACAGCAGTGGGCTTGAAACGTAATTAAATTAGTTTGTCGTCACTATCCGTACACGCATGTTGAGTACTGAGTTTCCATTAATTGTGAGCAATTACCTCCGCGAATTTTTGATTTACTATTTTGTATATAAAAACTGACGAAAATAAACTTTTCTTTCTAAGTTACTCTATATTTTTCTCTATCCACATTCCTTATTTAATTCTGCTATTCAAATTTTACGCAATACATATTCTTCTGGGAATATCTGATTTAACTTTGTTAGCTTTAAAGATATTTCGGGATTATTGTCCGTCGGTCTACTTCTACCAACAGCAAAAAAATTCAAAAGAATAAGGCGTTTGTATGAAGCAATACAATTCTGAGGAAAGATGTGTGGATGTTCAACCCCTGCCTACAAAGCGCGCCGTACAAAATCAGCTTTTGGGAAGCAGGTACATTCTTCCCCGAAAGCGCCCATACATTTATAAAAGCAATCCCGCAGCCCCGTTCGCGCGGACCGTCTGATTAAATTTTTTCTTCGCCACTGAAAAAAGTGAACGATGTGTTCGTGAGGCTATGTGACTAGGGCTATTTATCTTCACAACCTCTCCACTATAGGCGTTTTTCTTTTTTCGATCTGACTATAAAGGGTGTAACGATTAAACGTAGGAAATGCTATACTAATCGATTTCCTGGAGTGTCCTAAGCAATTTTTTATTCGAAAAATCGATTTTGAAAATTCTAAAAGGTAATACATAGTACCTTAATCATTACTTTTGTAATAAGTAATGAGAAAATTTCTTACTTTCGTTATGAGTAATGGGAAAAAATTACATTAACCATTACTTACTTTTTTTTAATAATTAATTTAATTATTTTCTATTAACCATTACTTTTGTAATGAGTAATGTAAATATTTTCCATTATTAATTTTGCAATGAATAATGTAAAATGTTTGGGGGCCTCAATAGCCCGGTTGGTAACGCAACGCGTTGGCTGCGAGCCAGCAATGCGCTAGAGGCTGTGGGTTGAATTCCCACTAGAAGCCCTAGTCTCCAAAAGTGGTATCACAATGGGCCTAATATGGCCTAAATGTGACTTCGGACAGCCACATCAATCTACATCTACATGTAAAATATTTACATTAACGTTATTTTTACTTTTACCGTATTTACAACTGACTAGTACATTTCTTTCAGAAAGATAGAGGTATCTACTATTAAATAACATTTTTTATACGAGTAACAACAGAATAATTATAATTCCATTATTCTTATTCTTTCATTATCGTAGAGTTACCGAAAATTATATCATCTTTTAGAAAAATGGATACAAAATGTAGTAAACCTAAGCCTAAAGAAATCGTCAGATTCTTCACTACAGAATATAAGAAAGTATATTGTTATCAATAATAATTTAAATTCTGACAAAATTCGCCCTTAGTAAGAAGATATATTAAATTTGCTATTTCTAAAGCAAAACAAATTCAAACTAAAGGCAAAGGAGCTTCAGGATAGTTCAAGTTGCCATGTGCAAATCAAAAAATTCGTATTAAAACCAGTAAAACTTCGATCAAAGATAAAGACAGTTCTATTGGAATTAATAAATCTATTGCCATTACGACTGTTTCGATTAAAAAATCAATTACAAAAGTTCCTAAATTATAAACTGAACAAAAAATAGAAAAAGAAAGAAAAACACTAGATATGTCATATCAAAATTCAGAAAAAGGTGAAAACAATAATAAAGTATTTGGTACAGTACTGAAAACCACTCAATTAAAATTTAGACTTTGTTAATTAATTATTATTATGATAAGAAATCCTTCTACGAATTAGATGACTGGGCTCATATGCAGAATGGTTAATGTAAATGTTTTGCATTACTCATTAGGAAAATAATGGTCAATGTAAACATTCCTCATTACGAAAGTAATGGCTTATTTTAATATTTACATTACTCATTACATAAGTAATGGTTAATGTAAAATATTTGGCACGATACCCATAATTTGGCCCCCTAATTTAAGGAACGGGATTCGAAGCATTTTGCTGTCCTAAATATGGGAAAAATAAAGAAAAAAATCTATCTCGACCCGTTTTCGAGATATAAAAAAAAATAGTTAATACTTGTCCCGTATCAACTCCAGACAGCAAAATCTTTCGAAACCCCGCCACGACACTGAAAAACTTGAATATTCACAAACCGCCACTATTTGCCGAACATTTCTATATTACCGCCGATCAATTTGTTTCTAAATAAAGCACCAAAAACACTAATTTCTTTCCAAAATAATCGCGACACCACGAAATGTCAAATTATGTACCAAAACAAGCTGAAATTTGTTCCGTTCTTCTTGAAAACAGGAAAATATTTAGTTAAAATGCATTTTGTAACAGGAAAATATTTAGTTAATATGCATTTTGTAAAAGGAAAATATTTAGTTAATATGCATATTTTGTAAAAGGAAAATATTTAGTTAATATGCATATTTTGTAAAAGGAAAATATTTAGTTAATATGCATTTTGTAAAATGAAAATATTTGATACGGGACAGGACAAGTATTAACTATTTTTTTTATATCTCGAAAACGGGTCGAGATAGATTTTTTTCTTTATTTTTCCCATATTTAGGACAGCAAAATGCTTCGAATCCCGTTCCTTAAATTTGGGGGCCAAGTTATGGGTATCCCCCCAAATATTTACATTACTCATTGCAAAAGTAATGGTTAATGGAAAATATTTACATCACTAATTTCAAAAATAATGGGTAATGAAAAGGTAATGCATTATTCACAACCCAGACATGTTAAAGGCAGAGGGCTCATTAAACAACAAAGGCAATCCTTTCCATTGAAAGTTTTTATGGAAACAGAATAAAAGCGCAATTTCGCAATTAGCGTTTTCTACGTTCAATTGGGACCCTGCATACATATATATTTATATAGAAAATCCTTTTGCAGAGTGTCTAATCGCGATAGGTACACAGAATATAAGGTATGATCGTCAGATTTTGACACCTGTGACGTAATGATGGCAAATTTTGCTTGTCTAATCGCGATAGGTACACAGAATATAAGGTATGATCGTCAGATTTTGACACCTGTGACGTAATGATGGCAAATTTTGCTTGTCAAATCGGAGAAAATTATTCAAATTAATTATTTGGCAATAAATTCGATAAATTACTGCAGGCATAATAAAAGTAATGTGAATTTGCCAAATTAAAAATTTTGTTGTTACCACCGTATTAAGGGTATTGGAATAAATAGAAAAAGACTATTTTTACATAAGGAAAATATAAACAGTTTAAAATTTTTCATGAAAGTACTTAAAATTAATATAATGTTTAAACCACTAATACGGTTTGTCCCGTAAAGTTTTAGTAAAGTTATCCGAACTGTAAACTAACGAATCAAGGTCCTCTCTTAATCATACTTTGTCTACATCGTGGTTCACTCTTTTTTTAGATGCAGTTAGGTTATTTCTTCAAAACAAAACAAAAATTGTCTATAAAAAAAGTAGCCGATATATCTATTTTGTTCCAAACCGGAATTCTGATTTAAATTGCTTGATAAAAAACAAGCACCGAATTATAAAATTCCCGCGATACTACATGAGCCGTTTATTTTGAAAGTTATTATGATCCCAAATGATCATAAAGACTATTTTACTCTACAACAATATAGAAAAATAGTCTTTATGATCATTTAGACTTGGGCCACTTTTAAAATAAACGGCTTATATAACAAGCCGTGAAGTAGACCTGCACACATTTATAGGATGATGTAGCCTGATGATTTCCGCGAAATAACATTGCTTCTCAGGGTTGGGAAACTGTCAACTGAAACAATACATCTGGCAAGATTCCCCATTAGATAAAGCAGCTTAGGACTACTAACCCCCCAATTCTACATAAAAGTTAAGAACTCTTAACCTCTTAATTGTTTTGAAAAATCCCTTTAATTCAAGAGATGGACCTCTTTTTGTAGAAGAATTCACAAATTATAAGAAATCAGTGTATTTCTATTATTTCAATAATGTGGTAGCATATTAATTCCTTTAAAAGGATTTTTGATAGTAGTTAATATGTTAAGAGCTCTTAATTTTTATCCAGAACCGGAGGGGAAACTTGTCTATGAACACATTATACGCTGCCCTTTCCACAGCCATACACCAAACACTTTAAATTATGCTTACCCATCATTTATCTAAAGCAAATTTTTTTTAATTTAATTAACACTAGAACTACCGGCGCTCAAGCTTGTAATTTTGATAATTTTTGGCACCTTTAAATTAATATGCTTTCACATTTTAATTAATAATTATAAATGGAAATAGGTTCGCGATATGTCGTAATTTTGAACCTTAATAAGATTTGGTATTACTCTTAAGAGAAATTTTCAAAAAATATGATTAATTCAAGCAAGAAATTTAGTACCGGTCAATTTGACCGGTCTTGGTAGTTCTAGTGTTAAAGCACTTTTTACTTAAACATTTTTAAGCATTTACGAACAAATGAAGTACTTTTCGCAAAGCGAGCGAAGCACACAATAATTTCAAACCAGGCCGCCTTTCAAATACACAATGAAGAAATGTAAACAATCTCGTCCGTATTCATGCTCGGTGTGTGCTACCTGCCTCTTCGCCCTTCTCCGGTTCGGCATTTCCCTATAACTTAACATTGCGAGGGGAGGTAGAATTTAGAGACCGATACAAATGCATCAAACCAGGTCGCCTTTAAAAACGCATTATGAAAAAATGCGCCTCTTTATTGCTTACACTGTAAAAGCTGTCTGTGAGAATTTTTTGGCGACTATTTCTCTCTCTATATTTCTTATAGGAATTTACAAAGGGAATAGCCCTGGACTGCTTTATCTAATGAGCAATTTTTTTTGGGTGTATTTTGGAAAGGTTGCATATGGGTTGGAATTTTGAGAGGGTATTAAAGTGCCCCTTCTTATTATTATCGATATTCTTTGGGTTGAATAGTATTTGCTCTGAAATGAACGTGCTCGGAGCTCTCTGTTTTGTTTATGAAACACATTTGAGCATTTAAATTTATTTATAATTATCTGTTAAATTTTACTCTTGCCTTTAGTCAGAGGTTAAATACCAGGGCTCGGTATTATATTCTGAGTTAGTTTTTTCTGAGCGCATAGAGCGTAATCTGAGCACAAATCGAAGCCCTGATGTGTCTAAAAAAAGAAACACGAGCTTTTCTTCTTACTACTCATGCTTTGTTCTGAACAAAAAAAGAAAAACGCTTTATAAGGATCACTTTAATAATGAATAAGGAATCAGAAATTTCATGTGAATCAACACCATAAAATTAATGGCAAAATTACCATGCCTTATAACCACTCTTAAGTCAATAATTAATATGAAGATTTTTTTTAATTTAAGGTTTTAAAGTTTTTCGTGGATAAAAATCATGGCAATATGCTGCACTTTCTCAAAAGTTTCAAATCTTTATTCTAGGTAATTGTTAATCAGCTACAAAATGTTTTATTATTCTGGATAGAGGATAGACTAAGCTTGGTCCAATGAAAGAATCAAAATCTTCGAAAACGTCTAAAGTTGCAGATATCTGTGCTTAAAATTTAATTCCACAGTACCGCCAAACAAAGCTGAGTGCAAATAAACTCCACACTGCAATAAATATTACACAGTAAAAATTCTTTAGCTAAGTGTGTGTGCTAAGGGGGAGATAGATACATATCCTGAAAGGGAGCTGGTTGTAAACAAGTGGCTCCCTTGAGCTGACAGGTACTGAAATCGATTTTTCACATAACTCAGTATTGTGTCCTAATTTTGGTCCAAATAAGATGTGGACAGCTGAATTTGCAAATGTGAAATTCGGTCGTGCAGTGTTCATATTATTTTTGTTAATTCGTACAAATGGTAACATTAATGGTAAATTCCTTGTGAACAACTGAATAAGAGTACCTTCCCGCAGATGGGCTCCACAAATCCCTCAAGCACTTTGAAATGCTTCACGCTGATGAAGTAGCTCACAGAATAGTAAAGCGGGGAGCCCATCACAGCTCTCATCCCTTCAATGTTATTAAAGAAGTAGAGTTTAGGGTCCTAGGAAAACATTTTCGGCTCATACTCAACCCACATAGGGAAGTGCTTCATAGCAATTTTAAGGCTTACGCAGTCGATGGGGATGGAAATGAAAAAATTGTACATTTAGGTCAGTAGGGGCCAGCCCAGGCGTGCTTCCTTTTAGTAGGTGTTTTAATTTTTTATAATATTTTAATTTCATTTAGATCATGGAAATTTCTACTCTGGTCGCGTGTTCGGAGAAGTTGAGTCCTCGGTGAGAGCTCACATAGACGATGGCCTGCTTACTGTATCGATAGTGCTTCCCGATGAGACATACCATATCGAGGTAAGTACAGCCTACATTTTATTATCCATTGATCTAAGTGCTCTAGCCTTAGGCTCCTAACAATCATCAGTAAGTATACACGGTATATATGGTAGATATTCTATATTTGACTAATTAATTGTAGAATTCAGTACAGAGTTATGCGTAGTGCAGCGTACTATCACTTTCACTAAATTTTGCACTACAACTTTACTGTAATTTAAGTTTTAAGTGATAGTGCACTATAATGTCACTATCACTAAATGGTTCAATAATACTGCACTGGAAATTCAATATGACTAAATCGGTCAGTGATTGAGGAATTTAGTAAATATTCACTATTAACTATAGTATCTTGATTTCCTATAGGTGTTAATAAAATATAGTCCAATCTTAGAACATTAAACATCTTTACTGTCTTCACATATACGCTAATAGCGAAAATTGAGCCATCATTTTTTTTTTTACTAACTATATCACACAAACGCCGCCGGTCTTTCCGCCAAGGTTAATTAGGGTGTTCTTCCTTACTCCGATTGGCATATGCTAAAGACATACAATTAGTTACGAAACATTCTATATAGTACTCACAAATCAAAATCTCATCGAGCTGTATTACATCCTTCTGCAATCACAAGCCGTGACCTGGCCTTTTTCATGTGTGCGTAAATGACCCGGCAGTTCGAGAAATTTACATGTACATGTGCATGAAACTCCCACAGAAATTCGCATTTATCTGGATGAGATCACAGCTAGGAAATGTAATGTATAAAATAATTCGACCCCAAGATGCTTTCCTTCAAATAGGATAAAATATGAATTAATATTCTTCCCCCTATCAAACAGCCGTTCTTTGCAAATGGTCTAGGGCCCGTGTTTTCGTTGAGATGGATTCAATCTCAATATTTTACATATTTTGTTTAATAAGTGATTAAATTGATTGTGTATTTAAAGGGGTAGTCCAGTGAAAACGACTGTTTTTTCAACGATTTTTTTTTTCATATTAGAAATTAATTTTTATTAAAAACCTTTTTGACATATGATAGTACAACTATTAAACTACAAAAAAAATGTATTTTTTTTTTCGATGAGTCATCCCGACAAAATGGCCGCTCCAAAAAAAAAATTTTTTTGTTGGCGGACGTCGAATCTCTGCAACGGTTCATTTGAAACAAAAAATTCAAACGAGGTTTTAATCTGTAGAACATTGGCTATCGTCGGAACTAGAATTATTAATTTTCAATAAAAAATACCAAAATGGCGGCATTTCGAAATTTTCTGGTGTTTTTCGGGTGCTTAATTTGTTTATAACTTTTTAAATAAACAATGTATCTTAATAATTTTAGTTCCGACGATAGATACACAATCAAGAATAATTTTAATACATTTTGAATTTTCTTCTGTTTTTTAGTTTAAAGTACTGTTAATAGGAAATTATTTTTTTTGTTTTTTATTGTGGAATTAGCTGTATTATTTAATAAATAAATAATTATAAAAGCACGAATCCTTCTTTTAATTTTATTCACAAAAAAAGAGTGAGGCTATTTGAATTTCCTTCAGTGTATATTTTTTGTGACAGACCAGATACCGCTTTGTCCTACCGCTGTGTGTGTGCGTCGGGCCAGTTCATCGTTTGTAATTCTAGAGGTTTTGCCTTGGCTACAGTTTTATGTGTACGGATATATTTTTCATTCAACATCCTATAATTTTCTTAACACACACCCTACGAACCTCATTAAGGTGACATCAATGACGAATCTTACCCCTTAAATCTGAAGTCAAAACTTACGCTAAATATAGCTTTACTATTTCGCATCCTTGTGTTAAGAGCCGAACCAATTTCTGACAAATTTAAAAGCTGCCTTTACATATCTATTCACATTCCAACTTTAAAAATTCCTCGAAACCTAGGACTTCAAACTTCAAGGTTGTATCTCCGGATGATTTGTTGGGTTTGTTTTTAGTTTGAGTTCGAATTTCCACTAAAAATTTGGTGAGCACAGTCAGAATGATTTCCACTTTCTCTTAAACATTCTTCGTTTGGTAGTTTGCGGATCGAGTTATTGTATAAATTAGACTTAAAAAAATTAGTAAATTCGCTAGCTTTTTAGCCTTTTGTATCTAGCAATGGTTAGTATTTTCCATGCTTTTGTTGACTCTGTTTCCTCGGTTACGGTGCAGTGATTCATATGAGTTGGGCATGAGTTGGGCAAAATTCTCCTCAACAAAATCTACACGACAAAATGTTCAATGACATAATGAAACTTTTTAAAATACAAATACTCGGTGCGACGGACGCACTCAATAACTCCTCAGTCAATCAGCATTTTGGAAAAGAAAAATATGTACGTACCGTGGTGCTCGAAGTACTGCTCTAATAATTTTAGTCTGTATGCTTTCTATAATTTGCTTGATACATTTTTTTGCGGGTCTCCATAGTTGAATATTGTATGTCCATATTGGTTTAATAATAGACTTTGGTGTCAATGTTGAGCCTTGACCTGTTGTTCAGACCGGTTGCATGCTCTCGTGAGCTAGGCTGATTTGGTTGCTTTTCTTTGCTAAGTGGATGCCTAGGTACCTGACCGAATTGACTAATTTCACCTCCTTTCCGTTAATTAGCACCAACCTACAAGTACTATATGCTTACTCAAAGTGAAAGTTAATTTATAGCTCTGTATTTTCGCTAAGTTTAATTCCCCCTGGTTGACTCAGTGCACTTTTTTTAGTATGATTTTGAAGTAGGGGAGAGCGGGGTTGGAAGTTCCGATTTTCAAATAACATGAAGTTTTATTATAAAAATGAAGGGTTTCATTTTCAACATGTGCAAATATTGAATGGATGTTTATCGGGTTTTGTAATGTTATAGTCATTTCTACTAATATTTCAATAGTTTTTTTTACAGAAGCAAATCTTTGTCAACTTTCGGAGCGGAACATTCAGCCCCGCTTTGGGGCGAGTTGTTCCACCTTTGAGGCAAATTGTTCCGCTTAGATTATGACAATAAACTGTCAGAATAACATAGGTTTACTGAAATAAAACAACCATTTCCATAAATTTATGTATGTAATGATTATTCTATGCACAAATAAACTTAAAAAAACGACAAAATATTACTGGTACAGAACATTATTGGTCCAGATTAACTTTTTTAACTTTTTTAACTTTAAAAAATAACAAAACATAAATGGTGAGCTTCAGATAAACGTTTCTTTACTTAGTTAAATTATAATTGAGATCTATAAACTTATAAATCTTATCAGATTCATAACTAAACATTCATATGCGAGTTTTCGCACCTCTCCGGGTAGAAGACCGAAGTATATTGCGCAACACTTTAAAATGTAGTTCGTTAACTTTTCCAAGGTAAACACTAACCTGGATTTATAACCTATGGTAGGAACTTTGCCAGCTTTCAATTTTGTAACAAATCGATGTAACGTCACGTGGCAAATTTCAAGCTCTCTTGCCACAGTTTTAACAGGTCTTCCCTCCTTGATGACAGCATCTGCAGCTCGACGCAACAATGTATCGGAGGTTTTACCTCTCTCTGTCTTACGTTTGTAATTTCTCATCATTAAAATAAAAAAATATGATCTTATGAATTTTAGATATACGATTGAAGGTAAATTAGGGTAAGTTGTTCCGGGGAACAACCAGCCCCGTCACGAAGGAACTTTTAGCCCCAAATTACGTTTATATACGAAGACTGACATACTGAAAAACTAATATAATCAATCATAAAAATACTTATCCAATAAAATACCTTACCAATGTCACTACAATTTAGGAGAGTTACGTTTGAATCGGTCTATAATACACAGAGATAGACCATATAGTTTAAACACGAAAAAATTTACTTACGTGACGTTTTGACAGCTACGTGCATACAGCCACTCAACCATCGTCAACGGAGTAACTAAAATGACTGCCGACGTGGCGCGTCACCTGACGCTTTAACGACGCACTTCAGATGTATTGCTATCTCTTTCCCTTACAAAGTTATTGCTGTCGGAACAACTTACCCCGGGAACTTCCAGCCCCGCTCTCCCCTACTCTTGTTGCCGTCTGTGGGTTCGAGTATGCATACATTACTGCCGTATCATACGTAATATTGTTGTTTTTCGGCATTCGGAATAAAAATCATGTTTTTGAAAAGTCCTTTTTCGTTTTCAAGAAATAGCACTTTCGAATAGTTTCGACAAAGCTGATTGGCCTATAAGACTCTGAGCTGCTCTTTTGGTCTCCCGCAGGGCAGCCAACATGGCCCTCTTTTATTTATTATATATATCAACCAAGTATCGCTCATTCCTAATCACTCAAAAAATCTCTGATATGCTGATGATGCGAAAAAATTTCGCGTAATCACCTCTGTTTTAATTTTTGATTGTTTGCAAGGAATTGTTAACTCTTGTTGCTCTCTGAATTAGTGGCCTTTTTTAATATTTCTGTTCCGAAACGTTTGTTGAGGCATAGGGACTTTGTACACGAAGTCGCGAAGTCTTTGTGTCGCTCCTACAACGCACATTGTTCTGTTACTGATTTTAATTTAAATAGGTTCCAATTGAAAAGTCGGCTTCGTTAGATTGTTTTATATAATTTATTATTATTATTTTTATTATTATTCTCATTTTTGTATAACATATTGTTATTAGTAATCACTAATTTGATAGAGCTGTGATATATAAATTCTTAAATAATTCCACATTTGTCTTTTCCCTGTTTGTAAATAACAAATATTTTGGCTCGTTTCTGTTGTTTAGAAAAATATCCAATTCTGAGCATCGCGTTGAAGATGGATTTAAGCTCCAGTTACTCTCCTTTGGTAGTGCTTTGATGAAGATACCAGTAATTCTGTACAGCCCTGATGCCTTCTTGGGGTTAATTCTATTAATTTCATCTATGATGGATTTTAGTGAGAACTTCATCACTTTTTTGCTTTGATTATGTATCGTTGGTAATTCCTGTTCTTCAAATTCACAGCTTGGTGAGATGAAGTGCGAATGACTCCACTTTTTTCCGGCGATAGATAACAGCCATTGTTGGCATCTACGATTGGGTCCTTTTTAGCTGAAAATAACTAGGCGGATAGTGTACCCATTCCTTGACATTTATTGCAGTGTATTGGAAGTGATAAGTTTGGCTGCAGATCTGATGATGTTTTATTCTGTTCTTTATGCTTTGTTGTCTAGATGATTATTAAGGCTGACACAGAATATGGTGCTGCAGACTGTTAGTTTTAATATTTAATGTGAAACAAGTTTTCTGTGCCTTGTCCTTATTAGAAAACGCTTATGGTTGTACCAAAATTGAAATTTTGTTGTAAATTCATAATTTTATCAATTTTTTGACAAAATACTGGCGCCTCATTGTATTTGTACTTACAGTGCTGTGCAAAACATTTGCAACTAAAATCATAGTTTCTTACAGATCATTATAAAATTTCCTAAACCACTGATACCAAAAAAAGTTTTACAGTGCATTATTCTTTATTATGTCTAGTTTCCAGAAATAACAATAGCAGAATGTAATATCCCATAATAAGGGAGCAATATCCATTTTTTTTTATTCAACGTAACAATTTTGCCTGTGCAAAACATTTGCAACTTTATATATCAACAAATACTTTTCTCGGAATAAATGAGAATTGGCAGTACTTTGTTAGTTAACTGTTATTTTCTATTCCATATATAGTTAATAAAAAATAATAATAATAATTTTCTATTCCAATCCAACTACTGCAGGGCATATAATCTAGTCTGTCGGTCAGGTCCATGCGCGGCAGTGTATTATTAAAATATTTTTTTTCCTTTAAACGTAATTAAACTAAAAGTTCGTAAAATGGGAGTAATTAATTTTACAATGAAATAAAAAACCGAATAAAATAGCTAAATCCACCATATCCAGAATTATAAGCAGTTTTAAAAAGACTGGGAGTATTGAAAATATTCATAAAGGGTGGTAGACCAAGGAAACAAGGCTGAGGATCGTAGAATTTAAATTTTAAGTAAATCTCGGCCTTTCCTCAGTTCAAGGTACTTAGGTAAAAAACGAATAAAACCTGGGTGTGGATCCTTCGACAGTAAGAAGACGAGCCATAGAAACCGATCTTAAGAGCTACAGGCCAGCGAAAAAGCCACTACTTTCCGAAAAAAATGGCTGAGCTCGACTTGTGTTTGCTCGAAGTCATTTAGAATGGTCCCTAGAAAAATGGAGAACTGTCCTTTTTTTGGATGAGTGTTTAACTTTAAGTTTAACTTAGTGGGGCTAGATGGAGGGCAAAAAGTTGGACGACCGACGAACAAACGACTAAATCCGCGATAAACTGTGGTAACTGTGAAGCGTGGAGGTGGTAATACAATGGTCTGGGGGTGTTTATCAGTTCAGGGCGTGGGACCTCCTTATGAAATACCACGGATAATGAAAGCGGAGGACAACAAAAACATTATGGAAAATGTTATGCTCCCTTACGCAGAGGAAGAAATGCCCCTGCGCTGGCGCTTCGAACAGGACAATGATCCCAAGCGCACCTCTAGACTTCTTCAGGCTTGGTTTTCGCAGCAAAACATTGAAGTTTTGAAACGGCTCGCACAGTCCCCAGATCTCAACCCCATAGAAAAGCTACGGAAACTGGTTAATAAGAATATGAGGGGTCAATTTTACAACAACCGTGACGAACTCTTTAATGGTATAAAAAAGGATTGGAATGATATAACTTCTTTACATATTGAGTCGCTATTTAATTCTATGCCAAGAAGATGTGCAGCAGTTATTGTAATATAAATAAAGGCTATTCAACCAAATATTAATGATAATATATATTTAAAGTCGCCAACATTGTTAATGTCAAGGAGTTGCAAATGTTTTGCACAGTCAGTTTTGTATCTTAGTATGAAAAAACGAATATTTCTCCTTTTTTATTGAATAGTTACCTTTAGTTTTTTAATATTCTTAAATTAGATATAATAAAGAATAAAATACTGTATTAGTTTTTTTGTTTTTAAGAATTCAAGGTTTGATGTAGTAAGATATAGAAAATTGGGGTTTTAGTTGCAAATGTTTTGCACAGCACTGTAGCTTCAAGCAGTGCGCCAAATTGATCACCAACGCCAATTGCAACACCAAGCACCACATTCTGTTTCACCCTTTATTGTAACATGTAAAGCCAAATATGCTGAATTTGTTTTTATTTGTTAAGTGGATAGCATAATGTCAGTATTGTTTAGTTTGAGAAATATTCATGTTGCCTCAGGGCTTATATATTTAGCTTATAATCTCTATTGCATCATATTGCTTTTTATTTGGTCTGCTGGAGGTTTTTTGCTAGGGTGACAATAATCTGTATTATTGGTTCAGTATGCTCGGCTGGGGATGGTTATTAGCTTAGAACTCTGTCATATGACTTTCCTTGTTTCTGGAAGTGGTTCTTAGGATTTTTGTTGCCTGGACGATGGGTGGGTTAATAGCGTAGAAATTGAATGCAGGTCTGTTGTTGGTTACATGATTCTTTAGATTTTAAAAAGGTAATTCTTTAGATTTTAGAAGGATGTTTTATCATTGGAGCAGTTTTTTTTAGTGCGTACTTTAAAAGTTACTTGAATTTTAGGTTCTCTCAATTTACATCATATTTCGCAGAATTTGTTGTATCATATCAATACACTGGCACTAGTCGCGCCAATCGATCCTTGAGATCATTCTGCTTTACTTGCTTTGCCCACTTGTAAAACAGAACAACTTCACACGGTAATTATAATGACTTGATTGATTATTCAGCTTTCTTACTTTTTTGCACTCCGTCTTACTACTGCATGTCTGCACGGCTGTTCGATCGGATATGCTCTGAAAAATTCTCCCGTTTTTTTTTTATTTTGTGTATTCGTATTTTGAAATGGGTAGAATTTCTTGATCTTACCCAAAATTGAATTAGTCACTCCATTGGTTTAATCAAAGATGTAGAGCAGTAAAGACACTTTTCATTTTATCAAACCTTTCTAGCCATCTTGGCGTCATCTTCCACAAGTCCCAAATGACCGAACAATGGTAGCCTATCGGGCTTCGGATTTGAAACTCTTTTGGGATCAGAAACATAAGCATGGGGAAATAGGAGCACCTATGACTTGCGGCTACATAAAAGAAGGACTTGGTAAATTACCCTAAAAAAATGTTTGCTATATAAACAAGTTACTTTATTATTTAAGTAGAATTGGAACAAACCGGCGAGGAGGGTAACGATTATCTGGAAGAATTAGAATTTGAAAGTGTATGGTCAAGTAATCTCACTGAACCAACTTCAAGAAAAAAGCGTCAAGCTGACCAGTACGAATACACGCCAACAAAGACACGGTGTCCTCTTTTATTAGTGGCAGACTATAGATTCTTCCAGGAAATGGGTGGCGGAAATACAAAGACAACAATTAATTATCTTGTAAGTTCCTCTTTTATTTGCGAATAACCACAGCAAATAGTGACTATCTTTCCAGATAAGTCTAATTGATAGAGTACACAAAATCTACAATGATACTATTTGGCAAGACAGATCGGTGAGTGGTAAAACAAAATAAAGCCTATTTGAATTGGAAAACTTCTATCACTAGGATCAAGAAGGCTTCAAGGGCATGGGATTTGTTATTAAAAAAATCGTTGTTCACTCTGAGCCAACACGCGTGCGTGGTGGAGAGGCTCATTACAATATGGTCCGAGAAAAATGGGATGTCCGAAATCTTCTTGAAGTAAATTAATTTGTTTTTGTTTTTATCTTGAACATTTTCATTAACCTTCCTCTTCATAGGTTTTTTCGCGCGAGTACAGTCACAAGGACTTCTGTTTGGCACATCTGTTTACAGATTTAAAGTTTGAAGGCGGAATATTGGGTCTAGCGTATGTGGGTTCTCCTAGACGTAATTCAGTGGGTGGAATTTGCACTCCAGGTAAGCACAATTATCACTTTTAAGTTGTAGGAATTTTTAAGCGGTTAAAACACTGTAAAAAGTAATTTTTTTTACTTTGAAATTAGTTATTATTATATGCTATACATTTTTTTAAAACATCTTACCGAATTTCCATCTAATAACCATTTTTACCACTTTAAAGGAAGCAAGTAATTTTACCCTTATAATCTTATAATAAATTGACTTCTGAACGCTGGCATCGACACTTAGCAACCGACTTAAAAAACAGAGGTTATCAATTCGATCCGTGTAGACTTTTTTAATGTCCGTGTGCTTATAATTTTTGAAATGATTACGATGATTCTTTTTTTTTATTGAATAGTGTAGGTTTGCCGTAGGGGTGATATGTTCAAAAAGGCTTGAAGGACAGGTGACGCTACAGTAGAGGGGTAAAGTCAGTAAAAATGATAAATGTTCTGCGACTCGTATACAAAATTACAATACTAAGAAAGTAAGACAATCTGATTACTAAGTATGGTATTAACCCATTAACCCATTAATGCGCAAAACGAGGATTTTGTGCACGCAAGTTTAATTGTACGATTCGAATAGCAAATTGGGGCGAATTTCCTCGAAATTCGTATATAGGGGGTTTTTGAGGGTACTCTTTCAGAATCTGGCATTTGTTTTGCATAAAAACTTCAAAAACCCTATTATTTTTTGGGTTTTTTCAAAAAAGTGCCGATTTTTTTTGGTCATTTTTCGTCTCAAAGTCGATTATCTTGTCGTTGCTGCTATTCAATGATCATATAACTACCAGAAATCGCGGTCCGAATGTCTACACTTTCTCAAACCATGGTTTTGAATTTTTTTTTCGCTTTGGTTTTTGCAAAATGGCTATTTTGTACAGCAGTGTAATAAAAAACGTCGCGATTTTTTTACACGAAAAGCATCAACTTTACAAAAAAAATTTATATGACAAAAAGTGCTTATAATTAGCCAAGGAAAACATGTAAATTTTTTTAGAATTTTTTGAACTATTTTTGGTTTTTTGGATTTGGCCAATTTTTGAAAAATCCAAAAATGTCCCGAAAAATTCTGAAAAAATTCACATGTATTCTTTGGCTAATTATAAGCACTTTTAGTTATATAAAATTTATTCGTATAATTCGTCCTTTTTGAGTAAAAATATCACCAAGTTTTTTTATGATGAAATTTTGTGATATTTTTACTCAAAAAGGACGAATTATACGAATAAATTTTATATGAAAAAAAGAGATTATAATTAGCCAAGGAATATGTGTGAATTTTTTCAGAATTTTTCGGGACATTTTTGGTTTTTTCAAAAATTGGCCAAATCCAAAAAACCAAAAATAGTCCAAACAATTCTGAAAAAATTTACATGTTTTCCTTGGCTAATTATAAGCACTTTTTGTCATATACATTTTTTTTGTAAAGTTGATCCTTTTCGTGTAAACAAATCGCGAAGGTTTTTATTACATTGCTGTACAAAATGCCCATTTTGCAAAAACCAAAGCGAAAAAAAAAATTCAAAACCATGGTTTGAGAAAGTGTAGACATTCGGACCGCGATTTCTGGTGGTTATATGATCATTGAATAGCAGCAACGACAAGATAATCGACTTTGAGACGAAAAATGACCAAAAAAAATCGGCACTTTTTTGGAAAAACCCAAAAAATAATAGGGTTTTTGAAGTTTTTATGTAAAACAAATGCCAGATTCTGAAAGAGCACCCTCAAAAACCCCCTATATACGAATTTCGAGGAAATTCGCCCCAATTTGCTATTCGAATCGTACAATCAAACTTGCGTGCACAAAATCCTCGTTTTGGGGCCAATTTCCGCCAAATTCGTATATAAGGGGTTTTTGGGAGTGCTCTTTGAGAATCTAGCATTTGTTTTGCATAAAAACTTCAAAAACCCTATTATTTTTTAGGTTTCTTCAAAAAAGTGCCGATTTTTTTTAGTCGTTTTTCATCTCAAAGGCGATTATCTTGTCGTTGCTGCTATTGAATGATCACATAACTACCATAAATCGCGGTCCGAATGTCTACACTTTCTCAAACCATAGTTTTGAATTTTTTTTTTCGCTTTGGTATTTGCAAAATTGCCACTTTGTACAGCAATTTAATAAAAACCTTCGCGATTTTTTTACACGAAAAGGATCAACTTTACAAAAAAGTGCTTATAATTAGCCAAGGAAAACCATGTAAATTTTTTGGACTATTTTTGGTTTTTTGGATTTGGCCAATTTTTGAAAAATCCAAAAATGTCTCGAAAATTTTTTTTATGATGAAATTTGGGGATATTTTTACTCAAAAAGGACGAATTATACGAATAAATTTTATATGACAAAAAGTGATTATAATTAGCCAAGGAACACGTAGGCATTTTTTCAGAATTTTTCGAGACATTTTTGGATATTTTTGGATTTTTCAAAAATTGGCCAAATCCAAAAAACCAAAAATAGTCCAAAAAATTCTGAAAAAATTCACATGTTTTCCTTGGCTAATTATAAGCACTTTTTGTCATAGAAATTTTTTTTGTAAAGTTGATGCTTTTCGTGTAAAAAAATCGCGACGTTTTTTATTACACTGCTGTACAAAATAGCCATTTTGCAAAAACCAAAGCGAAAAAAAAAATTCAAAACCATGGTTTGAGAAAGTGTAGACATTCGGACCGCGATTTCTGGTAGTTATATGATTCAATAGCAGCAACGACAAGATAATCGACGTTGAGATGAAAAATGACCCAAAAAAATCGGCACTTTTTTGAAAAAACCCAAAAAAATAATAGGGTTTTTGAAGTTTTTATGCAAAACAAATGCCAGATTCTGAAAGAGCACCCCCAAAAATCCCTTATATACGAATTTGGAGAAAATTGGCTCCAATGTGTTATTCGAATCGTACAATTGAACTTGCGTGCACAAAATCCTCGTTTTGCGCATTAATGGGTTAATATCAGTTAGCTCTTCGCACCGACTTCAAACATCTGGTAAAATCGTAGGGTTCAATATTGAAAGTAGTAGCAGAGGATTTTCAAATAAAATGATTTAATTCTTTTTCGAGATGGTTCAATTTTTTTAAATATTTCTTAATTTTTGCGTTACTTATTAGGTTAATGGAAAATGTACTTTTTTGTTATTCCACCTTTTTTAGAGGGCATGGCTTATGGCGTCTGCCATATTGAATTCTTGAGACGTTATATATATATGTAGCTTAGGGTGCTTTTTTTTCGCGACTATTTTTTTTTTTGAGTCCCACCTCGAAATTTTGTGGCTAATACCTAAACAAACATTCCCTGAAAATTGGAGCCCTTAAAAATAATATTTAGTACTAGACCAAGACGCATAAAAATTTCCCATATAAAATACACTTGAACTTTGATTATTTTTCTTCAAATCTCTACAACTCAGAGGCATTTTATGGCACAATCTTGGGCAATGGTAGGGTTTCTTCAGAATTGAATGCTCTACAAAAGTGTCCATTGCGGTGTAACCCTAACTCCCACCAGCGAGGTAGTACGGGTCATTGACCCCAATTTGTCCATGAAATTCTCGCTTTTTGCCCCTATCTCGTAAACAACAAGAGGTACAGAAAATGTGAATATTACAAACTTGTAGCAAATTCAATTTCCTCCAAAAAGTTCTTGAACACCAAATCGCTAACATCAATATTTCTTGAGATATTGGGCTTTGAAGTTGAGGTAGTGTGGAATTGTCATGGATTATTGAGCTAAATTGTAGAAACACTACCTCAACTCAAAACCCAATATCTCAAGAAATATTGATGTTAGCGATTTGGTGTTCAAGAACTTTTTGGAGGAAATTGAATTTGCTACAAGTTTCTCATATTCACTTTTTCTGTACCTCTGTTGTTTACGAGATAGGGGCAAAAAGCGAGAATTTCATGGACAAATTGGGGTCAATGACCCGTACTACCTCGCTGGTGGGAGTTAGGGTTACACCGCAATTGACACTTTTGTAGAGCATTCAATTCTGAAGAAACCCTACCATTGCCCAAGATTGTGCCATAAAATGCCTCTAAGTTGTAGAGATTTGAAGAAAAATAATCAAAGTTCACTATACAGCGTGATCCAAAAGTATGGAAACGGCTAAATAACTTTCGAGGAATGCATTTTGGAGCAAAAAGTTGTAGACAAAAGTTTTAGGAATTTTCCCCAGCTATTCAATGGTGACCTGAGATTTGATCTTGACCATGGCCTTGAAGGTCATTTCAAGGTTAAGTTGACTTTTTTAAATTGGAACCCTTATTTTTGACTACGGAAATGGAAAGAGCGGAGAATTTTACGTCCAACTGTGATCTTTACCATGACCTCGAAGGTCATATCAAGGTCAAAATGGCCCTTTAAAGAGGAACCTGCACTGTTACTGCGGATTTGCAGAGTGGAAGTTTTGCGTCCAAATGTGACCTTGACCACAACCTTGACCTTGAACATGACCTTGGCAATGACCTTGACGGTTATATCAAGGTCAAGGTGGTTTTTTGAAGGGGAAACCATGTTTTTGACCACGGAAATTGAAAGAGCGGAAAAGTTAACGACCACGGAAATGAAAAGAGCGGAAAAGTTAACGACCGACCATGGTGAAGTCGATTAAGGCAAGGTCAAGTGTGTCATGATCAAGGTCACATCCGGGCGCAAAACTTCTGCTCTTCCCAAATGCGCAGTAACAATGCAGGTTCCCCTTTAAAGAGCCATTTTGACCTTGATATGACCTTCGAGGTCATGGTAAAGGTCATAGTTGGACGTAAAATTGTTCGCTCTTTCCATTTCCGTAGTCAAAAATAAGGGTTTTAATTTAAAAAAGTCAACTTGACCTTGAAATGACCTTCAAGGCCATGGTCAAGATCAAACCTAAGGTCACCATTGAATAGCTGGGGAAAATTCCTAAAACTTTTGTCTACAACTTTTTGCTCCAAAATGCATTCCTCGAAAGTTATTTAGCCGTTTCCATACTTTTGGATCACCCTGTATATATATTTATATGGGAAATCTTTATGCGTCTTGGTCTAGTACTAAATATTATTTTTAAGGGATCCAATTTTCAGGGAATGTTTGTTTAGGTATTAGCCACAAAATTTCGAGGTGGGACTGAAAAAAAAAAAATAGTCGCGAAAAAAAAGCACCCTAATGTAGCTAGCTATATTCATCTGGCTCATAACTTTGATACAGAACGTTAGTTTTGACAAAACTTCAATTTTTTGGTTTTATGAGTCATAGCGTCCGCCAAATTGGATTTTTTCTGACGCCACATTCGTGACATTAAGATAATGACACATCATTCACCAAAATTATCAAATCGCCAGGAGGTTACAAATAAGTCATATACATATGTACTTACATACATGTATACTAATTTACATAGGTTCGAAAAACATAACCTTCACTTTGCAGTAGGGTAAAAAGCTTGTGCTTCTAAGGTATGTAATAAAATTATTAACTATGTACACTGCTGGACAAAATAAAAGGTGATACATATAATTTTTAAACTTAAAGGATTTTTATTATGAAAATTAGTTCATAAATAATTCTATCGTTTTTCATTTGGTTAAGCTTATAATAAAGAAAGCAAGAATAAGAATTATAATATAATCAGTTCATTTATGTAAAAAATAAAAACATACCCTCCCTTCTGATGTTGGGCAAAACAAAAAAATTAAATATATTTTAAACAAAAACATAAATATTAAATATAATAAATATAAATAAAAATAAATATTCATTAGCCCGATGCACCTCCATTTAAGGGGTTATATACAGTCAGGAGAACGAAAAAAGTCGATTTTTCAAGAATTTTTCTTGAGATGATCTTTTAAGTTATTAATGTAAAAATGTGTACACATATTATGGTAACTCTTGAGTGTATTTTAATGTTTTTAATTTGTAAAAACACTTATTTTAAATGCTGCTACAGCTAATCTCCGGGAGCAACTCTAAAAAAAGGCGTATTGGGGTGAGCACGATATCTCTGGACTGGATCATCCAAAATAAATAACCCAAAAATATTTTTGTAATATATTGTTTTATCTTGTAATTAATAAGCAGAATAAGAATTTTTGACAAAATGGCGACTTCTTAAAAAACAATCGTATTTTAACAAAAATGTTGGCCTTAAATTGTTTATAAAATGGAAAATATTTATCGGTGAGAAAAAACGTTCGATTAATTACTAAAAAAATATACTTAAGAAGCTTGTGTTAAAATTTGAAACTGATCAGCTCAGCCGTTTCCGAGATATCTTGCTCACCGACTTTAAAAACACAGTTTTGAGAAAAACGCGTATAAAGTTTCAAAAGCACCTTACATATAGTAAAAAATCATTACAAATATGCGTGTAACTTCGAGAATATTCACCGAATTGACATGAAATTTTCTGTGGGTGTACTTAAATATATGTACATTACGAAAAATCGATTTTCTGAAAATCCTGACTGTATATAAACCCTTAACAACACGCTTCAATTCGTCTTGACATGGAATTTGTTAATATACGGCACTTCCAAATTAGTATGGCTTTCCAATGCGACTGAACCGCACTCCACAACTGCTCCTTATTTGTTATTTTTTCTTTTGCCATGAATTACTTCAACTCATCCCATATATTCTCAATGGGATTGAGGTTCTGGGATTGGCTTGGCCTAGGAAGAACATTCACATTATGAGCCGCAAACCATTCACTCACCAATTTAGATGAGTGTGTGGGATCATTATCCACCTAAGGGGCATATTGTCTTCAACATAAGGGAGCATCACATTTTTCAAAATTTGCCTATAAACTACCTTGGTCATTGTCTCCTAAATCCATATAATGGGTTCGACACCGCACCAAGAAAAGAATCCCCATACCATGATGCTTCCCCCGCCATGTTTGACTTTTTTTTTGTGAATCTAGGATCATATTCTTTGCCGCTTGGAAATCGGACATTTTGCCTACTGTCAGATCCGTATAAGTTGATCATTGTTTCGTCGCTCCATAGAATGTTGTACCACTTTTTGAGATTTTCTTCACCGGCCCATTCTCTATGGCTAATGGCAAAATCGTTTCTTGCCTTCAAGTTTTTTCCAGAAGCAAAGGAAATCTTCTAGCAATTCTCCCAGGTAGATTTGTCCTTTGTAATATTTTGCGGATAGTTCTTGCGCTGACTTCGTTCCCATAGCTGCGAAAATCGTCCTTGAAGATGTATCCCTCTTAGCCATAATGATGATCTGATGATCAGTGGTTGGAGTCGTTTTCTTAGGTCGACCTCTGGTTTTCTGTTTTCTTTTACGCTTTAATACATTTGCAACAAAATTTTGGGGACGACCTAAGATGTCGGCAATGAATTTGTAGGTTTTTCACGCTCTTCTGCCGTACCATCACATCTAGCCCAGGTAGGGACGATAACGACATTCTTACTAATTAAGAATATTGTTTTAAATTTGTTTTCAGATGATAAGAAGGGCTGCAATCGTGTCAACCAGCACCTCACCTTTTTATTACCCCCTTCCTTTTACCAGCTTATAGGTCATGTAATTAAATTTTTTTTCAACTCAAATACTCATACTCTCAAAGAATCAATAAATTTGTTGTAAACAAATGGATGTTAAAAATGTTATTTTTTTTTATCGAGCTCAAAAAAACGCCCAAAATTTATGCCTCTAGACCAGAATACCCCCTCAAGAAACTTCGTCCCTGAAAAGGTTAAACTCTTAAAATATAATATATAAGGAATACTCGTATAAGCTACATGTTCTTTCTTTTCTTATTTATATGTAGGGGAAATACGTACAAAACGACATACAGTTTTGTTTTTGGGTCATAACTCTTTATTACTACATCACAGCACATTCATATTGTACACCAGTAATCTTTGGTTTGGTGGTATACCTTTGAATTCTAATAGATATTTAAAAGATAAACAAACTAGAAAAAATAATAATTTTAATTTAACTGAGATCAACGACACATATGGATTAAATGACATACACGAGAAAAGTTATAAAATTAAAGGAAAAGCTTGCAAATGAACCGCTTGGTCCGTTTAGAAACGTCCGCGCAAGAGGCGTGAGCCCAATGCGAACATTTTAAACACCGCAACCAGTCTTCTCCAGGTTTTAATCGGGAATCTTGAGCGTCAAACCTATGTCATTTTGTCCGTTACTTATGTATGTCATTTTGGCCATATAGCGTTATAAAAATTCAAAATTCAACAACAAATGCAAAATAAATATTATTCACGGAAAAAACTATTCAAATGCAACAATAAGTACTTAAGGGATACAATAAATGTGCACGCAAGGTAAAACCATGAAAAATATAATATTAATACAAAAAAGTCTCTGCAGTTAAAAAAAAAACTCGTAACTTACCAATGTTTGTCGTCGGCCATGACACCCGAACGAAAGACTGTCGCGAGTTCCGTTTTGACAGGTTGGTATGAGCCGGTAGAGTCACGTGATGTAGTTATCTATGGCGAGCTAGAAGCGACAGAATTTGAAATATGATACTTTTGTCATTTTGTCCGTGTATCTCATTTTATACGTACTTCCCCTATATATCTTTATCGCACGTCATTGCTGCAAACATTCATCAAACTCATAGCCAAAGTATAAGAGTTTCGGCTCTGTGTATCCTGTTGAACCCAAATTAATTCTTGATGAAAAATTAAAATTTTCTTTGAAACCGCTTAATTAACTTGATGCTGGTGTAAGAGCAGTTTGGCCGGTTTTCACAAAATAATAATGTATTAAGTTAAATACTTAAACGAACTATCCATGCGAGCATTCACTCAAAGCTTTTAGTTTCTACTTTATAATTTTATTTACTATTTCGGTTTTTATCTTTCGTTCAAAACTTATCATTCATACCTCATTTAATATTACGTCTAATGTTAGTTTACGTCAGCAGCAGTTCTTATATATTCTACTAGCTGGGTTACCCGGTTTCACCCGGCGTTGGGTAAATACTTACTAATTAAACACTTCTCAAATGTTCTAGTTTGTTATATCCTAGGAATTGTTTCAACCCGAAAACCGCTTTATGGATCCGCTATCTTGAATTTCCAAATCTTAATAATATTAAAAATGAATGGCCTTAAAATAATTATTGTACCAATTTTCATTCAAATCCGTTGAAATCGAGAAATTTTGGTCGCCATATTGGATCCGCCATATTGAGTTTGGAAATTTTTCTAATATTCGAAATTAGTGGCTCCGGAATAATCATTGTACTAATTTTAATTAAAATCAGTTGAAATCGAGACATTCGGTTGCCATATTGGATCCGCCATCTTGGATTTACAACTTTTGATAATATTCGGAACTTGTATCCTCAGAATAATCCTCAGAATAATCATTGTACTAATTTCCAGTAAAAACCGTTAAATCAAGAAAATTGGTCTCATATTGGACCCGCCATCTTGGATTTACAAATTTTGATAATATTCGAAATTTGTAGCTTCAGAATAATCATTGTACCAATTTTCATTAAAATCCTTCGAAATCGAGACATTCTGGACGCCATGTTGGGTCCGCCATCTTGCATTTAGAAATTTTGATAATATGCAAAATTAGTGGTCTCAGAATAATCACTGTACTAATTTCCATTAAAATCCGTTGAAATCGAGAAATTTTGGTCGCCATATTGGATCCGCCATCTTGGATTTACAACTTTTGATAATATTCGGAACTTGTATCCTCAGAATAATCATTCTACCAATTTTCATTAAAATCCGTTGAAATCGAGACATTCTGGTCGCCATGTTGGATCCGCCATGTTGGATTTGCAAATTTTGCTAATATTCAAAATTAGTGGTCTCAGAATAATCATTGTACCAATTTTCATTAAAATCCGTTGAAATCGAGAAATCTTGGTCACCATATTGGGTCCGCCATCTTGGATTTGTAAATTTTGATAACATTCAAAATCAGTGACCTCAATATAATCATCGTACTAATTTTCATTAAAATCCGTTGAAATCGAGAACTACTGGTCGCCATATTGGGTCCGCCATCTTTGATTTGTAAATTTTGATAACATTCAAAACCAGTGACCTCAAGATAATCATTGTACTAATTTTCATTAAAATCCGTTGAAATCGAGAAATATGGCCGCCATTTTGGATCCGCCATCTTGGATTTCTAAATGTTGATAATATTCAAAATCAGTGACCTCAAAACAATCATTGTACTAATTTTCATTAAAATCCGTTGAAATCAGGAAATCTTGGTCGCCATATTGGATCCGCCATCTTGAATTTCTAAATTTGGACAGCGGATTTGAAATCCCCATCCCGCAAAACCCCTATGTACCAATTTTCATGAAAATCGCTCCAAATTTAAAATTTTAAGCCGCCATCTTGGATCCGCCATCTTGAAACCCTACGTACTATCCGAAAAAAAATTAGCCTATATGTTAAGTCGGAATATGTACTACCTTCGGACAAAAAATGAAAAATGTCGATGCAAACGTTTAGGCGTGATTGAGCAACAAACAAACAAACAAACAAACAAACAAACAAACAAACAAACAAACAAACAAACAAACAAACGAACTTTCATTTTTATATATATATAGGGATTATTGCACTTGAAGCTTTTTATGTCGCCCTTTTTAAAGGGTTTCATTGAGCTTGACCCCGTATATTTGTTTGTTTCAAATTTTGCAACAGCTTTTTTAACTACTTCTACTAAATCGATTCTTATGAAACTTTGCACACACATTAAGTTCCTGTGTCAATACATGAAAATGATAAAAAAAACCGAGATGGCAAATTTCAAAATGAAAAAAAAGTCCGATCAAGCTGAAATTTAATATAAAGGTAATACATGGGTATAATCCCGATGAAAATGCAATATTATAAAAAAACAAATAATCGCGAATTTCAAAATGGTCGCCATATACATATACTAGAGGAGAAAAATCTGATCAAGCTGAAATTTGCTACATACATAAAATAAACTGTCTCGATAACAATACAATATTATGAAATAAAAATCCAAGGTGGGGGATTTCAAAATGGTCTCCTTATAGTTTTGAAGAGAAAAATATGCTTAAATTTGCTACATACATAAAACATACAGTCCAGATAACAATGCAATAAAAAAAATTAAAAATCAAACTAAAAATTAGAAAATAAAAAAAAAAGGTAAAAAAAAACTTTGAAGTTAAACGCTTTTATTTTAAATAATCAGCTGTACTAAAAACTAGAAAATAATTAATAATTCTCATGTCGAATGCCAGGGGCACTTCGTGTTGCTACGTCAGCAGGATAAGTAATAATCTGGGACTTTTAACAAACTAAAATAAAAGCGTGGGACAGATAAAACCTGTATAACGATTGTATAATTAAATAAGAACGACTTATCTAGGAAAATGTGTTTCTAAGCCCACCAAAAGAAATATTTCAAATACGCCTCACGTTTTAATTTTAGTCTGTTAAAAGTCCAAGATTATTTCTTATTACTATTACTTAACCCGCTGACGTAGCAACAGAAAGTGACCCTGGCATCCGACACGAGAAGACAGCACTGCTAGTATTGCACGATTTTTTGCTAGACGTCGGAATCTCAGGAAAGCCCAGGTTTGTACCACACGAATCGGGGAAAAGCCAAGAACGGAAAAGAATTGCACAGGACTCATTACCAGTGCAATCGAGATTTACAACAAACTATCCAAATAAAAATAAAATAAAGGTAAAAAAAACTTTTAATTTAAACGGTTTTATTTTAAATCATCAGCTTTACCAAAAACTAGAAAATAATTAGGACACAAACCTGGACTTTCTTGAGATCCCGACGACTAGCGAGAAATCGTGCAATGCTAACAGTTCTGTCTTCTCATGTCGAATGCCAGGGGCACTTCGTGTTGCTACGTCAGCAGGATAAGTAATAATCTGGGACTTTTAACAAACTAAAATAAAAACGTGGGACAGATAAAACCTGTATAACGATTGTATAATTAAATAAGAACGACTTATCTAGGAAAATGTGTTTCTAAGCCCACCAAAAGAAATATTTCAAATACGCCTCACGTTTTAATTTTAGTCTGTTAAAAGTCCAAGATTATTTCTTATTACTATTACTTAACCCGCTGACGTAGCAACAGGAAGTGACCCTAGCATCCGACACGAGAAGACAGCACTGCTAGTATTGCACGATTTTTTGCTAGACGTCGGAATCTCAGGAAAGCCCAGGTTTGTATCTTAATTATTTTCTAGTTTTTGGTAAAGCTGATGATTTAAAATAAAACCGTTTAAATTAAAAGTTTTTTTTACCTTTATTTTATTTTTATTTGGATAGTTTGTTGTAAATCTCGATTGCACTGGTAATGAGTCCTGTGCAATTCTTTTCCGTTCTTGGCTTTTCCCCGATTCGTGTGGTACAGTTGTTTCCCTGTTTCTAGTGGATACGATATTGTTTTTCACCGCGTTATTTACTGTTTTGTGTCTTAAAGAGTACTTCAAGAACGGCTACACTCTCTACCTAAATTCTGGATTAAGCAGTTCTAGAAACCACTATGGACAACGAGTGATAACCCGAGAAGCTGATTTAGTCACAGCGCATGAGTTTGGACATAATTGGGGATCAGAGCACGATCCAGACATCCCGGAGTGCTCTCCCAGCGCCTCACAAGGGGGAAGTTTCCTAATGTACACTTACTCCGTCAGCGGTTACGACGTTAACAATAAAGTTAGTACTATTCTTCCCAATGTTAGAAAAATTATCACCTTTCTTTCGGTTATATCCTTTTAAAGAAATTTTCGCCATGCTCTCTACGGTCTATACGAAAAGTGCTTCAAGCCAAATCAGGTCGCTGCTTTTCGGAGCCAGAAGAGTCCTTCTGTGGAAATCTCAGGGTCGAGGGTGATGAACAGTGTGATGCAGGCTTACTGGGTACAGAAGACAACGACGGCTGTTGCGACAAGAATTGCAAATTACGACGTAACCAGGGTGCGGTTTGTAGGTAAGGTGTTAATCCGTTTAATAGTTTATCCCGAAAGAGTTTTCATATTTAATTTCTCTAAAAGCGACAAGAATTCGCCATGTTGCCAAAACTGCCAATATATGCCCGCAGGGGTGAAATGTCGCGAAGCACAATATGCAACATGCGAGCAAGAAGCGAGATGCACAGGCAGCCATGCAGAGTGCCCCAAGTCGCCTGCAATGGATGATGGAACAATTTGCCAAGAGAGGGGCCAATGCAGGAATGGAAAATGCGTTCCCTACTGCGAAACTCAAGGCCTGCAGAGTTGCATGTGCGATATCATTCAGGATGCTTGCAAAAGGTATGCAATGCATGAAATACGCTGTATGGCTCACGGTCAAAGACCGGTTTCCTCCTTATAGATGCTGCCGAATGAGCATAAACGAGACGTGCTTCCCAGTAGAACCGCCAGATGTGCTTCCAGACGGAACTCCTTGCATACAGGGATTTTGCAATAAGGTAAGAGATCTTAAATTCATAAACACTCGCAATTTAATATTATCAATCAGAGTCTTTGGCCAACTCGTTTATTACCATAGCAAGGAGACCAATTTTCATGGACCTAATTTGCCCCTTATGTTTTTATAAACCGAAAGCCCGCGACAAAATTTCAAACATATAAATCATTCCAATAAAAAATATATGAAAAAAGAAAATATAATATTACATAAATACTCGCCAAAGCTTTTTTTTCTGGAAGGAAATTATTTAATTAGGCTAATAAACCACCAAAATGGTGAAAAAATCTTAACTTATTAAATCTGAATCTGTTTTATTTGATATACTTGAAAAATACTGTAATCTAAATTCCTGAAATTACCGTCCTTAGCGAAGCTTATCTCAACTTGTTGGTGTGCTACCTATCTAGCCATCAGAGGTTAAGGTATTACCTACATAAGATAGGTCTTTTAATGAAAAGAATGTATTTGACTAGAGTAGACGACGATGAAACTACAGCACACATCTTGTGTGGTTGTCTGCTTTAGCATGATCTGTCTAGAAGAATGATATTATGCCAGAATTTTTTGAGCTCAAATAACGTTTAATATTCTGTTAGAGAAATTCTTCTGCGTTTAATTTTCAGTATTAAATACCCTCATCGATTATTACCTGCAATTTTTTACTACAAGTTTTAACCTTATTAAAAACATATTGGCCTATCACAACGGGAATTTTCACACATGTACGATGGATTTTTTTTTAAAAGCGATCTTTAACAACTTCGGTACCAAAGTGTATCTATTAACAAGAGGGGACACTCGTGACGTTTTTCCTTATCTTTTTTCGACCTTGGTACCGTTACAGGAATGAAGTGGAAATTTATGCTAGAAATATTTAGTAATAAAGAAGGCATAGGTGAGAGAAAAACAAAAATTTGGGGCGAAAAGTGGAACACTCCTGCAGGGTGCACCTCACAAAAATCTTTTATCACAAAACTTTTTTACGAACACATTACACGCTGCCTTTTCCACAGCCACACACCAAACACATTATATTATGCTTACCCATTATTTATCTAAAGCACATTTAATTTAATTTAATTAATTGCTTCTAAGAAAGCACTTTTTTACTCAAAAAAATTTAAGCTTCTTCACATTTCCGAACAAATCAAGACCGCCCGGTACTTTTCGTAAGCGAGCAGCACACAAAAGAAATTCCGCTCCAGGGCGCCTTTAAAAACGCACAATGAAAAAATGTAAACAATCTCGTCCGTATTCATGCTCGGTGTGTGCTACCTGCCTCTTCTCCCTTCTCCGATTCGGCATTTCCCTATAACTTAATATTGCGAGGGGAGGTCAAATTGAGCGACCTAGTACTAGTGCCAAAGAATATCTATTTCAACAAGGGGACACTTTAATACCCTCTCAAAATTCCAACCCATATGCAAGCTCTCGCAAACACACCCAGCAAAATTTCCCATTAGATAAAGCAGCTCAGGGCTACTACCTCTGTAAATACCTATAAGAAATGTAGAGAGAGAAATAGTCACCAAAAAGTTCTCACAGACAGCTTTTACAGCGTAAGCTATAAACTGAAGCTTTTTTCATGAACGCTTTTTTAAAGGCGCCCTGGACTGATGCACTAGTACTAGGTCGCTCAATTTGACCTCCCCTCGCAATGTTAAGATATAGGGAAATGCCGAATCGGAGAAGAGGCAGGTAGCACAGAATACGGACGAGATTGTTTACATTTTTTCATTGTGCGTTTTTAAAGGTGCCCTGGAGCGGAATTTCTTTTGTGTGCTGCTCGCTTACGAAAAGTACCGGGTGGTCTTGATTTGTTTGGAAATGTGAACAAGCTTAAAAGTAAAAAAGTGCTTTCTTAGAAGCAATTAATTAAATTAAATTAAATGTGCTTTAGATAAATGATGGGTAAGCATAATATAACGTGTTTGGTGTGTGGCTATGGAAAAGGCAGCGTGTAATGTGTTCATAGAAAAGTTTTGTGATAAAAGATTTTTGTGAGGTGCACCCTGCAGGAGTGTTCCACTTTTCGCCCCAAATTTTTGTCTTTCTCTCACTTATGCTTTCTTTATTACTAACTATTTCTAGCATAAATTCCCATTTCATTCCTGTAACGGTACCAAGGTCGAAAAAAGATAAGGAAAAACGTCACGAGTGTCCCCTCTTGTTAATAGATACTCTTTGCTAGTGCATCAGTCCAGGGCGCCTTTAAAAAAGCGTTCATAAAAAAGCTCCAGTTTATAGCTTACGCTGTAAAAGCTATCTGTGAGAACTTTTTGGTGACTATTTCTCTCTCTACATTTCTTCAGAGGTAGTAGCCCTGAGCTGCTTTATCTAATGGGAAATTTAGCTGGATGTATTTTCGAGAGCTTGCATATGGGTTGGAATTTTGAGAGGGTATTAAAGTGTCCCATATCTTGTTGAAATAGATGTTCTTTGTTCCGTACCATCGTCGACATTAGTCGACAACCACAGATGGACGCGCACAGCCCAACGTCGACTTTAGTGGACAGCCAAAAGCTTCATATCTGCCTGTAATGTAAAACAAGCTTTCAGTGCTATCATGTGGACGATGCGTTCAGGCTGTGGGCAAGGTTTCGCGGCCGGTGAACGCGTTATCGAAGTGGTTAAATACATAATTGACGGAGTATATTCTCGATGCTAGGTATCACAATCAGCCATTTCAAAAGATTTAAAAAATAATAAAATAAACATAGTAAAGGTTCACAAAGCATTGAATTACTAAATAACATAGACCGAGGAAATTTGTTTAACATAACGGAAGCTTTTGAAATAAAAAAAGTCAAGAGAAAATACAGTTAAGGATGTTAGATTTTGTGAACAATAACCCTAAAAAAGTGATAACCGGTCAGATGAATCGATCGATAGCCGAACAATGCATCTTAATTTGTAAATTAATAAAGTTTTACTTTAAATACATATATTTATTTGTTCTTAAGGAAAATGAAAAATTTTAAAACTATTTGTCTACTATCGAAAAAGCCGGTTAGACGTAATTAAAATTTAATTAATAAATTTTCATAAAATAAAGTATTAAAATTATCAGCAAATCGTCAATTATTTACCGGATCAGTTACATAACAAAGAAGTAAAATGTCTTAAGAAGTTTACTTTTTACACTTTGATAGCATCATATTTATATATTATATTATATTTTGGAATTTTTAAAAATCACTAATAAGTATCGAATATCTTTCAATATCAAATTTGAATCGAATCAAATTATAAAAAAAAAACATAAAGTGCGCCGATATAGAGACAAAGGAGAAAAAGGTTTGACAAAGAAAGATTTGAGTCATCCTGATGTGTAGGGAATATCCGCTCAGGTAAATCAATATTTTTTTAAAATCAAACCTGACGAGAGCATTTAATGCTTAAACTCCATCCCGAAGCTATTGCTGAAGACTCCTGGCAAAATAGAGTTCGGCAGACCAAGTTTTATTAGAAATTAAAAAAAATATGTTTTTCCATTAGTTGTTTTATGATGGTACTTAATACTTACTTTATCCATGGCCTTATCAAATATCCTCCCGGCAAAAAATGCTTTGGCAGCGGTAGCGATATTTCTTATAACACTTTACCATATATAACGTTTGCGTGGAGATGGTGTATGAAGGTTAAGGGGGTAACCCACTGTTGAAAAAAAAAAATTTTTGATTTTTTTCTTTTTATATATTTCGATAGATAGAAGTGCTACTTCAAGAATATGTGTGTAAGATTTCAGATCGATATCTAAATAATTGTTCTTTATACAGCTCTCACAGTCCTCCTCCGTTCAACAACGATTTCGGAGCGCGCGCGGCCTTGTAGCCGCTCAATCAGCTGCCGCGTGTATTACCTATTATAATACTTTCTAAATGTATATTACATAATACACTAATACATAGTTCCTTATACTATTATAATTAGAAGGTACCCACTATCACCTGGGATTCGCTGATTAAATTTTTTTTACTTATGTCGCAAAATTTCTTTAAGAAAACTTTAAATGCATTTTTCTCAAAACGCTCTTTTTCGGTGCGCATCGTTGTGAAAAAACTATTGGGCCGATTTACTTCAAATTTTGCATACACCTTTATTAAGTACTTAACTATAGAAATAACCTATTATTAGAGTAAAAAAACATATTTTGTTGATTTAGGATCAACTTTTTCGTGTTAAAACATAACGAAAATCGATACATCAATGTTCGAATGTGCACTAAATCATCAGATTTTTTTTTTGCTGCAAAAATAGGTTATTTCTATCCTTTATAACAAATATTGAAGGATTTTTCTTTGGTATATATTTGCAAGTGCATACTTTGGCCAGGATTTTACGAGGCGCAATTTGTATTTTTTTTTTTTGGACTACGCGCGCGCTGCATCGTGACGGCCGCCATTTTGTTAAACGTTTTTTTTTTTATAATCACAATATAAACTTTAGTCCTCTGTAAAGAAGTGTGAAAAAAATCAAAAAGATATCTCTGATAGTTTTTTTTTATTAATTTTTTAAAAAAAGTTCAATTTTTTGGGCTTCAACAGTGGGTTACCCCTTTAAAGAGAAAATGCAAAACTCGCCTCCTTTTTTGCGCCCCGCATAACTTTTGAAGGAAATAACATAAATTAATGCAGCACGTCTCAAAATAATCTTAGTTTACCCCTTTCAACTCATTAAAATCGAAAAACTACTCATATAAGGAGGTGAAAAGTACTCCAGTACCAAAAACGTTTCAAAAGTAGTTCTTAATTCTTGTTCTTTTTTAAAATATAATACGTACCTCAGTTATACTTACTTAGCGTCGCTTCAACCCTTATACGTTCAAGAACCACCCCTGGTGGAAACCACAGAAGCTCAAAATAACAAAGAAAAAAAATTGTTTTATTTTTTCTTTCCCTACCCAAGAGTAATAAGTGTTTTTATGATGTCTACCTAATGTAACTTTTGTAATAATATATTTTTATACTACCACTAGAGGGCTGAAAACTACTCTATCGCAAAGTATGGACGAAAACTAGAAATAATATTCGTGGTATAGCCAGCTTAAGATGAATTTTTCTATTAACTCCAAGTCGGTCTTTAAGTTCTTGCATGACTTGCGTTGTTTCCTTGTCTCTCACGTCATCATTACGGTTAGTCACAGGCAAAGGTAAAAGCAAACCCGAATAAAGCTTGCGGTAACGAGTATTTTGAGCCATGTTGCATTAATGTATGTTATTTTCTTCAAAAACTATGCAGAGTGCAAAAAAATGACTAATATTCAACGTTGTTTGTGGTCCCTCTTTTGTAGTGAGCTCTCCGACTACGCGTTGATCCCATGTAATCCGTCATAACCGTTATTTTTATATTGCCGGAATTTTCAAACATTTTTAGGGTATGTGCGAGAAAACAATTCAAGACGTTGTAGAACGTTTCTGGGATATCATAGAGGAGATAAATATTAACAAAGTACTCCGTTTCTTGAAGGACAACATTGTCAGTAAGTGCCAATATTAGAATATCAACCGTTCGAAACTGTATTTTTTCCAATTATTTCAGTGGCCGTTGTTGTTCTAACTGCAATATTTTGGATTCCATCAAGTTGTGTTATTTCATACTTTGATCGAAAGAAAAGGCGTCAGGAGCTCAAAGAATTAGACTGGAGCCAAAAACTGGACCTTATACATCCAAGCGATCGAAGACGTGTAATACATATAAGGTTCAAATAGAGCTATTCGCACCTTACGGTGGTATGGAAGCAAACTATTTTATTACTATTTTGCAGGGTACCGAGGCAGAAAATGTCTGTGGCTAGAATGTAAGGCACAGTCAGTATTGTATATTTTGAAAATATAGGAAGTTTATTATTTGGATTAAAGACTTTACATTTAAACGAAAAAATACCATTGCAGAAGATGATAAAGCCACAAAAGACACAACAAATATGCACATCAATATAAATTTGATAAACAGAAGGTTCGGTTCGTCTTGTTACTGCATTAATTGTTGAAATAAACTTCAAATACCGATGTCTATCTATCGGCGATATAAAACATAAATTGGGAGAATGTGAGGATTTGAGGGCGCTTAGCTAGTTTCATTACAGAGAAAACCCTTGCAACGTCCATAAGAATATTCTAGTTTTAGGAAAGCAGGCAGGAAATTCTGTTATTTCCTTTCTGTGGTCTTTATTGAAAAGGAATTTTAAATTAGAGTACACAGTTAGAATGGATTTTGTACTATATATTTACACAAACATGAATGTTTCCGTTTGCTTTGAAGTTGTTAAAAAACGTCCTATGTAAATCCCTTCTTGTGTTATAATCTCAGCATAGCCTAGCGTAGTTATGTACACACCGTATCCTACTTTCTCTTGTGATTGTTGGAATTTTTGCCATTTGTTGTCTGTGTTTCGGAATGTCCATCTTCATCATAGTCTTCGCCTTCTTCCTCTTCGTAGTACGCTTCCTCCACATCTGGTTCATTTACATCATGTTGACCAAGTATATGAACTGGACCAGTGCCCTGGATAAGCTTGAATGTTACTGATGCGCTCGGGAACTCGATATTTGGTGTTAGGGCACGTGTTTCGCCAGCTTTCAAAACCGCAATTGGAATTTTTAATGTTTCCTTTTCTCCAACTCGAGTCTCAGCCTAAAATGAACAGATATTTTTTTTTTGTAACCAAAATGTAACGAATCCTTTAAATTTTTACTTAATGCAAGAGATTTCTTCCTCGTCAATACACTAAACAAAAATGTCTGGAAAAACAGCAAATGGAGAGGCAAAAGAAGGTATTGTTTGTAGCTGGGGGAGGCAAGGTCGGACATTCTACAATTGCCACGAATTTCATGAAGAAAATACCCGGGGTTTTGAGGTAACTAATTGCAAAATCGAAAATAGTCCAAACGAAAAGACAAATAAAATCATGTAAAGCGGAAAAAAATAACTACCCAGCAGCTATACAATAATTATATTGGATTAACTTCGCTGAAATTCCTTTAACCAGTTAACTGTGATTGACGAGTATACTCGTCATGGAGAAGTGGCAAAATTTTGTGTATTGACGAGTATACTCGTCATGTGTATAAATCAGTGACCATTGGCTATTTAAATTGCAATTTTTGAGAAAAACAAAACATATTGTCAAATTTAAAGATGTTTAGAATATTTTGAGGCTATGCCGGAATAAAACAAACAAGTAGAAAATATAAACAGTTTGAGATGATCTCATGCGTCCCGGTATGCACTGGTTGAAAAAGTTTACCAGTTCGCATAATGAATTTATTTATGTGCGATGATAACGTTTTTTAGATGTTAACCAAAAAATATGAAACTACAAGAACTCTTGTCAGTCTGAAAATAATTTAGATTTTATAAAAGAATTGGAAGCTGTCGGGCAGAGAAAGGGGCTAATTGCATGAATGTCAACAAAAAACCATTCCAAATACAAAGCACATGAACTGCGAGGCACAAAATTTTCTTGGAAATTGTCTCCCTCGGTTTAGTGTTCCAAGAATTCAATCAATTTGTTTACCAAAAATAAGCAAACGAGACTGATTATCCCACGATTCGTTCAAAAATTCATAGAATTATCACGATCTGAGGACAGGTTTTTGTGCATGGCCTTATCTTACCAGCGCAACTTATTCTGTGATTGACGAATATACTCGTCA
Source organism: Dysmachus trigonus (assembly GCA_949715965.1). NCBI lineage: Eukaryota > Metazoa > Arthropoda > Insecta > Diptera > Asilidae > Dysmachus > Dysmachus trigonus. Next base: position 61,732,933 of record OX454320.1, read on the forward strand.
TGGTTCGTTTCTGACGACACAAAACTGTGCGCACTTTTAAATGAGGGCGCCACAGTTAACTGGTTAAGTAGAAAATTGTTGACTGTCATACTGAATAATTAATCGGCGCTGGGCACGAGACAAAGTTCGACGGAACTTGAAATTATGTCGCGCGACGATTCGATCCTATCTTTCGGTCTCACTTTGGTTCTAGGTACGGCATTAGAAACGAAAAACTTCACTTCGAAATGTATTTTGTAAAATCAAAAAACCTTTCTAACAAAAGTTGCAATGTTACAAAATGACACCCCATGATGACCTTGACCTTACCCTTAAACTCGAAATTTGTTTTATCCAAAGCCACCAAGTGGGACATTTTATAACTTTTGTTCTAAACATATTCCAATAAAATTTAATTTTTATTGCCGTTCTAGTGTTTGATCTTGATATGACCTTCAGAGATCAAAGGTTCAAGTGGCTCGAAATTATATCTGAAGGTAAAACTTGCCACTCCTTCCATTTCTGGGGTTAAAAGTATGTCTCCCCATTTAATAAAAATAAGCATGACCTCAATGATCGCGATCAAGGTCAAATCCAAGGTGACCGCCAAATGGTCAAGGAACAATCCCACAATTTTTGCTTGAAGCACTTTTGCCGAAAACCCACTCCTGCCGAGTTATTCTGCTGTTCCGGCACCTTGACCTTCAGATATCAAGGGCCGTTGTTCAAGGTCACATTCGAACGTAAAATATTCCGCTCTCTCCATTTCCGCGGTCAAAATTATAGAGTCCCATTCAAGAATAAAAAGTTGTTCTTCATTTGACCTTGACCCCCTTATAGCCTTGCAACTTTTGTTTAAAAAGTTTGTTGATTTGCTGCTTCCATGATGAAATAATTGAGGTTATAAATTAAAATGGCCCACGCTATGTATAACATATTGAGATTACTAAAACCAATCGAACCGATTTTGATGAAATTTAAATGGGACTAATTCGCGAGCATCCCCTTTCAATAAAAAAATAACACGCAAATCGACCGTGTGGAATCTCAGAATAATCAGCACATACAGTGAAGTGCAAAACTTATTAACTTATTCGCTTTATCCATTTTATTTTTATTGTTCTTGAAGGTGTAAGAAACGAAAATATTTTCACTTCACAGAATTTTTGATATTTGGATTTAAAAGAAAATTAATAGTTCTTTGTGCGTTGTTATACTTTTGCACACTAGAGGGAAAAACAGCGTTGTAACACACTTGAACAACTATTTTCATTTCCTAATCAGTGTGGCAACAAGTGCTTGGATATTTAAAAAGTTAAAAATTTGAAACATAAGCGCCACAGTCAAAACTTCGGTTATAAGCTGTTTAAAAACGCCGAATCATTAAGAATAATTAGAAATAATCTTCAGAATTAGTCACAAAAACAGACGAGAGAAAGAATTGTATCCGGCAATATCCGAAGTAAGACCACGCATACTCTCAGATCGACAAACTCGTTAATTTGCTCGAGTTCAGCCTTAGCATCCGAAAATGTCCCAAAATTAGCTGCTCAAAGCACTGGATTGATTGCTGCTCTATGACAAATACGGCCGGCCTTAAAAGAATTTGGATGAAGCCAGTGCAAATGTAAGCACTGGATTAGTGAAGACTGGAAGCAGCTAAAATTACTAAATTCGGTAAGATTTTCAGTTACTTCTATATTTATTATTTTTCTTAAATTATTTAGTGTGACGAGACCAAAATTAACCGATTTGAGTCCGATGGAAAGAGCTGGTATTAGGCTAGAATTTAAACCACAGTATGCCTACAAAGATATAAAAGTTAGAAACGAGATACATAGTTAGAATTCGGTCGAATTTGGTTCGAAACTGAGTTTTCGTACAAGACCAGGAGTCCAGTTCTTATATGTCAGTGTATGAAATCCACTATTCTATAGTATTTAACTAGGACTTAGGAGAATATGTTTTTCATGAAAGTGCACAACAATCTATTCTATGAGATAATCGATTTGTGGAAAAAAACCGAATACCGCGAAATATTTCGAAAAGTGTTAAAATATTCCGTGTGTGTGACTCGCCTACTCTCCAATGGGAAATGGAAATTTATATTTCGTAATTTATGAACGAGGATGTTTATCAATTTCATCCTTTTTACTTAACACTCTAAATAAATACCATTTCCACTTAAAAATGCTTCTTCACTTTTGGCGGCAATTTTTTTCTAACACTTAACCTCAATTATTTCTTAAGATTTGACATTTTGCTGGTACTGAATATGTAGCTAGGCTCAGATCAGAATAGAAACAACTGTATATTACCAAGAATTAGTAGTCTAATTTACAATGCGAATATACTGCCATTGGTAACTTATGGCATAGACAAACTAGATACATAGATGTCCAGTCGCATGTAAAATTTTGCGCCACAGAAAATCAAAAGCACAGGTCTGAAGTAAAGCTCTACACGACCGAAATAAAGCTCTTCTATAAGCGACGCGAGATTGCGCTCTTCTCTCTTTGTTTACGTTTTGCCATATTACCAAACACCAAGCGCTCACTGCAGTCTCGAGTAGTGTGTATAGTCGGCCGTGGCCCATGGGCACTTTACAGACGATTGATGTAGATGTGGGTGTAGGCAGAGTGTGGTGGTGCAAATGTAAAATAGCGCGCTATTTAATTTAGCAATATTAAATAAGAGCGATAATTTTAAGCCAATGATTAAAAAAATTATTGAAGCTAGAAAATGGCATTATGCCTAACGCGCGGAATTCTCTGCTAAACCTGTTTAAATAATTACATAAGTTCAAATTATAACAATACAATGTAGGGAATATTAACTGCAAATACATAATATAAGGAAGTCGAACTTATCTGTTATAACAGAATAGTATGAATATTAAATTTAATAATAATATTTAAAGAAAATTGTACTTATCGATTCCACCAATTTAAGTTCGATTTACTAAAGCAATAAATTTCTTTCATAACTATTTAATAAGCGAAATTGCTAAGAAAATAATTGATTTTTTTTTTTTTTTTTTTTTTTTTTTTTTTTTTTTCTCTTTTAGTTGGTTAACAGTAAGAGCAGAACAAACCTAGATTTTATACGATTAAATCACCTTAATGGTTAAATTAAATTCCAGAGTACCTACAGATAATAATCTCCTTAGCATACTGGAATAAAATTAAATTGAAGCATACTGGAATAAAATTAAATTGAAGCAATGGTGGTTACAACAATACCAATTTTCTAATTTATTGGAACAAACATTGACAAGAGTTTTAATGACATTTTCATGATGTGCACAATTTTCAAAAAATTCTTTGAAAATTTGTACTTGAGCTTTACAAACTTGGAAAAATTCTTCTGTGGGAATAATTAAAGCTCCAAAATCCGAAGTGCTGGAAAATTTTTTATAATAAACCAGCCATTCTGAGGATTTCGATAGGTCAGTAGTATTTGTAGTCGTACATGATATGCAAATTTCACAGTTAAAAAAAGGTCCTTTTTTGAAAATTTGTGATAGCACATAGCCAGCGAAGTACATTGTTGCATTATCTGAAATGTCATTTTCAATTGAAGTACTTGCTAAATCTGAATTTTCTTCCGTTTCTTCAGTTTCTAAATTTGGTCCCATATCTGACTGTTTATGTGTTTCATTAATTTCTTCAAAATTTGTTACTGGCTCATTAACAGGATTAACAACAGCATTCCAGTCTAATAAAAGATTTTCGGTATCATCTTCTTCACAGTTTCCGAACTTAGATGAATAAATTAGTTTGACCAACACAATTCTGCTGATAATTTCGTTAAACTCACCGACTGTGGGACTTTTCTTTTTATAACGTACCACGCTGAATAAATTTTCTAATCTATCTTGATTCAATTTATTGGTACATAAAAAGAATATTTCTTCAAAATTCAAAAAAAATTCGCCGATATTTTCAAAATTGCTTCAATTGATTGTGACAGACCATTAAGGCAGTTTATTTTCGCTTTATTAGATTCTGTATCAAAATGAAGCTCTTTAACATAATCTTTCATTTCTTTTAAATAATTTTTCGATAATTATTTTCCAATAATGCGGATTTGTAAGGGCTCTTAGCATATGGCGATTTACTATTACAGCAATCGAAAAGTTATTTAACTTTTCGAAACATTCTGCAGTTGAAACAGCGTGTTTCTTTACATTATCACTAAATCTTCCTAATTGCAAAGTGGTTCTTATGGCTGCTACTGTGCTAGCACTAATAGCCTGCACAGCTAATTTAACACTCATTTTTTCAAATCTATTTGGATGAATATGTTTACTCGAAAGTTTTGGGCACATCTTTGTATTAGAGTTCTTTTCAATATTATACAGTTCCCTTAAAACATTCCACGAAGTTTTTTCGCCTTGCGACGTTACCAAATTGTATTTCATAAGATTGTTCCTAATTGATTTGAATAAATGTGGTATGTCAAACAAACAAAAATTTTTTTTATTACCATGTTTGAAATACGGCTCTTCTATTGTTACACCCAGATTTTTATATGTTTTTTGATTTGCTGTTGCTTGATCGCATACAAGTGCTCTAACATTCAGTCCCATCAAATCACATATATTAATAATTTCGAAAAAATTTTCTTTGAGAATATTTGTAGGTGCATTTTTTTCTACAACTATATAATAAATAACCTGCTTCCAATTTCTAAAAAGGGAACTCAACATAAACACACAAATGGATTTACCAACTTCAGGCTTGCGACCGTCACCTCCTTTTCCAAAATCTACAAAACCATCGATTCTATCATAATTTTTATTATATCTAAGATCCCATTTTATGCTAATTTCATCAAACATTAATACAACTTGCCTCGATTTCTCATCAAATCCACTTATGGACTCTTTGACCACTTCAAATAGTTGAAAATTAGGTCCGGGTGTTAATTCTTTAACAGGAAGCCATGTATATATGGAGCTCAATGACGGCAAGCGCAATTTCAATTTTTCTCTTAAGAAATTGTAGCGCTGGATTTAAAAAAATTGCTTGAGAGAGAATTTTTTCCTCGCCACTGTATTGTCTATTTCTACCTAATAGCATTTTACAAAATGTTTTCGTGTTGGAATTAGCTTCCAAGGAATCTATTTCATTGATAATATTTTGGGAATATGCTTTAGTAGATCCTCTATCAGTTTTCGTTTTTACCCTTTTTATTTTACATTTAAAATTTTTGCATATTGTTTTCAAATTCTTGATTAATGATCTTAACCTATTATTTTCTTTTAGTAATTTACCTTCCCTGCGCCGATAGTATTGCAAATTGTCCTCTCTCTTATGGCAAAACTTACAAGTAGCCTCAATAGCAATTAAAGTTGATGAAGTAGGAAATGAAGAGAGGTAATGAAAGTCTTCCAAATTTAAATCGTTGCATTCATCATCCTGACTTATAATTTCCTCCACCTGTTCATCAATTTTCGTTAATTTAAGGCTTGGAATCGAATGAGGGTACAATTTCTTTTTTCGAAAATATTGCGGTTCAAAATGCAAATCACAAATTTTTGGTTGCTTTAGGATCGAAATATTTTCAAAAGATACCCAACATAATTTAAGCCACTCCTCATATCGTGGCGTATTTTTGGGTGGAAAAGAAAAGAGCCTTCTTCCAGTATCAGTTGAAATAGTATTGCAACCAACAATACAACATCTACGTTTCTGGGAAGACATTATGAGGAATACAAAATCGTAAACCGTGAAAAGCCAAGTCAATGCCAAAAAAACAAATGCCAGAACCGAAGCAAAATATATATTACAAAAGACAAAATCAAATCCAATTTGAATAGCAAATAGTCAATAACCAGAATCAAGAGCCAGTAATACAAAATCCAATCTGAAAATCAAAATCGTAGCCAAAGTCAATCGCAAAGTAAATTCTTTAATAAAACCAATGAATTCAACGCAGCCAAAATCTCGAAAAATACCAAACGCAAACGCCTTCTAGAAATCGCAATAACCAAATGGCACGGTATCGTGCCGAGGATAGCGTGACGTGCATGCGCTGTATCTATTCCCCACCTCCCACGCCCTACCATCGAAATCACACACATCACAACACTCATCCCGTACTTGCCTGCCTGTGAGCCTGAGAGTGGCATTAACCAAGAGAGAAGAGCGCATTCTCGAGTCGCTCGTAGAAGAGCTTTATTTCGGTCGTGTAGAGCTTTACTTCGGACGTGTAATTTTGATTTTCTGTGGCGCAAAATTTGACATGCGACTGGACATCTATGTATCTAGTTTGTCTATGCTTATGGGTTAATAATATGGAGTCAAATCACATGCAAATCATATCGAGATTGTTAAACAGGGCTGTCAAAGCGGTGTTTAATCTTCCTCGGGATACGACCACTACAATTTTGAATGAAAGTACAGACAAATTTAACCTGAAGCAACTAACAGAGATAGAAAATGGTAAGGCCATTTATAACATTACAAAGAAATACGCAAAATCATCTATTAACCTAGTTCCGAGAACAGAAATTCACGGATATAATACAAAGAAAGCAATGATGGGAACCTATAATCTACCGGCACCAAGGACTAACCGACTAAAATATGATCCAATTTACCCTGCAGTTAATTATTATAATAGCTTATCAGAAAAAATAAGAAATGCTTGCGGTATTGTGGAATTTAAGTCTTATTAAAAATTTAGTTAAATCGGAAAATTAAGCACAATAAAAGCGGAATAATTAATAATATTATATATTCATGTATGACCCCTTATAACAAATACTATTTGTCTGGGGAGCAAAAAATATAATTAACTAATATTTTTAAAATCTGTTATTTAGTTTTTAAGATTTTTCAGAAAATGGATCCGCAGAGCATAAATTCGAATACCTAGGCAGCTCAGAATTAAGTGAATGTGTCCAGCAACATGCTGAGAAGTGCGATATAAAATCTATTATTATTATTAAGAACCACTACTAGAATCGGCTGAATTTCAAGTGGGAATTCAAATGGTTTAACTTAACCAATACGAACGAAAAGCTAGAGCATGTCAACCAAAACACGAGCGAGACGGGCAATTTATTTTACAATGAGAAGAAAAAGGTAGCAGCATTTTGGTTGGTTGTTTCGTGGTTGGTTTCACATTGGCGAGTGGAAAAACCTCCGGGAATACATATAAACATAAGCCGTGAAGTAGAAAATGCATACGTAGTGATGTAATCCGAGAATCGCCGCGAAATAACATTGCTTCTTAAGGCCGAGATACAATGTACGCCACACGTTTTTGTGGCGCGTGGAATATCGTGAAATATCGCGCTGCAATATACAATGAGAGCGACGCTACAGCTGGAATGAAAGAATTGGACTGCTAACCGTCGTCTGAAAAATGAGACCATGTTTAGCACAGGCTCAAATTTCATGGAGCAAATCATGCACAGTTATGTTTAAACTGACGCAAATTACAAATAATTAAACTTTCGCCAACCGATTTCTTTTATACCACGCTCAATTTTAAGTTTTTTCACAAAAATGATCCTCGCGGGGCACTCAGCTGGGAACTATATAAAAGTCAATGTTCCTGCCTTCGTTTTACCTTCATATTTCTCATATATACCAACCAAAACTAAAAGTTGTATCACAAAATGCCGTAGCCATCTGTTGGGCATCGTAAAACTACTCTAACAGCTGATTCCGTCCCTAGAACCAAACTGAAAAAGAAACATGGAAACGAATCATCGCGCTTCAAAAGTTAAAGTTCCACCAAACTTTGTGGCGCTACAAAGTATCAGCGCGTTCATTGTATCAAGCTGATTGCATTTTCCTGTATTCAAACTCATTTTGTAGCGCCACAAAAACGTGTGGCGTACATTGTATCTCGGCCTTTATGGCGGAAGGTCTGAAAAAAGCCGCTCCACACGTCTGAACTGCTAAACAATAACTTTTACCCGAATTTGATGTTCTACAATTCATAACTATGGAGGAATACCTTTCCAGTGATCTGAAAAACGTTATAGTGACCAGAACAAAATATTAGAGTTTTTTGCACATAAAAACAACTCTAACCATTTCCCCTAACAAAACAGCAGCGGCAGGTCGACTTAACAGCACGACTTTCTATGGTAATTTGTTCGATGGGCAGTAAGAGTAACTTTTGAAGGCAAATATCTTTGATATTTTGTTCTTGCCCCTAGGTACCATAAGAACGGTATTCCTCCGCTTCGTAAAAGCGATAGTTAAGCAGATTCGCTCTGTGGAGCGGAATGAATGGGCTTTACCGCCATAAGAAGCAATGTTATTTCGGTGCAATCATCGGACTACATCACCTTAAACATGCGGTAGTGAGCTGGTCTACTTCATGGCTTGTTATATAGTTTCCCGGGGGTTTTGCCATTAGGGTTCAAGCTTTTATATAGCATGTTCACTATAGTGAATACCAACGGTGGCGCACAAGTTATACCAAAACGTATATATATTTATATAAAAATGCAGTCGTGAACATTTTAAGTCCTATGACATTCGTTATTTAAAAAAATCTTTTCAATCCTATTTCTCTCAACCATTAGTTGACACAGTATTTATATTTACGAATTCGTAATCTATGGAAAAATCCTTTATGATATATCGCTTTTTCGGTCGCAAAATTGGTGTTGACTTATTGACCTGTGTAATCAAACAATTAAACATGCATGTATTTGAGAATAATAAAACCCTCAAACTGAATGTGCGCGCTTTCGCTATTTCTATAAGAGTAAGTGAAATTTAAACTAGCATTGTTTACTGGGAATTATTCCCTGATGCCTACTAATAATCCTTACCTGAACAACGTTGAATTCGCCTTGCTTTGCCTCGGCGCCCAGAATGATTTGTTTGATGATCAGCTTCTGGTCTCTGTCGAACTTCTCAGATTCCGCAACTTCGAACTGGGCGAGCGGTTCCTTTTCGTTTAATGTGACGCCTTGTGAAAAAGAAAATTAATTCGTTAATTTAGCATCAAACAATATCCTTAACATTCAAAATGCTTTCGGCAAAGTGCCAACAAGCATTATGGGCCTGTCTTCACACAACACCTGCCAGGCCCGCCAATTGCGCGCAGGCACAAGCTACAAAATTCTATGAATTGAGACATCCAAAAGAAAGTTCTGAGGGTTCTTCGAAACACAGATTGAAGGGAGGAAAAAGGCGGGGTAGCAACAAAATTCTGCTACTTTGCTTTCTAATGTTTTGTGAATCACAGCTCAGGAAAAGTGAGGCTTGTTTCGAACCCGGCTTACGGCGCTTCCTCAGAGAAAGCACCGAAAATAGTTCTTAGAATAAATGCTTACCGTAAAACGTATCTGCCTCCATTTTAGCTTGTGATTTTCCTATAGTTCCTCCACAAACACGTGTCGAACTCCCAAGAGCACAAGAGCAACAAAGCAAAGCCCAGCCAAATAATTGACAACTTCAAATCACGTTTTCGTGCACCCACAAGAGTCGAATTGCAAATGCCAATGGCTGTGGCTTGGTGTGTGTAGTGGATAAATGAAAATAGCATTTTTTTCACTTTGACAGCATCCTCATACGTCGGCAGTTTGGTGAATGAGATATCTTGGGTCTTCATTTAAATTCTATTTTAATATTATAATTAATTTTAAAAACCAAATTTTTTTCTATCTCTGAATCAGAAATTATTTCATGAATTTAGAAAGAAAATTATTATAAAAGTAACGCAAAATATTTTTGGCACGTCAGCGCTAGTATCGTTGGAGAGGATAACGGAGTGAAAAAAACAACTGTCAAAAACACATTTTGCCGGTTCGGTTTATTTCGTATATGCTTTTGCTTGGGCGGTTTGGGACTTGAGGTGATACTGGGCACGTGGATTTTCTGTAGAAAAATTATTTCTAATATTCAACTTTTGCAATGGTGGAAGAATATTATGGTGAGTGCAGAAATTTTCTTACAACTCCGAATTGCAACAGGCCCCGAACGGTAGATTTTTCGCAATTAAGTCGGCGTCCTGTCATACGTGCTGCCAATTAATCCGCAATGGCTTCTAATCAATTCCATCAGGAAAATTGTTCTAACATTCGGTTTTGTCTGAAATTCTAGGTGTAACCCTTAAGGGTAAGGACAGCTCCGTTGTGTGGGATGTTGTAACCAATGACGAGGACTACCCGCGGGGGCAGAAAGTCATCATCAAGCAAATTCTACTTGGCGCGGAAGCCAAAGAGGGCGAATTTAACGTTGTGGAGGTAAGTAGGTGTATGCGAAAGTCGCGAATTTGTCTCTAACATGAGTCAGGGGTGTTGCTCTTCAAATAATGGCTTTGCTTGGAATGTAAATAATTCTCAATTGTCCCGGTGTTTGGTCGGTGCTGTGCAGATCGTTGCTCTTATTCGCCGGTAGAAGATAAATGTGGCCATGAATCTGGATTACAAATTAATTTGCTGATTGTCGACTTTGTTTCAGAATTCGGAATTCTTTCGCCTTATTTGCTTGTATAAATATTTCCTCTAGGATGGCCAGAGCTAGTTTTCTTCGTTCATTCAAGAAGGTTCGTGTGGGGGCCTCGATCAAATTTGTTTTGAATTTGCCAAATGAAAATTTATTCAATGCTTTTTACTTTTTGTTTGATTGTTAATTTAGAATGTATAAGCTTAAAAAATTAAAAACCACCAGCTAAGAGAATTGTAACTAAAATGTAGAATTCAAGATTATTTATGCTATTATCCGAATAAGTAATCTTGTTTTATTAATTTTAGTTGGACGAGCTCTAAATGACTAAGCTTCGTTTGGCAAAAGGGTTGTTCGAGAAACCGAGTTTTGCTGGGTAAAGTGGTTTCTTGCTGCAAAAATAACTAACAAAATTAGTGTAAAGTTGAAATTATTTTTTAAGCGTCCAGATTTTTTAAGTTTTCTTCGTTTTTTTATGGTTCACAAAGATCATATGAATGTTAATGCTACTGCAAATTCCCTGTTTGTTTCTTAATTCAAGGCTGAAAATCCCTAGCTAGATGGATATTTCGTCCCGAAAGCCACTATTCTGTAAATTTCCTAAAAATCGTTAAAGTCATTTTCGCACGCCAGTACAAATTAAGGGTTTTAATAGATTCCTCTCAGTGCTTGCGGAAATTACGCTTCATCTCAAGCCAATGTAGAAAAGTTCATAGGGTGCTTATGTGCCTTAATTACAGGATAACAAACCAAATATATAAAAAAAAAAAAAAAAAATTCATTACCTTATTATCTACAAAGCTAGGCTCGACGAGCCCTCTTCTCACAGTATTTTTATTAGCTTGAGATGACTTAATTATTGATAGGAGTCAACCAAACAACCTGAAATATATACCTACATATTTACATATAGCAAACTGCTCCTTTAATAGCCAGCATTTCTGGTATCCGAAAAAAAAAAGCGCAAACTATAACAAACTTCTGAAAGTGGGAAGTATAGTACAGTCAATCTGTAAGTGAGCCTCCGAAAAATGACATACCGAAATTCGACTTGATGAATCGTAGGGGGGCATATAATGAAGTTAATGTCAAATTCCCGAAGTCCCCCATCCCCCTGTTTTTGAGAAAATCCAAAAAAATTTTGAAATGCGTTTTTCTCGGAATCTATGGGTTTTGGTGAAAAGTCTATTTAACAAAAAATGTAGAGGACGTTGTTAGCTACATTTTATGTCATTGAAGTGACGTCATCCGACTTAAAATACAAAAAGTAGGTGGCGCTAAAGTATCAAAAAAGTGTTTTTTTGCTATTTTCATTAAAAAATAATGTTTTTTTTGCAATTATGTAAATGAGAAAGTTGTTCGTCACAAAATCAGCTACAACTTTTATTTAAACTATTTTTTTATAAAACTTACCGTTTTCGAGCTGGAGCTTGCCGATGTGTACAAATTGTACATTAACTGCTGCGCCAATGCGTGTTTGTCATAAATTGTATAGAAAGATTATTTTGGGAATAATAAACAATAATGTTTACTTGATTAATTATTAATTAATTAATAATTATTAGTATTAATCATTTTGCATTTATTCAGATATCACTAATAATAACTCACATATAAAAAATGTTTTAAGTATATATTCTTACAGAGTATGTATATTAAATCATAAGTATAACCATTATCAATTGTTATACAAAAATAGTCGAATTTAAAAAACCAAATTTAACCTCAATACACAAATAGTTCAAAGTGAGAAAAAGACATTATTTCAATATATGGAAAAAATGCATCACGTATTCAACGAATCGTTCTGAATAATCTGAATGTGAAACAAGGGACTGCACAGGTATAAAAGTGAGCGTCATTCAAACTTTTGTACCGTTAAAAATTTGGTATACGTACAAGCAAGGCCGGATATATATTTATTTAATCATTTATTCTCGCTTTAACCCCTTCAGTCACTCTCTTTTCGTAGGACTTAAAATTAATTTTTTTCATGTGTAATATAATTAAAATGACCCAAATAATGATTTTTTGATATAACATTTTTTATGAAATTTTTTTTAAGTTTTTGCAATAAAATTTGTTATAAACAATTTTTCATCTTGATTTTATATTTTTCAGGTTCTATTTTTGATAAACAATCTTATTATAAACAAAAAAGTTTGATTAATTATAAAAAAATTGTAGAGAAATTAAAAATTCGATTTTTAAGGCATGTACAATATTTTGTACAAGGTGAATGAAGGGGTTAATAACAACTTATATTACATAGAAATACCTTTTCGAGCCTTCCGATTTTCGACCAGACGCAGTCGCAGCACAACGTTCATCTGCATAACGCTTTTGACACCGGATGTGAACCTCAACAGGGATGCTTTCATTTTCAAGCAATTTTTGGATGGCAGAATCACCTCTGATTTTGCTTGCTTTTATCAATGTCTGTCGAGCTTTTGGCCCCACCGTGCTCTTATCATTCACAACACTTGTCTCACAAACGAAACAGACACTCATTTTAAGAGAGCAAAGTTTGGACGCCTTTACTCTACGAAACTCACATACCAACTGAAAAATGTACGTTTCGTAGTGGATGAGGCAGATGTTAGAAACCGGTCCTTTGTCCAAACTATGCCGACTTGCCGGGCGAAAGTAACAAAAGAACCGTTAACTACGCTGCGTTGCATCTTTTCACCTACAGCTCGAAAACGGTAAGTTTTATAAAAAAATAGTTCAAATAAAAGTTTTAGCTGATTTTATGACGAACAACTTTCTCATTTACATAATTGCAAAAAAACCATTATTTTTTAATGAAAATAGCAAAAAAAACACTTTTTTGATACTTTAGCGCCACCTACTTTTTGTATTTCAAGTCGGATGACGTCACTTCAATGACATAAAATGTAGTTAACAACGTCCTCTACATTTTTTGTTAAATAAACTTTTCACCAAAACCCATAGATTCCGAGTAAAACGCATTTCAAAATTTTTTTGGATTTTCTCAAAAACAGGGGGAGGGGGGACTTCGGGAATTTGACATTAACTTCGTTATATGCCCCCCTAACGATTCATCGAGTCAAATTTCGGTATGTCATTTTTCGGAGACACCCTATTTTTTCGTTACAGATTGATTGTACTAGTAGATTTAGAACATATTAGCTGTATGCCCGAAAAGCTAGTTGCTTTAATACCAAACAAATTTTTTGTAGACAATTTTCGAGAGTTTTCTAATCTTTTAAAATAGCTACTTTTATCATACGACAAATAAGATCACGGGATATTTCTAAAGAATTTTATTTTTACGCTTTTTTTTACGATCAAATGCAATCGATATGCATAAAATTCTCCGTAAGTTTTTTGTCGCGTATTTTTAATCAATTGCGACTATTACAAAAATATCTACATATATTGGAATCTAACAGTTTTGGCTTCCATATGGAGGATTTTTATAATCAGCAGTCGCAAAATACCCAATATGCCCATTGTTATTGAAATGCCTTTAAAATAAAAATTTGCTTACATTACCGTATTAGATACTCCATCTTGAATTTCCGAATTTGGGTAGCAGATTCGAATTGATCGATATTCTAAAAACCTATATGTACACAATGAAAAGACCTGGATTTAAAAATTTTGAATTTTTGGCCGTAATGGTTTTATCCTCTTGAATTTCCTCAATTGGAAATTCGAAATCAACTATGTTGGAAATCGCTATGTATATATACAATATTTTAATGTGAACTTTCGCTTGCCATATTGCATCGGAAAAAAAAAACAGAACATATGCATGAATTTTCAAGAGTCCACAACATTTTTTATCGCCTTTCAGTAGCACCCTCAAGGCTCAGAACCATGACCATTTCAAGCCGAGGATAAAGGATATTTATATTTAATTTTACTATTTTTTTACTTTATCTTGTTTCCATTTTTTAGTTTGGTTTTTGCTTAGTCTAATTTTTTGAGTTTTTTAATTTACTTTTTTATTTTTAATCTAATTGGGCCACCACCACACGTGTATTCTCGCAGCGTACTCAAACCGATTTTATAGGGGAGAAGTAAGCGACGCGAGGAGAAATCTCTACAAAAGCGCTGAACTTTGGAGAGTAAATGTGCATCACAAATCGAATCTATTTATCGTGTTGTTACGAAATAACACACAAGGAAACGAGCAGGCGGGTTGTTTTGATTGATTGATTTGATGAATTTTTAAATAATACGGCACACACACATTGTTAATTCTTATTCGTATAGCAATATGCATCAGCAGCAGGAAACGCTGACTCTCCACTGTGTTTTGTCAAAACGGTTTGAATACTGCTGCGAGAATACACGTGTGGAATGGCCCATTGGGCCATTCCACACGTGTATTCTCGCAGCAGTATTTAAAACGTTTTTGACAACGGACAGTGGAGAGTCAGCGTTTCCACACGGGTATTCCTGCTGCTGATGCACATTGCTGTACGAATAAGAATTAACAATGTGTGTGTGCCGTATTATTTAAAAATCTATCAAATCAATCAATCAAAACAACCCGCCTGCTCGTTTCGTTGTGTTAGTTCATGACAACACGATAAATAGATTCGATTTGTGATGCACATTTACTCTTCAAAGTTCAGCGCTTTTATAGAGATTTCTCCTCGCGTCGCTTACTTCTCCCCTATAAAATCGATTTGAATACGCTGCGAGAATACACGTGTGGAATGGCCCATTAAGTCTGTTCGTTGACAATCCTGTGGCACCCCAGTGCGGTCCTAGTTGCACTGGTTTTTAAACGTCAAATGCCAGTTCTGTGTTTTTTGAGAAACCTTGGGCGCCCCGGTGCACCCTGGTTTTACCCCAGATAAATACTCAGGGTTAATGACGGTTATCAGTTTAATTGTTAACAGATACGGTATTTAAAGTGGAATTAACTCTTGTTGCGGGCACAAGAACTTAATTTTAGCATTTCGATGTGAACATTATGAATTTATTTTATAATTTTTGTGTAAAAGGCCAGATGACAGTTCTCCTTTTTAATAAGCTGTTCGCTGGAGTGAAAAGCACTGGGATGCCCCGTGTTTTTTGACAGTTCTCAGGGCGCCCTGGGGTGCCACAGGTTTTCAAGCCAACGAACAAACCTATTAATTCGTAGCATTAAGTGAAGACAAAAAATAAATATTCTAACTGCCTGTGACTCATATTTTCATTGGTCGGGGAAGGGAGGTTGATTGATTCTCGTTAATTAGCCGGTCTGTTTCAGATAATTTATTGGGGAGCGATTTCCAAAGACAAACTCCAATCCAATTCACTTCTACTCCTAGTGAGGGCCACAACTCTGTTCTCTGGAGTAGCTTAGTTAATTTTCTTATGTAAAAGCTCCAAAAGTAGTGCATATCAAGCCGAAAAATAAATAGAGAAGCTGCCATGGTTTATTCCAACTCGATAAAACTTTTGGAATGTTTAGCATGTTTTCTACACCTAAAACATAATGGAAATCACTCGGGGAATTTTGGTTTGAAGAATTTACGCTGACTATTGTCAATTTAGTACAGTTGAAGAGCTTAACAGACTATTTTAGAAAAATGGGGCAAAGTCAAATTATTAAAAAACAAAAACTTATTTTAATATGATGAACAAAAGCAATCTCGGAATAGTGAAGGTTAGTCGAAGTCAAGTAAATTATTAAAAAAATATAATAAAGTGGGTTTTGATGTGCTTTTACTAGGGTATTTATAAGCAGACACTTCGACATTCTCAGATAATTTGAAAATCTTTATCATCAATTGTTTCCATAATGTAAACACTAATTGTTGGCGAAAATCTTTCGTTCAAGAATGTTTTGCAAAATTCCATCGCAAAATAGGAAAAACTCCAATTTTCTGGATTAATTTATAATTTTACAGAATTTAGCTATATACCAGTTTTAGGGAGTAAATACTTACTGATATTAAATGGAGCAATGAATACCATTAATCAAGAGTAACAAAGAAGTAATTAAATTGCAGAATTGTTATTTCTTGGCAGGGAAGGTCGTGGATTTAACAGGTTTTTGAAAAGACAAATTAATTTTGCTTTATCTTTATTCTTCAGTATGATTTGAAATATTTTTATCTTGATAATATTTATTAAATACTTCTTCGACGGTCGCTCCATTCTTGAATAGTCCCTGATTGTTTTCATTTACGCGGAATAAAACTCCTGCAGCTTCTCGGGTCCAATTCCAGAATATCAGCTCCGAATTTAAAACTTTCAAGTCATCTCTTATTGATAATAAATTCTGAAAGAGATGAATTATTAAATTAAATAATTACTAATTAGTGTCATCTATACCATTGCTACGGTTGAGTCAATACTAAGAATACTTCTGCCTTCTATAATCACGCAAGCTATAGTTCCTTCATTGTTTGAGACGGCGTTAATTATTTTTGTCTTGACGTATTCTGCTGACGAAAAGCTCAGATTCTGTTTAAGTGTGACTAAAATTATTTCATTCCTATTTAACTGAAAAAAGTTTATTAGGAATTGCTGGAATTAATCAAATGCCAAATACTTTTTCCTTTACTATCTCAACTTTCGGTCTGGATGAAGTAAACAAGACTATAAAATTGCTGAGGACAACGCCACAAAGTATGCCATATTCCAGTCCCAAGAACAAACATGCTGCCACTGTTGTTATGAATGAAACAATATCGGTTTCTGTAATGAAATGGGTACTTAAGATTTTCGAAGGTCAATTTAAATTCCTGTACTAACTTTTTGCTTTCCATATGAAAATAACTTTATTGTAATCTACCATAAATATCATAGCTGATATTATTACACCAGCTAAAGTGGCTTTTGGAATGAAGTAAAATGTGCTTGCCAGGAAACCTAGGGCTAAGAGGACTAAACAGCCAGTGAATAATCCTCCAAGCGGAGTTCGAACTCCACTAGCATTGTTAACTGCTGTTCTTGTAAAAGATCCTGTAACCGGCATCGACTGCACGAATGAACCCATGATATTGCAGAGCCCCAGCGCTATCATTTCTTGTGTTGCATCGACTGTTTTGCCCTTCGCTGTAAAAAATATTATTTTAAAATTCGTTTCTTAGATTAGAAGAACAGATAAAATACAAAATGCTTTAGCTATAGCCACACTTTCTAAAATAGCAATTAGAGAGATTGTGATAGTTGAAGATCCCAAGACGTTTAGCATTTCTGCGAAGTCGATGCTAGTTCCGTTTATTGTAGTTGAAAATGGTGGAAGCTGGAACGGCGGTAACCCTGATTGAACTTCGCCAGTTAATCTGAAGGGCTTATGTGTGTCTGTTGTTAGAAAATAAGCAATTGTTGTCCCTACTGCTACAACGAGAGCATTCCTTGAAAGAGATAAATACTTTCCAAAATACTTAAAGGTTCCTTTGATGTCTTTTAATTTCTGTAAGTAAGATAGTATTTAAAAACATATTTCAAATAACATCTACCTGCATACCCGCAGTAATATCAGAATGATTAGTGTTGTTACTCCTAGCACGGAGTCATTTAAGCGTACAGTTCCAATATTGGTGAAGAAATTTTTCCATGCTCCTATAAAATCATTTGATTTACCTGATAATTGAAAGAGTTTAATTTTGAATCGCAATGATTTCATCATTTGTTTTACTTGCAACGCCAAATAAGGAATTTACTTGACCACTGCCTATAGTTATAGCTGCAGCTATAGTAAATCCAGTAGTAACAGGAGTTGAGATGAATTGGACTAAAAACCCTAGATTAAAAAAACCTAGGATTGTTATAATGCATCCTGCGATGAAACAGGTTAGCACTGAGAAATCTGCACTTTGTGAAACGTGTGTTTGAACCATTAAAGCCATGATAGCTGTGGGACCTATTATACAGATAAATGGAATATAAAAATAGATTTTTTTACGATTGCTTTATTATTATTTACCCACAGTGATATCCTTGCAACTACCAAAAAATATGTATATGAAGCATCCCATAAATGCTGAATATAAGCCATATTGTGCTTGAAGTCCTGCTACTGCTGCATATGCTATTGCTTGAGGAATTGCTGTTAAACCTACTGTGATTCCAGCTACGAAGTCTTCAACTAAATATCTAAATTTGTACTTTGGTAGCCATGTTAATATTGGTATTCGGTGTTTTATGGTGCCAAATTTGCATGTTCGAACAATTTTGCGCTTGATTCCTCCTACACAGTCTGGTAGTTGCTCTTTGTAGTAGTCTCCTGTAGTGAAATAATATTGTTATTTAACGCATAATTATACTCCAACAAGGCCGCGGCTATTACCTAAAACCAAAAGCACAGAAAAAGTTACTATAAAAGACGTATTAGATTAAATGCTTCAAATTTTATGTATCTAAATTAGTCAGTACACCAAACTAGTGACACAATTAAAAGAAATAGTTGTATACAGTTTAATTATTGTAATTTAATTTTTCTTTTTTTCTTCATTAAACGAAATAAAATAAAATGCCTTTGGATGAGATATTTTTGTTTGCATATTTGTAATTTTCTGAAAAAAAATCATATAATGAAATATAATTAATCATTTGTTTGTCGCCAAAGTTTGAGTTGTGAACGGTATGAGTACATTTTCATTATGTACAATATATAGTACATGTTCCACACAAAATTTTAGTTACTTTAGTTACATTGCTGTTACTTTATAACTAGCTTTCTTTTGAATCACTTTACAGGAACTTGTAACTACAGCATAGAGATACAAGGTATGTTCACTTTAAAGTGACCATATCTTTTTTCGCGACATTTAATAGAAAAATCGTGTTACATAATTGGCTGTAAAATGCTGAGCTCATATATGTATCGTTTTAACATAATAGAGAGTCTACTTAGAGATGCAGAAAATTAAAAGTTAAATCGTAATAAATTGTCATAAATATAATTCAAAATTTCTTATAATATGGTATGGAAGAGATCATCTTTGAAATGTTGTCCCTGAGTTCTTTTAAATATTATTATAGCTTTTTGCATAATTAAGCTTTTGGATTGAGTAAACAAGAATTTTCCATGGTACTTTTTGGAAAGTAATTGGATAGTTGGAATATAATTGCAAAGAATGACTAAAACCGATTTTCGTTTTGCAACTTACTTAAATTGGCGCCAAAGGTAAATTCTTCTTCTTATTTAGAATCCAAAACATGTTTATTTAAAATAGATTGAAGAATTGCAATTATGTCGCAAAAAAAAAATAGATTTGTTGTTATCTTATATCAGTAGCATTGTCGGAAGTAAACGAGCTTATCATTAAACAGAAGTTTTTGCTGCTCTTAGTCCGAGCAGCAAAAACTTTTGTTTGATGTCTTTTTTTACATAAAAAAAATATTGGCAGTGAGATTAATTCATATTAATCGCTCATATGGTAATAAAGACCTATGAAGTCTATCAACATGCAAATCTAATCTGCAGCCACTAATCCCCGTGTAAAGCTTTCGTGTTCTTCAAAAATACGAATAAAATCAATTGCCGCGAATTTTATGCCCACATAAATATGTACGTGTGAAATATCACTATATTAAGTTTCAAATTGCCTTGAAAAAGTAATTTTGCGAAAATCACACTCTTAGTATTCCCCTAATGGCTCATCAATCCAATCTGTCTTATAAGTAACACTCGAAGTTTAGACGTTCTGCTTTGAGCTGGACCTCGATATATAATGTTGCCATACATTACCTTGGTGTAAGGAACTTCCAAGGAGATGTTTTTTTTTGTGAATTTGTACAATTACTGGCCTCCTATCAGCGAATTTAATTTGGATCATATCGTTTCGTGTCATACGAACTGAATGTAATTCTTACAGAAATTTTTGCAGGCAATTCAGCTACAGTACACGAAGCAATTCGAATCGAATTCTTCGATAAGAGCTATGGGTTTTATTTCAGCACAGCTGACGAAACATGCTTAATTGACTTATTTTTTTAATAAATTTTTTTTTAATTTAATGATATATCTAGTTAAATATCTGTATGTGTATAAAATGTTCTTTCTTTATTAATTGGTTAAAAATTGTGTGTACATTAACATAAAAAAGGATCTTGTAAATATATTCTTAATATTATGACTGTCTTGTTTTTATACCGGTAAAATGGTAGAAATCGGGGATGCCTATTATCCCCACTGCAAATGTGATAAATTTTTGGAGACAGGTTATTGCACTATTCACAATGCAAATGTTGTCGCGAATTAATTGCGAACAGGCAGAAAACTTTCGCGTTTAATAGTATCATGCTTTTATATTGTAATTTTTAATCCTTTTAGTTCTGAGTGAAAAATTAAATTGGGCATAAAATGCCGAGCCGAATTTATATAATTAGTAGAGTTTTAAGATAAAGATAATAAAAAATTAGTTTTAAAATGTAATTACAAAATTAAAAAAAAAACATGTTAAGAACTAAAGGAACAATAAATATTTACGGTATTTCAATATCTGTTAAAAATTGAGTAAATAATGTCATAATATGTAAAAATATTTTTTAACTCTAAGCGCATAATGATTCTCGCACAACGATATATTCTCTTGGCACTTTTCGCAACTCAACGGCGATATTTCGTTGTTCGGCAGTATGAGGGTTAATATTTAATTAATTTGTTAAATGTGAGTAAGGGTAAGGAAGAATGTTTTGTTGAATTATTTTTTTTTATCTTATCTCTACAGCATGATATTTTTTCTCACCCGGAAGTCCGCGTTTTTGATGCAATAGGGCAGTAGCGAATGGCGATATATTGTCTCTATTGTAATATAAAAAAAAAACCTATCTGCTAAGCCGCAACGTTATCTCAGTTTGTCGTCCCGTAATGTACAGTGATAAATTCTCACTCATTTTGGCAAGTCAATCAATTGCATTAATGTTTTTATTATTGTTAGTCCATTTAAACCCAATTTATTGCTGATAACATGCACGCTCCACCATACTATTCTTTCTGTTGTTGCTCTCTTCATGCCGTGTTGTTTTTAACCACCACCATAATTTGCAGGCACATGCTTATTATTTAAATTAAAAGTACTTCACCATCGAGAAGTAGACTTTGACGAGCTTCCATAGAATTATTTAAATTTACACGTACTCACAATAAAACACAGTTTACATATATATTTAGTTAGAAATATAACTTGGAACTAAATGCATCAATATACAGCTGAACTTTTTAAAAAAACATCAAAGATATTGAACAGCTTCTTTGAACAAAAACACAAAAAATTGTACCTGTGTTGTTTTCCATGCTATTTACAAAAAATCAAAGGACGTTAAACCACTTCCGGTTTTTTTTTCCTGTTATGAAATTTTATGTTAAACTAACTCCTTCGCAGAGAGATTGAACCAAACGGAATTCACACAAATCACAAAAAATCGAAATGTCTTGAGCTCGCAATTCTTAACTTATAGTTATGAAGGCAATCAGAATGAAACTTGATAATTGCGGCAGGCAAAATGGCAAAAAAGCACTCTTACTGGCGATAGCAGTATCGCCCTTGTTTTAATCTCATTTTTATTGATGCTGGGTCATAATTTCTTCTAGCAGACACTTGTTAAAAAAAGAAAAACCCGGTTTTATTCAGCTGACTAAGCACGTGTTTTCAACAGTACAATTTTGATCGCGGTACTGAGGTTTACGTTTCGAATCCTCAAAAATGTCTCTCTTTTAACATTTCCCTCCGTCTGCTTTTAACTTGCCAGCCGAGCTTATACTGCTGATCAATATTTTGCTTGTGAGGTGTCGAGCTGGAGTATGATAAAAAAATCCGCGGGGAACAATACCGCCAAGTTGGGGACGGGCTACAAGTTTCTTTCTCAATGTAACCATTATAAGGTATAATTACATTTTTCCCTGCATCGCCGGTATTATAAAGTGGTATTAGTGGCTATTTTCTGTTTATGTTTTCCATATTGAACATAGACTGTTTTCAAAGAGCAATGATTATGCCTAACGTGCAACTGATCTCCGTACGTGCTATGTTATTTTATTTCGACAGTAAGTTTGCAAGTCATCTTTACGTATTCCAAAAAGTTTTTGTAGGATAGATGATGATTCTGTCAGTATTGTAACGCACTGTTCCGTTGAATGAACGGAAGTGCTTTTGAGTGACTGATACAGGCTTGAATTTCTAGTGCTTAATTTGGCTTTTGAATTATTATTTTTACTTGTTTTTATTTATTAATTATGGTTTTTACTTGTTTTTATTTATTAATTATTGTTATCATTTATTATAAATGAGGTCTCTGCATTTGGAATAAGTTGCTTAGTTAGGAATACTAATATTTAGTCATTAATCATTTACTTATAAAATAATTAAAAAGCATATTTTTATACTTTCTCTTTTGGTGGTAATTTCGTGAAAGTTTGATGGGTTATTAAAGTATCACTGACAAGTCTTAATTGCTGCAAAACCTGTTTTTGAAAATTAGTCTTCAAAGAAGAGGACAGTGGCTTTCAAAGATGGACCAATAAAACTAGGCGTCAAGGTTAAGCGCAAAGAAATACCGTCATTCTCAAATATATCAACAATTGGTTGCAGTAATTCTTCCTACGCTTATTATTTAGTCGTTTCGGGAATTCTATTTCTTTTATGGAAGTCATTAACGAGATTTAATGTAAAGAGCCCTACATACGATCAATTTCAATTGACAATAATTATTGAATTACTCTATCTCGATGTAATAAATTTTTTAGAGAAAAAAGTAGAGCGATTCAATGACTATTTTCAATTAAAATTTATCGTATATAGGGCCCTTAAGAACAAAAAGAAGTTTAAATATATATAAAAATATCAAGTTCGTTTCGAAGCACGACTTTAATATTTTATAATTCTGCCTTGTTTGTGAAAAGTAGATATAATCAATTGATTTATTCACGGTTAAGCAGTTTAACTTGTTTAGAAGAGCCAAATAATTGTTCTCATTGTCAATGTACATTGAAACGAGTTTTATAACCTTTAAAATCAATGTGCAGATGTACCAAACAAAAAAGGTCATTACACCATCTCTTAATCAAATTATGCCCTTGTTGAAAAGAGGAACTAATTTTTTTTTACAATCGTGAGTTCCCTTGACTTCATTTTATTTGTAGAGTTTAACAACGTTCTACTGTGGAAAGATATAATTAAACGTTTAATGAAAAATATTAGTTATATAAAATCCGTTCATATAAGTACTGCTTCAGAAAAATCTGACAACACTATCTTCAATATAGCTGAGTTTGAATTTGAATAATCGATTTAACCTTTTATTTATAAGTATAAGTAATATATTAAAGTTCGAATATTTTGGTGTCGAATGTAAGTTCGTTCACATTATTGTAGTTTTAATTGATAAACCTCACAAAGTATAATATGAACATGTATATATGAAATGAAAATATCAGGCAGGGTTGAAAAAAACATCCACATTTTCGCACTGGGAAAAAACAGCTTTTTTTCAGTTAACTCAATTTTCGTTTTGCTTGTTGTTAATTCTAATTGTTCAAATATTTCTTATGTATTAACCTCTTGAAGGACATATTTCCAAAATTCGTAAGAAAAATCATTGGTTTCTTTAACCCATTAATGCCTGAATAACAAAAAATTGTAGGGCAACTTCGAGGCCCTAACTTTTATCGAAGGGGTGGTCAATTCTTATCGAGACCAACTTTTCTAGACGTATTTTGAGTCGCCCGACACAATCCAACCAAAAAAAAAAGTTATTATTGTTTTTGTGCAATATTATGTAAATAAATACCTTTTTCACGTAGTTTTTTTTCGAAAAACGACTGATTTAGTGGGGAAAAAGCAACTTTTTATTGCAATAAAGTGCATAAAACGTGTTATTAGAACTTAAACTTCAAAAATATGCAGGCATTTAATCAGTAATCAGTGACCCCAAAAACTCCGAATACCCAATTTTTTTCGAAGAAATTGAGAATTTTGCCAAAAATTGTTCGCCATCTTGAATCCGCCATTTTGAATTACGAAAATCTGATTGCAAATTCGTAATCAGTGACCCTTAAAACTAGTGTATATACATTTTTGGGTATAGTCGAACCAAAGATAATCTAATCATATAGATTTCCACTCTAGAACAATGAAATCGGCCGCTGTTTTCGTAAAGCTTTTTTTGCCTATGCACAACTACATAGAAGACTGAGGTAGCCGCTCTCGATCTGAAATTTCATAAACAAATACAACAACAATGCATTAGGGAAGAGAGCAAATTTTACGTATGCGTAAGTTACTTTGCTGGGTGCCACCCCCCCTGGGCCCCCCCTAACCAGCTACATAAATGAATGAATTTTCTGTTTAGACTGTTGAGTTGAGATATATTCAAGTTCTTGGAATTCTGTTAAGAGACATGCGATAGATCACGGTGGGATTTTCAATATTTTGCGTATTTTCAGTATATTTTTGATTCTAAGAGTTTTTCTATAATATTTAATATTATATAATAAAATTATAGTTTGGTAATTTTGTAGTTTCGTAATTTTGTAGTTTCGTAGTTTCGTAATTTTGTAGTTTCGTAGTTTCGTAATTTCGTAGTTTCGTAGTTTTGTAGATTTGTAGTTGCGTAGTTTTGTAGTTTTTTAGTTCCGTAATTTTTTAGTTTCGTATTTATGGTAGCAGTATATTTGTATTATGAATAATTGTACTTGAATTGAATAGTTTTTGATTTTTTTTTAACACATATATGGGTAATTCTTTTACAAACCGTACGGATTTTGATAAAAATTGACCGACATGTCTCCGATTTGGCTGAAACTTTTTTTACGGATTCTATATCGAAAAATAAGAGATACGTGTCCGAGGATTTTTTTTTTGTTCCGCATATTTTCGATAATACTAGTGATCGAAAATGTGAGAATAATGAATTTTTTGGCTTGGAGACTCATTTTCAAAAATTCATAACTCTGGTTTTATTTCAGCTACAAGCTTCTTTTTTTTTCATTTTAAATCTAAAGGACTGAGTTTTGAGAAAAAATATTTTTAATAAAAATTATTAACAAATTCATATTGTTATTAACAATTTAATTGTTTAAATCAATTTCTAACAATGGCCCCCACCTCGTAGCAAGTTTTTAGTATTTTTATTGTATTCTCCGTCATATTTTACATAAAAAACATGTTTTCAAAATATGGTACTTTTATTATTACTATTTTTAACCCTTTATAGCCCAAGATCATAAAACATTAAAATTATGTTAAAAATGGACAGGTTTAGGGAAATAAAAAATACATATTTCTCAGAAATTAAAAAAATATGTATTATTAATTATTTATTTCACATTTAAGGGAGTGTAGCATTACTGTAAAATTGAGTTAAACGTAAACAAAAAAAACTAATTTGGTATGGAAAGAACATATTCATTCACTTATCTATAGGTTTCCAAGAAAATAACACAATTTTACATACTTCTTGTATTTTTTTTGTAAAATTTAAAATTTGCTCGAATTTCAATTTGTCACTTTCAATTACGGGCGAAATTCTAATCGATTAACTGTTAACAGTTTACGTTGTCTATGATGATTTCCGTGGATATTACGTTGTTCAATAATGTGTGACAGCAAAGTGGCGCCGATTTGAATGAACTAAATACTAGGGATGCCTCGATACGCCTTTTTGCCGATACGATACCGATACCGATACTCTTATAAAAATATCGGCGATACTGATACCGATACCGATACGCTTTTTGAATTCAAAAAGGAAGATAGAATAAATAAAACACAATTAATTAATAGTTTTAGTAATCAAAATTAACATTTATAAGATTTTTATTTAAAAAACAAAGTATTCTTAAGTTTTGCGGGCAAAGGCGATTTCGCAAGTCTGTTTGAATAAGACCTGCAACATTCAACCTAGCGAAATGGGATAGATGTGCGAGTGCGACGCCAAAGCAGGCGGGCGAAACAAAACACTGAATAAAGCGCGGGGTTTCCCCGAGCATAGTTAGTTCGTGCCTCGTTTGCAACGAAATAGATGGGACAACACGCGCGTTTACATTATATTTTTAAAGCGCGAAATTTGAAAAGTATCGTTGAATCTGCCATAAAAATATCGCCGATACCGATATATCGGCAAACCCGAAGTATCGCCGATATATCGGTATCGGTATCGGTATCGGATGCATCCCTACTAAATACATTCGGTGCGTATTCTAGCGGGATTTTTGAGGTTTGTTACAGAAATGTCACATGGGGCTATAAAGGGTTAAAACATTAATTTATATAGCGTGACATGTATAAAGAAAACGGTTTTTTGTTAATAAAAAGAAAACTATAGCTCGGATCGAAAAAAGTTACATATAAAAGGTGTATGTAGGTAATAAAAAGACCTACAATTTCTGTCTTACTTATTTTTCGACATAACCTCAAACTTTTCGAATAAAACGCAAAAAATATTAAAAAATCCCCTTTTTGAAACATTATTTATTGATAAAAAGACTATAAAAAATTAAAAAAGAAATTAACATATAATTTTTGTGTTTTTAATATGTTTCTCAACTAACCATCAAAAAAGTAGTTGAGACAAGAATTGTAGATCTTTTTATTATCTACAACTTTTATATTTAACTTTTTTTGACCCGAGCTATAATTTTATTTTTATTAACAAAAAGCCGTTTTTTTTACATGTCGCGCTATATAAATTAATGTTTTAAAAATAGTAAAAATAAAGGTACCATATTTTGAAAACATGCTTTTTATGTAAAACTTGACGGAGAATACAATAAAAATACTAAAAATTTGCTACGAGGTGGGGGCCATTGTTAAAAATTGATTTAAACAATTAAATTGTTAATAACAATATGAATTCGTTAATAATTTGTATTAAAAATATTTTTTCTCAAAACTCAGTCCTTTAGATTTAAAACGAAAAAAAAAGAAGTTTGTAGCTCAAATAAAACCAGAGTTATGAATTTTTGAAAATGAGTCTCCAAGCCAAAATATTCATTATTCTCACATTTTCGATCACTAGTATTATCGAAAATATGCGGAACAAAAAAAAAATCCTCGGACACGTATCTCTTATTTTTCGATATAGAATCCGTAAAAAAAGTTTCAGCCAAATCGGAGATGTGTCGGTCAAAAAGGTGTTCGGTTTGTAAAAGAATTACCCATATTTGCGATAATGCCTGCGAATAGGCGATAATGCTACATTTGTCTCTAGTAGCTCTTCAGCTACGAAAGCAAGATTTTTCAAATTCCCTGTTAAAGACAACGAAAAATATGAAAAGTGGATTTTAAAGTGTTGTGAGCCAAATTATTAGATTAGGAATATATAGGGTGTCCCAATATTCACGCAAGAAGTAATTTTAATAAAAAAACATACACGCTGTTGGACTTTTTTCTTGGTTTTTTTTTTTTGAGTCTAAGCTTTATGCCAATAAGACCACGACCACCTACGCTTTGAAGGAGGAAGTTGAGCGCTGTGTCAACGAAATCCAGCCACATTTATGTAAAACGGTCATGGAGAATTTCAACAAAAGAGTGCGTTTGTTCCAGCAAAGTCGTGGAGGCCATTTACCCGATATTGTATTCCATATATAACCCTATACTGTATACTTTATGGATCAGTAAAAAAAATACAATTTTTAATTACAAACCTGTGTTTTCTATCAAAATTTCTTCTTGCGTGAATTTTGGGACACCTCATATTTTCATATTTCATCAAATATAGGAAGCTTACTCGCAGCTCTTATTATTTGAACATTTTGTTATTAAGAAAAAGAAAGAAAAATATTAAAAGAAAAAGAGGATATTATTGAAATGTGTAGTAAAAACATTGTTATTGTAATGAAATAAAGTGATATTTCCTGTTAATTATTTATTAATTTGCGTATTATACACATATAAAATTCCAGTCCAATTTTCAATTCGGCGTGCGTAGTTATAACTCCAAGACGCTTAAAAGGCTTTGATACGTAGTACAATTTATAATGAATTTTTTATCTAATTTTTTAATCAAAGAAAATTGTATTTAATTCAATTTCAAACCGACTGGGCTAATGTGTTGTACATTTTATTTTAAAAATGTATAATCATTATTCATCAATTTAAATATTCATGAAATCAAAACTAGGAGATTCTACGAAAAAATTATAAACCTTCCCTCAGAGGTTTGAAACAGAAGAAAGTGCTCCCTAGTCCATTTTCACTAAGGATCACCGCAGACGAACTACTGTCTTTGGCAGACAATTTTAATGCGAATAGAATTTCGGCGAATTAATATCCACTCATTTTTCAGGGTCTAAACTGTATACCGCTCCCCAGACAGTATCTCTCTTGTGCGATAATTCTAAAAGAGCGAAACCAGTGAGAACTTTGGTTGTGAGGTCTGAAATATTCTGATGTCTCATGAACACAAGAACTGCTTGTGTGTGCGTGCGATCAGAGGCCAAGAGCTTTACTTCAGAGGCCAAAAATGAAAAGCTCTACGGCCGTTTTTGTTCCTCTAGAGTAGATATCTATATGATTATGTTGTCTGTGGTCGAACATAGTGAGATAAAAAAGTGATCGAAAGTAATGCAAATATGCGTTACATTGTTGCAATTTTTATGCAGCCTAATATTTTTAACGAAAAAAATGCCTGTATATTTGTGAAGTTTAAATACTAATAACACGTTTTATGCACTTTATTGCAGTAAAAAGTTGCTTTTTCCCCACTATATCTGTCGTTTTTTCGAAAAAAATTACGTGAAAAAGATATTTATTTACGTAATATTACAAAAAAACAATAACAATTTTTTTCCACTTTTTTTTTGGTTGGATCGTGTCAGGCGACTCAAAATACGTCTAGAAAAGTTGGTCTCGATGAGAATTGACCACTCCTTCGATAAAAGTTAGGGCCTCGAAGTTGCCGTAAAATTTTTTGTTATTCAGGCGTTAATGGGTTAATGTACGAAAATAACTTCTTATGATTTTTCTTTAATGTATGAAAATAGTTACATTAAAAAACCAAAACCAGCCCCTCAAAAAAAAATCTGACTAGCGAACGAGACCATCATATACCTATGTATTTTGGACGCTGAATCCGAATCCGAGACATTCTGGTCGTCATGTTCAATCCGCCATCTTGGATTTGGAAATTTTGATAATATTCGAAATAACTGGTCTAAGAATAATCATTGTACCAATTTTCATTCAAATCCGTTGAAATCGAGAAATCTTGGTCGCCATATTTGGTCCGCCATCTTGAATTTCTAAATTTGGACAGAGGATTTGAAATCAGTATTCCGCAAAACCCCTATGTACCACTTTTCATGAAAATCGCTTCAAATTTAAAATTTTCAGCCGCCATCTTGGATCCACCATTTTGAAACCTTATGTATTATCCGAAAAAAAATTAGCCTATATGTTAAGTTGGAATATGTTCAACCTTCGGATAAAAAATTAAAAATATCGATGCAAGCGTTTAGACGTTATTGAGCAACAAACAAACAAACTTTAATTTTTATATATATATATATATATAGGGATGAGGCGTACTTCTGGTGGTATTGCGTAACTTCTAGAATGGACCGAAAAGTAAGTGGTTTGGTTCCGACAACTTAGAAAATCTTACTTTAGAAAGGACAGTTAGGGAAAAGTGGTACATAAAATTGATTTAGGAGATAATTATCAGAGGACAGGTATATAACATGTGGCTAGTTTGCCTCACTGTTCTTGCAAAGACATTTTGTTTTACTAACTATTTACTCCTTAGTTTTTATTTGGCCGCACTATGATTAGCAATATAAAAGATCAATCTCTAAAAATCTGGCTCTGTATATCATAAAAAAGAAAAAGTCATCGATTGTCGCTCTTTCAAATTATTATTTCCATAATTAAAAGGCGCAACGTCCCCAAGTTATTTTGACACTAAACTCCAGTCTAGGAGTCGTCTACAGTGAATTAGTCTATTCAGAGACTCAATAATCCCGTTTGTGTAAAGATAACATAAGCATACTAATTAAATTAATAAGTCTTCTAACATAAACACAGATAAAAGTGTAATGGTTTACCTCGACGGTCTGATTATTCTTGCACTCTGAAAGCTTTTGAGCTGCAAGATTAAGTACGTAGGCAACAGTACTTTTAATTTACTAATTTATTTACTTAAAACAAGTTTCAACTCGATCGCCTAATATAACAGTCATTCTAAGCTGCAATAAAGCTAATTAAAAGCATACAAATACATAATTTACTACAGAGTCATGTGAGTTTGCATTGCTTAATTGCCGTTATAAAAATACGAATAAAGTTTGAGGGAACCTCTTTAGGCAGCACGCAGACAAAAATGATAAAACGATTTAACCCAGTTGCGAATTTAATCTATAAAATATTTAGTTAAGCCAGACGTTAAGTCATTAAGGCAAATCCAAGATTTTTCCATTGCCATTTTCAGTTTTTCAATGTCACGCTCACGCAGTGCATATTGTTTTAATTTTGTCCTGTGGTCCTTATGACTTCGTTAAACCGGTTAACAATATATCAAATAAACGCAAAAATCATGTTTGCTTTTATTTTGGGTCACAACATTTTACGTTTTTACGCGTGCTCTTATTTTTAAATGGCGCTTCATTTCTTTGCTTTATTGTTTTCTAGAAAATCTATTTTTGTTTAGGTAAAAGAAACAAGTTTTCAATTTTATGAATGGAATTTTTAAAAGAGTGTATACTGCGTTTTATAGTATTGTTTTTTTTTTTTTTTTTTTTTTTTTTTTTTTTTTTTTTTTTTTTTTTTTTTCAAATATCAAAATATGGCCTTAGTGAAAACCTCACCGGTTTCGAGATATTTGG
This sequence comes from Dysmachus trigonus, assembly GCA_949715965.1. NCBI lineage: Eukaryota > Metazoa > Arthropoda > Insecta > Diptera > Asilidae > Dysmachus > Dysmachus trigonus. The sequence continues at coordinate 61,764,079 of OX454320.1, forward strand.
GTTTAAGGTTATATTTTGATATTCTGGTAGGTCATGACCCAAGGTACCATCCCCTTAATTTTGGCGCATTACTTCCCGGACAACCCTGTATATATCTATATATATATTTATTTTTTATTAAGGTTTTATTAACTTAGGAAAAAATTCTAAATTTAGTAAATATTATAAAACACTATACGGGTATTTCTTATGAAATTTCAAAATTTGATTTTTTTTTTTTTTTTTTTTTTTTTTTTTTTCAAATATCAAAATATGGCCTTAGTGAAAACCTCACCGGTTTCGAGATATTTGGGTTTAAGGTTATATTTTGATATTCTGGTAGGTCATGACCCAAGGTACCATCCCCTTAATTTTGGCGCATTACTTCCCGGACAACCCTGTATATATCTATATATATATTTATTTTTTATTAAGGTTTTATTAACTTAGGAAAAAATTCTAAATTTAGTAAATATTATAAAACACTATACGGGTATTTCTTATGAAATTTCAAAATTTGATTTTTTTTTTTTTTTTTTTTTTTTAACTTAGATATTTTTTTTGCAGAGATCAAAAAAAGTTGCTTTAAGAGATCTATTTAAGAGTATTGGTCTTCCATATTTTTGTATATAATATATATGTATATTAGGGTGCTTTTTTTTTGTGACTATTTTTTTTTTGTCAGTCCCACCTCGAAATTTTGTGACAAATACCTAAACAAAAATTCCCTGAAAATTGGAGCCCTTAATATTAATATTAAGTACTAGACCAAGGCGTATAAAGATTTCCCATATAAAATACACGTAAACTTTGATTATTTTTCTTCAAAACTCTACAGCTCAGAGGCATTTTATGGTATAATCTTGGTCAATGGTAGGATTTCTTCAGAATTGAATGCTCTACAAAAGTGTCTATTGCGGTGTAACCCTAACTCCCACCAGCGAGGTAGTACGGGTCATTAACCCCAATTTTTCCACGAAATTCTCGCTTTTTACCCCTATCTCGTAAACAACAAGAGGTACAGAAAAAGTGAATATGACAAACTTGTAGCAAATTCAATTTCCTGCAAAAAAGTTGTGAACACCAAATTGCTAACATCGATATTTCTTGAGATATTGGGCTTTGAAGTTGAGGTAGTGTTTCTACAATTTAGCTCAATAATCCATGAAACTTCCACACTACCTCAACTTCAAAGCCCAATATCTCAAGAAATATCGATGTTAGCGATTTTGTGTTCAAGAACTTTTTGGAGGAAATTGAATTTGCTACAAGTTTGTAATATTCACTTTTTCTGTACCTCTTGTTGTTTACGAGATAGGGGCAAAAAGCGAGAATTTCATGGAAAAATTGGGGTTAATGACCCGTACTACCTCGCTGGTGGGAGTTAGGGTTACACCGCAATGGACACTTTTGTAGAGCATTCAATTCTGAAGAAATCCTACCATTGACCAAGATTATACCATAAAATACCTCTGAGCTGTAGAGTTTTGAAGAAAAATAATCAAAGTTTACGTGTATTTTATATGGGAAATCTTTATACGCCTTGGTCTAGTACTTAATATTAATATTAAGAGTTCCAATTTTCAGGGAATTTTTGTTTGGGTATTTGCCACAAAATTTCGAGGTGGGACTGAAAAAAAAAAAAGTCGCGAAAAAAAAGCACCCTAATTTATATATATAAACTCCTAAATGCAGTGAGGGAATGACGAATTTTAACTAAAGCTACAAAAACACCGACACATTACCTCATTTTGCTTGTTACATTTCGAATATGCATTTTACTCCCAAAAACGCATAAAAACAACAAATTTTATATATATACATATATTAAAATGCTTAATACATTAATGTAACGTGAGGTAATGATCGCCATAAATGTAACTCTTAACAATTTTTCACGGGACATATTTAAAATCGAATTATCGTTTTTATAAATTCGTTGTTGTAATGGAATTTTTTATAGACAATAACAAACATCTTTCTAATATATTAGCATAATTTTATTATTAAGTATATTGATATATTTGAGATGAATAGGCATTTTAGTAATGTTTTTGAACTAAGGGACAAGGTGAGGGAATGACTTTCACGGTAAAAAAGTAGCCATATCTCTTTTATTTTTAGAGGTCATACGTTTTCTTTTTAAACAATAGTGGTATAGACAGCGTGCCGTGCATTGAAATAAAAAAAAGACTTATGTAGTTAATGCATATGACTCGGCACTAATGACTCGGGAATCAAATTTCGAAATTTCATGAGAAATACCCATACCTTTAATTTTATTAATTAATATTTCTTGATATGCTCATCAAAATATTATTGCTACGGAATTTTTGCAATAAAGGGTAAAGAAAATATCTCAGCTCTAGACTGTGTTTAAGAGTGCATTGATTAATTCTGCCGGAAGAAAAATGCAATTTTATTAACTTTAGAAGTGCATTAAAATTTTTAAATTCTCCTGGAATTAATTTTATATGAAAATCAAATATCAAATATTTTCTTTTGAATCATGTGGACTTAGTAAATAAATTAACTTTTTTTATTCAAAGATCTTTAACAAAGAAATTTTTCTGAAAAAAAAAAAAATAATTAAGAAAAAACTTAAAAAAACATAATAATTTTTGAGTCATCATAAAAAAAAGTAATGTAGAGGCTCTGTGCCTCTTTATCAAATATTTGTTCGTATACTTGAAGAATTTTTCTATTGTTGCAATCCACTTTGTGTTTTTGTAACCTTTCAACCGATCTGGATTTATGTTTTCTACCCTGAGTCTATGCCGCCCTTAAATTGTCATTGAGGTCCTTTTCGTCCAAAGACCTTTTAATTGCACAAAACTATCAATAACGTTTTGCCTTTGAGTACGAAAACGCGATAAACTTTTTTTGTTTTTACAGGTTTTTGCCTGTGCTGTGTATTTTAATAGTGCTACATTTCAGATAGTGTTATTTTGTGCGTCTGTTTTTGATAGCGCAGCATTATTCCGTTTTTATAAATATAGTTTTCAGTTGTATATTCTGTCTGCGAGCGTTACTTCAAAAATAAATTATCTTGCGCTCTGCAGGGTATGACTTGCCTGCCACTTTTATAAGGCAGCTTATTCAGTAATTACAGAATGAAAAACAAAAAGTTCAAGTTGTTAAAATGAGCATTCATTGACCTAGTTATGCGAATTGACAAAGAAAAAAAGAAATTCATTTATGTCGTTTTCAAGTATGAACGTGTGCAAAATAATAGTAAAAACGCTATTATTTATAGCTGTACAGGCCACTTATATTTATTATTAATGATTATTAAATGATCTTCGGTTCGGTAAATTGCCACGAATTTTATTGCTTGACAATGATAACCGCCTTCTGCGATGTTAAATAATTCATAAGGGGTAACTAAAACTACTATTAGTATTATATTCGTATATTCTAATAATACCGAGAAAGGGTCTAGCCGGTTAAGGAGGTGAAAAGTGCCCCCAGCGCTTTTGAAAAACAAAAAATATCCTCATGTAGTACATGAAAAAGTACATCTTTGCTGAAATTTTCAGACCCATAGACCCTCACATAACCTCAAAAAAAATTAAAACGTGATTTTCAGTGTTTTGGCAATATCTCGGCTTCTTGTACACGTACAAAATTCTTTTTTTTCTCAAATTATAGGGTCTTTTGTCAGCTACAAAATAATATTTTTTTCAAAATTTTTGGCGGGAAATTCAAATTTTTATACAAGTTCGAAATTTTTAAAATTCAATTAAAAAAAACAAAAAAAATTGAAACGACGAAAATCGATTCTCTGGATGTCAAGCTATATCCATGAACTATTTCAGATTTTTAGATTTGGTGCAACAGTGTCAAAATATCGAAAAACCGTTTTTTCAGCATTTTTCGGTATTTTTACATCTTTTATAAGTCTGAATATTCTTTAAGTATGCATTTTTTTTAAGTCATTTCCTACCTTGATAAATTCACAAAGAGATCATATTTTCAACCTGGCGTGACATCATGGCTGAATTACATTCACCCCACCGTTCATTCATATTTGTCATGCACACTCATTCACACATGTTTGAAACTGAGCGGAGTAATAACAATTCCAAATAGTTGCAATATATTTCTTAATAAAATACCTCACAAAGTAATAATATTGCCCCACTCTCTTCTGCACTCACTTATTATATAAAATTGTATTATACAAATTAATACGTATAAAAATAAATATAGGATCACCTGAAAAAGAAGAAAAGTCTGAAAACATACATGTATTATACCGAACCTGAAAACATAAAACAATAGATAAAATCCAGTATTTGAGATATGAATAGGATAATTAATCTTCATCATTATCTTCTTCAATAACTGGTTCAACACCTTCGGTTTCAAATATTTTCTTCAATTTAAATTTTTTAGTTATATATCATGCATGAGATAAGTAATATATTACAGCTGCTACATGCGAACAGGAACCGAGGGGGTATCCCACTCCAGAGGCCCTTGAATTGAACGCTTTTTTCAGGGTGTTGAACAAGAAAATATAAAACATTTATAGTTATACATAATAATCCTTTTATTACCTGATTTCTAATGAATATTTTGAGAATTTTTTTTTTTTTTTGAGTAGTTGGGTCATGGCAGGAACTTAGGAACGCAAGCTCATGGTGTTCGCCATAACAGCCAAACAAATAATCCGAAAAAAGTGAGATTGCACATTAGTACTCTTTATAAATGTGGCTATGGCAAGAGTGTGTCACATTTAGAAAAAAAAATTTTTATTCATTTCTTTAATTTTTCCTACTTATTCGTTATATTTTTTAGTTGATTTTTACTGTTAAAACATGGGATATAAGCTATGTAGATATAAAAATGCCTGATTTGCTCCACTTAGGTTATAGAAGCAAAGCTAACACAGCTTTTACCAAAATCTGAATTTTTTCGAATGAATAGTTTTCTCAGAATGCTGCACACCATTCATCAAAACGGGATTTTGAGAAAAACGGTATTTAAGGTACTATTACCGTCTAGAATTTTCAAAAAATGAATTTTTTTTTTTTTTACATTTTTAGATTCTTTATACCTTCAATAATAACTGTCTAAAATATTAAATCGAAATTCGAAGCCAGTGCCGAGATATAACGACTCAATTGAAGCGCGCTCTCGGCTGTTCCCATGTTCTAAATAAACTTTAAATGCGTTTTTCTCGAGTTTAGGTTTTTTTAACTGGCGGACAGTTAATCTCCGGATCTACTGGGCCGATTTTAATAAACTTTGAAGCATTCTGTTCGTTGTTATATCCTGCGTGATAGTTTAGCACAATTTGACCACAAAAAAAATATATAAAATTTTTGAGCCTGAAAAGAGGTCGAAAAAAGGGCGATTTTTGAAAAAAATTTTGAAATGTCCGCCATTTTTTTATTTTTAATGATTTTTCAATTTTTCTGGTAAACTATCACGTAAGAGCACTTCCTTTTTGTAACTCTTTTTGAATTTTATGTTTCAGACTTACCGTTCCAGAGATTAACTGTCCGCCATGCAGCAATGTTTTTTTGAGAAGAAAATTTGAGCGCCCTGTATTAAATTTACAGTTAATAGAAAATAAAAATAAAAAAATTTTTCGTAATCTTCAAGAAATGTTTAATACTGTAAAAAAAGTTTGATAACAATATATAATATAGAAAGTGAAAAAAAAATTGTTGAATATATGTCATTTTTTAGCATTCTAGACGGTAATAGTACCTTAAGTTAAAAATAAAGGCAACGAGGAGTGGTGTGGAGCGCCAGCTGCGCACGGAATTGCCTGTAGCAGCGCGGGCTTTTCAAATTCGCGACAAGAGATAGCTTAAACGATTTAGAAAAGAACACAGAAAAAAATTCATTTTTTGAACGTTCTAGGGTGGGATACCCCCTTAAGCCATTTACTGTAAGCTCGGGAAAATCTAAAACGTATGTTGAAGTCAAACGAGTGAATAAAGATTTTCTTCTGCTCCAATTGCTATTTTGTGATTCTACAGCTACAGAAAAAGTTTTGAAAATATTTCTCACTGGTACGTATCAAACGCAATAGGCGATTTTGTATTTAGCAGAAATGCTAGATGAAGTCAATGCACAGTATTTAAAAAAATCAAAAGATATAATTAAGATACAAGTTCGTTCCGGGCACATAAGCAGTAAAACTTACAATTGTTATATCCATTATAAACCGGAATCCATAGTTTATAAAAATATTCTCAGATACTATTGGGAATGTGCAAATGGCTTAAGAACAGTCTGTTCCCGTAAGCTGTAATATATTACGATTTTTCCCGTAGATTATGAATTCGTAAATGAAAATGATCAATCAACTCCCTTTTTCAAGGAATAGGTGAGTGAAAAAGTCAAAAGAACTTATTTTAACCATATTTGAAAACTCGTTCAAATATAACGGATTATTATAGAAGCTTGTAACGTGGCTAAACCAAAATTAGAACCTTGAGCTATTATCTCAAAATAGTAAAGGTCTTAAAAATGTTTGAAAAATGCCTTCAAAATCACATGTTTGACCAAACCCATTATATCATACAACAGATGCTTAAAGAAGACTATAATAAATACACGCTCATGGAAAACTTTTTCGCGAGAATGTTTAGACAAGCTATAGAAATTAGTTGTATTCGATAGTTTTTAGAATAAGTTTCAGACTTTGATTTGAGCCATGTTACAAGTTTCAGTGACTATCTGTTATTTTTTGATGATTTTTCAAAAATGGCAAAAATTCGATATTTTGAATTTTCCACTCAATTTTTCTCGAAAACGGGAGCTGATTGAGAATTTTCATTTAAGAATTCTTAATATACGGAAAAAATCCTGTAGAAATGATCTGGTACTCTTTTGGAAGATTGTTGATGTTATTGAAGAATATAGTGATGCAGACTAATTGTCCTATTCATATCTCGGGATTTTATCTATTGTCTTATGTTTTCAGGTTCGGTATAATACATGTATGTTTTCAGACTTTTCTTCTTTTTCAGGTGATCCTATATTTATTTTTATACGTATTAATTTGTATAATACAGTTTTATATTATAAGTGAGTGCAGAAGAGAGTGGGGCAATATTATTACTTTGTGAGGTCTTTTATTAAGAAATATATTGCAACTATTTGGAATTGTTATTACTCCGCTCAGTTTCAAACATGCGTGAATGAGTGTGCATGACAAATATGAATGAACGGTGGGGTGAATGTAATTCAGCCATGATGTCACGCCAGGTTGAAAATATGATCTCTTTGTGAATTTATCAAGGTAGGAAATGACTTAAAAAAAATGCATACTTAAAGAATATTCAGACTTAAAAAAGATGTAAAAATACCGAAAAATGCTGAAAAAACGGTTTTTCGATATTTTGACACTGTTGCACCAAATCTAAAAATCTGAAATAATTCATGGATATAGCTTGACATCCAGAGAATTACATTTTTTTTTTCGTCGTTTCTATTTTTTTTGTTTTTTTTTAATTGAATTTTGAAAATTTCGAACTTGTCTAAAAATTTGAATTTCCCGCCAAAAATTTTGAAAAAAATATTATTTTGTAGCTGACAAAAGACCATATAATTTGAGAAAAAGAAGAATTTTGCACGTGTACAAGAAGCCGAGATATCGCCAAAACACTGAAAATCACGTTTTAATTTTTTTTGAGGTTATGTGAGGGTCTATGGGTCTGAAAATTTCAGCAAAGATGTACTTTTTCATGTACTACATGAGGATATTTTTTGTTTTTCAAAAGCGCTGGGGGCACTTTTCACCTCCTTAACCGGCTAGACCCTTAAAGCTAATACAATACTCTTTTTTATTGAGCACCACAAAAATGCGTAATGAAGAGAAATATAACCAGATAAAGATAATTTTGATTTGTGACTTAAAATAATTAAATCGTGGTCTAGAAAAGAAACAATGGAAATTGATGTTGCTTAAAAAAAATAACGAATACATGAAGCTAGAAAAAGAAGTAGGAATAATTAAGATTCATTTTAAGTAATCAATCACGGAACTGAACATTTGAAAGTTCTTAAACTTAATTTTCTCGGGCGAAGTGGCGTTTTTTTACGTTGTTTCCATGTGTATTATAAATCATTTATTATTTAATTTAAGAAGTCATTCTTTTTTCGGAAATTATATTTTAAAACTGATAGAATATACCATAATTGTAAATTATTGAAAATGTTATTTACATAAAGGGGGGCCTTAATAGCCCGGTTGGTAACGCAACGCGTTGGCTGCGAGCCAGCAGTGCGCTAGAGGCTGTGGGTTCAATTCCCACTAGAAGCCCTGGTCACCAAAAGTGGTATCACAATGGGCCTAATATGGTCTAAGTGTGTTTTCGGACAGCCACATCAATCTACAGCTACATCTATTTACATAAAGAGTACGTTTGCATCTTGTAGAATATAATTGTTTAAATAATATTAAACAGAAAAATTAGGGAAATCAAAATAAAACATAATAATAGTCCTATTGTATTATTCAGTTTCAGCAGTTACACTTTGCTAAGGATAAAATTAGGAGATCCTTTTATGTGCGATTAGATTAACCCTTTGCACTCAGATACTATTTTTTGCAATACCTACCAGCAACTTAAAAGCTTGTTTTTGCATGAAGTTATTAAAATATTAAAGTTGAATTTAAATAAAAGTTACTATGCTGCTGTGAAATTTTATTGGAATTAAAAAAATGATAACCTTTATTACGTTGTCGCCAATATATGATATCGTCATACCGGCGACATCCGAGCGAATTTGGGTGGATCTCGCCAACCTCAACCGATCTGACAAAGGAGAATTTTCTATTCACTTTGAAGACTCGTTCCGACCAAAATTGCATCGTTAGTAATATAAAATTATAAAATTATAAAACATAAATAAAGGACTTTAAAATTGATGTTACATGTTTAACATCGATATTACTAACTTTAATATCAATGCTGACATTCATTCATATTTAATAATTAGAAAAAAAATGGTTGCGTATTATTATTACAAATAGAACTTATCACGTCGCAAATACTTGTAATGCCGTGTACAGAGCCAGTGATCGAATTTGAATGAATGTTAGCACGCGCCACCTGTTATAAAACAAACTGTACATAATCATATGGCGTGTTTTCAGTATAAAATCGGATGCCATTTTCTTGGGAAAATTAAAATTAGTAGTAAGTTTAAGATTTCAATGCAGATAACTTTATAAAACTTCATACATTTTCCAGCAGTCAAAAGACTGCTCACGGTAGATATTGGTAAAGTACATAAGATTACCAGGAACAACGAAAGAAGAGATATAGATATTGCAAAAATTAAGGAGCTATATATTATAGGAAAAGTCAAGTTCAGGAACACCGAAAACAATTTTGATTAAAGTCTAAAAAACGGCCATTTGACCGCTCTAGCAGGTTAAGTGTTAAACTGCATTTAGTAAGCAAGGTTGAGTTAAGAATTGATAGTCCAAATTTCATTTTTAACTAATATTAAAAGCTCTGAACGATAACCTGTAAAAAAAAAAAAAAAATTAATGCAATTATCCCCCAAGGCAGGAATTTTCTCTGGAAAAAATGTGGAAACTTCCCTTCCTTGATGAAAAAAAAATTTAATCTATGAGTCTTTTGAACGTGGAGCGGGCTAATTCAGTTTTTTCGCGTGCTAGTCAACTCAATATTTTACGAATATTATTGATGTGAAGGAACTTAACTTTAGAAATAAGATTGATTATCTTTTTGTGATATATACGCTCAGAAAAATAACCACATCTTGGCCTATGGACACTTAAAAGCGTCTTCAAAGCTCGTCTGCTTTCTATCACGTAACTGAGATTACAGTCTTCCGCTTTCAACGTTTGTTCATTTTCGGATTGTGATCACAGTCTCCCGCCTGCAGTGTTAAGATTATGCTCGTATACACTTCAAACTGACGTCAATAAACTGCTGTTCTTAACAATGAAATTGTTTTAGGTCCCTTACACCATAGCGCCTGCAGGCCTTATTTTAATTAACTAATAATAATTTAAATAACATTTTCATCACACGTGCGGGGTAACTACTAGGCTACCGCACGCGTTTCCGGGTTATAACTAACCGATTGCCCACGATGGCAGTGTTAGACGCACGAACGAGATGAAAAATTGCATACGCATGAAATACATAAAATTGATTCATGAATCGTTCACCTAAGTCACTATTATTTGATTGCACTGCAAATGATATGAACTGTTATGTGAGTTTTCTCAACGACAGCTACTCCCCACTCTCCTTACTATTATCTATTCCATATATACAGTAGGTGATCAATGAATTAGAAACACTAGAATTTTTTTTAAAGTTTTTGAGAATTTGTGAATACTTAAAGAATATAGTAAAAATTATGTAAAATTGACACTACATATTTATTACTCAGCTTTATCTGGTGTACATTAAGTTTAAAAATTTAATATTTCGTCGTTCAAGGGGGCTTTAACACGTTCTACCCGGCGCGGACCACCGGTGGTCCACGGGCATTGTTTTCATCTAGCGGCGCGGACCACCGGTGGTCCACGGGCATTGTTTTTCATCTGGCGGCGTGGACCACCGGTGGTCCACAAATGTTTATAATTTTATTTCAAAAACCATTCTTTAAAATATTTCAAAATTAGGGAATAATCCTCTACAAGCACTTTCTAGCCAATTCACACAATCACTGAAACTTTGCTGCTGATAACGGCAAAAACAATGAAGTGAATGATAACTTGTAACGGCAAAATACTGACGGAAACAAGTGCCGCCAGATGAATGAAAAAATTATATCTCGTGCACGCCGATCATAGAGACATCGAAAAAATGCGCCGGGTAGAACGTGTTAATGACTTTTTTTTATTCTATCTGGCATAGTTTCAATACAACTCTTGATCATTTCCTTAATTTCAGCGTCGTTATTCCATATATCTTCGATATTATTTATAATTTAACCAGGGACATGAAAAATTTATAACACAGGCTACTACTCTCAAAGTCAATTTTTGTTATAAAAATCAATTTGGATGTTTTCAAATTGTGTTGATATTTAATCATTGGTATGTAATAAAAAACATTAAGTACATTTAACCAGCTTTTATTATCAAATATTTAAAAAAAACAGTATAACAGTCAGTGGTAGCAGAACGCGCGCCTGTGAGACTCCATGTCACCAGTTAAAGTTTAAACATTTGTATTGTATTATTTGACCTCGAGTATACTTTACATTTTAGAAAGGTCCAAAAATTCTCAATAGGATTGAGATCAGGGGAATTGCCCGATCAAGGAAGAACATAAATATTTTTCGAACTGAAAAAATTATTCACAGATCTTGCTTTATGGCATGGTAGTCCATATAAGGAAGAAGGACTATTTCCAGGACACGTTTATATTGTTTCGGGACGTGGCGTTCCTTCGACGAATTAAATAGAACTGGGGCCTTTTGAGGTAATGCAACTCCAAATCATTGTTGCTGGTGGATGTTTTATCGTTTCTATGAAAACGTTCATTGGATCTCCTTCTAACAAAATGAGCTGCTTCCGTGACAGCCTCTAAGTGACATTCGTCACTAATTATGAACTGAATTTAAAAGAAAAAGTAAAAAATCGATATTTTTGACAAAAATACGGGTCAACGCAACTCTAATGTTCAAATTTTTAAATTGCTTTTTTGCAATCATCGATGGGTAAATGTATATGAAGTTTTGCCCAAATTAATCGCTTCCGTTAATTTCGACTTCTTTGCAGGCTGCCTACATTTTAGACATGCCTCATAAAATCTTCTAACTGTTACCGCTGATATATTTACTCCCTGCTCATTTAGCTCTCTATTGAGTACGCGTACTGGTGCCCTGCGTTGTTGTGCACCCTTCCAAATAATTGCCCGGCCAGTTCTCGCAGAGGTTTTCCTTCTGCTCCTACAGTTTTGCCGTTTATTATGACGAGGAGACAGCCCACCTTCAATATTTTTTGATATTCTGCTCACTGTGGCCGCAAAAACTTCAGCTCTTCTAGCTATTTCTCGAAGAGAAAACATTTGCATTTTCAACAATGTTGCAATTTCGATTTTTTTTTTTTGACTCGTTATGTCTTTTCGTCATCCCACTATTAAAAATTGACAAATTAACAAAAAAGGATTCATAATAAAACAATAATTTTTAACTTTTTTTTTCACACTTCGTTAGAAGATTACTTCGCTGTCTACAAAAACACTTTAATTCCTCTGTAATCACTTCAATCGATAATTTCCTTAATGCAAATGACTGCACTTTAGCTTAAATCGCCCTTTGTATACCTCTTTTTTATCCATTCTAGGGATATTATGAAATTTACCTACCTAAACCAATGTGGAAGATTCCATTACTTGATTTATGCAACAAATTTTTCATCAGACTTCATCAGAAATACGTATTATACATTATAAATTGAAAATGTGTTAAAATTGTCAAGTGTTTCTAATTCATTGATCACCTACTGTATATATTAATGCATTGTCATCCAGTTCTGAACTATGTTTAAAGTTTCAAGTTTCTGCCTCACTTGGAAATTAGTTTAAAATCGGTTGCAAAATTTGTACCGAACAAACAGACAAGAAAGCGATTTAATAAAAACGTTGTAAAAATAAAACTTTTTGTAAGTAAAAACCAATTGTTCAACTTTGCGAGTACTGGAGTGAACTTTCGCTGCACCATAAAATTCACTCATATCCAAACCAGCATTGGTATGGCGCCCTTTTTTTTTGAATTTAATAAAGTGCATAGTTTATGCAAATTGTCATATAATTTCTTTAAATATTAGCAATTCAAATGAATTCTGCTGTGTGAATTGTTTTGTATTTCGGTTTGAAATGAAAAATGGTTCGCTCTCCAACATAAGAGAAAATTGATAAGAGGAAAGTCATCACACTTGCCTCTAGAAGAGACCCAAACCACGTTGGCTCCATTGTATGCCAAAAGCAGGCTGTGTTTTATATTTGAGAAAGATCGTGGACTTGCTATTTACGTCATAAAGGTCATGGCTAAAAATTCATAGAGAAAATACCCTGAACCGTCAGCAACGAAATGTATACCAATGTGTTCAGTAAGTTTAACATATCACGTCACCAATCAGCCTTCTAAACCATGTAGTATAGGAGTTAGGAACCTAAATAACATAATTAGAATCATAATACAGTGGAATCTCTATAACCCGCACCTCGTTAAGGTACTAGTTCCCTCAAAATTTTCCCCCAAATGGAATTTTTTATTTTTACATTTTATGGTTCCTTATACCTTCAGAAATCATCTGCTAAATTTTTATAAAGAAATTCGAAAAAATCGAGGAGTTACAGTAGTTTTAGTGCGCGCGCATTTTTGATTATACACACATAAATATATCGTAAAATACCTTTAAACGCGTTTGTCTCGAAACTACATTTTTCAAAACGGCGGACAGTCAATCTCCTGATTGGCTGAACCGATTTGAATAAACTGTATAGCGTTTTATTTGTTAAGGTCTATTCTAGGGCAATTCACCAGAAAAAGTTGATAAGAAACATATTTCCAAACCGAACAAAGCGAAAAAAATGCGATTTTTTCAAATTTTTTTTTCAAATATCCGCCATGTTTTTTTTACCAGTTTTTTTTACTAATTGTGGTGAATTGCCTCATAAAATATCTTCCTTTTTAACATGCTTTTTGTTTTTTTTTTGTTTCGGACTTGTCGTTTCTGAGATTGATTGTCCGCCATGGAACCATCTTTTTTTGGCCTGCTCCTTTTTGAGAGCCCTCTATATATATAATGAAGTACTAAAAAAAGAAAAAACAATTTTTTTTTGTTAACCTCAAGACTTATACGTATATTCAAATAAAAAAAGATCCAGTTAGATTTATAATAAAGGAGCTGAGAAAAAAAATAAAGTTTAAAAGTTGATTTTTTCCTATTCTACAGGGAACTAGTACCTTAAGTCGAAATCCTCAGTAAGTCGAAAAAAAATGCCATTCCCTTCCAACCCCTAAATACGCGGTATCTCGAATTATTTAGACGTTGTAACTCGAACAAAATGTGATTTCCCTACGAAGTATTGATAATATATATTTATACTCTATAACTCGCATTTCAAAAAGGAGACTCCGTAAGTCGTAGTTAGTAAAATACAATGACTTGGAATTCCCCGAAATAATAGCAATAAAATCCAAAATGAATGTTCGAGTTCTCGGGGCTTCTAATCTATTGTTTTTGTCTTGTACACATGCTGAGACAGCTGACACAACTGTGAACGTTATGTTTGTTCCTTGTCGACACATACTATAAAACCTAAGTTGAATTGTTATTCAAATTAGACTCTACAAATCGAAAAATATAAGGGAGAGTGGGGCAGTGTGTAACAGATTTTGGAATTTCGGCCTAAGACCCAAAATATGAATGAATTAATGCTGGAATGAAGTTATATATCTAGTTTAGAACCTTACGAAGGTAATTTCTGACTACCATGCACATCTAAGACCGTTAAGTACCTCTGGGAGCTCGATATTCGCAGGCCTGCATTTGTTACACACTGCCCCGCTATGGGGCAGTGTGTAACGATATAAGGGGCAGTGTGTAACAAAGGGAGACTTAGGTTCAGGAAACAGCTGGTAAGGATGGCAGTGGTTCCCTCTTCCCTTCTGTGAGTGCGGCTATCATATTATGACAATTATCAGATCTTTTTACTATAAAAAGTTAGGACTGAAACTTAAGATTTCAGGATTAGATTTAAAATTTAAAACATCAAATGTAACTTGCAAAATTAAAATCTCCCGCAAAAAAACTTAAACAAATATCGTGACTTTTAATGTTAAGATACATTAAAAATGACAAAGAAAATATTCCAAAAATCTTAGCCTAACTGAAAGCCGAAATCATAATTGAAAACAATATAAGATTGTTGAAATTTAGTCAGGGCAGCGTGGCTTGTTAGCTTTGGTAGAATAGTCTTAATATCAATTATAGGAACTGAGCACAAATCAGGTACATTAGGGAGTACGAACCTATGTTTGGCCTTGGAGGAAAGCCGATAAAATGACACCTCACAATCTCCGTCTTCATCAGCCTCCTTTATTATCTTACCAACATAATATTTCATACCTTTGCAAGGAAACATGACTAGGATATAGTCGCCTTCACTAGGAGAAATTCCCTTATTAAGGGAGAGTGGGGCAGTGTGTAACAGATTTTGGAATTTTGGCCTAAGACCCAAAATATGCATGAATTAAGGCTGGAATGAAGTTATATATCTAGTTTAGAACCTTACGAAGGTAATTTTTGACTACCATACGCACCTAAGATAGTTAAGTACCTCCTGGAGCTCGATATTCGGAGGCCTGCGTTTGTTACACACTGCCCCGTTTGTTTTTGTTACACACTGCCCCGAGGTACAGAGCTTTGGTCTAGGCTCCGTGAAACAAAGGACCCTCAGGTTATGTTATCGACAACGGTCATTTTGCATGACCAAAGTGTTAAACTTCGATAGAAAATCATTACTTGGGGAGTAATCGAGCCCCGATTGACTCCAACCCGAAAAAATTAGGGGGTGAAATGTTGAGAATTACCTGTTTGCCAGGCGAGCCTGATTTCGCCCCCTCCTCTTCGCCATAACACGTTTCCGAGCACCGCTTTCTCGATTGCAAACGAAAGAGGTCGTCCAATAGGAAGAATATACAAATTCACATTTGGTTTTGGACGCGCCATATTCAAAATGGAGCTATCTGTTACACACTGCCCCTGTTACACACTGCCCCATTCTCCCTTACTTAGAAATCCTGACTGTAAGTCGAAATTTCAGCAGTTAATTATTATTATTATTATTAATAAAATATATCATCGTTTATTAACGCTGTAATAGTGATATATTAAATAAAACTCAATAAAAATTAATGTAACTATTATGATTCTAATTATCTTATTTAGGCTCATAACTCCTATACTTCATGGTTTAGAAGGCTGATTGGTGACGTGATATGTTAAACTACTGAACACATTGGTATACATTTCGTTGTTGGCGATTCTGGGTATTTTTTTGGCCAAGTCCTCTGTTAGAAATGATCAAAGTTCATACATATTTCGAAGATTTGTATTTATTGACAATAACGCGTTTTGATAATAATTTTCAATTCTAGGTAATAAATCTAACTTTTTTAACGGAAGAATTTTGACTAATTCAGGATCTCTTGTTCAGTTAAAAAAATTCAATACCTTAGGAAAAACTTTATTTATAACGCCACTAAAAATATAAATTGTATGTGAACTGCGCAGTTATAATAATATTATTTACTAGGTAGTATTCACGCTTTGTTGTTTTTCCTATTGTATTGATGTGCCTAAGTGTAAAATATTATATGTTCATAATTATTTCCATGGCAACAGATTTTTTTACATCTCTTACAACGAAACAATAGCAAAATAACTTGTTAAAACCCCCTATTGTTTTTCAATGTATGAACTGCAATGTGAATACATGTTAATTTCTATATATTCGTCGGTTTCCACATGTCTCTGAATATATTAAACTTACGGTGGTTTATATACACAGTTGTTTTGATTTTGCTTTTTTAATGTTATATCAGTTAAAGCACTTAAGTACCTTTCACGTGTGTTGAATCCCAAAGAACTGATAATAATTCACATTCAGGATTCACTTGCTTAATTTCTTGTTGAATAAACACTTTCTGTTTTTCCATTATAATATGTTATATAAATGTGTACTTCTTCGCGAGTTTTGTCAATGTTTTCTTTAAATTTTACTCACTATGAGAAAATTACACACAACCTAATGGTAGAAGTTCCAAACTTAAACTGATATTAAGTTGAAAATACAATGCAGTGAAGAAAAATGTAGTAGCGCAACAGTTGTATTCTGCTCTCCAATTTGTGATGTACTATACATAATTAGGAAACTCTCCAAAGAATGTATGGCTTTATTAAATTTTTTTTCAAATTGACTAATATACATATGGGTAATTCTTTTACAAACCGAACACCTTTTTGACCGACACATCTCCGATTTGGCTGAAACTTTTTTTACGGATTCTATATCGAAAAATAAGAGATACGTGTCCGAGGATTTTTTTTTGTTCCGCATATTTTCGATAATACTAGTAATCGAAAATGTGAGAATAATGAATTTTTTGGCTTGGAGACTCATTTTCAAAAATTTATAACTCTGGTTTTATTTGAGCTACAAACTTCTTTTCTTTTTCATTTTAAATCTAAAGGACTGAGTTTTGAGAAAAAAATAATTTTAATAAAAATTATTAACAAATTCATATTGTTATTAACAATTTAATTGTTTAAATCAATTTTTAACAATTGCCCCCACCTCATAGCAAGTTTTTAGTATATTTATTGTATTCTCCGTCATATTTTACATAAAAAACATGTTTTCAAAATATGGAGCCTTTATTATTACTATTTTTAAAACATTAATTTATATAGCGCGGCACGTCAAAAAAACCGGTTTTTTGTTAATAAAAAGAAAATTATAGCTCGGATCAAAAAAAGTGAAATATAAAAGTTGTAGATAATAAAAAGACCTACAATTCTTGTCTTAACTATTTTTCGACATAACCTCAAACTTTTCGAATAAAATACAAAAAATGTTAAAAATCACCTTTTTGAAACATTATTTATTGAAAAAAAGAGTATAAAAAATTAAAAAAGAAATTAACATATAATTTTTGTGTTTTTAATATTTTTTTCAACTAACCATCAAACGAAATACATATTAACAAATAATAAGTATTGAAACCACAATAAATTTTTTTTTATGCGATCAAATAATGTTCTATCATTTATTATTAATTTATGTTTTTTTTATTGTATTGATTGCTAATAAATATTATTTGTTAAGGAGGACATAATAATTACTTATATTAAAAAAAAGAAACGACATGAGGCAAAAAAATGTGGCAAATAAATTTGGAAAAGGTGATTTTTAACATTTTTTTCAATTTATTCGAAAAGTTTGAGTTTATGTCGAAAAGTATTTGAGACAAGAATTGTAGGTCTTTTTATTATCTACAACTTTTATATTTCACTTTTTTTGATCCGAGCTATAATTTTCTTTTTATTAACAAAAAACCGGTTTTTTTGACGTGTCGCGCTATATAAATTAATGTTTTAAAAATAGTAATAATAAAGGCTCCATATTTTGAAA
Source organism: Dysmachus trigonus (assembly GCA_949715965.1). Lineage (NCBI taxonomy): Eukaryota > Metazoa > Arthropoda > Insecta > Diptera > Asilidae > Dysmachus > Dysmachus trigonus. Next base: position 61,782,222 of record OX454320.1, read on the forward strand.
ACATGTTTTTTATGATAGGAAATGCGATGACCTACATCAAGTCACGATGCAATCCTTCTTGTACTAATAGAAGCATCACTTCCAATAATCCCTAAAATACGGTCAACTTACTGATTTATTTGTCTACATTGATCAATCCTTCCAGGATACACTTCAAAAGAGTAGAAAGATATGTTCAAATAAACAGCAAGGGTGTTCAAGGAGAGAAGTATCAAAAGATCGAAGTCCAAGAGAAATGGGAAAAACGAAAGTAAAGGTCAGTTCCCAGTAATCCAAACAGTGAACAGTCCAAGTCGTCAAATGTAGTACTAAAAGAGTCAAAAGAGTCAGTAGTAAATTCAGTTTACAGATTTAAAACAGTAATCGACTTAAAACAACACTTTGAATAGCTCCGAAATCGCTCTGAAAGTGCGCAATTATGCGATAAGAGGCCACGTTGCGAGCCACTTGTTCATTAACTACAACTAACTTTTAATAAATTTTCAATGGATGAAGTTATCGGGGTGATTCTTTTTTTGTTTGAAAGAGCTTGAAAAAGCTCTACTTCAATAATAAAAAAAAAAGTTATCCTTTCCATAGAAAGTTTTTGTGAAAACAGGATAAAACCGCAATTTTTGTAATGCAAAGGACCCCGCACAATCCTTATGGAAAATGGCTTTCGGCCATTCGAGATTTTGCCATTGGTTTCTTGCAGAGATCGCTCTCAGCTTTCAATCTTTGGGATGGTAAGTTCCTTAAATCTGATGAATTGGAGGGGGGTTTGATTTTTGGGAGTTGCGCCCATTGAGACTTTTTATCAGCAGGGGGTTCTTCGTTGGATATAAGGGGTTGCACTCATTGAGACTTTTGACCAGCATGCTGAAAGCTACCACTGTGCGAAGTTTCAAATGAATACATCTCTTTTGAACTGATTTTCGTCATAATGTGATTTGGGGTATATATTGAGACGTTGGAGGGGGCGTGGGGGGTGAGGGTTTGATTTTTGGGGGTTACGCCCTTTGAGACTTTTGACCAGCATGCTGAAAGCTACCACTGTGCGAAGTTTCAAATGAATACATCTGTTTTGAACTCATTTTCATCATAATGTGATTTGGGGTATATATTAAGACTTCGGGGGGGTGTGGGGGGTCGGGGTTTGATTTTTGGGGGTTGCGCCCATTGAGACTTTTCATCAGTGAGCTGAAAGCTACCTCTGTGCAAAATTTCAGCTAATTTGGCCGAAAGCCATTTTCCATAAGGATTGTGCGGGGTTCTTTCGATAAATGTTGAGCTTGAGAGACCTTTTGCCTTTTGAATATTTGGACATATCCTAACAAGTGGGGTATCGTTGGAAAGATGCTCTCCTCCTCTTTTGAATGAGTCATTGCTCGGTATCCTGTCATGTCCTTACAAGGACCTATAAAAACTTAAGGGGGTATCCCACTCCAGAACGTTCGTTATGTTTTTTAGTTTTGAAAAATTCTGCGTTCTTTCCTGAATCGTTTAAGCTATCTCTTGCCGCGAAATTTGAAAAGCTCTCGCCGCTACAGGAAATTCCGTGCGCAGCTGCGTGCTCCCTAGCACTCCTCGTTGCCTTTAACTTTAACTTAAATGCCGTTTTTCTCAAAACACCGTTTTGATGAATGGTATGCAGCATTCTGAGAAAACCATTCATCCGAAAAATTTCAGATTTTGGTACAAGCTGTGTTAGCTTTGCCTCTATAACCTAAGTGAAGCAAATCAGGAATTTTTACATTTACATATCTTGTATCCCATGTTTTAACAGTAAAAAATCAACTAAAAAATATAACGAATAGTAGAACAAATTAAAGAAATGAATAAAAATTTTTTTTCAAAATGTGACACACTCATGCCATAGCCACACATATAAAGAGTACTAATGTGCAATCTCATAATTTTCAGATTATTTGTTTGGCTGTAATGGTGCACACCATGAGCTGCCGTTCCTAAGTTATGAGGCCTGCCTTGACCCAACCACTCAATAAAAAAAAATTTTTTTTTTTTCTCAAAATATTCATTAAAGATCATATAATAAGAGGATTATTATGTTTAACTCTAAATGTTTTGCATTTTCTTTTTCAACTCCCTGAAAAAAACGTTCAATTCAAGGGCCTCTAGAGTGGGATACTCCCTTAAAGGTGGATCCCACTCTAGAGGCCCTTGAATTGAACGTTTTTTTCAGGGAGTTGAACAAGAAAATACAAAACATTTAGAGTTAATCATAATATTCCTCTTATGATATGATCTTTAATGAATATTTTGAGAAAAAAAAAAAAAATTTTTTTTTTAGTGGTTGGGTCAGGGCAGGCCTGCTACTGGGACTCATACCTTAGGAACGGTGTGCACGATAACAGCCAAACAAATAATCTGAAAATTATGAGATTGCACATTAGTACTCTTTATATATGTGGCTATGGCATGAGTGTGGCACATTTTGAAAAAAAAAATTTTATTCATTTTTTTAATTTTTCCTACTATAAGTTTTATGTTTTAGTTGATTTTTTACTGTTAAAATATGGGATACAAGCTATGTAAATGTAAAAATGCCTGATTTGCTCCACTTAAGTCATAGAGACAAAGCTAACACAGCTTGTACCAAAATCTGAAATTTTTCGTATGAATGGTTTTCTCAGAATGCTGCACACCATTCATCAAGACGGTGTTGTGAGAAAAACGGCATTTAAGTTAAAGTTAAGAGTGGTGGAGAGCGCGCAGCTGCGCACGGAATCGCCTGTAGCGGCGCGAGCTTTTCAAATTTCGCGGCAAGAGATAGCTTAAACGATTCAGGAAAGAACACAGAATTTTTCAAAACTAAAAAAAAAAATGCATTTTTTGAACGTTCTAGAGTGGGATACCCCCTTAAGTGATTTTATATATTTTTGAATAACATTCGCATAGCTCAAGTCAAGTTGTACGGATGGCTAGCAAAATGTAAAGCGTCGTAACAGAAAATTTTAACTTTTTAGATAATTTAAATAATTGTAAAAAGTGTAATTTTTTGAAAATGATAAAATGGATAGTACTTTGCGAACCAGAAAAGTGTTAAAAAAATATGTATTAACTATAAGGCACTGTTTATAACGATTTGTTATAACCTTATGAATTAGGCTACATTTATTTATTTTTGGTCGAAGTTGGCACATTGAAGATTTTATTAGTGGTTACTATTTTGACAAGGTACTGTAAGAAATTGAAGGTTAGGTTATCGATAATAGATCGATATACCGAACAAATATTAGGTTGTAACATAATAATCTGATAATTTTTTCGGAAATTTTCTACAAATTCGAGAAATTTTTTTACAAATTCGAGAAATTTCTGTGGAAATTTCTTACAAATTCGAGAAAGTTCTGTGACTATGAGTATAAATACCCGTGAGCGCGCTCAGTTCATCAGTGCAATAATCAACAGCGCAGCGAGTATCATTATGGTAAAATTCCATTTGAAAAGGCGAGAAGTCCGCGTCCATCTAATTTATGAGTTCCGTTTGAAGCATACAGCTAAGCAGGCGGCACAAAATATATGTCAATGTCTCTTATCATACAGCAGTAGATTGGTTTCGAAGGGCGGCCGGTTGAGGTTGATGTCGACCGACTAGCGCAGCTTATCGAGGAAGATCCAAGGAGGACTACTCGTCAACTTGAAGAAGAACTCGGATGCTCCCATACTACTATCGGTCGACATTTGAAAGTGTACAGGCACAGTCAATGGGTACCCCACGAATAGACGGATGGTCAACGGATGATGCGAGGGGCGATTTGTACGCAATTACTCACTTCACATCGTACTTTTGCTTGGCTTCGTAATTTGGTTGCCGGGGATGATGCTTTATGTTAACCACAACAATAAGCGACAATGACTTAGCGCGGGTCAAAGAGGAGTACCGACAGTTAAATATAAAATTACTATACACAAGGTTATGTTGAGTGTTTGGTGGAATTTGCACGGCATTATCTACTGGGAACTATTACCACAAGGAACGACTATAAATACCCATCCTGCATACTCGCCGAATATGTCTCCTTCCCACTACCACTTTTTCCGATCGTTGCAGGCTCACATTAGCGGAAAATCTTTTGATGACCGAGATGCATTGGAACAGTGGTTGTCGGAATTTTTTAACTCTCGTGAGCCCAAGTTTTACGAGAATGGAATAATGTCGCTTCCCCAACGTTGGCAGGAGATCTTTGATAATGATGGACTATGGGGTCTATTCTGAGATCCGCTTCACATGAAAAGCAATTTCCACATAACTTTCGTTTCATGTGAATGTGCCTATTCCGAGATTCACATGAATCGAACAAAAATATTTCGCATGGAACAGGTGAAATTGGAACTGTCCCAGTACAAACGTCATCGGCTCTAATATTCTAAACAGGAGAGAAATTTGCTTTTAAACAGTGAATTAAAAGTTTAAAGGAATTTTAATAGTTGAGATTATTAATTTGTAAATATGGAATTCTGAATATGTTCTAATAAAGATGTTTGGTGCTCAAGAAGTACCTTTCTATTTTTTCGGATGCCGCCTTGCCTTTTATATGTTTGATTTTGCGGTGGCGGGGTGGAGACCTGCTTGTCGAAACTGCGAAAAATGTCTTCAGCTAAATCTTGTTTGCAATATACTAAATTCGCTACCCATTTGTGTAACAAATTTACCTTTTGCCACTCCAAAACCGTTCTGGTTGGAGGACCGAGGCTGTTTAAGTTCACTACTGTTTCCTATTAGTAAGTTTCCTGCAAACAAAATCAACACGAAAATATACTCAAAAATTCAAATTAACGCTCAAATATATTTTGAATATAAAATAACGTCACTTACTTTTTTCCTCTCATTTCGTCCGAAACTTCCTGTACCCGAAACTTTAATGATTGCCTTCACTTGGAAAAATCAAGTGAACGAATTATTGACCACACACCGAAAGCATTCACCTCTGACGATTGCGAGAATAGCTAAAAATTCCCGTGAGATCCACATGGGACATGGAACATGTCGAACATTCATCTTAGACGAATGTCAGAATAGGACTTTGGAAATGTGAACGATTTTTCACGTGAAGCGGATCTCAGAATAGACCCCTATATGTTCAATAAAATGTTAAGCTAAATTGTACAAAAATATCAAAATAAAGTTTCTTAAAAAAATATCAGATTATTATGTTACAACCTAATAGAATGTTCTCTTATTCCCAATCGGCTAGAAATTCCCGATCTTTTATTTTCAGGAACGTGAACGGTAAAAATAGGCGAAGTTTTCCCGGGAATGTTCGGAACAGCCAGCACTAGTGCACACTGATACCTGATCATATTGATATTTTGTTAAAAAAAAAAAAAAAAGGAAGGTTGTGTAATCTTCAAAAACCATAGCTACAATTTAACTGAACATTCTTAATTAGATATGGTTTCAAAATATGCAAGAATATATCCAAAATATGAAAGAACCATCAACATAAGTAATTCAACCAGTTTCTATTACAATTTTCGTATCATAGTGTCATTGCCCTCTGAAATTATTTAATTTAATTAGCCCCCTCTTTTTTTTTTTTTTTTTAATTATGTTTTATATACTTCCAGGTAACCACGGCTAAAGGTTCCCTAAAAATTCCAATCGCTGTTTTAAGAGCTGGAGAGACCCGGGCAGTAAATCCGGACGTAGAATTTTATGACACATCAACCTTCAAGCTTATTCAAGGTAGCGGACCAGTTTACATTCACGGTCAGAACTTAAAGGATGAGGTGCCCATCGACATCGATGAAGATACTGACGAGGAGGACGAAGGAGAGGAAGAGGAGGAGGACGGACATCCAAAGAAGAAAATGAAACTCGAAAACAATGCGGATGGAAAGAATGCTAAAAACAAGAAGAAATAGAGCGTTTGTTTCTAAGACTTCATCTTCTGTTCCATTTAAAGCGATTTTTCTTATTTTAAGAATACACTTAAGAAAAAAAAAGTTCTTTAAAACAGTAAAACGATTTTGAACTGAACTCATCCCTCAAACAGCTTCTTGATATATTTCGAATGTCTTTAGAAAGAAGAAGAATCACGGACACTAAAAATGCGCCGAAAGTGCTTTTGCAGTACAAATTAAACTCAGTTAATCACTTTTACATCCTAGACATGTTAAGATGAGGAAGAGTTCACTACTTGTATTCATTTCGAAAAAAGTGATTTCATTTGTATATAAAAAAGAACCGAAAGTAGAATTTTTCTATTTTTGAATAAATTCTTTTTGTCGGAACAAATTTTAACTATTAAATTCCTTGAAATTATTCATTGTGGGCAATTTTATTATCCACATCGCTGAACAGTGGTATAAAATTCTGAAAGCGCGATTTAAAATAATTGCCGCTCTCTACTTGCACAAGGAATTATAAAAAAAAAAAAAAACTAATTTCTAAGTTTTCGACGGTGCTGCAGCCATTGGTGGGAGGGTATAGATTATCACAAATAACTAGATGGATATTATTTCACATGTTTTAGAGTGCACCCGAATTGTTGGTGTTTTTACCTCGGACTTGAAGGGTTGAAGATAGAAGCAGTTATTTTTCTAAATTAATAGCTAGTAACAATTTTTTTGCATAAGGATTGAAGAAGTTAAATTAGGGATAGTTTATACCTTTTTGTATTTGTAATAATGATTCTATTTGTGTTACTTTATGAAAAATTGCTCCCTAAGTAAAAGCAAACCAAAAAATGAATTTTATCTTTCCTAAAACTTGAAAAGCGATATGTATTGCCGGAATGGACCACTGGATTTGCTGTCTCAAATGGTTGGAACTTTTGGAGGTTATTACCTGAGTAGAGTTCCGATATAAGTGGCTGTTTTTGGTATAGCTCTATTCCTTTCATAATAGCCAAGATAGGCTATGTCAAAAGGTGGGTTTAGAAATTGTTTTTATTTCTTGATTGTATTTAGCACACTTATAAAAGTCCTCTAAACGTTGCATTGAATCTCAAACAATTTATTAGTGAAAAGTAGCCTAAATTGGAAAGTTTTCATTGAAAATTTTCCACCCAAGGGGCGAAATCTTTTTTCGGAAATACGTTTTAAATTACTAAGACATAATTTGAGAATAACAAAACCTCTTGCTATAATCATCATTCAATTTTATGTACAATAAAAGGAAGTAATTGCAAATAAATCGGATTAATTACAATTTTCATGGGAGAATTAGGCCTAAAGTAGGAAGAATTCGTAATGTGAGATACTAGAAAATAGGAATCGATTCAGTAATAATTATGTTTAAAATGTTTACAAATTGTGAGAAATTCAAATGTATCTCAAAGTGGACTAATTACATGTTTGTATTCTTTTTGAAGGACTACGATGTCAAATGCATTAATTGGTAATCGTCGGTGTAATTACTTAATGGACTTTTATCTTTAAAATTGAGAAATACTCGAAAAGTGCATTTCTTAATAATTCAAACCCCTAGCTGACTGCCTAAAATACCTCAAAAATAGGAAATGAAAAGTGCTAGACTAAGTGCAATTTGCTAGGTATTTTCAATGGGACGAATAGACTGTTACTATATATATGAGCCGTTATTTTTTAAAGTCGTGTAAATCCACAGATTTAAGTGGAGACCTTGTTAAAGTGTTATGTCAAACAGTGGTCTTAATTTACTTAAAAACATGAGAAACAATATGCATCTTCTTATTTACAGTAATTAAGAAAAAGCAACTCTTCCCGTTTTCACTCCTTCAACCCGTACGTAAGAAATAACTCTAAAAAATAATTCACTGATTTCTAAAGTACGTAAAAGATATGCCATTTGTAACAATTCAGGACAAATTACCTTCTCAATTTCACCCCGATTTAAGAATTAACTTCAGATATGGATTCAGATGTTGAAATATAGATTTTATACCAATTTTTTACAAAGAATGTGTTATTAATTTTTTCCGTGTAAAAGTGCTTATAGGTATGGGAGAAATCCATGTTGTTTAACATCATTTTTTGTAGCTCAATTCAACCTTATTTTTTCGGACGATACACCCAGCATCTTGTAAATCGGTTTTACCGCTTCACTACACTATTGCAAAGGTCAATTCATGTACATTCATTTAATATTCTGGTTGCGTCCTTTCTGTAAGCATACATATTTCGACCAAGTCGCCGTAAACGCAAACCCAAATTCATTGCATCATAACTATATGCCCTGCTGCTGTAAGTGGGATAACTAAGGGATTGTTTCATTAAACTTGATTGCTAATATTTCCACAAAAACAAAAGGCTTTTAAGACATCGTTTAAAACTTATTTTTCTTAACAATAAGATACTATTCTGGTACCAACTACTTATTTTTCAATGTTTCTTAAAATAGCACCAAATACTATAAGTAAGTTCCTTCGACATAAAATAATAATTGAAGATTTCCAGTTTTTTGAATTTTTAGGGTGGTTTAACCACATCATGTATAAAAGAATATCGAATAACAAGTTACACTCCACTAACATAGAAGAACTGGACTGCTGATCTCGTACAAAACCTAAATTCTAAAATAAGACCAAATTCTAACTATCTCGTTTTCGCGTAATTCTTGCAGGCAGACAAATCTAAAAAAAATTATTCCAATCAGACTATTCTACCTACGGTACAAAGACTATTCACTCTGGCAATTAATTTCTTATATTTTTTTGACATTGGTACCGTTATTCCTCCCAACCCCACGATTTTGCTAGAAGTTGATAGCATGCTCAATGGTGGTATTCCATGACCACTAACTCGAGTTCAACTCGTGTTGAACCCTGCATCGAAACACAGTAATAGTAAATAGAGTGCGTTCGAAAAAAGGTCATGGCTAAAAATGCTTAATCATCATGGTTTACATAATTTTGTTTCGTTGCTTTTTGGATATGTGTGCACACGCTAAATTAAACGAAACGAAACAAAGCGAATTTCCTAATAACGAGGCCACCTAAGTCGCCTGCAGATGTTTACGTACAATTAGCATCCTGCATTGACACCTTTATGGACGATCTGCTTCCATCAGATGAATTTTTCCTGTTTGGTGACTTCAACTTGCCTGGCATCAACTGGACATATGCTGACGACTCTAATGGACTATCACCATTCGGTGCCACCGCACCCTCGCATGCCATTTCTTTTTTGGACAGCATTTCATCTTCTGGCCTCTCGCAATGCAATGACATCTTGAATGACCATAACAAAGCTCTGGATCTTGTTTTTTCTACTGACCCTAGCAGTACTACTGTTAGACGCTGCTTGGCCCCCATTTTGCCGGAAACCAGTCACCACCCTGCATTGCACGTTACTTTTTCGTCTGACCTCGCTGTGCCGGATTCTCCATTAATGCACGACTTTTGTTTTAATTTCAAAAAAGCTGACTTTTCTTTAATGAATGAGTGGCTCTCAGACTGTTGTTGGAAAGATGTTTTTACTGCTCCTGACATTGATGAAGCGGTTTCTTGTTTTTACAATCGCATATCTGCGTGCTTTTCACATTTTGTCCCTATACGGAAAGCCAAGGCATCGCTCGGTAATCAACCCTGGCTAAACGGGTCGCTTAAACACTTGAAGAACATAAAGAATAAAGCTTGGAAAAGATTTTGTTCCTCAAAGAGCGATGATGATTTTCGCGCCTATTACCACTTGCGCGAGGAGTTTTTGTTGAAGTTAGATATCTTTTACAAGAATTATATTTCCCGCATGACATCTGCCCTGCATCACGAGCCGAGGCAATTCTGGAAGTTCGTGAATTCTAAACGTAACTCAGACGGCTACCCTTCAACCTTTACCTTTGGGGACAGTGAAGGCTCTGATCCTCTGACCATTGCTAATTTTTTTAGTGAACTCTTCAAGACTGCGTTCTTGAATAATAACTGTGATACTAGTTTTAATGATTTTATTCACTTGACGAAGCTTCCGCTGACTACTCTTGTTACCAAAGATCTTGTAATTGACGAAGCTATGGTCCTAGAGAGAATATCGAAGCTCACTAACGGTTTTTCTTGTGGTCCCGATGGTATTCCTTCTTGTTTTGTGAAGAACTGTGGCATGTCCTTTGTTTCTGTTCATTGTTATTTATTTAACTCTTCTATTGCCTCTGGGGTTTTTCCCAACGCGTGGAAAATTTCGAATATTGTTCCTCTTTACAAGAGTGGCGACAAATGTGACATTAAGAATTACAGGCCTATTGCTAATTTATGTTGTATCGCTAAAATCTTTGAAGCCTTGATCTGTGATGTTCTTAGTTTTCACTGTAAGCCCTTCTTGGGATCTTTCCAGCATGGTTTTCTGAAGGGTAAGTCTACAACTACCAATCTTGTAGAATTCTCCTCGTACTGCATTCCTGCCATTGAAGCTGGTAAGCAAGTCGACTGTATCTTCACCGACTTTAGCAAAGCCTTCGATAGAATCAACCACAAGATTCTAATTTATAAACTACACCTTCTTGGATTTCCACCTTTATTTGTTGCTTGGCTTGAATCTTACTTGACTAATCGCACACAGCGTGTTATTTTTCGCGGTGTTTTATCTGAAAGCATTCGCAATACTTCTGGAGTACCTCAAGGTAGCCATCTGGGACCTTTGCTATTCATCATTTACATAAATGATGTTGGCTTGCTTCTGAATCATTCGAAGATTCTTTGTTATGCAGACGATGCGAAGATTTTTCGCTTAACCTCCAATGAGTCTGATTGTCTTCTTCTCAATTCTGACTTAGACACTTTTTCTAATTGGTGTTCTATCAATCGCCTACCTCTTAACATTAGTAAGTGCACCGTGATGTCCTTCTCCCGAAAAAAATCACCTATTTCCTTCAACTATACTATAAGTGATTGTTCTCTATCTAGACTTGACAAAACCAAAGACTTAGGGGTGTGGCTCAACACCAGGTTTTCTTTCGATGACCATGTGGAGGCCATAGTTAGCAAAGCCAATTCTACCCTCGGCTTCGTTAAACGTTGGTCTAAAGAGTTTGACGACCCTTACATCACGAAACTCCTCTTTTGTACGTTCGTTAGGCCTATACTTGAATATGCCAGTCCAGTGTGGTCTCCGTATTACGCTGTACACATTAATCGTATTGAGTCGGTTCAGCGCAGGTTCATTCATTTTGCGCTTCGCGGCTTACCTTGGGTCAATAGACCTTTTCTTCCCCCCTACTTGAATCGTCTTAATCTCCTCTCATTACAGACTCTTGAGCAGCGTAGAACTGACTCCGGAATTGCTTTTGCTCGTGATTGTTTGCGTGGTAGGATTAACTCGCCTGAGATTTTGTCTTCATTTTATATTTCTATCCCAACTCGCTCTTTGAGGGACTTCCGTTTCCTCCATGTTCCGTCTCACCGTACTAACTACGGATTTTTTGAACCCATTTCATCGATGTCGCGCGCAGTTAATGAGAACTATTCTAATTTTGACTTTATTTAATTTCTTGCTAACCTGTTAATTTTATTTTGTAGTAGTCAGCTTTTGACAAACTTTTTTGTATAAATAAATAAATAAATAAATAAAATTACACTGCACTGAAACTCATGGCACAGCATTCTGTGCAACGAAGGTAAGAAGGTCTCATGAAACTCTTAACGAGTATGCGTTTCGTACCGGTACTTGTGATTCCTCTTTTCCCATCGCAGCCACGCATGTAGGTGATCGGAATTCGGCATTGAAGGGCGGGGAAGGAAGAGCTATTGCTCATTTCAACGCACTTTCAACAGTTTCAACGCACTGCGAAACAGTGAAACGTTTCCTACTCTAGTTTCGTTTCAGCATTCGTTGCAACGATTACTTTCTTTCCCGAACTTTGGTTTCTGTGCACTGAAACACACTCCGCTTCACTTTTGTTTAGCTCATGTGCACTGAAACACACACTTCTTTACGTTTGTTAAGTTTATGTGCACTGAAACCCTCCGTTTGATACTTTACCGTGTTTCCATGCAGGGTTGAACTCGAGTTAGTGTTCATGGAAACTCAGGTTGAGTTGAGTTTCGTTAAATCAAAGTTAACTCCACGAAACTAGTCGGGTTGAGTTGGGGTTAGCTTCAAATGTCATTCCAGTTTATTTTGTCAACTCAACTCCAAGTTGCTCATGGAAACAGTTCAGGTTTAGCGGACATTTTCTTAATTCAACGAAAACTCAACTCCAACTCAACCCTGTGCATGGAAACATGGTACTTGTTTAGTTTATGTGCACTGAAACGTAGGTACATTTTTGTTCTTTCCGTTTCGTTTAGTTCCTTTTTGCAGCCCTACTTTGACCCCTATTCTTCATTCCGACCAGCCCCCTATCACTCTCTATAAAGCCTTCAAAAAAAAGTGGACTTAAGGCCGAATTACAATGACCGGATCGTGAACGGATAGAAATGTCCAAGTATGCAGTGAAACGGATAGGAAAAAAACACCGATTACAATGACGTATCTGTTCGGATTAAATCGTCAAAGTAATTTCTTTAAATCTCAAAAGTGCGAAAAGTAGAAATGCATATAAATCGGAAAAGAAAAGCATTTTCAATATTTCTAATGTTGTGTAAAACTTAAAAAATGGAAAATAGATGAAAAAACCGGTGGTGGCAGTTCTTCTGTTTGACACTTCAAACCGTCAATCCGTCGATTTCTACACAATCCGAAATTTACTGCGCGTAGTTCCGATCGAATGCGCTTGTATCCGTTCAATGTAATCGCTGAGGTAGAAAACGTATGGTAGGAAAACCAATTTGACACTTCAACCCGGTTCTCTTGCGCTCAGATCCGGTCATTGTAATTGGGCCTTTAGTGTCGCCACCGGAAACTACTCCGCTAGGTGGCGCATACTGTCCTTGTAGGATGAACGAGCGCGAATGTCAGGTTATTTGAATGGTTGTCATCGCAATTGTGATTTCGAAGTTGTGCAAATTTAGTTTTTACTTTTTGGATTTTATTAAATGGATTCGGAATTGGATCGAAAAGATCTTAAAGATCATCATAGAATTTGTGGAAAACATTTTCCACCATCTGATATTATATGGGAAAAAAAAATATTTTCAAAATCCCGCCATCGTTCGCCTACAAGTATCATCAGCGCCGCGTAGCGGATGGGGTCATTAAAAATTCGTCCTTGAACACGAGTGGCAGGGGCCTGATTCCGACGGAATTGAAATCCGTTCGGAATGTAGGATATTCAAAAGCAGGCTGGCACTGTCAGAAAACTCGACAATTGCTAAACTTTTAAAATGTTCCAGCCTGCTTTCAAATTTCCTACATTCCGAACGGATTTCAATTCCGTCGGAATGAAGAATAGGTGTGTTTATTTATTTGCTTTATTTAATCGCCAGAAACTTCACATATGTCATTTTTATAAGCATAAGATGTATTTTAAAAATATTTAATTATATACTGCAAAAACGATGTGCTATAGTATATATTTAGGGATCAAAGAAAAATAATACACATTATTTTAAATACTGAAAAATCTGTTGCAGTCGTATTCTGTGAATACTTATTGGTCCGTGAATATAAAAATGTTGTTACTACGCAGTATTATAAATATAATATTCTATAATAAATAAAATAAATCAATAATAATCCTATATATCGAATCTCAAACTTTGTGATGAAACAACCTAACTCAAAAAAATAGTTCAACCACTGTCTTTAATAACATAGCATAACTAATAATAATGACTAACATTTTATCTGACACGTGTTAAAGAAAAGGGCAGAATAATTTTTATGCTACGAGCAAGAGTGAGAAAAATTACCTGCCTGCCGGCGCAGATCAAAAAATACATTCGTTTCGCTCCAACGAACAGTGTTTATGAGATATAGAAAGGGATAGATTTGTCGAAAATCCAGTGGTTCGCAGGTAAAGCAGTGGAGTTCGTGGCATCCATCGCAAACCGTTGTTAGTTGTCGTGGTGAACAAACGTTGGCAGTTGTACTCATATTGTAAGTATCATATCGTCGTTGCGCGTGCAATACCGCGAAAGAGCAGTTTGTAAATACCGCGTAACAGCAAAAGGCGCAAAATTGAAATATTGCGCCTACGCATTCTTAACATAGTTTCGCTCCTTATAGATCTCACAGAATTTAAATTAGCATATAAAAGACCTCATTTTTGACATAAAAAAATTCAATTCTATATTAAAATTCATTTCAATCCCGCGTATCTGCTAATTCTAAACTACTTTTTCTGTAATTTGTTGTAACAAAACCGCGTAAGTGACTTTAAACAGAATCTAAGCAAGTTATTAAAGTGATTTTATATGGAATCTAAGCAAGTTATTAGTAAGCTAATGTTATTTTCCTATAAATTAGGCCGCAAAGAAGTAGCCTTAGAGTTCAGTCCATAAAATATAGTTAAATGGCTAAGATATTAAGTTTTTTCTTCCTCCTGTAAAATCGTGAAAACGCAGATACGCGGTATTTACAAACTGCTCTTTCGCGGTATTGCACGCGCAACGACGATATATTTTCTTTCTTGGGCCAGATATGAAGATGATCTTCTCCAGCCTGCAGGGTCTTTAGATGCCGTATGTTTAGATATTGAAAATGATCAAATAAAAACATTAACATTTTAACTTGTTTTTTTTTACATAGCATAGATACCAAATCCCTAGCAAAAATGAATAACGATCAATAATGACAACACATATACAACAAGAGTTTCACACATTTTAAAGAATTATTTAATGTCTGTTGCATTACACGTCAGAAGTCAGTCTAGATAGTTGTTTTCCTTGTTATTTGTGGTAAAATAAAATATATTGAATAGAAAAAAAAAGTTAATAATTATTATATAACTTTCAAGCAATAAATAAATATTATATATACTATAATAAAATATACCGTCGTTTAATAACACTTTAATAGTGATATATTAAATAAAAATCAATGTAACTAATATGATTCTAATTATCTTATTTAGGCTCATAACTCCTATACTGAATGGTTTAGAAGACTGATTTTTTTGGTGATGTAATATGTTAAACTCAAAACGACAACTCAGACAAGTAATTTTAAAAAATTTCTCAAGTTGAATATCGCGCTATTATAAAGTTTTTGACTAAAGAAGGTTTAACGCCAATACAAATCAAAGAAAGTATGGAAGCTGTTTACGGTGACTCGTGTCCATCATTTTCAACAATAAAAAACTGGTCTAAGCTGGGGACGAGAATCATTAGAAGATGACCCACGTGCGGAGAGGTCCTGTGATGGTGACTACTCCAAAAAAACATTAAGGGGGTAGCCCACTGTTGAAAAAAAAAAATTTCGATTTTTTTCTTTTTATATATTTCGATAGATTAGCACTTCAAGAATATGTGTGTAAGATTTCAGATCGATATCTAAATAATTGTTCTTTCTACAGCTCTCACAGTCCTCCTCCGTTCAACTACGATTTCGGAGCGCGCGCGGCTACAAGGACTCAAACAGCTGCCGCGTGTATTACCTATTATAATACTTTCTAAATGTATATTACATAATACACTAATACATAGTTCCTTATACTATTATAATTATAAGGTACCCACTATCACCTGGGATTCGCTGATTAAGGGTTAGTTGAAAATTTTTTTACTTATGTCACAAAATTTCTTTAAGGTACTATTACCGTCTAGAATTTTCAAAAAATGATTTTTTTTTTTTTTTTACATTTTTAGATTCTTTATACCTTCAATAATAACTGTCTAAAATATTAAATCGAAATTCGAAGCCAGTGCCGAGATATAACGACTCAATTGAAGCGCGCTCTCGGCTGTTCCCATGTTATAAATAAACTTTAAATGCGTTTTTCTCGAGTTTAGGTTTTTTTAACTGGCGGACAGTTAATCTCCGGATCTACTCGGCCGATTTTAATAAACTTTGAAGCATTCTGTTCGTTGTTATATCCTGCGTGATAGTTTACCACAATTTGACCACAAAAAAAATATATAAAATTTTTGAGCATGAAAAAAGGTCGAAAAAAGGGCGATTTTTGAAAAAAAAATTTGAAATGTCAGCCATTTTTTTATTTTTAATGATTTTTCAATTTTTCTGGTAAACTATCACGTAAGAGCACTTCCTTTTTGTAACTCTTTTTGAATTTTATGTTTCAGACTTACCGTTCCAGAGATTAACTGTCCGCCATGCAGCAATGTTTTTCTGAGAAGAAAATTTGAGCACCCTGTATTAAATTTACAGTTAATAGAAAATAAAAATAAAAATTTTTTTCGTAATCTTCAAGAACTGTTTAATACTGTAAAAAAAGTTTGATAACAATATATAATATAGAAAGTGAAAAAAAAATTGTTGAATATATGTCATTTTTTAGCATTCTAGACGGTAATAGTACCTTAAGAAAACTTTAAATGCGTTTTTCTCAAAACGCTTTTTCGGTGCGCGTCGTAAAATTGTGAAATAACTATTGGGCCGATTTACTTCAAATTTTGCATACACCTTTATTAAGTATTTAACTATAGAAATAACCTAATATTAGAGTAAAAAAAAACAAATTTTGTTGATTTAGGATCAACTTTTTCGGTTTAAAATATAACAAAAATCGATACATCAATGTTCGAACGTGCACTAAATCATCAGATTTTTTTTTTTTGCTGCAACAATAGGTTATTTCTATCTTTTATAACAAATATTGAAGGGTTTTTCTTTGGTATATATTTACAGGTGCATACTTTGGCCAGGATTTTACGAGGCGCAATTTGTTTTTTTTTTTTTTTTTGGACTGCATGCGCGATGCATCGTGACGGCCGCCATTTTGTTAAAAAATTTTTTTTTATAATCACAATATAAACTTTATTCCTCTGTAAAGAAGTGTGGAAAAAATCAAAGAGATATCTCTGATAGTTTTTTTTTATCGATTTTTTAAAAAAAAGTTCCATTTTTTGGGCTTCAACAGTGGGTTACCCCTTTAAATTACTGGAAGAAATTGTTCTAAGTGACCGACGCTTAAAAACAAAAATAATTGCAGCACAGACCGACATTTTCAAAACAAGTGTTCTAAGGATCCTACATGAGTATTTAAGTATGACAAAAATGTGTGCAAGGTGGGTGCCTCGAATTCTTAGCGCAATGCAAAAGCAGCAACGAGTAGAATGTTGTGAGCATTTTTTGGAATTTTACCGTGAGGAGCAAAAAGGAATAATTAAATCAAATTAAATCGACGGGGAATGAAACTATGGTCCTCTACTATTACTATCACCCCTATTCTTCATTCCGACGGAATTGAAATCCGTTCGGAATGTAGGAAATTTGAAAGCAGGCTGGAACATTTTAAAATTTTAGCAATTGTCGAGTTTTCTGACAGTGCCAGCCTGCTTTTGAATATCCTACATTCCGAACGGATTTCAATTCCGTCGGAATGAAGAATAGGGGTGTATGTTTCAATGCACAGTATTGAGTTGGAGTTGAGTTTTCGTCGAGTTAAGAAAATGGCCACTAAACCTGAACTGTTTTCATGAGCAACTTTGAAGTTGAGTTAACAAAATAAACAGGAATGACATTTGAAGCCAACCCCAACTCAACTGAACTAGTTTCGTGGAGTTAACTTGGGTTTAACGAAACCCAACTAAACCCGAGTTTCCATGACCATTAACTCGAATTCAATTCGAGTTGAACCCTGCATGGAAACACACTATAATCCAGATAGAGTGGCATCGGAAAGGAGAACCTGTGTCAAAAAAAGCAAAGCACAAAAAAAGTGGTGGCTACAATTTCTTGGGACTGCGAGGGAATTCTTTTGATTGACTTCAAAAGATAATCGAATACAGTTTTTAACGCGACATGTTACTCTGAGTTATTAAGGCAGTTGCGTCAAAAATTATCGAGAAAATACGCGGGAAAAATGAGCCGAGGTGTGCGCT
Organism: Dysmachus trigonus; assembly: GCA_949715965.1. Lineage (NCBI taxonomy): Eukaryota > Metazoa > Arthropoda > Insecta > Diptera > Asilidae > Dysmachus > Dysmachus trigonus. The sequence goes on from OX454320.1 coordinate 61,800,023, forward strand.
TACTTCATGATAATGTTCGCGATTGTGGCTTTAGAGAGATTAAACATCCCCAATATATACCTAGTCCTGACTTGGCCCCGTCTGACTATTTTTTGTTCTCAGATTTAAGGGCTAGAAAATTTAACAGCAACAATGAAATTAAACAGGCAGTGTACGACCGTTTTTACTCCAAGGCTCTATAGGCTAACTCATGGACCGCACTACGTATTTTCCCTTTAATCGATATAAATCTATTTTTTAATCAGATTGTGGATAATACCTACTAAGGATCACACGTAGAGAAAAAAGCGCCAAACGTAGAGTACCTCGAAGGTGGTGCGGAAAAGAGTTCATATTATGAAAAATGAGTTTTGCAATTTTTTAAATCGCGATAACTCACGAACAATTTTGTATACGAACAAAAGTGTAGAAATATTTTTGGTAGGGAATAGCATGCTCTATACATTTTATATCAACTACTTTTACAAAAAAAAACTCCCATTTAAAAGATATTTTTGAAAATTCGGTTTTTGCCATCTTTAACCATGAATAAAATTTTTAACGCAGGCAGGATCAATGGGGACTTTTGATATTTCATTTAGAATGATGACTTAAAGATCTACACAAATTTTCAGCACCATCGTAATTTTGCCTGAGGTTTGCCAATTTTGTTGTATATTTTTACTAGAATAATATGTCTCCGTCAATACGCGAAAGAAACCCTATTCTTGAAACCGTGTCACATTCGACAAGACATTCAAGAATTTAGTGCGAAAAAAAGCAAGAAAAGTTGTGATGCATGAGCATGGCTGGCTTTTCTTTGTACAGCGAATAGGGAGTTAAAATAATTAATTTGATGATACCTCTTCCAATGTCAAGTCGCTTTATTAAAATTCGAGAATTTAACGCAAGAAACGCTTTACATGTTTACGATAACGAGCATTTTTTGTGCGGTTCTAACACATTCTAAAAATGAAACAATGCAATGCTAATTTTGTTACATAATTTTTAAAAAAATTTTGACATTCCGGATTACAATCTTATCAATTCATTGTCATTAACAACAAATGCAATGTTGCTAGAACTTAGGATGTATAATCCGTTGTAGGGACTTTTAATTTATGGATGGGGCATAACCTTAAGCCTTTCGAACGCGCACTTTTCGAGGGCTGCCTGGTGATCCGGATGAGCAATTTTAATAAGGGCATGTGCCCGCTGAGGCATAGTTTTACCAAATAGATAAGCAATACCGTACTCTGTAACGACGTAGTGGACATGAGCTCTTGATGTAACCACTCCGGCGCCTATGCGTAGACAAAATTTTATGTTAGAAAATTGCATATATTTAAGAAGTAATTGTAATTACCTGGTTTTAATACGGGTACAATCTTAGACTCGCCCTTAGCCGTTACAGAAGGCATAGCAATAATAGGCTTTCCTTTACCATCGAATCCCTCAGCTGCACCTCTAATGAAATCAACTTGCCCACCGAATCCAGAGAAGAATCTGGTACCTATAGAATCTGAACTGACCTGACCAGTCAAATCGACTTCTATGCAAGAATTAATAGCGGTCATCTTCGGATTCTTTGATATTACCTTCGTTGAATTTACATAATCGATACGAAGCATTTCTGTAACGACACCGTTATGAGCTCAGTTTCCCACTTTTCTCGAACAGAAAATCTTACCGATGGATGGGTTATCATTAACGAAATCATACAGCTGTTGTGTTCCAATCAAGAATGATCCCACAGTTCTTCCTTGATGTATTTTCTTAGCATTATTCGTAACGCAACCCTTTTTAACTAATTCGACCACACCGTTTGCGAACATTTCCGAATGAATTCCTAGATCTTTGTGATTATGTAGATCGTTGAGTACAGCATCCGGAATGCTTCCGATTCCCATTTGTAGTGTTGCTCCGTCCTCCACCAGGTTCTCGGCGATTAATTTCCCGATTTTAGTTTCAACTTCATTCGGCTTACCGCCGCCATGCTGTGGTAGTGGGGTATCAATACATATAGCGTAATCGAAGTGTGACTGGTGGATGAGTGAATCCCCGAATGTTCTGGGCATTTGCTTGTTGATTTGTGCTGCAACATAGTTGATTTAATTATTGTTGCATACTTGTTTGGATCTTACTCTTAGAAAATTTCTTCTTACCTACAATTTTTTTGGAATGCATCAAACCTGCTCGTACACAATCTACGCTCGTTCCTAGGGAGCAGTAGCCATGGCGGTCAGGAGGAGAAACATGTACCAATGCTACATCTGGTTTTACAATCTTTTTATAGAAAAGAAAAGGTATTTCATGGAGGAAAATGGATATGTTTTCGCCACGACCATCAGCTACTGCCTTTCGAACATTGCCACCCATGAAAAACGACATAGACTGAAATATGTCCTTGTATTCCGGATCACAGTAAGCGGCAGGTCCTTCGGTATGCATATGGCATACGGTGATATTTTTCAAGTTGTTACATTTTCCATGACAGGTCATAGCATTGAGAAGATCAATTGGTGTGGCGGCAGCTCCCGAGGCAAATACAACATCGTCTGAAAGGATAAATGTGACATTAAATGGTTTAATTAATTTGCAATAATCTCATTTACCCTGTACACGGTTAAAAATTTTGGAGTATAATTTAATCTTTTGCTATTACAGCCATTTTTCAATCCACTTCGAATTAAAAGTAAATATTCATGGAATATTACTCAAAAATGCAATAATATTTGTATTGAAAAGTAATCCAAAATATATGTTAAAATATTTTGTAGTATTTTTGAAGTAATTTTCAATATTAATTGGATTAAAATTAGATTAAAAAGTAATATTTCAATTCAAAAAGATTGAATTTTAAGGTTTTTATACCACCATGTGTCATGTTGGCCATGCCACGTCGGTAGCGCATTTCTTTCATAGTCAAGACCGATAGTGTGTATTACGATTAATAATAGGTTTATATTAGATAGTCAAGCGATAGTTTAGATTACGTATAACATTTTGTGTACTATATATATAATTTGAATAAAATAAAATACCTAAACTAGTTTGTGTTTGAACATTTCCTTATTTTTTCTATGAAAAGAAAATTAATAAATTTTTTTGGAAAAAAAAAAATAACATCATAAAACCTAAATATTCCCTGAAATCCAAAAAAATCCCTGTCACTGTATCAATGGATTAATGCATTATAAAGTAAAACAATTAGTGTAAACTTATTAAAACCATGGTAGATTCCAGGTAAAGTATCGTTAATATTAACTTTTAATACAATAAGTACTAGTTTTAATGGAAAATGGGATTTATTTATATCTCAGTAAATGATTACAATTCAATATTTTTGTTTTAAAACAAAGATTAGTATTACCTTCTTCAAACCATAGTGGATTAGAAGTAAAGTATAGGTAATATTACATTTTAATACAACAAGTATTGATTTTTAATGTTCTGGTATTAAAATTCATTTAATACTGAAGAGATTTTATTTTAATACCTGCCAATATTACAGTTTCATTTTAATCCTTTCAAAATATTAAAATCTAATACTTTTTTGGTGTGGACTTATATACAATCCAGAAAATATTGATTTTTAGTCCAAAATTTTTTACCGTGTATCTTAGCACTTACATATGAAAAGATTTACTATTTTTAGATATTTCCTTTATAGAATTTACTATTGAAAAATTCGCTACCAGTCTTTGCGTTTCAAAACCCTCCACCAATCTCGAAAAAAAACTACAATAATTAGCCAAACAACCACCACGGGTAATACTTCAAACGAGGAAAATTCTCGAAATTACGATGAGCTGGTATAAATCCTTTACGGTGTGCTTTTATTTTTACCTTTAAATAAACTCTACATCAACTATCTTTTAAGAAGAATTGCTGTTTCTGATTTCATTTTCATACAGTTATTAAAAACTAGCTTTTGTTCGCAATTCTTGTAAAGAAAGGTGATTGAACCCTTCTTGTTTTATATGTACACTCATGGAAAAAAAAAAGATTCGCACTCATTAAAAATAACAATCTAATTGCTTCATTGGCGCCAGGGCAGGTAAATGCTGTTGAAATAAAATCAAAAATTCTAACGTTGAAAGATTTATTATGGTCAAACAGACAAAGAGCATCTGAAATAAGATTCAGCGAATGTGATGTGGGTAAATTTATGAAAAATTATGGCGAAGTTGGAAGTTGTGAGAGAAAGCAAGGTTTTGGACGGAAAAAAAAGACTAGGCCTCGGCAAGACAACTTATTGAAGCAGTTAACCCTGAGAAATCGACTTGCTTCTTCCGGAACTTTACGGGCACAACTTGAGGAAGCAACAGAGCTACAAATATCCGATCGCCTTGTACAGTATCGACTAAAAGAAATGGGGCTTGTATCCCGTTGACCAGCGAAAAAGCCGTTACTAATGACAAGAATGTAGCGCAAACGCTACGAATGGGCTCAAGAGAGAATTAGGACGGATTCCGACTGGGGAAAAGTCATATTCTCCGACTAGTCCAAATTTAACCTGATGTGGTCAGATGTTCCAGAGTTCGCCATCGAAAAGACAAACGTTATAGCGATGAATGCTATCATATCATATCAACCGTAAAACATTCACCCTACATAATGGTTTGAGGATGCATTACTTCGGTTGGTGTTGTCCTGTTAATAATCCTGGAGGGGTCTGTGAAAGCAGAGAAGCACAAAAAATAATATTGTATGGTGCTGTTCCCGCTCTAGAGAAGCTGAGTCAACCGAAAATCCTGTTTTTCAAGATTACTCAGTTCCTTGCCATCGAGCTAGATCTGTGAGTATTTGCGAAAAGATTCTATAAAATGTCGTTCTCTAATTCATTATTGGTGTCTATTCTATCGTAGTTTGAAGTCTAAAAAGAGAAACTGGGAATAAATTCTTTGCCTTGGGCCTGCAAACAGTCCGGAATTCAATCCCATAGAGAATGTTTAGGCTACTTTCGGACAAAGAGTTGCCCAAAAAAGACCTCAACAAAATTGTGGAGGAGACTTGATACAATGTAATTAACTTAGAATATTTGAAAACGTACTCATCAATGAAAAGTAGGGTTCACGAGGTAATAAGAAAGAAAGGTGGTGAAACTCACTATTAAAAGCAATAAAATGTTACAGAACAAAAAAAAATGTTGTTTATTTTCCAGAAGACTCGTGTAAGGATATAATTTAGTCACCTCTAATACTAAAACACCGAAATTTTCATGAAGTTTAATTTTCGAAACTATTCAGTTCACAACTGACAAGGAGGAGTCATCACCGATTTCGCTCAAATTTATAGCACATGTAGGGCTTGGCTACACATAAAAGTTCCCGAAGTGGGAACTCCAGATGGCCAAGCGTTTACAAAATAATAGTATACAAACATTTTCACGCGGCTCTAAATCCCATTCATTGTAGTACTTTCCCAAAGCGGCGGCTGGTGTAGTGGTTAACACTTGGGCTTGGGATTCAGTGGTCACGGGTTCGAATCCCTACGTGCGAAGGCTTTTTTCTCGGATCTTTCCCAATTTTTATAAGATTCGGGTCCGCAATTAAGCGAAGTAATAAATTTTTTTTTTTTTTTTATTTATTTATACGCAAAAGGCATAGATAAGGAAAAAAATTGGGATTGCGGACTTTTCAGCAAAGGATTGTAATTAAAGCGCATACCAAAATTCAAACTTTTATAATTTTTCATGATGATTTACATTTGGCGGGGTGATATTAATTATAGAAGCAGTAATTATGGAAACAGTAATTATTTCTGCATCTAGCACAGGTTATAAACGCCGCATTTTTACAATTACAACGTTGAAATTAATTTTTCCATTAAAAGTAATTAAAATATTTAACTATTACAGGGAATTTAAAGAACCAGATATGAATTGCAAAACAACTTGAAAAATTAAACAAAGCTTCTAAACCTAATAATAATAAAATAAATCAATAATTAAATTCAAATAAAACTGCGAAAAATAGATACATAAAATTCTGTTTGTCGTATTAAGGTTTAAAAAGAGAAGCTGGAACTGTTATTTACCACTTATTGCTAGTAGTTTGCTTTCACCAAGTTTCAGGAATAAATCGGAAAATTGCATGTTTTGCGTTATTGTCAAATCTCACTTTCGTGCTTATATTTTCAAGCGCACAGTTTGATGTCTTGCTATAATCTTAATATTTTAATACAAGCATTGACCTTTTCAGTTCTGGTTCCTCTTGTGATTCGTAATAGAGTTTGTTAAACCGTCAGGAACAACAATTATTATGCGTCCTAATTAGATGTAAGATTGATGTGGCGGTCGGAAGATACATTTAGACTATTATAGGCTCATTGTGGTACCATTTTTTGTGACCAGAGTTTGTTCTGGTGGAAACTGAACACACAACCTCTAGCGCCCTGCTGGCTCACAGCCAATGCGTCGCGCTACTAATCGAGCTATTAAGGTCCCCATGCCCCCTAAATAAGTTCGCTCAGTACGCTAGGTACTCTCATGTTCATTCAAATCCCTTGAAACTGAATCAACAATATTGTATCCCCCACCCTAAAATTTAAAATTCTGTTCTATTTTAGCAAAGATAATACAAACTACTATTACCACTACTAGTTTATATGATATTTGATTATAGCCATCAATATGTGTGAAAAACGAATATTTACACTCTCTCATATTAAGAGTTTTAATTGTGCAAGCACTGTAATATTAAGAGCTCTGACTTTAATTGCGTCGCAGTCAAAGGGCTAAGAAAACTGGGGTAGAATTATGTAACTCGTTTCGAGTTAAATCGAAACGATTGTAATAGCGAATTACATGTAAATTTCATATAGGAATATGGCATTCAGCTATTGAAAGTCGCTTCGACTCAATTTGAAAGGAATTTCATAATTGGACCCCTGACTTCTCAGTTATTTCTGGGTAAGGTTAAAATCCATGCAAGCCTTCTAAAAAGTATTACGTTCGAAAGATTAGCGAATATCAGTTAGTATGAGGTAGTAACAGTAAATAACACAGGAACAAATTGCCATGACTTATATGGTTTTATAATCCGTACATGAGTACAATCGATAGTACCTAATACGTTAGGAAGCTCTTTCTTCGAAGACCACTGCATAACAGCTGCTACCATTTCATCGTCAGTTGACAAAAACTTTATCCAATGATTCAATTTTTGGCCCACTTTGCTGGCAACCTTCAACTGCACCAACACTTGTTTGAAAACCAGGATCTCCTAGTGCTCTTAAAAGAATTTTCATCCTCTTCCTTATTGATTAGGGCTGCACGCCTTTTTTGGTTGAATCACGTAGAAAATGTGTAGTCATCCACTCCACATTATTCTTATCGAATCTGTGCATCAAAATAGTAGTATTATACTTTAAATTAAGAAATCACAATAATGATATATGCGTACAATTACGAATAATCGGTTTTCTTTTCTAATTGAATATAATTTAACCGCAATAGTCTATATAGTCTATAGCCCTGCCATCAATTTACTAACACTCGAGGAATTTCTAGTTTATACTAGTACGATAATACTTCAGTGCTGTAAGTAGCAGATAGCATCAACTAAAATGTTAGATCAAACATGAGCATTAGTAAGTACTCAATAATACTCAAAAACAGTAGTATCAGCGAACAGGGTTGAATCAGTTCAGCGCCGATTCATCCGCTTCGCGCTACGTGACCTTCCTTTGGTAGATGACCTAACCTTCTCCCCTACGAAAGCTATCTAAAGTTGATTGATCTTCAGCCCCTCACCCTCCGTTGTGATGTCGCTGATATTATCTTCGCCCATCAAGTCCTAACTGGTTCAATTGATTGTCCCGAGTTCCTACATAATATTTCCCTCAACACTAACCTTCGAAACATCAGATCTTTTCCACCTTCCGCCTCGAAAGTCATCGGACCAAGTTTGGTTATTTTGAACCCTTCACCAGAATGCTTCGTAAGGCAAACAATATGGCTGTCTTCGACTTCCATCTCGATAAAGTTTCCCTCAAACGTGCCCTTTACTCATCCTCCTTCACTGTAAGCTCTTCTACACCCCTTTTCTTCCTTTTCGTTTTAGTTTTAGTATAACTTCCGTAGTTTATGTTCCGTAGTTTTAAGTTTGTTGGTTGTTTTGTAGCATGTATTAAGCGAAATAAATAAATAAATAAATAATTCACAGCATTTCCTTTCATTAATAGCAAGGTTTTAGCATTATTTAGCATTTACTTAGATTTTTCTTTTTATGACCTATTGGCGCATACCGATGTAATTTGTTTGGTGGTAAGGAAGATGGGGGAAATTATAATCTCTGAAAGACCAGGAGCTGAAATGTCAAAGGAAGCCAGCAATCTGTCAAGGTAAGGGGGTAAGACAATAGATCCACCCAACCAGAATTTATACAGTTTTCGCACTCCATTAAAAATGGTCAGCATACCTTATTCCTGATAATCTTACGCGCGCTTTTTGAACATTATCTTCATTACAAGATACTGTTTCTAATGTGATTAAAGATTTCGTAAACAGTAATTCGTTCCCCATACTAGATTCACTTTCAGTATAAACCTCTACATTGTGGACAAATATGTGTGTGCAAACAATTCTTTAAAATGTTTAAAAACTGGTTATCCTTAAAGTAGACTTGACAAACCTTGTAGTTATTATGCAAATATTCAGAATTTTTACTTCGCGATTCGTCACGGCCACAAGCAGTTACCCATGCTGCACTCATTATTTATGAAAAAGCAAGCGAACGAAGGTTTAGAAACAACGAAAATAAGAAACGTTTAATTCAATAATATCATATCACTAATCTCTCAGCTGTTTTGGGAAACCGAAAAAATTTATTTTATTCGATTTCCCGGTACTAATTTTGCAATATTTATCAGCACAATAAAAGCCACCATTTGTTTTACTTATTGTAACTATTAAAAATATTATAATCACTCATCAAATGCATGACTTCTTGTCCAAATATGCCGCGTGCGAACAAAAACATTCACTACCTCTTGTTTACGTTTTATTAGCCTGCGCGATCAGTTGGTCGGCCGCCATGTTCTTGGTAGTTCGGAATTCTGAACTCTTTTATGTTCGGATTGCGGCAACTGTATAACCTGTAACCCAAGGCAGATTTCTAAAAGCAAATCTGAGAAATCTGTGTGGGATAGATTCTAGCAAAGTCGGGACTACTCATATAAACGACACAAACCGAAAAATGTTCACAAGCACACACAGAAGGTCGCAGGTTCGAACCCTGCCCGTACCCGGTCCGATCTTTTCGAGTAATTCCCACCTAAATCAAGTCAAAATTTGGACTTGTCGTATAGACGGCAAAGACAATTCGGACTTTGGTCTGCGCTGGGCTAAAGTTCCGAATTTTGATACCGCACAGGTATAAGTAGTAAATGAAGAAACACTGCAATTTTTCAAATTTACCAATTTTTATAGCTATGCAGTTGTGAATAAGTTATGTTCCCTTATCCATAATTTAAGAAATAGATATAAGGTCTATCTGTTAACTCTAAGTTTTTACTTATGGGTAAAACTTTTTAATTTAAAGTGTATGTTAACCTTACGGAGGGGAAAAATTGAGCCCTTGAGAACACTTCTCCTCTTACCAATTTTACCAGATTTTACTCACGCTGCGAGACCGAGTAAATTTGGGTAAAATCACCGATTGCTTCTCACTGTGTAAGCTTTGATTTGCGTGTTTAAATTTTGCGTTTCGATTCAGATATAAGAAGTTATTGAAAAAATGTGTAAATAAATACAAAAAAACAAATTTCAAAATCTTAGGAAATATTAAATAAATCCATAAATTTTCCCTCTGATATCTTGATCATATTTTACAATTTACATAGACAATTAAGATTTTGAAGGTATACTAAAATTTTTACTTGAAGTCGTCTGGCAACTTTTGATTTTTATCCCCGCTAACATATGAAAGTGGTTACCGGTTTTTACTCAAGAAAATTTTACCCAATAGTTACCAGACAGGTAGATATAGAGAGATCTAGATTGATGTGACCTATTGTGATACCACTTTCTGTGACAAGGGTCCTACTAGAAACCCGCGACCTCTAGCGCCCTTTCAGCGTGTCGCGATACCAACCTAGCTTTTGAGGTCCCCAAATAAATATAGAATAGAAAACAAATATAAATCCTGTCGTAAAATAGATTTTGATTAGTGTGGCAAAACTGACCATAAACTAAACACGAAACGTCTATAAGCCGCATTTATTGTACAAAATTAAGTTTGTTCGTTGACAACCCGGTGGCGCCTTAAAGGCCCAAACAGAATAGGCCACTGTAGCCTGCCGCTAGCGCTGTGTTGTTGTCTGAACTCGCGCCAGCCACACATTTTTCTATGGCCAACGCCAGCCAAGATCAGAACCTAGAGGTTGCGCCAGGCTAAAGCGGCCTATTCTGTTTGGGCCTTAAGGGGTTACATGGGTCTTAACGGTATAAAAAAACGACTTCTTTAAAAAATTTTATTTCAAAAACGAAAAATCTTTTTTATTTAAAATTTAAACATATGTATGTACTTAAAGTACTTGTAAAAAAATTTTCAGCCAAAAATATTGGAAATTTTCCATTTTCCAGCCGTTTTTCGCCGTCAACCTTTTTTTTGCGGTGGACACGATTTATCGAACATAAATTGACCGATTTGGTTGAAACTTTGCACTGTTACTCTTGATAGTATTGTTTCGTGATTGAACGAAGGAATTTTCATTCGGTCAAGTCGTTCTTGTTTTATACGAAAAAGACCTTTTAAAAATGATGAGAATCGGAAAAACGCATAAAAATTTGAGACGAAAATTGATTCAAACTCATGTCAAAATGTCAAATTTCATTTTTTTTCAATTCCTTTGTTCAATTACGAGCCAAGGGCATAAACTACAAGAAAATTTTTGAATTTTTGATGTCAGATGAATCCACACCGAAATATCATGTCCACCGCGAAAAAAAGGTTGACGGCGAAAAACGGCTGGAAAATGGAAAATTTTCAATATTTTTGGCTGAAAATTTTTTACAAGTACTTTGAGTACTTTACTTTCATATGTTTAAATTTTAAATAAAAAAGATTTTTCGTTTTTGAAATAAAATTTTTTAAAGAAGTCGTTTTTTTTATACCTTTAAGACCCATGTAACCCCTTAAGGCTTTTGTAAGGCGATACAAAATGTTTTGAGTAATTCCTATATATGCTCGTCAAATATTGCATTACAAAACGTAGATAACATTGGTACACGATTTTCATTGAATTTACAAGTTGCTTCTTCATAAATAAAAAGTAGAGGTGGTGGTGGAACCAAAAGTGAAGAATTAGCAACAATTCAGTACAATTTCTGAATTCATGTTGTGACTATCACTGCCTGAGTGCGAAAGAGATGGAACAAAAATCGCACCGTCCGCTTCTATAGCAAATCACATAGACGTGCAGCCCATTGTATTATATCAATGGCATAAAACCGCAGAAAGGAATTGAAACCACAAGTGCGAGGAATAAAACAAGTGCAAGCGCATAGATTTCATATGTATATGAATTAATATATCTAAAGCAATTAATTGAAATACTATCGAGCGCAATGGTAATAATATCATTATTTATAATATTGTAATCGACCTAAAAAAAAAAGGAGAGTATCCAATTGAAAAAATAACAATACAAATATGTGTATAGCATAAATTTATATTTTATACAGCTTATATTTCTAAAAACTGTTTATAAAAGAAATCTCGCGATAGGTGTATTTATGTAGTATAACTGAGGTCTTAATTGCTTATTGCCAAGAATATCGATAACAAGAAAAGATACTCTAATAGGCTCTTAAAATTCCAACCCATATGCAAGTTCTAAAAATATACCTAGCAACATTTTCCATTAGATAAAGCAGGTCAGGACTACTACCTCTGTAAATGTTTATAAAAAATATATAGAAATAGTCACCAACAAATTCTCACAGTCAGCATTTACAGTGTAAACTATAAAGTGAAGTGTTTTTTTTTATAATGCATTTTTAAAGGCGCCCTGGGATTGCATTGGGATTGGATTCTCAACTCTAACTCCTCTAATCGAAGAAGGGGAAGAGGTAGGTAGCACACACCGAGCATAATTACGGATGATATTGTTTCCATTTTCTCATTGTGCATTTTTAACGGCGATCTGGAACGAACATTACGACGCACATAGCTGTACGAAAAGTACAGGGAGAATTTGTGGATTTAAAGTGCATTTATAAAGAAGCAGTTCCTTTTGACTACGCAATTTTAAGGATTCTTTACCATTAGAAAATTGGTCAGATGCCAATCTCTACTCTGAAAGTGCTTAAAATCAGGAAAACAAAAACAGCTGACATAGCAGGCCCTTGCATATCAATCAATTACAATAATAGAGGAAGTATTTGACTTTTGCCTTACCTTATACCCCTCTAATAAACGTCAATAAATAAAAACTATATTTGGAAAACAATTAAATGCGAGGGCGAATTGTTAGACCCAATTTAAACATCTGTTAGCGCTAATTCTCTCCATCAAGGTGCGAATGCAATAAAATGATGATAATTCTATTTATAAGCTTAAATTAAGAGTTGCCCCTTGAACAGGAATGCAAATACGCTCATTTGCATGGCACTTTCGTCGCTTTTCTTGGGGTAAACTTAAACTTTTGCCGAAATGTGTTTGCAATTGCCTGCTTGCATGCAGCAAGTGAACTATGTTTATCCCATTTTTGTTCAATAACAACTTGTTAAGCACCCCCGCCTAAAGCATTTACATCGACTCGGGCTCTGATAAAACGACAAGAGGAAGCTATCCATACATGTATGTGCACAACATACGATTATCTTCGTGTTCAAAGTCCACATGAATCTCACTGGACAAGGAGATGCTCAGCTTGGGAACTGGATTAATTATGTTATTTAGGTAAATTTCAATATCCAAGGTGTTACATAAGCAGTGTCGCAGAAACAGAACGGCTCATTTGAAAAATTTCAAGAGCATACCTGATTTAATTATTGAAACTGCTTCTTCTGCTGACACTATTTCGGGCACCCTATCGATTGGGTGGGCCAATTCGTTCGAGTACGTGAAATAATTATTAGACCTGGAAGCCAGGAGGGACGCCGTTGGTCGACTCAGGCGACTTGCTAGTCTTGGAAGCGTTAAAGCCATTTCACTCCTTTTACTCGTAAATATACTTTCCACTAATAACCGTACGTAAAAATTTACTTAATTTGGTAATAACAACAGATAATCCCAATACCGTATCAGCGAAGTTTATTAGTGGACTAAATTCCGATTATTGACGTACGATTCTTATTATCTTGACAGTTCCATTTACAACGAGTCTCGAAAATTTGATTCTTTTTCCTGATAAATTTTCGTTCCGGTTCTGCTCGGACCTCCGTTCAAATTCCGTCGAAAGCTTGCATGACGTCAACGGATTTATTGTAAATTTTACGTAGCAAGTACCTGAGGGGTACAACCCCCATGCTCATCATCTGCTACATAAATGAATTAAATTTATGTTGAGATATATTCCAGTTTTTGCAATGCAATTAAAGATTGCGAACAATGTAGAAAAATTATGGAAAATAATAAAAGTATTTTGAGCAATCCTAGCGTTAATTTATTAATTTAATTATTAATTATTTATTATTATTTAATTTATTTTAAAAACTTCATTATTATTTAATTTATCTTAAAAACTTCAAAGAACAATTAAACGGATCGTTGGAGTTGCTACAAATTTCTTCTTTGAAGCAATAAAAATTTCAGCAATTGTTTTTGGGGGAGTTCGCGACAAACCCTTTTCGGGAAAATATTAAAACAATCCACGCACAGACTTAAGCACTGGTATGATTGTCCGGATTATTGTTATGAGCACAAATCAAATATTTGATTACGCTGTGTTAGTCTTATTAAGGAAGAATTGTCGCTGGGAAGCAAATAAATTTAAAAGCACAACGGATACTTCCGACCGAAAAACGCAAATATTAAAAAATTGAACAATTCGCTGTATTCAAATGAAATTTCCAACCAATTGGGCTAATGTATTTTATATTTTATTAATAATCAATATTCATCAAAATATATTCTCCCGATGATCCTAAAAGAGCCAAACCAGCTAAGAACTTTAGGCAAATAGTATATGAAACAGAGCCGGGCAAAGTTCCCCTCCAAGGGAGCCGTATACATTAGGGTGGAGCGATAAAAAAAAAAAAATATTTTTCATTTTGAATAGCACTAGAATGTTGCATTATATTCACAGCAACATAGAAAAAATAATAAAAAAAATATTGACATCTATTTTTAGCCCTCTACCGCCACTTGAAAATTTTAAAAAAATATAAAATCGAGCTATTTATAAAACATTATTATATTAAGAAATACACACTTTTTTATTTTATTTTTAATTTTTACGACCCAAAATGACACTAAGTTTTCAGACGAAATGACAATTTACAGATAATTGTGATACAATGGTATATATTATGACGTTTAAGTGTAGAGAATAAACAAAACTCGCCGGTACATTTGAAAGTTGAGTTGTTTACTTTCGATGTATTATTTTAATTTCTACTTACACTTCACTCCTTAATATGAACAAAATGTTTATATTAACTAAGTTGAGAACGTAGTGACCAGTGGCGTGGGGTGAAATTTTTGAGAAGGTAAGCCGGTGCAAAAATCAGAAACTTAATAGCGAAAAAAAACTTACCAAATGAAGTCAGATATTACAAAATGTGTTCAACAGTGACTGCGTGTATTCTTGTCGAATTTAGTCGGCCACTTCTATCATACTTAAAGTCATTGGAAGTTAAGTGCTATATGAATATTATGAATAAACATGGACATATATACAATGAACTTCAAGAATAATATAAGTGGCTTTGAAAAAAACCGTTATAGTCGCGTGTATCGTGCAATCAAACTAAAGCGGTTAACAAAAACTGTGAAAAGTTGATATGAAATATAATTAATCTTACGTATACTCCAAAACTAATCTACGGTTTTTTTTTATAAATTCGGCCAAAACATCATTGTAAAAATTAGACTGATTTCTAATTTGTAAAAGAAGATGTTTGTCTATCGATAAGAGTGCTAAATTTGAGAGGCTTTCTTCGGTTTGAGAATTTCTTAAATAAGTATGTATTCTCTTAAGGGCTGAAAAAGATCTTTCCGCGGAAGCAACTGTAATGGGAAGAGTTAAAAATATACAACACAAGTTTAAAATTTGAGGAAAAGTATCTTTTAAAATGCCACATTTAATATGCGAGTAAAGCGCGAGAATATCAAATTGCCGTAATGAAGAAGTGGTATATAAAACGTTCAATTCATTTTTTAAAGCAGAAAACTGGAAAATTCCCGGGAAAACTGTAATCAAAAATGATATCTTTTCGTTAGGACTTGATTGAGCAAAATAATCATATTTTGATTTATTAAGTAAATCTAAAAATTTTAGTTGACTAAAGGAACTATACCGAGTTTTAATCTGAGAAATGACATTGTCATCCGAATAGCCGAACCTAACGAAAAAACCCGAGAAGCCGGATTCTATCGTGTTATCGAGAGGTAATAAAGTAGCACCACACCACACTCATAAGTCACAATCCGTTGAGCACCAAGGCAAAAAGAGACACAAGTTAACAATTTTTTTATTAAAATATAATAAACAAAACCACAACACCCCTCCCTTCCGAGAAGACGACTTCTGCCGTGTTCTTGTGAAATAAGGGAGCATTCACTCCTACAATTCACAGCCCCTTCAGTATCAAAGAGATTTACAGTCAGCTGAATATTGTTTATGAAAAAAATTAATAACCAAACCCACCGCAACCAACCCCACTCACCCGAGAAGCCACTTTCTACCGTGTTATAGGGATAATATAAGAGCACCACTACACTCACACCCGTTCATAGAGAAGACACGAATCAGCTGACATTCTAACAAATAAACAACCACCCGCCGAAGTGACCCGAGTTTCAACTTATGCAAAACGAAAACAACCGAGAAGCCGGTTTCTATCGTGTTATTTGCTTATAGGATTTGCTTTTAGTGAGCAAAGGATATCACACACGATTTCTTTGTTACTCGTGGAGAAAAGTGTGGGCTTGAGTAAGCCGTAAAATGACCGGCTTACAGAAGCAGCGAGCGAGCGCTTCATACCCGATGCAACCCCTTGATAGAACCTGCTACGGTGCGAGGGAAGGTTCCATCGTAGTGCAACAACAGATTATGGTTGTTTTTGGTTTTTTAAAGTATCCCAATAATTTACGAAATTTTTACCTTTGTTTTGCAACTTTTTTATATTTTTTATGTCTCATTTTTCTAAATAAAGATTTTAATTAAGTATTTTTTTAGTATTTTAGTTACCCGTATGCTACAATAAAATTGTATTTATTATATTATAATTGTATTGTAACAATTTCTTCATATTTTTGACATATTACTAATTAAATCAAATTATTGCAACTTTGGGTTTAGGTAGAGGGCTAAAAAAAATATAAAAAAAAATAAACAAAAATACATTTACGTATAATTTAGCAAAACGCAACTTTATGCAGGTATTCGAAATAGATTCGATGACTTTTTTTTTTCTCCATACATTGACGCTCCACCCTAGTATACATGCCTAAATTCTGGGTCGCCCCATAAGCCCAATGAGTGTGAATGAGCAAGAAATATCAACTCGTATTCTTGTCTATGGAGTTAAGGGAAGTTTGGATTGGAAAGAAGAAGAAAAGGATAGGAAGATGAGTTTTTCACTCGCACCTACAGGAGCAAGGTGGAGCTCCTGGAATCTCCTAAATTTTTTTCAGACATTCGTAATAGAAAAAAAGTTATAGCGTTATACAGCAAAAGCGCGTGGATGGGCACGACCGTGGGGTCGGTGATTTGTCCGGATTTTTTGTGGTGAAAGAGGACCCCTAGCAACTCACGTGGTTAAAGCAGTAGGACGCACTATTTCGAAAATTCCAAAAAAAAATCGATTCAAAGTTTCCTAGGTGCTTTATGAGTTAAAAATGTCAAGCGTTTGTCGAGCCGCTGTCTAGTCTAGACGGTTAAGGCTCAGTCTTATGTGCCGGAGGTCTCGCGTTCGATGCCTCCTTCGGATCTTATTTTTTTTGTTTTTGTTATCCTAACAATTAAAAGTGTTTCTCATTCCTACATTACATTACACGGATTTTCTCCAGAAATGTTTAAAAACCTACGTCGGGGAGAATAAATTTTTACTTCTCATTGACTCTTGGGAAGTCAAACAAATCTAGAGATTAATGATGACATTTTTCAAGATGACGAAAATATGCCAACTTGCTCTGTAAAAGTAATTCCTCCAAAATGCACTCCCTTAGTGCAACCTTGTGACGTTTACTTTTACAGACAAGTTAAAAATTTCATAAAACGCTTGCAAAGTTGCAGCGAATTGTTAGAAGAGAATCGTGAAATTAATTCCCGGGAAGATTGTATAAAAATCCATTCAATAATTCACTATCAATTATCGTCACCATTATTCCGAAACATGATTCAATACGCCTGGTTTGCCTCAAAATTGTCAGTTACTAGAAACATTTTCATGAATGTTAATCAGACATGTTTTTGTACGGATGTATTGCAAACTCCCTGCGATTGTAAAAAATCCGCTTTTATATGTTGGGCAAGATAATAATAATAATAATAATAATATTTTTTCTTCATGTACTGAAGATTACAATTATCTTATTATGTACTACAAAATAGGTAAAGTAAAGTTAAATTAAATCAAACCATTAATTCAATTAAATCAATATTAAAATTAGAATTAAAATTAAAATTAAACAAATACAAAATGAGATTAGAGTAAAAGAGAGAAGAGAAGAAGAGAAGAAATAGAAAGAAAGAAAAGAACAGAAAACGATATATGCCACCTATAATTTTAAATTCAATATAGATTCACTAAAAGCCTTGCTGGACCCAGCAGTCTGCACATTCCCAGGTAGAGAGTTCCAACTACGAACTGCCTGGACAAAGAAAGAGCGCTCGCCATAGCGCGAACAACACCGCGGAACGAGGAGATTAAGTCCCCTACTTGATTGAAGAAAGGTTAATTTCTCGTAGAGATATATATTGGGCTTTTGTCTTTTATTATTTTGTGCAAGAAGACAAGTTCACGCCTTAACAGGTATGTTTCGAGAGATGAAGCGAGAATCGCTTCCACATACTCAGAAACATGATCGTTCCTAGAAAGCCTATATATATACCTTACAACATCATTAAACGCAACTTTGAGCTTTTTGGCACATCCTGAATCAAGTTTGGGAAAAATAGTGCTGCAGTAAGAGAAATGCGGCATTATTACTGTCTTAGCCAACTTCATACGTAGTTCAATTTGTATGTCAGCAGAACTTAACCACAATTTACGCAGTGATCCGTAAATTCTGCCTAAGGTTGAGGTTATGTGGCTGCAGCAACTATGTTTGGAGTTTAGGTGAATTCCCAAATTCTTTACAGTTTCCACATACTGTATTACTGAGCCATCTAATAACACTGGAGGCAGATCGATATTATTCAAACTACGTCTGTAGATGGGGAGACAGTTTGATTTTCCTGGGTGAAACGAGAGACGATTTGTCCGGGACCATTCATTTATGTACTTCAGGTCCTCGTTGATTCGGGCGACACAATCTGCAATCAGACCAACTGGTCGACTCAAATACAACTCGTCAACAACGTCGTCAGCATACAAATGAATCCGGCTGTTTTTTACCACCAAGGGTAAGTCGTTTATGAACAGACTGAATAGTAACGGACCTAAAATTGAACCCTGAGGGACACCAGATAGCAGCAATGCAGGATGCGAAAGTGAGTCCCCAACTTTAACCACCTGAGAGCATGCAGTAAGAAAATTACTGACTAATTTGACTGCTGAGGATGAAAAATTAAGGTTTTTGGAGAGTTTATTGAGTAGTATGGAGTGATGCACAGAGTTGAATGCCTTACTGAAATCAAGTAAGACGAGTACAGTAAGGTGGTCATTATCAAGTGCTTCACAGAAGTCTGAAGTAATTTTTAAAAGAGCCGTTTCGCAGCTATAACCAGGACGAAAGCCAGACTGCCACTTGGAGAGAAAATTGTTCGAGGCAACAAAATCCATTAGCTGGTTGTGCATAATTTTTTCCAAGACTTTCGCCAAGTAGCATATTAAACTGATCGGGCGATAGTCGCTAGGTTCCGATGGAACTGATTTTTTTGGTATAGGAACAACTAACGCCTTTTTCCACTGTGTCGGAAATTCCGAGGTTGTTAAGCAGCGATTGTAAATATGCATGAGTGGACTGATTATGTAAGGGGCTATTAGTTTTATAAAAGAAGGTGGCAATGAGTCAAGTCCACTGGCATTAGATTTTATGGAGTAAAAGGCTGAGAGAATATCAGATGCACTAATGCAACGGAAACTAAAGCCTTCATCAGAAAGAACACCACTAATTAGATTTTGATCAGGGATATCGATTGTAGATAAGTCTGCGAAAAAGTCATTCAAATCGTTCGCATCAAGTTCAATTTTAGCCTGTTCCTTTCCATAAACACCAAAGTTGTTAATATTTGTCCATAGTTGTTTTGGAGGTAATTTTACGTCAAGCTTAGATTTTAAATATCTCCGCTTTAAAGAGCGGATCATGCTTGACACTCTATTTCGAGCCACCTTGTATATTTAAACGTAGCTCCCAGCCGATATCTCCTGTATTGTCTAAAAAGGTAATCTCTTTCGCTCATTGCATTATGAATCTCTGCCGTAATCCAAGGGCATCGTCGTTGGCGTATTCGGCACGTCTTTAATGGAACATGGCGTTCGTAAATTTGTTGCAAAGATTCAGTTAGACATTGAACCTTGCCGTCCAATGTGTCGTCATAATAAATTTTGTCCCATGAAATACTTTTGCAGTCTGTTATATGTGAGTCTTCATTAATGTTCTTGAAATCACGATATGTAAAAGATAGGCACTCAGGTGATGACGTCATATTCATTCTGTATGTAAGGAACAGGAAATCGTGGTCAAAATTGGATGGAGGAGCAATCTGATTGTGGAATAATATGTTAGATAGATTTGAGGTGAGCAAGTAATCAAGCTGAGATGGTGATGACGTATTATGATATGTCGGCAAACTATTGATTATTTTCAAATCCCACGTCTGGAATAGGTAAATGAGCTCACTGCAAGCAGAGCTATTCCTCAACGCATCAACATTTAAGTCACCACAAACAATTACGTTCTGATACTTACAAGCAACAGAATTTAATGCATCAGTAAATTCAGCAAAAATTCCTGCGTCAAAGCAGCTAGGTGGTGAGTACATACAGAAAAGCACCAATTTTTCTCCACCAGAGACAACTTCAACTCCAATAAACTCAACGGTTTGGTTCAATGATGATATATTAATGATTGACGCTTTAAGACTGCCGCGAACATAGATAGCCACTCCTCCACCAACACGGTTAGAACGATCATTTCTGAATAGTTTGAAACCCGGAATTGATACTAGATTTGAATTAATACGGCCGTTAAGCCAAGTCTCGCATATACATATGGCATGAATTTTAGTGTCGGCAAGCATGTCACGGACTTGATCCGCTTTATTGCGCAAGCTTCTTGCATTTAAATAAATAATATTCAGGCCCGAGTTATGTGAGGTAAAAATATTGCAAAACACTCTTACTCTGTCCAGGGGGGAAAAGCTATCCATAGGCAAAGATTGCAGCCAGGCACCAGCAAAAGCTTATCATATTATAGGAGAAATATGGTAAACATAAAATGCATATATCATTCTGTTCAGATAGAAAGTAGAGAAAGCTAAAAAGACTAACTAATACTAAATTATTTAAGAACATTGTAAGGTTACATCTATTCATTAACTCCTAACTCATTGTCTGCAACAAAACTATTTAAGCTATCTAGGCTATTCACTAAAGTAGGAGATTCTTCGCTCTTGAATTTAACATACACAAGCCCACGGTATTCTTTGCCCACGGGACGTAAATGCAGAGTGTAAGGTTTTACTTCTCTTAAGCCACAAAGCCCTGCGCAGAACTTGTTGATTGCTCCGAGTCAGACTCTCGTAGATGCTTATCCGGCTGTCAGTAGTGTACGCAGAGGAGACTTCTCTAAGGGGAACCACTCCATGTTGAAGAAACTTACGGAGGAAAGCTGCCCTTTCGCTAACGCACGAGAACTTGGCGATGATCGGAGGATACTTGGGTGTTTTTCTGTCCTTGTCATTGTTTTCGCCCTTGTCCCTCACACGCTCTGTCGCAGAACCGGCACGAAACGCAGTGGCATATGTAGAAAGCTCATGGCCAATGAGATGAGAAATACTCTTCAGAACATCCGCAGGCTCCTCGTTGACTGTCGGCGGTACACCAATGATGATAGCATCCGTCATTCTGTCTCTACGACGAATATTTTCCAGCTCACGCTTGCACTCTTCAAGTTCAGACTTGACGTTGTTGTAGTCCTCCCTCAATTTAGTAATCTCAGAGCCCAGCGCTGTGGTAACGTCGCGAATTCCAGATAAGTACAGTGACCGAAATTCCTATAGACGCACTCCCTTTTTTGATAAGTTTGTTGGAAAAACTTAGTTTTATAGAAAACAAAGCACTTTTAAAATATTCATGACAAATATTTATTGAAATATATGAGTCAAAATTAAAAAAAATTTTGACTTTTAGTTTTTAATAAAATAAAAATTTTGTTTTCATTTCGAAATTGCTATAGTCGCACCTAATAAAATTAGTATTAAAACAGCGAGGATGTAAAAGTAAATTGAAATTTTAATCTTAATATTTAGTATGGCCTCCATTGTTATTAATCCAATCAAATATTCTAGCGGGCATTGATTTCTTAGATTTTGCAGGGTGTCAATGCTGATCTCTTCCCAATATTTCGTCAGGGCCGTTTTTAATTCTGAAACAGTTCTGTATTGCCGCCCATGTTTGTAAATTTCCCTTGCCATGATACCCCATAGGTTTTCTATAGGGTTCATATCCGGACTGCGTGCAGGCCACTCTAGTAATTCAATGTTTCGAGAATCGAACCATTCCCTTGAACGGTGAGAAACATGAATGGGAGCATTGTCCTGTTGGTAAATTGGGTCAAAAAACCAAATAAATCATGCCAGTAACAGCTAAATCCGTCAGGGCCGAAATTCTGGCATGATTTACGTCACAATAATCCCCCAAAAGTAAGTCGAAATTTCCAAGGTGGAAGTGTTATGGTTTGGGGTGCATTTAGTACTTCCGATAAACTACCTTTTGCTTTTTAAATGCAAGAATGAACTCCGAAGTTTATGTGGAAATGCTGGATGGAGTCCTTATTCCTTTTCTGGAAGATGTTTTTGCCGAAAATGACCCAATTTACCAACAGGACAATGCTCCCATTCATGTTTCTCACCGTTCAAGCGAATGGTTCGATTCTCGAAACATTGAATTACTAGAGTGGCCTGCACGCAGTCCGGATATGAACCCTATAGAAAACCTATGGGGTATCATGGCAAGAGAAATTTACAAACATGGGCGGCAATACAGAACTGTTTCAGAATTAAAAACGGCCCTGACGAAATATTGGGAAGAGATCAGCATTGACACCCTGCAAAATCTAATGAAATCAATGCCCGCTAGAATATTTGATTTGATTAATAACAATGGAGGCCACACTAAATATTAAGATTAAAATTTCAATTTACTTTTACATCCTCGCTGTTTTAATACTAATTTTATTAGGTGCGACTATAGCAATTTCGATATGAAAACGAAATTTTTATTTTATTAAAAACTAAAAGTCAAAATTTTTTTTAATTTTGACTCATATATTTCAATAAATATTTGTCATGAATATTTTAAAAGTGCTTTGTTTTCTTTAAAACTAAGTTTTTCCAACAAACTTATCAAAAAAGGGAGTGCGTCTATAGGAATTTCGGTCACTGTAATCCTCAAAGGAATCGAGCTTGATCGTGAGTTGGGCGTACTATCATTTTTATTTGGTACTAACTCCTGAGTACTACCCTGGCCCCTTGCACTATTTCTCGTTTGTCTAGCGGGAGCGGGAGCGGAAGCGTTATGCACTTTTGGGGTCGTTGAACTCGATAAAGATGTCGCAAAAATTATTGCTTTGTTTGTTTTTACGATAATTACCGCTGCGGTTTTTGTATAAAATTATTATATAAATAAAAATTGAATTTTTCCGAATCGACTTTGTTATTCTCATTAAAAACACAATGTTCCTCCTTATATACTTTACAATGAAAAATAAAAAAACCCACCGTTATGAATTATTTAATTTTAATTTTTAAAAAAATGAAAATAATTTAAAAAAAAATAATGTAAATAAATTTCAAAAAATAATATAGGGATGAGAAATGAGTTTAATAATTGTTAGGATAAAAAAAAAAAAAAAAGATCCGAAGGAGGAATCGAACACGAGACCTCCGGCATATAAGACTGAGCCTTAATCGCCTAGACTAGACAGCGGCGGCTCGACAAACTGTGGTGTACACGTCTGGTGCAAAGGTAGAGTGGCTCCCCGAACACGAAATGTGAACGAAGCCTTGTGCTCGCTCCACTATGCACTTCGATGACTGTCAGTCAACCGCGTGACGGAAGTCGTGCCGGCCTGAGCGCGGCCATCTTCCCATTTTTACTTCAGCCGTGGAAGAGTGACGACGTGCAGCGCGAGTGAATTTCGCAGGGTATAACGGTGCAGTAGTGATCTTCCTCCCCACGGACTGCTCACTAAATTCCTGTCGCTGAGACATCTACGATCTTCCCCCGGCAGTATTATTTGAGTCGGCCAAGAAGCGAGAAGGGAAAACTCTTCGAGGGATCAGGACGCCACGAGGCTCCAGTTAACCTCGAGTCGTACGGCTCCCCCCTCTACCTGTGACCCGTCGGTGGAAAAAAAAAAAAAAAAAAAAAAAAAAAAAAAAACTACTAGCGCGCGTTTAGATTGTTGTAAATGGAACTTGCCTCTAGGCTCACGAACCCCCCCCAAATCGACGAGCTATGCACGTGCTGTTCAGCTAGGCGCGCAAGAGCCCCGTAGTGCTGGTTCCCATGCAGGCCCCACATATATAAATTTTCTTTTGATTATGTATGAACATAGGATGAGTTTTCAGTTCACTGCCTTCGAAAGTCTTCGAAAGCTGACCTTCATGTTCAAGCCAGTGCGACTTCTTCTTCTTACTGAAGAGGTCTGAATCCGTAGGCATGCATGTTTTACATAACAAAAAAAAATGGCGCCCAACGTGGGGCCCGACGATGATCGAGTATAACGAAATTAGCAATCGTTTGCTATTCGACCTGCACGGTCGGAATCTGTTGTCTTTCTCTTCGCCCATTCAATTGGAGCAACCATTCGCTTCACTACAGCAGCGGTGAGGCGTATGCAATTTTCACCTTTCATTTTTCCTGTACCCTATAGTATAATTTTACTTTTCCTAGCTGTATCCTATTCTGTGGTAGTCTATGCATGGGTTTCGCAGGTTTGAGTAAGGGGACTCTCTAGGACACATCCAAGGGGCTCAGCCTCCTGAATGTTGCAGTGATCTCCCCTGCTCAGGGGTGCGAAACATACACGTGAGTGGACACCTGATTGTCCGGACGTATCTGGCTGATTCCGGTTCTTACGGAGAACCAGTGGTGGTGGGTTTACCTACCTCACTGAGCCCGAAGGACTCGGAAGGGCGCAGGTTATTCCAGTATGGTGTGAGAGCTTGAAATGAGTGAACACAGAGAACGGTGATCTTAAGGCCCAGCCTGAGTCACTAGCCTGGTTCTCGATTTGTCAGCCCGCATGACCATCGGCTTTCGGTTAAGCCACAGTCGCGCTAATACTCACCAGTTTTTACCTATCCCCTCCCATTCCTTTTAATTATCCGTTTTAAACTTACTTCCCCGTTCTTCGATTCGAAAGAATTTAATTAGTGAGGAGAGGGAGAGGAAGGGTCAGTCGTATATAAGAAGTTACACTTATTCTTTTTTTGCTAAGCTATAAAAATTTTTTTTTGGTCGGGAAGCTCATCGATAAAAAGTATCGTGTTTTCGAAACACAAAAATTTTTTTTCTCTGTGCCTATATTGAACACGTTATTTTGAATTACTTACGTACATCCCTCGTAGTAAGCTAGTATCTTTTTCGTATATTATCATTGAGTTCTCTTGACCACCATCAACCATTTCTACACCGTATATCATGCCTCTTGAACGTTCCCCTACGGATAACCAAGGTGTAGCCGGCGGGAGCACCGACGCCCAACTTCCAGCGAGAGCAAGGGTAGGAAACGAGGATCGACTGAATGAGTCTATTGACACCTTGAGAGCGGATTTAGAAAGCATCAGGGAAAGCATTAACGCTATGCAAGTAGCAGAGGTTATTGACAGACAATCCAAACGACGAAGTCAGAGGAACCGACAAAGAGGAAACCGTACCGGATTACGAAGTCAGGGTCCCGTAGCTGATAGCGACATACCTCGACCTTCGATATCTCGAGTAACAATTCCCTCCGATCAGAGAGTAGCGCCTTCTGGCTCGAGAGAGGCTCCTCTTGATTGGCCACCGCCTTCGGCCGCGATTAATACATTTGCAGCGTCTTCTTCTGCGTCTCAGAGTAGAGATACCTCACATGCTCTTCCTAACACTCCCTCTAGGAGTTCCGCAACCTATACGCCAGCCAAAAAGTCAGTGATATCCACCTGGAATTTTCATTTTAACGGCGATCCCCAAGGAACGGCCGTTGAAGATTTCTTGTACCGTACCGAATGCGTCGCGCAAGCTAACGGCGTGAGCGATGCTGAATTATGTTCAAACCTGCATTTTTTACTTAAGGACAAAGCCGAGAGATGGTTTTGGTCAGTATTCCGAAAGGAAAATCGAGTATTCACTTGGCCCACCTTTAAGGCCAGTATTAACAGCCGATTCCAATCCTTACAAACCAATCATATGGTGTTGCAAGCCCTAATGACGGCAAAACAATTGCCGGAGGAAGCTTATAAGGACTATGAGCAACGAGTGTTGTCCTTACAATACAAGCTCGCTACACCTTTGTCTGAGTCGGAGTTGATCAGTGTACTTAAAGATGGTCTAGCTCCACATTTAGCACAGTTAGTATATGTCCAACCAACCCGCAACCTCGAAGAGTTACGAATGTTCTGTTTCCAGGCGGAACGATTACAAGCTCATCAACAAGCTATAGCCTCGCAGCGTCAGAGCAAGATACACGAGTTAGAGTTCAATCCAACCACAAACACTGGCAGTCGCTTGGTCGAACCAGTGGAAGCCGTCTCGCAATTGGACACACAAGCTCAATGTTGGAATTGTCGACGTCCAGGCCACCATTTTCAAATGTGCCCCGACGAGCAACGCCACCTGTTTTGTTACAAATGTGGTAAGACCAATACCACCACACCACGTTGCCCGAACTGCTCGGGAAACCGATTTACGGGTCACGCGGCCACCGGAACGTGTCGCCCAAACGTCTCTCCTCCGGGAACTTCATCGAAGTAAAAGTCGATAATAATCTACACTCACCAAACACTCAACTTTACTCTAAGCACACTTTCGAAAATATTTCAACACCTACTTCTACCTGCTATGAAACCGCTGAACGCACATTACCCAGTCGAGGATCCGATCAAGGAAAAAGGAACTTTCCCCGATTTTCTTCATTCCACGAACGCTGGTTAAACTATCAGAAGGTACGTGATCGTATTTTCAACTCTAGTATTACTGCCTCTCTTCCCAACCACAAATACAAAGCACTATTGAGAGTACGAAGGCTCGCTCGCGAAAGAAAAAACATTTCATCACCAGACCTATCGGCTATTACAGCTCTTTCTGGCGATGACCGTCCCTACCTAAAGGTCCATTTAAATGGAATACCTATATTAGGACTCCTAGACAGTGGCGCTAGCGTCACCTGCCTCGGAAAAGGTTTCGAATCTATTTTACAATCTGCGAATTTGTCCCCGCTTCAGTCCCAAAAATTTGTCCAAACTGCCAATGGCGGGAAAACTTCTATCAAAGGATTTGTGAGAGCCCTGATTACTTACCGCGGTCTCACAAGGTCCTTGATTATATATCTTGTACCGGGATTGACCCAACAATTATACCTCGGGATTGATTTTTGGCGAGAGTTTCGATTAGCCCCTCATATCATCTCCGAACTGTCCACCCTGTCTGGCCAGGAGGATATGGTAAAATGTCATCTGAATCCTGAAGAGCAATGGCAACTGGATCAGGTCGTAGCTAAATTCCCAAACTACGCTGTCCATGGATTAGGTAAAACTCACTTGGAGGAACACGTTATTGATACTGGAGAAGCTCTTCCCATCAAGCAACGGCATTATCCCGTCTCCCCAGCCATTCAGAAATCCATGTATGAAGAATTGGACCGTATGTTGGCACTAGGCGTCATTGAGGAATCAAACAGCCCTTGGAACTCTCCTGTCATTCTTGTCCGGAAACCAGGGAAGAATCGTTTATGTTTAGACTCGAGGAAAGTAAATTTAGTGACCGTCAAAGATGCATATCCCTTACCACATATAGATGGCCTGTTGGGTAGACTACAAGACACCCGATTTATTAGTGGGATTGACTTAAAAGATGCTTTCTGGCAGATTCCATTGGAAGCCAGTAGCCGGTTGAAAACAGCTTTTACAGTGCCAGGCCGCCCGCATTACCAGTTTACAGTCATGCCATTTGGGCTGTGTAATGCCCCACAACGAATGTGTCGCCTAATGGACAAAGTGATCCCCGGACACCTGAGGGAAAATGTATTCGTTTATTTAGACGATTTACTCGTAGTCACACCCGATTTCCCATCACATTTAAAAATTTTGAAAGAAGTAGCAAGTCACCTGAAAGCTGCTGGATTGACAATTAATGTCAGTAAAAGCAATTTTTGCGTCCGTGAGGTACGATATTTAGGTTTTATAGTAGGCGATGGCACCTTAAAAAAGGACCCTGATAAGATCGAAGCAATCAGAAATTTTCCTGAACCGAAATCCCCTAAACAGTTACGTCGCTTTTTAGGAATGACCGGTTGGTATCAGCGATTTATTAGGAACTACGCAACGGTAGCTGCTCCTCTCACTAACTGCTTAAAAAAGTCAACATCCTTTGAAATAACCGTCGAAGCCCGGCAGGCTTTCGAGAATTTGAAAACGTCTCTAATCAACGCAACCGAGTTGGTTACACCTGACTATCGCAAGCCCTTCTTCATTCAATGTGATGCAAGTACTTCAGGGGTCGGTAGCGTATTATTCCAACAAGATGATGATGGCAATGAACGCCCGATTGCTTTTATGTCGAAAAAACTGAATCCTACACAGAGCAAGTATAGTATTACCGAGTTGGAATGTTATTCGGCCGTACTTAGCGTCAAGAAATTCCGAGCCTACGTAGAAGGCCACCCCTTCACTATAATTACAGACCACGCTAGTTTGCGGTGGTTGATGAATCAAACGGACTTAAACGGACGATTGGCTAGATGGAGCCTGAAGCTCCAAGGATATGATTTTAACATTGAACACCGAAAAGGCAGTCAATGCGTAGTACCGGACGCACTCTCGCGTGTGCACATGGCGGAACTTTTAGATGCAGAATCTATCCCATGTGAAGTAGATTTAGATTCTCCGTATTTCACATCGGAGGAATACACTGAGTTAAAGGAAACCATCCAATCAAGTAGTAGTCGTCTGCCCGACTTACAAGTTTCTGATGGGTATGTATATGTCCGTACGAAACCACGTCAGGGTGATCTCGAAGAAGACGAAACCTGCTGGAGATTATGGATTCCCCGCGAACTTACCCAATCTCTGATAGCTTCTGCTCACAACCCTCCACAGAGCGGACACGGAGGATTCCATAAAACCCTCTACAGGTTAAGACTAAAATATTACTGGCCAGGAATGGTAGCACAAGTTAGAAATTATGTTAGCGCATGCGAGGTATGTAAAGAAACCAAGGACTGTACTCAAATACAACGACCTCCCATGGGTAAATCAATCAACGTATATCGACCATTTCAATTATTGTATATCGATTTTATGGGGCCTTACCCCCGCTCACCGCGCGGTAATACCTGCATCCTAGTAGTCCTTGACAGCTTTAGTAAATTTGTATTTCTGAAGGCCATGAGGTCTGAGTCGGCGGAACTCACTGTTCAATATTTGGAGAACGAGTTGTTCAATACTTTTGGAGTACCTGAAACCATATTTTCCGATAACGGGACCCAATTCATTTCTCGAACATTTCAGAAACTTTTATCAGACTACGGGATCAAACATCTTAAAACTGCCAAACATTCTCCGCACCCTAATGCCTCCGAGAGAGTCAACCGATCAGTTCTAGCCGCGATCAGAGCCTATCTCCAAGATGATCACCACCACTGGGATGTGCAACTACCTAAAATTGCTTGTGCCTTGCGCAGCACTGTACATCAAGCCATTAACAGCGATCCATATTATGTGTTATTTGGTCAACACATGGCGTTGCATGGCTCAGTATACCCTCTTCTTCAGAAGCTTCGAAAGTTAGGAGAAGATGTACAAGTATTGCCCACCTCAGATAAGCTGAATCTCATCCGGAATCGAGTCCTGCAGCATTTAGAAGACGCCCATGCTCGCAGTGAGAGGACTTACAACACTCGGTGCCGAGATGTAACCTATGTGGTCGGACAAGAAGTGTACCGACGTCTGTGGCCCCTTAGTAATATGCCCCAGGGCCGAAGTGCAAAGCTTGGAAAAAAATATGCTAAGGGACGAGTCACCAAAGTATTAGGCAGTAGTCGTTACGAATTGGAAGACCTGAATGGACGATCCTTGGGAGTTTACCACGCAAAGGACCTGCGTCAATAGAATCCCTAACGTGTACATTTTCTCTGACTAATTCTTGGGGAGGACCCTGCACAATTAGCCAGCCTTGTGGTGTACACGTCTGGTGCAAAGGTAGAGTGGCTCCCCGAACACGAAATGTGAACGAAGCCTTGTGCTCGCTCCACTATGCACTTCGATGACTGTCAGTCAACCGCGTGACGGAAGTCGTGCCGGCCTGAGCGCGGCCATCTTCCCATTTTTACTTCAGCCGTGGAAGAGTGACGACGTGCAGCGCGAGTGAATTTCGCAGGGTATAACGGTGCAGTAGTGATCTTCCTCCCCACGGACTGCTCACTAAATTCCTGTCGCTGAGACATCTACGATCTTCCCCCGGCAGTATTATTTGAGTCGGCCAAGAAGCGAGAAGGGAAAACTCTTCGAGGGATCAGGACGCCACGAGGCTCCAGTTAACCTCGAGTCGTACGGCTCCCCCCTCTACCTGTGACCCGTCGGTGGAAAAAAAAAAAAAAAAAAAAAAAAACGAAAAACTGCAGAGGACCGCTTTCTTTTGTCCGGCCGCCAGAATGACTCAGCTCGGCCCCCGGCCCTCCAGTTAGTCCTCACCCGAGGAGCGCTATCATTTTTCTTGCTATCTTCGGCCGAGGTCCCCGTAGCCGTGCGCTCCTCCAAGCAGGAGCATCAAAGATTGCCCCCTCCCGCAGTGAAACAACCGAAACGGGAATTCATCGGAAGGAGAAGCCCTTTGCTCACGTGCCGTCACCGCCGCCGCTTGGAACTTACCTGGCCCTCCACCGCACATAACAGCACCCACACCTCTAGGAAGTGCAAGTTATTACTTGGCCCCCCGCTACATCCGCCTTTCGCCGTGGGACTGCGAAGCCGCTGTCAGCCCTTACCTGAAGCCCCGGATACCTCCTCCGCCCGCAGGGCACGGAGCCCCAGCCTCGCTACAGCGACGTCTTCTGCTAGATGCCATCTACATCTGGTTTATATAAGCCTAACACTAAGTGTATATCTCTTGTATTTTATTTTGCTTTTTTTTATTTTGCTCTACATATTCATTTCCTCTCGCGTACGTGTAAACAGGGCACATCCCCGTCTGGCCCAAGTCTTAGAGCGTAGGGTGCTTAACCCCAAAGCTCAGAGACATTCGTCCAGCCTTGTTAAAATCACCTTTCGTGACCAGCCCCTAGGAACGGCCTCACTATCGATCGATCGACAGGAGCACCGGCCCCCGTGGGAACACAGGTATGTAAATTTTCCTACTATCTTTTGGAAGTTTTTTTTTTTTCTTCACTGGACGGGTGGAGCAGAGCTACCTCACCCCACACGCCGCAAATCTTATTGCACATACTCATAATTTTGACCTGATCTGTCCTTTTACCGCTGGGGATATGGCCTGTGCCTCGCGATAACATATTATCATTTATTTTTCAGAAAAAAAAAGAGGAAATTCCATTCCTATCTGTAGTAGTAGTAATTATATCTTGCGATCGTTTCTTACTTTGCATTGCTTAATTTTCGACCTCTTATCGTCACTATCGGAAAGCTTTTCCTGTTTATGCTTAAGTCACTTACTTTATGTTCGAATTACTTGAATTTACAAGAATAAATGTTTAGAATGAACTGGTAACCTGATCTTATACAAGTCGACTGACCGGACCTAGTCCCCTCTCTCTCTTTTTCCTTTTAGGTAGGGGCGGTCAGACATCATAGGGGAGTCTGGTCGCTAGTGGTGGGAAGCTGGGAGGCCTCCGTCAGGGGAAGATTTTTTTTTTCATATGGACCCGTCTCTCAGGATGTCCCCTGGGCAATGGTGAGAGCCCCTTCTTCGCCCTCGTCCTAAACGGACACTCGGCCCTTTTTCTGTTCCCCATATTTCGCAAATATTTTTCTTAATTCTACTTTTATTTTGAAAAAAAAAAAAGAAAAAACTACTAGCGCGCGTTTAGATTGTTGTAAATGGAACTTGCCTCTAGGCTCACGAACCCCCCCCAAATCGACGAGCTATGCACGTGCTGTTCAGCTAGGCGCGCAAGAGCCCCGTAGTGCTGGTTCCCATGCAGGCCCCACATATATAAATTTTCTTTTGATTATGTATGAACATAGGATGAGTTTTCAGTTCACTGCCTTCGAAAGTCTTCGAAAGCTGACCTTCATGTTCAAGCCAGTGCGACTTCTTCTTCTTACTGAAGAGGTCTG
Organism: Dysmachus trigonus; assembly: GCA_949715965.1. Classification (NCBI taxonomy): domain Eukaryota; kingdom Metazoa; phylum Arthropoda; class Insecta; order Diptera; family Asilidae; genus Dysmachus; species Dysmachus trigonus. Next base: position 61,832,057 of record OX454320.1, read on the forward strand.
AATCCGTAGGCATGCATGTTTTACATAACAAAAAAAAATGGCGCCCAACGTGGGGCCCGACGATGATCGAGTATAACGATATTAGCAATCGTTTGCTATTCGACCTGCACGGTCGGAATCTGTTGTCTTTCTCTTCGCCCATTCAATTGGAGCAACCATTCGCTTCACTACAGCAGCGGTGAGGCGTATGCAATTTTCACCTTTCATTTTTCCTGTACCCTATAGTATAATTTTACTTTTCCTAGCTGTATCCTATTCTGTGGTAGTCTATGCATGGGTTTCGCAGGTTTGAGTAAGGGGACTCTCTAGGACACATCCAAGGGGCTCAGCCTCCTGAATGTTGCAGTGATCTCCCCTGCTCAGGGGTGCGAAACATACACGTGAGTGGACACCTGATTGTCCGGACGTATCTGGCTGATTCCGGTTCTTACGGAGAACCAGTGGTGGTGGGTTTACCTACCTCACTGAGCCCGAAGGACTCGGAAGGGCGCAGGTTATTCCAGTATGGTGTGAGAGCTTGAAATGAGTGAACACAGAGAACGGTGATCTTAAGGCCCAGCCTGAGTCACTAGCCTGGTTCTCGATTTGTCAGCCCGCATGACCATCGGCTTTCGGTTAAGCCACAGTCGCGCTAATACTCACCAGTTTTTACCTATCCCCTCCCATTCCTTTTAATTATCCGTTTTAAGCTTACTTCCCCGTTCTTCGATTCGAAAGAATTTAATTAGTGAGGAGAGGGAGAGGAAGGGTCAGTCGTATATAAGAAGTTACACTTATTCTTTTTTTGCTAAGCTATAAAAATTTTTTTTTGGTCGGGAAGCTCATCGATAAAAAGTATCGTGTTTTCGAAACACAAAAATTTTTTTTCTCTGTGCCTATATTGAACACGTTATTTTGAATTACTTACGTACATCCCTCGTAGTAAGCTAGTATCTTTTTCGTATATTATCATTGAGTTCTCTTGACCACCATCAACCATTTCTACACCGTATATCATGCCTCTTGAACGTTCCCCTACGGATAACCAAGGTGTAGCCGGCGGGAGCACCGACGCCCAACTTCCAGCGAGAGCAAGGGTAGGAAACGAGGATCGACTGAATGAGTCTATTGACACCTTGAGAGCGGATTTAGAAAGCATCAGGGAAAGCATTAACGCTATGCAAGTAGCAGAGGTTATTGACAGACAATCCAAACGACGAAGTCAGAGGAACCGACAAAGAGGAAACCGTACCGGATTACGAAGTCAGGGTCCCGTAGCTGATAGCGACATACCTCGACCTTCGATATCTCGAGTAACAATTCCCTCCGATCAGAGAGTAGCGCCTTCTGGCTCGAGAGAGGCTCCTCTTGATTGGCCACCGCCTTCGGCCGCGATTAATACATTTGCAGCGTCTTCTTCTGCGTCTCAGAGTAGAGATACCTCACATGCTCTTCCTAACACTCCCTCTAGGAGTTCCGCAACCTATACGCCAGCCAAAAAGTCAGTGATATCCACCTGGAATTTTCATTTTAACGGCGATCCCCAAGGAACGGCCGTTGAAGATTTCTTGTACCGTACCGAATGCGTCGCGCAAGCTAAAGGCGTGAGCGATGCTGAATTATGTTCAAACCTGCATTTTTTACTTAAGGACAAAGCCGAGAGATGGTTTTGGTCAGTATTCCGAAAGGAAAATCGAGTATTCACTTGGCCCACCTTTAAGGCCAGTATTAACAGCCGATTCCAATCCTTACAAACCAATCATATGGTGTTGCAAGCCCTAATGACGGCAAAACAATTGCCGGAGGAAGCTTATAAGGACTATGAGCAACGAGTGTTGTCCTTACAATACAAGCTCGCTACACCTTTGTCTGAGTCGGAGTTGATCAGTGTACTTAAAGATGGTCTAGCTCCACATTTAGCACAGTTAGTATATGTCCAACCAACCCGCAACCTCGAAGAGTTACGAATGTTCTGTTTCCAGGCGGAACGATTACAAGCTCATCAACAAGCTATAGCCTCGCAGCGTCAGAGCAAGATACACGAGTTAGAGTTCAATCCAACCACAAACACTGGCAGTCGCTTGGTCGAACCAGTGGAAGCCGTCTCGCAATTGGACACACAAGCTCAATGTTGGAATTGTCGACGTCCAGGCCACCATTTTCAAATGTGCCCCGACGAGCAACGCCACCTGTTTTGTTACAAATGTGGTAAGACCAATACCACCACACCACGTTGCCCGAACTGCTCGGGAAACCGATTTACGGGTCACGCGGCCACCGGAACGTGTCGCCCAAACGTCTCTCCTCCGGGAACTTCATCGAAGTAAAAGTCGATAATAATCTACACTCACCAAACACTCAACTTTACTCTAAGCACACTTTCGAAAATATTTCAACACCTACTTCTACCTGCTATGAAACCGCTGAACGCACATTACCCAGTCGAGGATCCGATCAAGGAAAAAGGAACTTTCCCCGATTTTCTTCATTCCACGAACGCTGGTTAAACTATCAGAAGGTACGTGATCGTATTTTCAACTCTAGTATTACTGCCTCTCTTCCCAACCACAAATACAAAGCACTATTGAGAGTACGAAGGCTCGCTCGCGAAAGAAAAAACATTTCATCACCAGACCTATCGGCTATTACAGCTCTTTCTGGCGATGACCGTCCCTACCTAAAGGTCCATTTAAATGGAATACCTATATTAGGACTCCTAGACAGTGGCGCTAGCGTCACCTGCCTCGGAAAAGGTTTCGAATCTATTTTACAATCTGCGAATTTGTCCCCGCTTCAGTCCCAAAAATTTGTCCAAACTGCCAATGGCGGGAAAACTTCTATCAAAGGATTTGTGAGAGCCCTGATTACTTACCGCGGTCTCACAAGGTCCTTGATTATATATCTTGTACCGGGATTGACCCAACAATTATACCTCGGGATTGATTTTTGGCGAGAGTTTCGATTAGCCCCTCATATCATCTCCGAACTGTCCACCCTGTCTGGCCAGGAGGATATGGTAAAATGTCATCTGAATCCTGAAGAGCAATGGCAACTGGATCAGGTCGTAGCTAAATTCCCAAACTACGCTGTCCATGGATTAGGTAAAACTCACTTGGAGGAACACGTTATTGATACTGGAGAAGCTCTTCCCATCAAGCAACGGCATTATCCCGTCTCCCCAGCCATTCAGAAATCCATGTATGAAGAATTGGACCGTATGTTGGCACTAGGCGTCATTGAGGAATCAAACAGCCCTTGGAACTCTCCTGTCATTCTTGTCCGGAAACCAGGGAAGAATCGTTTATGTTTAGACTCGAGGAAAGTAAATTTAGTGACCGTCAAAGATGCATATCCCTTACCACATATAGATGGCCTGTTGGGTAGACTACAAGACACCCGATTTATTAGTGGGATTGACTTAAAAGATGCTTTCTGGCAGATTCCATTGGAAGCCAGTAGCCGGTTGAAAACAGCTTTTACAGTGCCAGGCCGCCCGCATTACCAGTTTACAGTCATGCCATTTGGGCTGTGTAATGCCCCACAACGAATGTGTCGCCTAATGGACAAAGTGATCCCCGGACACCTGAGGGAAAATGTATTCGTTTATTTAGACGATTTACTCGTAGTCACACCCGATTTCCCATCACATTTAAAAATTTTGAAAGAAGTAGCAAGTCACCTGAAAGCTGCTGGATTGACAATTAATGTCAGTAAAAGCAATTTTTGCGTCCGTGAGGTACGATATTTAGGTTTTATAGTAGGCGATGGCACCTTAAAAAAGGACCCTGATAAGATCGAAGCAATCAGAAATTTTCCTGAACCGAAATCCCCTAAACAGTTACGTCGCTTTTTAGGAATGACCGGTTGGTATCAGCGATTTATTAGGAACTACGCAACGGTAGCTGCTCCTCTCACTAACTGCTTAAAAAAGTCAACATCCTTTGAAATAACCGTCGAAGCCCGGCAGGCTTTCGAGAATTTGAAAACGTCTCTAATCAACGCAACCGAGTTGGTTACACCTGACTATCGCAAGCCCTTCTTCATTCAATGTGATGCAAGTACTTCAGGGGTCGGTAGCGTATTATTCCAACAAGATGATGATGGCAATGAACGCCCGATTGCTTTTATGTCGAAAAAACTGAATCCTACACAGAGCAAGTATAGTATTACCGAGTTGGAATGTTATTCGGCCGTACTTAGCGTCAAGAAATTCCGAGCCTACGTAGAAGGCCACCCCTTCACTATAATTACAGACCACGCTAGTTTGCGGTGGTTGATGAATCAAACGGACTTAAACGGACGATTGGCTAGATGGAGCCTGAAGCTCCAAGGATATGATTTTAACATTGAACACCGAAAAGGCAGTCAATGCGTAGTACCGGACGCACTCTCGCGTGTGCACATGGCGGAACTTTTAGATGCAGAATCTATCCCATGTGAAGTAGATTTAGATTCTCCGTATTTCACATCGGAGGAATACACTGAGTTAAAGGAAACCATCCAATCAAGTAGTAGTCGTCTGCCCGACTTACAAGTTTCTGATGGGTATGTATATGTCCGTACGAAACCACGTCAGGGTGATCTCGAAGAAGACGAAACCTGCTGGAGATTATGGATTCCCCGCGAACTTACCCAATCTCTGATAGCTTCTGCTCACAACCCTCCACAGAGCGGACACGGAGGATTCCATAAAACCCTCTACAGGTTAAGACTAAAATATTACTGGCCAGGAATGGTAGCACAAGTTAGAAATTATGTTAGCGCATGCGAGGTATGTAAAGAAACCAAGGACTGTACTCAAATACAACGACCTCCCATGGGTAAATCAATCAACGTATATCGACCATTTCAATTATTGTATATCGATTTTATGGGGCCTTACCCCCGCTCACCGCGCGGTAATACCTGCATCCTAGTAGTCCTTGACAGCTTTAGTAAATTTGTATTTCTGAAGGCCATGAGGTCTGAGTCGGCGGAACTCACTGTTCAATATTTGGAGAACGAGTTGTTCAATACTTTTGGAGTACCTGAAACCATATTTTCCGATAACGGGACCCAATTCATTTCTCGAACATTTCAGAAACTTTTATCAGACTACGGGATCAAACATCTTAAAACTGCCAAACATTCTCCGCACCCTAATGCCTCCGAGAGAGTCAACCGATCAGTTCTAGCCGCGATCAGAGCCTATCTCCAAGATGATCACCACCACTGGGATGTGCAACTACCTAAAATTGCTTGTGCCTTGCGCAGCACTGTACATCAAGCCATTAACAGCGATCCATATTATGTGTTATTTGGTCAACACATGGCGTTGCATGGCTCAGTATACCCTCTTCTTCAGAAGCTTCGAAAGTTAGGAGAAGATGTACAAGTATTGCCCACCTCAGATAAGCTGAATCTCATCCGGAATCGAGTCCTGCAGCATTTAGAAGACGCCCATGCTCGCAGTGAGAGGACTTACAACACTCGGTGCCGAGATGTAACCTATGTGGTCGGACAAGAAGTGTACCGACGTCTGTGGCCCCTTAGTAATATGCCCCAGGGCCGAAGTGCAAAGCTTGGAAAAAAATATGCTAAGGGACGAGTCACCAAAGTATTAGGCAGTAGTCGTTACGAATTGGAAGACCTGAATGGACGATCCTTGGGAGTTTACCACGCAAAGGACCTGCGTCAATAGAATCCCTAACGTGTACATTTTCTCTGACTAATTCTTGGGGAGGACCCTGCACAATTAGCCAGCCTTGTGGTGTACACGTCTGGTGCAAAGGTAGAGTGGCTCCCCGAACACGAAATGTGAACGAAGCCTTGTGCTCGCTCCACTATGCACTTCGATGACTGTCAGTCAACCGCGTGACGGAAGTCGTGCCGGCCTGAGCGCGGCCATCTTCCCATTTTTACTTCAGCCGTGGAAGAGTGACGACGTGCAGCGCGAGTGAATTTCGCAGGGTATAACGGTGCAGTAGTGATCTTCCTCCCCACGGACTGCTCACTAAATTCCTGTCGCTGAGACATCTACGATCTTCCCCCGGCAGTATTATTTGAGTCGGCCAAGAAGCGAGAAGGGAAAACTCTTCGAGGGATCAGGACGCCACGAGGCTCCAGTTAACCTCGAGTCGTACGGCTCCCCCCTCTACCTGTGACCCGTCGGTGGAAAAAAAAAAAAAAAAAAAAAAAAACGAAAAACTGCAGAGGACCGCTTTCTTTTGTCCGGCCGCCAGAATGACTCAGCTCGGCCCCCGGCCCTCCAGTTAGTCCTCACCCGAGGAGCGCTATCATTTTTCTTGCTATCTTCGGCCGAGGTCCCCGTAGCCGTGCGCTCCTCCAAGCAGGAGCATCAAAGATTGCCCCCTCCCGCAGTGAAACAACCGAAACGGGAATTCATCGGAAGGAGAAGCCCTTTGCTCACGTGCCGTCACCGCCGCCGCTTGGAACTTACCTGGCCCTCCACCGCACATAACAGCACCCACACCTCTAGGAAGTGCAAGTTATTACTTGGCCCCCCGCTACGTCCGCCTTTCGCCGTGGGACTGCGAAGCCGCTGTCAGCCCTTACCTGAAGCCCCGGATACCTCCTCCGCCCGCAGGGCACGGAGCCCCAGCCTCGCTACAGCGACGTCTTCTGCTAGATGCCATCTACATCTGCTTTATATAAGCCTAACACTAAGTGTATATCTCTTGTATTTTATTTTGCTTTTTTTTATTTTGCTCTACATATTCATTTCCTCTCGCGTACGTGTAAACAGGGCACATCCCCGTCTGGCCCAAGTCTTAGAGCGTAGGGTGCTTAACCCCAAAGCTCAGAGACATTCGTCCAGCCTTGTTAAAATCACCTTTCGTGACCAGCCCCTAGGAACGGCCTCACTATCGATCGATCGACAGGAGCACCGGCCCCCGTGGGAACACAGGTATGTAAATTTTCCTACTATCTTTTGGAAGTTTTTTTTTTTTCTTCACTGGACGGGTGGAGCAGAGCTACCTCACCCCACACGCCGCAAATCTTATTGCACATACTCATAATTTTGACCTGATCTGTCCTTTTACCGCTGGGGATATGGCCTGTGCCTCGCGATAACATATTATCATTTATTTTTCAGAAAAAAAAAGAGGAAATTCCATTCCTATCTGTAGTAGTAGTAATTATATCTTGCGATCGTTTCTTACTTTGCATTGCTTAATTTTCGACCTCTTATCGTCACTATCGGAAAGCTTTTCCTGTTTATGCTTAAGTCACTTACTTTATGTTCGAATTACTTGAATTTACAAGAATAAATGTTTAGAATGAACTGGTAACCTGATCTTATACAAGTCGACTGACCGGACCTAGTCCCCTCTCTCTCTTTTTCCTTTTAGGTAGGGGCGGTCAGACATCATAGGGGAGTCTGGTCGCTAGTGGTGGGAAGCTGGGAGGCCTCCGTCAGGGGAAGATTTTTTTTTTCATATGGACCCGTCTCTCAGGATGTCCCCTGGGCAATGGTGAGAGCCCCTTCTTCGCCCTCGTCCTAAACGGACACTCGGCCCTTTTTCTGTTCCCCATATTTCGCAAATATTTTTCTTAATTCTACTTTTATTTTGAAAAAAAAAAAAGAAAAAACTACTAGCGCGCGTTTAGATTGTTGTAAATGGAACTTGCCTCTAGGCTCACGAACCCCCCCCAAATCGACGAGCTATGCACGTGCTGTTCAGCTAGGCGCACAAGAGCCCCGTAGTGCTGGTTCCCATGCAGGCCCCACATATATAAATTTTCTTTTGATTATGTATGAACATAGGATGAGTTTTCAGTTCACTGCCTTCGAAAGTCTTCGAAAGCTGACCTTCATGTTCAAGCCAGTGCGACTTCTTCTTCTTACTGAAGAGGTCTGAATCCGTAGGCATGCATGTTTTACATAACAAAACGCTTGACATGTTTAATTCATAAGGCGCCTAGGAAACTTTGAATCGATTTTTCTCGGAATTTTCCAAGTAGTGCGTCCTACTGCTTTAACCACGTGACCGTGTGGTCCTCTTTCACCACAAAAAAATTCGGGCAAATCCCCGGCCCCACGGTCGCGCCGTCTCCTTGTTAGACACCTTTTTCAAATGGTTTTCTATCAATTACCTCCTTCTAAATGTCGCTAAATGTACTTCTATCTTTTACCTTTGGTCGATTCCTTTAAAATAAATGTACCCTCTCTCTCCTTGAGGAACTTTTTCTACGTTCCGTCACACCACCCAAATTATGGTTTAAATGTGCCGGCTTCATCGATGTCTCGACTTTTTAATTGCAGCTTCGATCAAATTGATTTCAACCTTACGATGCACCAGATCAGGGGTCAGCTTTCTTAGGGATACTTTTTTTTTTCTTTTTGATATAAATATTTTTGTAGTAATCAGTGGATAATAAATAAATAAATAAAGTGGAGCACGACATTTCGACTAGCTTTTGTAATGTATTACCAGTAATTATAATAATTTTATAATTTAATAAAAAGCATTTTGGGGTTAATTTGAGTTTAATATCTTTAAAATGCAATTTTTTATATTGTAATATACCGCAAAAGGTTTTTTACGAATAAATTTGTATGTCCTTTCTCTGCCTGGACATGTTGTGCCTTTTTGGAAAGGTAATAAGATACAAAATTTTATAAAAATAAAACAGGTATATTAAGTACATGAATTTTGGAGAAAATTTAGGGAAAACCTGAATTTTAGGGAATTACTAAACATTTTTTACAGTGGTAGGAGGTAGATCAACATAGTTAAAATGTTTGGAAAGGACATTGCAATAGTAGTTTTTGGGTGAGTTTCATGTCGCTGCGTTGAGTAGATCAAAAGATAAAATAAATTGATGATGTGCATACTGTGAAAATTCTGAATTTATAAATCACCTTGTAACCCTTAGATTATAGAGTACAGGATGGGACACGCCGTGTAAAATCTGTGCACATGAGTGAAGCAACTCTCCTCAAGGGGGCAGACGACATATAAGAGGGAAAGAGAAGGAACAAAAGTAGGCGCTTACTTATCATTCGTATTATTTACGTGAGGCGAGTTGAATTTGCGAGAAGTTCGATTTTCCAGAGATTTACAGCGAATTTAACAATCGGTTTTTTTTTTTAAAGGGTAGTACGCTGTTCGCGCTAAGCTAAAATTTCACGAGTCTCCAAAAAAACGCGTGAAAACCGAAGATAAACACTCGCGAAAATTTTTTTGTAGAATTGATGGTAGAGATTTAGCATAGATTCACAACATAGCGTTTAACGTCAATATATAAAAGGTAAATGAATCAAGTGAAAAGAAATAAAATTAAAGAAATCGAAGAAATTGCGATGCTAGGAGCTGTTTTCTTCTTGCAATTGCTTACGATCCAAAGACGAAGCCCTTCCGTACGGGTAAATCCTTATCTCCAGAAACGAAAAACCAAAGGCCGATTCGCAACAGCTATAAGTACACATTAGTAAATTTCATAATTTGATACTAATTCACACTTTAATTTAGTTCTTCGACATGGTACAAAATCCTAGCGTTTTCAGAGAAAATTTTCATATGGATCTAAAAACTTTCCATACTCTGTTCAGGATGATAGAGCCAGAATTGCTTCCAAAAAGGAACACGCATCCTGATGCAATAAATGCATTGGAAAAATTTCTCCCTCCAGTGTTAAACACGGATGTCTTCCTTTTCGAAAGCTTTTTCTTGGGTATTTCATTAATTAAATATTCTTCAAAAAAAACCTCGTCTACAGTGTTTTCCATCTCTGTTCAAATATTTATTTATTATTCTATTAATTATTATTCTATTATTTATTATTCTATTTTGTTTTATCGCTTTACCTCTACGTTCTGCAAATACAATTTCAATAAAAATTCAAATTCAAATTCAAATGCCGCAAATCCTTCAAATGTCAAAATTCCGCCGCGAATAAATGCTATTTACATTCACAGGCTAGCTAAAATCTTGGGGAGAGTTTTGCAGCGCACCTAGTGGCTTATCCGTGAAACAAACCATTTAGCGAAGGAACAGCGTACCACTTCGCTAAATTCCGCAGCGGAATTTTAGCTTTTCATTTCGCCAGGCGGAATTTTGTATGGAAAATTTCGTTTAGCGCGAACAGCATACTACGCTTAATAGTTAAAAGTGTTATTGCTTGTGTGCTCAGGTAATATTTGTGCTTTTAATTGAGTGTCCTGTTAGGACAATGACAAATTTTCAGCAATGAAGTGCTTAGTGAAAAACTGCCGCAACAATTCTTCACATCGGCGTGAGAAACACTTTTTCAGGTAAGTAAACCGACCAATTACTCGATATATTAAACATAGTGTGAAAAACAGATAAAATGAAGCAAATTAACCTTTTAAGGACGGGAGTGGTCGATATATGGACCAGCCAGGGTAAACATAATATTTGATGTTTTTCAGGGAAAATGTTATGCGCTAGATATGGGAAAGATAGTATAGAAATTCCTGGAAGCATCATTGACTATGAAAATAGCGGTTTTCAATGTCAAATTTTTTCTGCTCTTTAGCCTTGGAAGTTGGCATACCTATATTTTTTGATGCGCTGAATATGGGAAAAATAGTGTAAAATTCCTGGAAGCATCCTTGACCTTGAAGATTGCTATTTCAAAGTGTAATCTTTGTTTGCTATTTTGCCCTGAAAGTTGGCATATCTACCTTTTTTTATGTACTAATTACGAAAAATATAATACCACGAATCGTGAAACTCATCTGCAAGGTGAATTCAAGGTCAAAAATTGCAATATTCACGTATTCAGCCCATCAAATTACCTAGAAAAATACTTTCAAGCCGTCGCGCCAAATTTTTACATGGGACTTTCCGTTGCGGACGGGCCTGGGCGATATATATCGATATATATCGGCCAGCAAGGAGGTGGGGGGACTCCACATAATAAGTTCATTGAATTTATTTATAATATTCATATCTAATAAAAGGTCAATTTTAACGTAATTTTCCCCGTCCTTAAAAGGTTAGAGAGCAAATATAGGCAAAAATGAATGTTTTGGTGAATAATTACCGCGTGTGTTATTTTTTATCTAACCTACTGATTTATAAAAACCAGTGGCGGCTGGTCAGAGGAGGCAGTGCCTCCTCTATCAAGTTTCGCAGTTCTTAGACTGTGAGCTAAACAAAAAAACAAAAGGAAGAATCTTACACTTATCTCTGGCAATATTAATATTGCTTATGACCGCTGGTCTACATAAGGAACTTTTAATGTAATGGCAATACCTATTTTTTTCGTGGAAAATTCCTCTCTCTAAGGAGGCTAGCCTCCGACGATTTTATGAATAAAAATATGACGAAATAAAACATACCAAGAACCGTGACGTCATTTGTTTAAAAGATCGTGGGAAAACTGTCGCCGAAGAATTCCGTGTGTGCGAGAAAGAGGAGGCTAGCCTGCCTGATTTACATCCAAAGCATACGTAACGTAACGCGAAGAAGCTTGGAAAGGGGGAAGCGATGTAGTTAGGGTAGTAGAGAGCGTAAGAACAATGCTTTCAAAAAAGTTGTTCTCGCACATGAGTTATAAGCGCGAGCGCTGCAATCACTGACATGAAAGAACTGGACTGCTAACCGTCGTCTGAAAAATGAGACCATTTTTAGCACAGGCTCAATCCTCATGGAGCAAATCATGCTATTAAAAATGCCCTAAAATACCGTACAATTATGTTTAAACTGACGCAAATTAAAAATAATTGAGATTTCACAAACCGATTTCTCTCATATCACGCTCAATTTTAAGTTTTTTCATAAAAATGTTCCTCGCGGCAATCAGCTGGGGACTTAAGAAAAACAAAGATAGCTATACAAATTATTTTTCTGCCTTTGTCTAACCTTCACATTTCTCGTTTATACCAACCCAAGCTAAAAGTTGTATCACAAAATGAAGTAGCCATCTGTTGGATATCGTTAAACTATTCTAACAGCTGATTGCAACGGAAAATGATGAGTTGGCGGGCAACTTGTAAAGGCTGTCGTGGGTAAAAGTGATGTGCAAAAAGCTTGTGTTTACTTTAATTTATCTATTGGGAGTATCAAAAAGATGTATCACATGCGAAGATACTAGAAAAAACCAAAAGAAGTGCACATACATGGCGCCACCTTCATTTGGCTATTGGCCATTTTTTTTTTGTAAATTTGTCTGCCTGCGGGCTTAAGAAAGAGCGAGATAGTTAGAATTCGGTCAAAATTTGGTCTTACTTTTGATGTGAGTTTTTGTACGGGATCAGCAGTCCAGTTCTTATATGTCAGTGGCTGCAATCTACAAAATATACTACGGGCCTCAGAACCTTCACCACTGAGACATGAGAATTCTGTTCTGTATATGTGGCAGAGGAGGCTAGTCGCCGATCGATTTATTAGAAAACTGATGTATGTATTGGTAATATGCATCATATTTTGTCTAATTAAAATTTCCATGGCAAGGCTACAGGGGCCGCAAGGGTTAAGGGATGCACACGAGAACGGAGCCAAACCTTCGTTGAACGACCAAAGGAACGACGAGTTGCCCTGTGAGCAGTTTTTAATTTTTATAAACCTTACAATTAACAATAACAGAGATGTTTCATCCAAAGTCAATTATTTATTAAATACATTAAAATGCGCAGATAATATAGATAATATTTTTAAGTTACACAAGTCCTATCATCAAATAGGTGTTCAAAATCAAAAGCAATATCTGTTACAGTAAAATTATCAGAATTATAATATTTTTGAATAATTTTTGTTTCTTCAAGTTGCGTCAAAAAAAGCGTTTGTACTTTCAAAATAATAAAAGATTTTAGAAAAGGATAATTTGTTTTATAAGATGGGGTCCTTTTGAGTATAGAAAAATTTTGGTTAACAAACGGTCAACGGCAGCATAGGTGTTTGTTAACTTGAGGTCGCAATTTAAATTTTTGAATTTTCTGCGTCCTCTTTCGAGGACACCACGAGCCGCCACTGATAAAAACTGGTCTAGTGGGTGCTGATCCCATACAAAAACTTACTTCGAAATTGAAATTAAATGTTGACCGAATTTCAACTATCTCAGTCACACATAAATCTCATTAACCGACGAAAAAACGGAGGAGGTTGTCAAGTCGACGCGTATATTTTTTTTTTTTTTTATGTATGACCACGCATAAGTTTTTTCGGGGTAGTCCGATTTTGATAATTCTTTTTTTATTGGAAAGGGTATACCCCGAAGTTGGTCTCATATAAATTTGGAAAAAAATTCCAACCCTAAGGGTAGGAAAACAGGGAATGATTGATTGTTCACTCACAGATTTTAATGCTGAGTTGTGTATTACAATAAAAAAATAAAAAAAAATTAAAAAAAAAACCTCACGATGAATGAGCTTTAGACCTGTCAGTCTCTGCATTTCTGCTAAAGCTCGTTCATCGTGAGGTTTGTGTAATACCTTATTTGGCTCTAGATCATATAAAGCAATACACTCAAGTGTTTTTACTCTACTCAGTGCCACATATGCTTGCCCTTTGGCAAACACTTTCTTTCCGAGGTCGATTACAGCTTACCTTGTAATTTGTGTACCGTGACGGCCCAGCATAAAATTATCGGCAACATCCTGCGCTCAATGTCGCCATAACCCTTCGTACCTTGAAAAGTTGCAACCACTGGAGGTATGGCGACACAACCATCGCTATCATTTAGTCTGTTTCCTATGCTTTCATCGTCAAATTTTACTAATATGCATTCCGGTAACTCCCCTTCCTCTAGTTGATCCCTGCGTAGTGATGGCAATTTTATTATTTTTGTAGGCCTACCTATGTTGGTATATAAAGCCTGTTTTTTTAAGTATTTATATTATACAAAAAATAATAGTTAAATTAGGATTATATAACAGTTAATAGCTAAAGTAAAGTAGGTAGCTATTTTAAAATTAAACAAAAATTAAGGATGTAGTAATTAGTAGATTATAGCCACAAAAAATTATAAAATACTTTTTAACAAAAAAATTAAACCGCCGAAAAAACTGAAAAGCAAAAAATAATTAACCTTAATAACTAAGTTCTTAAACTAATGTAAGTATACCTAAGTAATTTTGAGTGGGCGCCAAACAAGCAAATTAATTAATTACGTAAAGCGTGATGCGCGGCGCGGCGCCACAAGCCCCTTCGCCGGAAAATGCCTAACCTTAAATTTAAAGAAATAACCAAATCAAATTAACAATGCAACGTGAAATCTCCAGAGATAAACATTAACATTCCAAAAAAGCGCTCTCCGCACGACCACTCGCAACGATATGTGCCCTCACGTGTGTTCCCGTTCGGGTTGCTGTCTCGCTGACGTTAACTTCATGAACGCTCGGCATTGATAAGTTTTCTCTATTAAGATTTTGATTTTTGGCTAAAAATATCACCCCACGCCACTGTTTCCTATGAAATAGCAAAGCGAAACAAGCTGCATTGTTCGCAATGCACGTCGGTCTCGAGGCCGGCAGCACAGCAAATGTCATATCAATGAGGCCTAGAGAGAATGATGTTGATATTCGTTCATATTACATTAAACTTGACCGCCTGGCTTGTGCTCGATGTTTAATGGTCAATATGGCCCAGCTGCTAGAACCAAATAAGTCACAACCGAATGACGTTTTCTTCATGATTTATGGCAAATTTAAAACAACATTAATTCATTGTAATGTAAGAAGCGTATAAAAAACATTGTGATTTTAAAATAAAACCTTCTATTCTCATTTGTGGATGTGATAAGCCATTTCGGTCTGATAGGGAATCGGTAGGAGGAAGTAAAATTATCTCCACTACTCCAAACTTAAGTGGCTCTGTTCACGCAGTCACTCAGTTTGCTTCCAATTAATCAAAGCCCGGTCAGTGAGTCTGAGGTTCTGTTTCTAGAACTAATTGAGGAAATGGCTGAAGTATTTATTGGTCAAATCGTGCACACGAAATCTCTGAACGATTTCGAATTGCTGACAAATGGGTTTGTGGCCATTGAGAACGGCAAGGTGTTTTTGTTGTAATTATAAGATGATTTGGATTAGTATCTAAGGTTATACTTTCAGATTGTTGGAGTAGGATCCGACTACATTGCTTGGAAAACAACAAGCAACAAGCAGTTTAAGGAGAGGCTGCTCGGTTCTTCTCAATTTGTGATGCCCGGATTTGTTGATTGCCATATACATGCACCTCAATTGCCTCAAATAGGCCTGGGATTAGATAAGCCGCTTCTGGAATGGCTAGAAACCTATACCTTCCCCTTGGAAGCGCAATACAGCGACGTTGAATATGCGCAACGTGTGTACGAGCATGTAGTGGTAAGAGTTTTACTTCTTAATATATATGGCATGAGTTCGAATTCTTGAAAGCCTCAAAGTTTGAAGGAAGCCCGAGATACAATGTATGCGACACGTTTTTGTGGCGCGTGGAATATCGTGAAATATCGCGCTACAATATACAATGAGAGGAACGCTACAGCTGGAATGAAAGAATTGAACTGCTAACCGTCGTCTGAAAAATGAGACCATTTTTAGCACAGGCTCAAATTTCATGGAGCAAATCATGCACAGTTATGTTTAAGCTGACGCAAATTAAAAATAATTAAACTATCGCGAACCGATTTCTTTTATACCACGCTCAATTTTAAGTTTTTTCACAAAAATGATCTTCGCGGAGCACTCAGCTGGGAACTATATAAAAGTCATTGTTCCTGCCTTCGTTGATTCCGTCCCTAGAACCAAACTGAAAAAGAAACATGTCCGAAATTATTTAATCCTAAACTTCACCCCAGGAAAAATCCCTTCTCAAATTTTTAGAAAAACCTAATAACTTTTAACAGTGATTCTTCCTGTATAAATTTATGAGGTCACTATAAAAGTAACGTTACCGTAACAATAATGATAGTAATATATTTAATTGCATTTAAATATCTTTATTAAACTAAAAAGATATATAACCATATTCTGAGGTGAAATTTCACCCATGATACCCTTAAAGTGATTTAATTTGATGATACCTTTTCAGGTTTAAAAAATAAGAAAACAATAGTTGGAATTTTGAAAATAATGTTTTTTTAACTTCCATTTTTACGTAGTGAAAACGGTAATAGATACGGAAAAATGACCAGGTATTTTTGTAGAGCTCCGAAATCTTTACTAGCTGGATTACCCGGTTTCACCCGGCGTTGGGTAAACTTACTAATTAAACACTTTTCAAATGTTCTAGTTTGTTATATCCTAGAAATTGTTTTAACCCGAAAACCCCTTTATGGGTCCGTCATCTTGAATTTCCAAATCTTAATAATATTCAAAATTATTAGCCTTAAAATAATAATTTTACCAATTTTCATTAAAATCCGTTGAAATCGAGGAGTTTTTGTCGCCATATTGGATCCGCCATCTTGAATTTGGAAATTTTGCTAATATTCGAAATTAGTGGCCTCAGAACAATCATTGTAGGTAGTCATTTTCATTAAAATCTGTTGAAATCGAGACACTTGGTCTCATATTGGACTTACAAATTTTGATAATATTCGAAATTTGTAGCCTCAGAATAATCATTTTACAAATTTTCATTTAAATCTATCGAAATCGAGACATTCTGGACGCCATGTTATGTCCGCCATCTTGCATTTGGGAATTTTGATAATATTCAAAATCAGGGGTCTCAGAATAATCACTGTACTAATTTCCATTACAATCCGTTGAAATTGAGACATTTTGGTCGCCATCTTGAATTTGATAAGGATAAGGGATAAGGTGCGTTCCCAGTCGATGCCCGGAAAACTTGGGATAAAGAACGTTTCAAGTCGATAGGAAAGTGCGCAGTCGATACCTGGAACACTTGGGAAGTATGCTTCAGTCGATACCCAAATCCATATTGACCGCTAGAAGATAAGTCAGGAAGTGGTTTCCTCTTTCTTTTATAGCATAATTTTTAATAAACATGGCAATCCAATAACAAGTTTTTAATTCCGTGCTTACTACGATGAATTCAAATTTAGTGCTTCCGAAATGGTTTACAAATGTATTATCGATATGACACAAATGATGTAACTAGAACCCTGTAATCTTTCCTACTTAAGCTAAGTAAGAATTTCGCAGTATTCTTGTTTGGACTACATATAAAGTACTTGGTATGTCTGTAGGTAGTTAGACTGGACCATCTCTCTCTGTGAACTAAGCCCACTTGTTGAGTTATCCAGTTCTTCAACGACGCAGAGCTAATACCAATAAGGGACCTAAGGGATAAGAATTAGCTCCTTCCCTCGCCAAAGAATCTGAAGAGTCATTGCCTTTTACTCCCTAGTGGTCAGGGACCCATATAAGAAAGACCTGATTGCACTTTGCAACCGAATTCAGTCGTTTGTTGGAATCCCGGTCTGTCTTTGTCCGAGCATTAAGGAGGGCCTTACTGTCACTGCAGATACCTGTTCTTCTATCTTGCCATCTCTGCGCAATCATCCATTTGGCCACTTCTAGAATGGCAAATACTTCCGCTTGGAAGATCGTTGCCGTGTTTCCGAGTGTATTTGACCTCTTCGTTCAAAGACCATCCAGCGCCCGTACCATTTACAGTTTTCGAGCCGTTTGTATAGAAGATGTCGCTAAGTCTGTTTAATAACTTTTTGAATCTTTCCATTCCTTCCTTTTCGGGAGGAGGATTTGGAATCTTCTTCCAAACATTAATATTGGGGTCATATCATCTGTCGGCATATTGAATAGAGTACACTGCTCTTTAAGCCTTTGTGATATGGCACCATGTCCGATAGCAAGCATGTTGACCGTACCAGAGTCCGCACCTCTTTAGACGGCATACGGCCTTCATTGCTTCTTCTTGGATTGCGATGTACAAGGGTTGCAGATTAAGCATTGCGTTGAGGGCTGCAACAGCTGTTGAGTTGAAAGCTCCTGTTATTCCTATGCAGACCTCTCTCGGAGCTCGGTTAAGAACAAAACAGGTCGATTTTACCTCTGTTCTGTTCCACCAGGCCAATGACGCATATGTAATTATGGATCTAATGATGGCTGTATACATCCAGTATACTACAGCAGGTCTTAGACCGCATGTCTTCCGAAAAGCTCTTCTGCATTGCCAAAAGGCATTTAATTCCCGGGATGCTTTGTTTCCCTTCTTAGTGAACAGCATAAGTTTTGTTTTCCTAGGATTTACTGATAAGCCATGCCTCTGACACCAGTTCTGGATCTTATCCAAGGGCTTCTGCATTTTAATGCATACAACCTTTAATGATGTACACTAGGGTGCTTTTTTTTCGCGACTATTTTTTTTTTTTCAGTCCCACCTCGAAATTTTGTGGCTAATACCTAAACATACATTCCCTGAAAATTGGAGCCCAAAAAAATAATATTTAGTACTAGACCAAGACGCATAAAGATTTCCCATATAAAATACACGTGAACTTTGATTATTTTTCTTCAAATCTCTACAACTCAGAGGCATTTTATGGCACAATCTTGGGCAATGGTAGGGTTTCTTCAGAATTGAATGGTCTACAAAAGTGTCCAGTGCGATGTAACCCTAACTCCCACCAGCGAGGTAGTACGGGTCATTGACCCCAATTTTTTCACGAAATTCTCGCTTTTTGCCCCTATCTCGTAAACAACAACAGGTACAGGTGAATATGACAAACTTGTAGCAAATCCAATTTCCTACAAAAAAGTTCTGAACACCAAATTGCTAACATCGATATTTCTTGAGATATTGGGCTTTGAAGTTGAGGTAGTGTTTCTACAATTTAGCTCAATAATCCATGACAATTCCACACTACCTCAACTTCAAAGCCCAATATCTCAAGAAATATCGATGTTAGGGATTTGGTGTTCAAAAACTTTTTGGAGTAAATTAAATTTCCTACAAGTTTGTAATATTCACTTTTTCTGTACCTGTTGTTGTTTACGAGATAGGGGCAAAAAGCGAGAATTTCGTGGAAAAATTGGGGTCAATGACCCGTACTACCTCGCTGGTGGGAGTTAGGGTTACATCGCAATGGACACTTTTGTAGAGCATTCAATTCTGAAGAAACCCTACCATTGCCCAAGATTGTGCCATAAAATGCCTCTGAGTTGTAGAGATTTGAAGAAAAATAATCAAAGTTCACGTGTATTTTATATGGGAAATCTTTATGCGTCTTGGTCTAGTACTAAATATTATTTTTATCGGCTCCAATTTTCAGGGAATGTATGTTTAGGTATTAGCCACAAAATTTCGAGGTGGGACTGAAAAAAAAAAAATAGTCACGAAAAAAAAAGCACCCTAATGTACACACATCGTCTGCATAGGCCTGTATGTGTATATTTAGACTTTGCAATTCGTCTAAAAGTGAGTGTACTAAGAAGCACCTCAGTAGAGGTGAGAGTACTCTCCCTTGTGGGCACCCCTTCCCAACTTTCATGACAGTGTCACTTTCACTTTCTGCTAAAAGTAGTCTCTGTAACAGAATGGATCCATCGTATAAGCACAAGATCTACTCCTTACGCTTTGGCAACCCAAAAGAGAAAAAGATCCACGATCTGTCCCACTTTCTATTATAGTATAATCGCATGCTACTTACTGAATTCAGCCTACCCGAAGATAAGAATTGTTGGCAAAGTGAAAATTTACGAAATTTCGAAATTCGTCTGCAGAATGTTCACAATTAACTATTTTTCAATCAATAGAAGTCAACAATAAATTGTGGAACAACTTTGGCTTCTTATTTTGCAACGAATCATAAAGAGTCCACTATTTTGTTGGTCAAGGAAGCAGTCTCACAAGGTCAACGCGCATTCATTGGAAAAGTTTGCTCCGATTCACACAGTCCGGACTTCTATATGTAAGACTATATACGGTTTTTGCCTCATACGAATAGGTATGCGATATTTTTTTTCATTTAGTGAAAAATGTGAAGATTCCTTGAAGGATACAATGGACTTTTTAACCTGGATTTCAAATCTCAACAATGACTTAGTTAAACCCACGATTACTCCTCGTTTTGCCATAAGCTGTTCGGAAAAATTGTTGAAAGGACTTGGAGATATTGCAATACAGCACGACTTGAATATTCAGGTATTTTCGTTTATCATCCCAATTATCTCAACTCATAACTAACCTTTTCTTTATTTGATGCAGAGTCATATATCTGAAAATTTGGCTGAGATTGAATTTGTTAAGCAACTTTTTGGGAAACCGTACGCCACAGTTTATGCTGATGCGAATCTACTTACAAATAAGGTAATGATAAAATTACTTATTATGCGCTATAACATTAGATTACAGAAACAGCATTATTTTTAATATTAGTTATATACAAAGAAGTGAATTCAAATTACCAGAAAAATCTTCGATTTCCCTTCCCTTGCAGGTAATGAATTTAAAAAGTCTGACTCTATTTCAATATATCTCGGCTCCTTATTGTCCTAGCGAGTTTATTTATTAATTTTTTTTTTAAATCAAAGATTGCATGATTTATCGCGAAATGAGCCGAATTACAGCTCGTTCAGAGTTGTTTAAGGGATCGAAAATGCGAATCAAACCAGTCGTCAGAATTAATTTTTGTTTAAATTCAGATGCGATCAAAATTTCTTTCTGAATAATCTTAAATTAGTGTTAGATAGTGCATTAACAAAAAGTGAAAAGCATTTAATACGGTCGACGAATTCCACGATTCATTAATTTTTTTTTTTTTTTTTTTTTTGTATCTTAATTCGACTATTACACTTAATTACATAAATCTAAATATTTTTAGACTATAATGGCGCATGCTGTGTACCTGGAAGATGAAGAGATTGCAGAATTCCAAAGAGTTGGTGCATCGGTGGCCCATTGTCCCGCCTCCAATACGTGCCTATCTTCCGGTTTATGCGATGTAAAACGGCTTTTAAATGCGAACATAAAAGTTGGTCTGGGAACAGGTATATACATATAATAATATATCCGATGCAACATGCACTTCTTAAATTAGGATAGATTTAACTAATTTCTGACACAGACGTATCCGGAGGAAATAGATATTCTATTCAAGATGCTATTCTTCGCGCTCTAGACGTTTCCAAGCATATCGGCTTCATGAAAAAGAACCAGATAAAAACGGACCGTGGTTGTACCAACCATGCTGTGGATGAGAGTTACACTCCACTCAACTATAAACAAGTAATATATCTAGCTACTTTAGGTGGCGCCGAGGCTCTTTCTATTGGTGACAAGGTTGGAAATTTCGTTGTCGGAAAAGAATTTGATGCTATTGTCGTCGACACTGATACGTACCCGACGAAGAATGTTTCATTTCCTACAGAATTATCGCAATCGAAGTCCGCGGAAAACAAACTTTCTGAGTTGGTGGAGCAATTCATTTATGTTGGCGACGATAGAAATGTAGCGGAAGTATATGTAAATGGAAAGCGAATAAAATGAACTTTTAATATCAACACAATGAGGTTTTAGTATCCAATGACAAATTAACATAATACTCCAATAGTGGAGAAGAAGTTAAAAGCTACAACATAATTTTCGTTTTGAAATTCTTTGCTCCTTACATTAATACATCCTTAAATTATACTAGATGTGTAAAATTGGCGCGAAAAGCAAAATTATTGTGAATGATTTTCTAACCTAGCATGAAATTTATGCATGTCAGGCAAGTTTAGAATCTAGTATAATTTAACGATGCAATTTTGTTGTAGCAACGGATACCTCCAAAGTGCAAGTTATTCGATGTAAACTTTTTAAAACTTCTCACTCTGTAAAATCGATTCGATTTTTCTAAAGTTTTTATTTAATTTTTTTTAGTAGTAGCTTCCAAATGAGTCTAGATCTGCGGTAAGATTATACAGGGTGTTTGGCAGAAAGACCGACAAAATTTGTTGGTGGGTTAATTTCTAATTTTTTACCGATAGACCTAAGTCATATGTGATCCGGTTACTGATATACGACTTGTTCCATTTTATTTAAAAAATCCCGCAAATTCCCCCTTCAAACCCTCATAACTGTTTTTTTTGTGGTCATAATAGTATGAAATTATTTTTTGTTTATGTTTTCCATCTAAACAATAAAATTTGATGTAGTTTATTAACAAAAAAAAAGGACATGTGAGCTTCCAAAATCCAAAAAACAAGTAATTGCGTGAAGAAATAGCTTCTTTCAAAATTAATTTTTAAATAACAAGCTGCAACTGAGAGCTTCGTTTTCTTTTAAAAAGTTCCTTGGTTTACGCCCGTCCCAACGATATGCTACATGTAAAATAAAGCCATTCATTAAAGCGGTAAAAATTAAGGATTCACTGCAAGGTCCTAACAATTTTTTTATCAATTGCTGATTACGAAACCAGTTTACGTACAAAAAAACGCGGTGATGGTAAGCAACTATTTATTTATCGGTAAAAAATTAGAAAACAAACAAACCAACAAATTTTGTCGGTCCTTCTGCCAAACACCCTGTATATATTTTACGAAAAAAAAAGTTGACTTTAAACTTGATTTAAGTATAAGAAAAGGTAAGATGCTACCTTTAAGTAACACTTTGGGAAGATTACAGAATTTTTCATCCTTTGATATAAAAACGGTTTTAGAGGCGCTTTGCCGTGATGAAATAAAAATAATATATTGAACCGTTCTTCAAATAGACAAAAAAAATATTGTTAATACTTGTGGAGCATTGAATACAGCGTTCGATCCACATTTCCACATTGTTTACGCGAAATTGCTTTATTTTTCAACATTTGGAAAAAATCGTGCAATGAGAAGAGGATTGCACCTAGGAATCTTCACTTTGCAAATTCTTATTTTATGCCTGATTCCATCAAAAATAAATGCAAGTTTTAAATGTGCTATCTTTTAAAATGCTTATATATATAAATAATTGCACAAGATTAGTGATATTTGACTTATTTTTTTTGTAATTATCTACGTTTTTAAAATCTATTTTATAAATTATACATTTCCAATACATATAAGAAAAAACCATACAAAACAAATACATTTTTCAAGATAGACAAATAATTGGACAAGCATGAAAGTTGTTAGAATAGATAAACGATACTTTAAATACTTATTGCAAACCCCTTTGGTTCAATAACAGTTCCCAATTGATTATGCCTCGATTTGACTAAACTTTGGCAAACTGCAGGTTCAATAGTAGTTTATTTATTTTGTAAGGCTTCTTATAATTGAAAGCATTACGTATATAAAGTTAAAATAACTACCCAAAAAAAGATCTAAGCGTTTTCCAAAACTAGTCGCTTTTCAGCAAATATTCTATGGCAGATTTCAGTAGAATTTCTTTATTCTTTGGGGCTTATGAAAGGCTTCTTTTTTTCAGCTCTTCCATGGTAATTGTTTCTTCTTAGCATATTTCGCACAGTTGCAGGACAAACATCCTTTTTATATTCTCCCAAACATTTTTTAGTTCTCTGGCTGTTTTAAGGTACTAGTTCCCTGTAGAATGGGAAAAAATAGACATTTAAACTTTATTTTTTCTTTAAGCTCCTTTATTATAAATCTAACTAAATCTTTTTTTTATTTAAATATTTAAGTCTTGAAATTGACAAAAAATTGTTTTTCTTTTTTTAGTACTTATAGAGGGCTCTCAAAAATGAGCAGTCTAAAAAAAGAGGGTTCCATGGCGGACACTCAATCTCAGAAATGGTAAGTCCGAAACAAAAAAAGCATGTTAAAAAGAAAGATGTTTTATAAGGCAATTCACCACAATTAGTAAAGAAAATCAGTAAAAAAAGGCAGATGTTTGAAAAAAAAATATGAAAAAATCGCATTTCTTTTCGCTTTGTTCGGTTTGCAAATATGTTTTTTATCAACTTTTTCGGAATTTTCTAGTGAATTGCCCTACAATAGACCTTAACAAACAAAACGCTATTAGGATTATTCAAATCGGTTCAGCCAATCCGGAGATTGACTGTCCGCCGTTTTTAAAAATGTAGTTTAGAGAAAAACGCGTTTAAAGTTTTTTTACGATATATTTATGTGTGTATATTCAAAAATGCGCGCGCACTAAAACTGCTGTAGCTCTACGATTTTTTCGAATTTCTTTGTAAAAATTTAGCAGATGATTTCTGAAGGTATATGGAATTATAAAATGCAAAAAAACAAAAACCGATTTTTTGGAAAATTTTGAGGAAATTAGTACCTTTAAAAGGGCTTTTCTGTGCTTCTTTCATAATATGTCTTTTATGACGATGTTTCTTCGACAACTGGTACCATATGTTTCCAGTTTGTTCGATTATTTGTTTGACTTAACATATGCAATGATTTGCTGTTTTGTGTTTTTTTTTTTTTTTTTTTTTTTTTTTTTTCTATGTATGTATTGGAAATATGTTTTTTTTCGAATGAATCTTAAAATTGTAGAAAATGGCAAACAAATATCGCAAATATTTTACAATTATTCCACCATTACTTCACGTTGTTTATTACCTACTACCTTTGTCCGATTATTCATTTGAACCACTGTATATTAGCACTCGGTATAGTTCCTACAAAGTACAAACGATTTGACACAGCGAATCAAGTCGTCAATTTTATTTTGTCAGCGAACCTATTCTATCCATTATTATGAAATAAAAGCTGCGTCTTTTGTGCATACTGGGTTTAAATGGGGACTTCATCACTTCAGGTTCCTAGCGGAAGTGGGTTTCCACACCAGAAATAGGCTTTTAGCCGCACATATTTATGTCTTGATCATAAATTAGTATTTTATTCTGGAAATATCATTTTCTTCAGACAATATTACTGCACAAGTTATGACTGAATGTGTAGAATGTGAATTCGCGTTAAAAAAAAGGCAATTCCGCCGTTAAACATTTTAATTTCGGTTTGGAAATTCCGGTAGGAGGCGGAGGTGATAAAGGCCGCATTTAAACCCAGCATGCACAAGTTATGACGTTGAATGCAATTCCGGAGTTAAAGCTCTACTTCCGGTTTGAACAACTTCAAAGGTCATTTAGAGGACGAAAATGCTGTTTTTTTGACAAATGAATCAAATGAGAGCTGTGTGTTTTTCATCGTGGAATCCAAATTCCAGGTCGAAATATACCATTTAAAAAAATACAAAGCTACTTCCGGTATAAATAACGTACTTCCGGTAAAGACCGGGAGCTTAACATAGTGCCAATCGATAGATTAATTCTAAAGTCATAAACTGCAACTAAAACACACAAGAAGCTAGGGTGATCTGAGCCAATAAGGGAAAATATATGACATATTAATTTGATGAAGATACTCACCTAATAAGAATATCGTATTATAGATTGCAAAAATGCAATGACGGGGCTTTAGGGATAATCAAGAAACGTTGCCTAAATGCAATGCAGGATATTTAAGTACACTTACACTTGTTTATTTAAAACAAATGTTTTTCCTATAGAACTAAATAAAAATCAATTTCTAGTAACGTTCACAGTTAAGATCCACACTTTCTTTGTAATTATTATTCACAATGATTGAGAACTAAATGTATAGTGCGAAATCCGAACCCTACCTGCAATTCGGTTTTTGAAAATTCAAATTGAACACCGCTTCACTCCGAACTTTGACTTTTGTTGGTAGACAAACAATTTACTGTGTATGGTTGGTTGGTGGCTTTTCACTTTATTTTAACGATTGCACAGAACAATGTCGGTTGAAGCGGGATCATCGCTTAAGGATGACAATATTGATAATTTTGACGACTTTTACCACGAGGTATATTGGCTCGTTTTCCGTCTGGAGCAGTTCTTCATAAATCACGCTGCTCTTGTTGCAGGTCAAAGAAATCGAGAAGAGGGACTCGGTGCTAACATCCACCCAACAGATAAATCGTTTACTTCGTCCGGGTTCCACCTATTTTAACTTAAATCCTTTCGAAGTGCTGCAAGTAGAACCTGAAACCCCTGTGGATCAAATCAAGAAAAAATATCGTTCCCTTTCGATTTTAGTTCATCCGGATAAAAATCAAGACCACAAAGAGAGGGCCCAGGCGGCCTTTGAAATTATAAATAGAGCCTGGAAAACTTTGGAGAACGATGTCACGAGAAAAAAATGTTTAGAAGTTTACGAAGAGGCCAAGGAGCGAACGGATTATATGGTAATTATGATTTCATCTTTCGCTCAGTTTGGTGGCTAACTCCTTCCTTCAGATTGCAGAGAAAAAGAAGAAACTGAAAAAGGAAGGGAAATCCGGCGAGGCGATCCCCGAAGATGATCCCGCTAAGTATAAGCACGCCGTGTATGTTATGGTGATGAAACTGTTCGCCGACATGGAGCGCCGAAGGCAACAACTTGAACAGCGTGATATGGAGGAGCGAAAGCGGAAGAGAGAAGCGGAAATTGAAGAGGAGGAAAAGCGGAAAATGGAAAAAGAGTGGCAAAAAAACTTTGAGGAGTCTAGACAGAGCAGAGTTAATAGTTGGCACGATTTTCAAGCTGGCACTTCTTCCAAAAAGAGCAAAAAGCAGAAGAAAACCCACGGAGGATTTATACCTCCTAAACTAAAGCCCGAAACGAGATAAGCCTTCTCGACTTTTTATTAGTTTTTAATAACTGTTACTCCGACAGTTCAAAAAGTTATGAACATAAGATCTAAATAAAATATATCATTTAATGTAAGATATCTCGCTTTTACTTCGTGCTGTACTTATCAAGGTTATAGTCTTTCCCCTCTAGGACTTGCAAAAAATTACTGAAGGTCATTCAATTCAGGTCGGTGAATGA
This sequence comes from Dysmachus trigonus, assembly GCA_949715965.1. Classification (NCBI taxonomy): domain Eukaryota; kingdom Metazoa; phylum Arthropoda; class Insecta; order Diptera; family Asilidae; genus Dysmachus; species Dysmachus trigonus. The sequence continues at coordinate 61,858,683 of OX454320.1, forward strand.
GTACTTTTAAGATCTGCAATTTGTTAAATAATTGCGAAAGCAAATAGGAACAAAAGGTTAAAGTATGGCAAACATTGAAACGATTTTATTATATTTTGTTGTAAATGAATAATCATCAGTTGCGAACTGGAAATACGGGTTTGCACAGATCTGAATCATTGACAGATCGATCAGTTATCTTAAAATAGGATCAAGATCGATAATTGTGTGGCGTAACTCTGATCAGGCAGCGCATCTGATCAATTTGATACTTAATCTAATCGGACCAAATAACGTTACAAATATATCAGTGTAAGCCATAATTACTGCAGAGGTAATCACAAAGTAAAAATTTGCGCTTAAAGTTTGTGTGAGAATTTGAGAATTTAGTCTCAAATTTAGAATTATTACATGTAGTAAAAACTAATGTTTTTTTAGATGAGACACGTTTTGGCGTTCTACATTTAAAAAATTTGTCTCTACAAGAAACAAGTAATAGGTCAGCAGAAAACGTTCTTTCATAAGTATAAAACAGTAATTTGCCTTACTACATATTATGAAAAATTAAAAAATAACGTTAATGGAACTACGTAACAGTTTAAGGAGCCTCAATAGTTCGATTGCTAGCGTGACGCAAGCCAGTAGAACGCTAGAGGTTGTGGGTTTAGTAGCAAAAATAGCCTCCATGTATTACCGCTTTTTATTATTTTTTGAGGATCAGATTAGAAGAATATGAATTAAAACAAAATTTAAGAATTAGAGGTTATAATTCATTTGATTGCATTACTTAATATAATTGTTGTAATATTATAAAAAATGGCTATGTCACATTAATTGAAGAGAAATACTGTGATGTTCTTTTCCTCCAATGAACCTCTGCAAAATTTAATTGCGTTGTTGATTTGCATAGCTCCTTATTTTTTGTTTCATCTTCCAAATGTGTATCTTCTGATGCAGTGCTAGCGTCGGTTTCATCAATCAAAGAATCCTCTTCATTACTTGCGAATAAAATTTTTCGATATATCTCCCGCGGGTCGTACTTCTTTTTAGGTTTCTTAGTCAAAGGTGCTGTAGTGTTGTTCTTTGTCTCTATTTCAGTATCCTTTATTTCTGTTTTGTTTGTTTTACTGTTCTGTAGAAAGACAACGGGGTTTACGTTGCCAATAGACTTTATTACAGAGCACTCTTGTGATATTCCTGACTGTTGATGCGAAACTGAATCGTCTGTTTGTGGAGTATCTTTGGAAATATAGGAGTGATTTAGGAAGGTTTGATTTTCCTGAACTTGCAACGGAGATTGGATTGTCAGGAAGATTGGACTTTCCTCAACTTGTTGAACATCTTGTTCGATCGAAAAATTATTTTCTGGTATAAAATTAACTTCTTCAACTGAGTCTGTTTTTTCCTCGGGATGCATGTTCTTCACATGTCGTGCTAAATTGTCTTTTCGTTTGCATTTCACGGCGCAAAATGTGCACTTGAAAAAGCTAGAGCCTGATAATAAAAATTGTGTTGAATTGTGAATTTCGGACCACTAATAATCACCATTCTTGATTCCGAAAGAAATCAAATTTATTCGGAATTTAGAAAATTGTAGTTCTTTCGGAAGCAAGAATACGGTCAAATATACAATTGTTACCATCGTGAATTCTCTTATGACGATGAAAAGCTTTGATGCTGGTGAACATCTTCTCGCAAGTTTCACAGCAGATTCGTTCGGGCTGCGATTCCGAGTGTTGAACTATGTGGGCTTTGTAAGAACTCTTTCGCTTGAAGCGCTTGTTACAATGTTTGCATTCAAAAGAGGTGTCATCTGTTGCAAATTAAGATTGTTAAACAATTTATTGAAACAAATTAACGGCTTACCACAATGAACGAGCTGGTGCTGTTTATATGTTGACTTCAAGCAGAATCGCTTATCGCACTGTCCGCAAGAGAAGGGATAAATGTCCTTGTGCTTGTTGCAGTGTGCTCGATAAGCTACCTTGTCCTTGAACGTAGCCTTACATTCTTCGCAGGAGTATCTGCTGCTTCTATCATGATTTCTTAAATGTTTCCTGAGAGTTACTTCACGAGTGAAGACCTTAGAGCACCTCCCACATTTATACGACGGATTGTCTTTGTGAGTCTCTTCATGATATTTGAAATGATTTAGCGATGAAAAGTGCTGAAAGTTTTCTAGACTTAATAATAATAATAAGATAATAGATATTATCTCAATATTAGGTATTTTTTTACTGAGTTGTCAGAAAAACATTTCAAGAAATGAAAGTATAGGTCAAATTTCCAAATATTTTCAGAGCTACGATTAATTTTTTACCTAAGCAACTTTGCCCAAGAAGTATTGTAAAAACTTTCTGTATGTAAAACTTTAAAGAACTTTTTATTCTTCCATCTTTCGTTATTCGTTTTCAGAAATGCATAGTTGCGTAAAACTTGCTTATGCATGCACAGTGTTCAGTAATTCAACCAGCGTGTTCATAAACGCAATCTGGCCACACAAGTTTTAAGGCCCAACTATTACTGTGTTTCCATGCAGGATTCAACTCGAGTTGAACTCGAGTTAGTGTTCATGGAAACTCGGGTTGAGTTGAGTTTCGTTAAACCCAAGTTAACTCCACGAAACTAATCGAGTTGAGTTGGGGTTAGCTTTAAGCACTGACATATAAGAACTGGACTGCTGATCCCGTACAAAAACTCACATCAAAAGTAAGACCAAATTTCGACCGAATTCTAACTATCTCGCTCTTTCTTAAGCCCGCAGGCAGACAAATTTACAAAAAAAAATGGCCAATAGCCAAATGAAGGTGGCGCCATGTATGTGCACTTCTTTTGGTTTTTTCTAGTATCTTCGCGTGTGATACATCTTTTTGATACTCCCAATAGATAAATAAAAGTAAACACAAGCTTTTTGCACATCACTTTTACCCACGACAGCCTTTACAAGTTGCCCGCCAACTCATCATTTTCCGTTGCAATCAGCTGTTAGAATAGTTTAACGATGTCCAACAGATGGCTACTTCATTTTGTAATACAACTTTTAGCTTGGGTTGGTATAAACGAGAAATGTGAAGGTTAGACAAAGGCAGAAAAATAATTTGTATAGCTATCTTTGTCTTTCTTAAGACCGCAGCTGATTGCTGCGAGGAACATTTTTGTGAAAAAACTTAAAATTAAGCGTGATATAAAAGAAATCGGTTCATGACAGCTTAATTATTTTTTATTTGCTTCATTTTAAACATAATTGTGCGGTATTTTAGGGAATTTTTAATAGCATGATTTGCGCCATGTGGTTTGAGCCTGCGCTAAAAATGGTCTCGTTTTTCAGACGGCGTTTAGCAGTCCAGTTCCTCTATGTCAGTGGCTTTAAGTGTCATTCCAGTTTATTTTGTCAACTCAACTCCAAGTTGCTCATGGAAACAGTTCAGGTTTAGCGGCTATTTTCCTAACTCGACGAAAACTCAACTCCAACTCAACCCTGTGCATGGAAACATGGTATATAATGTGCATACCGTTCCGTGTAGAAGCGAACCATAATGGGAATAGTCGTCCGTTTCGTCAAGTTTCGTTTTCCATATGCAAGGTTCGATCTAGAGCGTGTTTTGCACATGCAAACTGACAACAACCGACAATGGACGAGAAAGTGAGAATTATTTGAAAATTTAATTAATGGTGTGCAGAGTTTAAAATAAAATAAAATAAATAAATCTTTTAATTCACTTAATCCTTCCATTTTAATTATTGTCAAAAACTCAAAAAAGCACAAAGAATTATTACACTGAATATCTGACAGCTGTCGAATATGCATAAGCTTCCGTTCGTTGACTTTTGATAGCTTTCCGTACTGAACGCTATGCACATTATATACCATGTTTCCATGCACAGGGTTGAGTTGGAGTTGAGTTTTCGTTGAGTTAAGAAAATGTCCGCTAAACCTGAACTGTTTCCATGAGCAACTTGGAGTTGAGTTGACAAAATAAACTGGAATGACATTTGAAGCTAACCCCAACTCAACCCGACTAGTTTCGTGGAGTTAACTTGGATTTAACGAAACTCAACTCAACCTGAGTTTCCATGAACACTAACTCGAGTTCAACTCGAGTTGAACCCTGCATGGAAACACGGTAAATGTTGGGCCTTTAGGCATCTGTGCAACCAAAATGAGAAGGTGACTTTGTTGACTAGCAAGAAGAAGATTTAGAGCTATCAAGTGTTCTAACGGCTTTCTTAGTGTGAAGTGCCTTTGACTTACCGAGTAAATCTAAAAAAACTCAAACTTTTGTGCATTTCGTTAACGAAAAAATGGCAGATTGGGATTATTCTAACTCAACGGAGCTTAATGAAGAAGACGACATATAAGTCTGTGGGAATTCCACACATCTTTGCTAACTAATTAATTCTATTACCTAGGTCTTCTACACCTTCTCCAGTGTGGAATAATGATTTATTTGAGAATGTAAAATCAAGAAAGGAAGTGTTATGGAATGCTGTCTTAAAGAGCATCAAGATATATGATGCCGAATTTTCGTTTGCAACACAAGATTTAAAAACAAAATTTTACAATTTATAGATTACGTATAAGTGGACAAAACTACGAAATACGTCTTCAGACGTAATCGGACTAATTGTACTTTAAAAAATTTGATAAAATTTACGCAACAAAACATTCTGTAAACCGGTGGAAAGTATTTTTGGAAGTTTTGAATACTCAAGTACAAGTTCGCCATGTCCATCTCCACTGTTAATACCATCATCACAGCCAGAAATTCAGAAAACAACAAAATAAAGGAAAATAAAATCATTGAATATCTATGAGAACTAGATGAAAAAGAGAAACAACGACATCGTGAATTTATGGATATTGGAAATTTCATGGAGCAAATCATGCACAGTTATGTTTAAGCTAACGCAAATTAAAAATAATTAAACTTTCGCGAACCGATTTCTTTTATACCACACTCAATTTTAAGTTTTTTCACAAAAATGATCGTCGCGGGGCACTCAGCTGGGAACTATATAAAAGTCATTGTTCCTGCCTTCATTTTACCTTCATATTTCTCATATATACCAACCAAAGCTAAAGGCCCAATTACAATGACCGGATCTGAACGGATAGAAATGTTAAAGTACGCAGTGAAACGGATAGGAAAATAACACCAATTACAATGCCGTATCTGTTCGGATTAAAACGTCTAAGTAGTTCTTTAAATCTTAGAAGTGCGAAAAGTAGAAATGCATATAAATCGGAAAATAAAAGTTTGGTGGAACTTTAACTTTTGAAGCGCGATGATTCGTTTCCATGTTTCTTTTTCAGTTTGGTCCTAGGGACGGAATCAGCTGTTAGAGTAGTAGTAGTTAGAGTAGTTAGAGTAGTAGTAGCATATAAATCGGAAAATAAAAGCTTTTTCAATATTTCTAATGTTGTGTAAAACTTAACTTTTGAAGCGCGATGATTCGTTTCCATGTTTCTTTTTCAGTTTGGTCCTAGGGACGGAATCAGCTGTTAGAGTAGTAGTAGTTAGAGTAGTTAGAGTAGTAGTAGCATATAAATCGGAAAATAAAAGCTTTTTCAATATTTCTAATGTTGTGTAAAACTTAAAAAATTGAAAAGAAGGAGAAATAACCGGTGGTGGCAGTTCTTATGTTTCACTTAAATCCGTCAATCCGTCGATTTCTACACAATCCGAAATTTACTGCGCGTAGTTCCGATCGAATGCGCTTGTATCCGTTCAATGTAATCGATGAGGTAGAAAACGTATGGTAGGAAAACCAATTCAACCCGGTTCTCTTGCGCTCAGATCCGGTCATTGTAATTGGGCCTTAAAGGCCGAGATACAATGTACGCCACACGTTTTTGGAAAATGCAATCAGCTGGATACAATGAACGCGCTGATACTTTGTAGCGCCACAAAGTTTGGTGGAACTTTAAAGGCCGAGATACAATGTACGCCACACGTTTTTGTGGCGCTACAAAATGAGTTTGAATACGGGAAAATGCAATCAGCTTGATACAATGAACGCGCTGATACTTTGTAGCGCCACAAAGTTTGGTGGAACTTTAACTTTTGAAGCGCGATGATTCGTTTCCATGTTTCTTTTTCAGTTTGGTCCTAGGGACGGAATCAGCTGTTAGAGTAGTTTTACGATGCCCAACAGATGGCTACGGCATTTTGTGATACAACTTTTAGCTTTGGTTGGTATATATGAGAAATATGAAGGTAAAACGAAGGCAGGAACAATTACTTTTATATAGTTCCCAGCTTAGTGCCCCGCGAGGATAATTTTTGTGAAAAAAACTTAAAATTGAGCGTGATATAAAAGAAATCGGTTCACGAAGGTTTAATTATTTTTAATTTGCGTCAGCTTAAACATAACTGTGCATGATTTGCTCCATGAAATTTGAGCCTGTGCTAAACATGGTCTCATTTTTCAGACAACGGTTAGCAGTCCAATTCTTTTATTGCAGCTGTAGCGTCGCTCTCATTGTATATTGCAGTGCGATATTTCACGATATTCCACGCGCCACAGAAACGTGTGGCGTACATTGTATCTCGGCCTTTACGGTAACGGTTTAGAGTTGTGCGCTTAACACTACCGACCACAATTTTCCTTAAGAGAAATTCTCTCACACCATATGCATTTTCTGCTCTCTTAAATTATGTTTTGAAACTATTAATAGGCTTGCGGTCGATAAAGTGTTAACAAAAGTCTCTGTATCGCAGCGTTGCACAACTGTGCCCGACACAGATTCCAGTCCATACCAATCCAATATACCCCTTTGTGGACCCGCCATCTTGAATTTCCAAATGTTGATAATATTCAAAATTAGTGGCCTCAAAACAATCATTGTGTTTTCATTAATACTAGAACTACCAAGACCGGTCAAATTGACCGGTACTAAATTTCTTGCTTGAATTAATCATATTTTTTGAAAATATCTCTTAAGAGTAATACCAAATCTTATTAAGGTTCAAAATTGCGACATATCGCGAACAAGATTTTGTAACAAAATGGCGGCGCTGAAGAGGGAAGAAGCGAGTCAGCTTTTTCTGATAGTGTCCTGCGGCCGGAAGATTTCTCCCCCAATTTCTTACCGAAGACGAAAATTCAAAATAATTTGAATTTTAGATAAGATTTGCTTTGAGAAGTATGCAGGGAAAATTATCAATTTTTATTAAACGCTGCATGTTTGAAAAAAATTGTCTTCAGTAATTACGAAAGTAATTTTTTCCTGAAAAAAATTTTCAAATTTTCAATTATTTATACGATTCCAAAAGAATCAATCGGTGAAGAATTGGCGATTTAATGTTTCCGGACAGTTTAAGAAATGCAGATTTGAGAAAAATCCTTTAAAGTTTTATGTCGTACCGAAATGGCTCGGAACGGGCTAAAGGTATGGTTTAAAAATTCCTCCTCCATACAAGTGTTTGGACCTCTTTTTTAAAACCCTTAAGCATCATTTAAGGGGTTAGGGGTTGTCAGGATTTTCAAAGAATCAATTTGTGGTTTTTTGCATTTAAAGTATGATGTTGGGAAAATATTATCTGAAAATTTCAAGTAAATCCAATGAATAGTTTTCGAGATATCCTGCAATTACTGAAAGGCTCTCCGCCCTCGATGGCAGGTAGCTGACGGCAGCTGCAAATCGAGCACTATAATTCAAAAACCACTTAACCGATTTGAATGAAATTTATACAGCTTATAGAGAACATAAAAAACTAGGGCTTCACCGAAGGATTTTTTTTTTTATCAAAACTTATATTTTTTATAAACTAGTGTTTTTTTCCTTGAAAATCCGCGAGTAAATTATCAGAAGCCGCCGTTTTGTTTATTTTCAAAAGAAAAAAAAAGCGTCGATCAAACTCTAGATTAACGATTAAACTAATGATTTTTTTTTGTTTTTGTTTGATGAACCAGTAAAATGATATGATGATCACCGTAAAGCACGACTTGTGGGACGTGGACCAACAAATATGGCGACAACTTATTCTCCAATATATATTTTGTTTTAAAATGCTTGTAAAATAAAGTTGAAACATAACATAATAACTTTGTATTATTTGTTTTATAAAATCAATTAAACTACTGTAGAAAAAAAATGATTTAAAATACTAATTTTTTCTCGCCGCTGACTACCCCTAACCCGTTAACAAACAAAATTAAAATTGCATTTCTTCAAAAACTCCAGACTGATAGTCCCTCCTAATAATTAGTGAAAAAATAATGCATTTGATGATTGATTATTAACTAGTAGAGAATTTCATGGAAATAGTTGCAGGGTTTAGAAGATATATTACGTTTAGCAAGTTTTTTTTTATGGTTTTAATGTTTTGTTTGTTAACTGTGCTGTACTCTATCAAAGGTGAGAATTTCAGTGCTTCGTGAGTGCAAGCCTCTATAGATAGACGCACACACACAGACACCACGCAGTAAACCATTTCGCTTTATATTTTGAAGGTAGTGGAATCAGAATTCCTCATAAGATGCTCTTTGACGAAAACTGTCGTCAAATCTAAATTCTTATTAGGTTACCAAAATTAGGAATTCTAACTATTCAAAACCAAAATCTTACTTACTAACTCGGGAATTAACCTACGTCGTTTGAGGGTTCCGTACTTCTAAAAGGAGTCCGTCTTTCACAGCGGATTTTCTTAAAAACCATTAGCGCAGAAATATGAAATTTGGATTAGTAAAGGCACTAGTTAACACTTTATAATACTCCTATAAGAATTACAGAGAAGGCAAGTTAGATACTTGAAAAAAAATGTTACTTTGAATTATTTAGATGATTAGATTATGTGGGGTATCATTTAAAAGGGCTTATTATATGGAATACAAAAGTACTTCTTCTTAATAATTTTCAATAGCATATTTGATGATATTCTGAAAAATATACGAAAAAAGAGTAATTTAAAAAAAAATCAAGGAATATAACGCCGTACTTGAAGTTTACATTAAAAAAAATTATAACGAAAGTACTAGGTCTTACAGTTTCTAGAAATACTGGAAAAGATGGTTCGAAACCCTCTGCACGCGAGTCGAACTCGCAATTAACCGGTTTTTTTTCATTTGATACTTATCCAGAGCCAGAGCTGAATGAAAAACACAGCTATTTTCTCAGACGGACAATTTGACGGTCGGGTCGATACGGAGAATTTTACTTTAAATATAATTTAATTTTTATTTATAAAGAGGATCCAAAAACAACAAAAGTACGCTTACGTAATACTTGACTGACTCCCTATCAAAAGCATTGGCGAAGCCGCGGCGCGGATTATCGTTCGTCTCAGCCAGATCTCATACGATTTCCTTGGAACTGGTGATACTCGTCCCAGTGTTAACTAGAATCTTATGGCTAAATTATATGCTATTACATTACAGAATATAGTTTAGATAAGGCAGAGTTGTAAACTTGACAATTTTCAAGTATCAAAAGTGAGCATTTTCAATAGGAGCAGGGAACAGAACAGTTGAAGTGGGAATGCAGAAGCATTTTTAAAATACAATCAAATAATTACCTTTGAGCAGATTTTGCAAAGATATGGTTTCTTCAACACCTCGTTGCAATACAAATGATAGTACTGTTGACTTCTGCTTCGAAACACCCTGTCGCAAACAGTGCACTTATAAGAGATCCCCTCACTCGTCCTCAGCTGGACTATGTGACTAGGGATGGTCCTCTTAGTTTGTGTAGCGCTCCCTTCTCGGCGTGTTTCGGGAGGATGTATACTTTCGGACCTTATTGTAACATCTTCCAGAATAGCAACATTCAGCAATTGTTTGCTATGCACAATTCGACTTCCTTCCTCATTCCAGCATTGGTCTCCAGCTTTTTTCTCTGCACAGATTTCAAGATTTTCACTTCCTTTTTGTCTGAAGCATTCCTGGCAACTATTAACTTCCTGGATAAAGCAATTCCGACATTTTGAATGGCCGCAGTCCTCCTTTACCAAACGATTTGTTACGATCAAACAAATTGGGCAATTGGACCCAGACATGATTACATTTAGTACCCTACGCTGCGCGGTGTTAGAACTTCTTCGCACTGTTTTGACGTATCTTGACGTTTCTTAACTGCTGAGGTGGGAGTGGATTGAGATTCGGTTTGTGGGATTGCCACTTGCGTTGTCTGTACCGCGCAGCTTTCACTGTTCGGAGGAAGCAAATGATGCTTACTTCTGAATGTTTATGCAAATAAATATACAATGAGGCGGAAGTTCTTTAGTTGAGTAATTCGGTTCGATGTGCATTTGAGTGATTTCCCTTTTTAGTTATTGGCCCTATCCTTCCCCGGAGTACTTTATCATGAGTGAACCCAGCGAAGAGCAGGTATTAAAAATGTAATACTTGGGAAATTTGGGCGTTAATAAATGTTTTTAGTGCATTAAGCTTTACTGACCTCAATCCGGAGCCTTATTTCAGAATATGAATCCACTCTATCGCGGCTTATAGCTGAAATAAGTGTGGATATAACAATTCTTATAAGAAAAACTACATGCAATTCATGTACATTAGAACGGATTCGTATTCATAAGTTGAGTTCCGGAGTTATCTTAAGTTCTTCAGATGTTTGGTACTTTTTCTTATTTCTTGCTTCTCTTGCACTTTGTAAGTTGTAACCTCGAGTCTTTATTTCTTTCAAATACATATTTTAAAGTAAAAATTGGTATGTATTGGTTACAAAATTTATCCGAGTTTTGCCATAATATCAATACTACCTTTTCCTATCAAATAAATTTGTTTTCATCACAAAATGCAAGTTTTTCAGTGGACTTTTTTTTACCTACTAAATTATAACATGACATAACATGGTGCATGACATGACGCGATATGATATGGCACCTAACATGACACAGCATGATACGAAACGACGTGACATAGCGTGATACAATGCATAACACATGACATAACGGGGGGGGATACCCATAACTTGGCCCCCAAATTTGAGGAACGGGGTTCGAAGCATTTTGCTGTCCTAAATACGGGAAAAATAAAGAAAAAAATCTATCTCGACCCGTTTTCGAGATATAAAAAAAAATAGTTAACACTTGTCCCGTATCAACTCCAGACAGCAAAATGTTTCGAAACCCCGCCACGACACTGAAAAACTTGAATATTAACGAACCGCCACTATTTTCCGCACATTTCTATTTTACCGCCGATCAATTTATTTACACGCACGAATTACAACGCACGAAAAACACTAATTTGTTACAAAAATAAACCCGATACCGCGAAATGTCAATTTAACTACCAAAACAAGCTGAAGTTCGTTTCGTTCTTCTTGAAAAAAAGGTGTGCCAACTGCCAACCGCTTTAGCAAGTTCGTTGAGTTCGTTCTTTTTCGATCAATCGATATTTTGTAAAAGGAAAATATTTAGTTAAAATGCATTTTGTAAAAGGAAAATATTTAGCTAAATATTTTCCTTTTACAAAATGCATTTTAACTAAATATTTTCCTTTTACAAAATATGCATATTAACTAAATATTTTCCTTTTACAAAATATGCATATTAACAAAATATTTTCCTTTTACAAAATATGCATATTAACTAAATATTTTCCTTTTACAAAATATGCATATTAACTAAATATTTTCCTTTTACAAAATGCGTATTAACTAAATATTTTCCTTTTACAAAATATGCATATTAACTAAATATTTTCCTTTTACAAAATATGCATATTAACTAAATATTTTCCTTTTACAAAATATGCATATTAACTAAATATTTTCCTTTTACAAAATATGCATATTAACTAAATATTTTCCTTTTACAAAATGCATTTTAACTAAATATTTTCCTTTTACAAATATGCATATTAACTAAATATTTTCCTTTTACAAAATGCGTATTAACTAAATATTTTCCCTTTACAAAATGCATTTTAACTAAATATTTTCCTTTTACAAAATATGCATATTAACTAAATATTTTCCTTTTACAAAATATGCATATTAACTAAATATTTTCCTTTTACAAAATATGCATATTAACTAAATATTTTCCTTTTACAAAATATGCATATTAACTAAATATTTTCCTTTTACAAAATATGCATATTAACTAAATATTTTCCTTTTACAAAATGCATTTTAACTAAATATTTTCCTTTTACAAAATATCGATTGATCGAAAAAGAACGAACTCAACGAACTTGCTAAAGCGGTTGGCAGTTGGCACACCTTTTTTTCAAGAAGAACGAAACGAACTTCAGCTTGTTTTGGTAGTTAAATTGACATTTCGCGGTATCGGGTTTATTTTTGAAACAAATTAGTGTTTTTCGCGCGTTGTTTATAAATAAATTGATCGGCGGTAAAATAGAAATGTGCGGAAAATAGTGGCGGTTCGTTAATATTCAAGTTTTTCAGTGTCGTGGCGGGGTTTCGAAACATTTTGCTGTCTGGAGTTGATACGGGACAAGTGTTAACTATTTTTTTTTATATCTCGAAAACGGGTCGAGATAGATTTTTTTCTTTATTTTTCCCGTATTTAGGACAGCAAAATGCTTCGAACCCCGTTCCTCAAATTTGGGGGCCAAGTTATGGGTATCGTGCCCATAACGGGTGACACAATAGTAATAATACAAGTATATCCATATACAGGGTGTTCAGAGGTGGGAGGTCAATATTGCAGGAGGTGAAAGGTCAGACCGAGACAAAAAATCGTATGGGTGGGGGGGCATCTCGCACCGTTCGGCAGTTACAGGGTGATTCGTAAATCAGGATTTTTCCTTATATGGGAACCGCTCTTGTATTTTTATCTTTTTTTCTACGCATCGCAGCGGCCCCAAACTGATCTCAAAAAATTACTATTTCGAAGCACTTTCCAAAACGGTCAACACCACCCCCTATCCCCAACCCCTTGGCCACAATCCCCCCTGGAAGTTGAAAAAATTAACTTTTATTTCACGATTTTTCACCTTTCGCCCCACTTTTCTCCGAAATTCATGTTATTAACATACCTACTTTTTATTTTTTTTAAGTTGCCTATCTAATTACCTTTCCAAAAAGGTGCAACATGCCCAGGTAGAAAGGGGTTGCAAAAGTCCTGAAATTAAAACATCCTCACAGGTACCTAATTTCTTTATTGCACCATAATAGAAAAAGTCGTTAAGTAAACAATTTTTATGACAGCAAGTTCGGAAATGTTTGTTTAGGAAACACAGGTAATACATTTTTATTATTTCAGCAAAACAGTAATAAAATAATAAATGTAATCTCGTTAAATAGCGTTATTTGTTTATTATATCCAGTATTGACTCCTAAGTATCCTGACGCTCCGTTTCTAATACAGTCGACTCTCGATAAGTTGAAACTCAAGGGACCAGGGAAAAGTTTCAAATTACCAAGAGTTCAAAATAACAAGAGTTTGATCAAGATTCGAGATTTATAATTTAAACATTCGTAAAATTATTTACAAAGAGTTATTATTTACTGAAAAGTAGTCCATAATTTTCTGTTGAGTGAGCGACTTCAGTCTATCATTGTCCAATGAATTTTCAATAGTGGTGAGAGCTGCGAAGAAATCGTCACTTGTGTCGGTTCTTAGGGCGTAGAAGCGTAGGTTACTAAGAGACCTCCTTGCCTCGCTCAATGTGACTGGAATGGGCGGTTGTTCCTCTTCGTTTTCTTCCTCGTCTTCATCCAGACGGCCCAAATTCAACAGTTCGGCATCGGTTAGGGCATCGTGAACACTGATGTCATCGTCAACATGATCCTCAAATGTTAATTCTCCACAGTTAGGTAGAAGTCCCCACTCTGAGTCAGAATTTGTAATTTTTGGCGACTCTACGTTTTCGGTTTGCTTAAACCCGACCTTTTTGAATGCGAACTGCAAACTCACTGAAGAACCGGCAGGTCTATACATGTTAATAAACGACTTAACTGATGACAACAAACGCTTCAAATTATAGAGAGTATGGAAGTCCGGACTTCAAATTATTGCATGTTGGCGGGCAAGTACTCTTCCTTCAACTTCAAATTACCGAGGGGACCAATTAATATTGATTTTATTCAATTTAACGAGTATTTTTCAAGGGAAAGCGCAAAAAATTCAAATAATCAAGAGATTCAAATTAACGAGTTTCAACTTATCGAGAGTCGACTGTACCTCCTATGAATTATGGTATAAAAATGGGTAAGTTTGAAAGGACATTGACCACAGTTGAAGAAGCAAGCGATAAGAACGGGCGTTTAATAGAACAAATTAAGATAAAATGGCAGAATTCAGTGTTTAAGAGTATGCCGAAATAATTTACGTGTACGGTTTATTATTTCTTGTTTATCATTCAAAGCTTATGATGAGTCTAAATGATAATTATCAAGCTTTCCAACGATTGTCAATGCATCGTTCAATTCCCAAAATAGCTAAAAAAGAGTTATTTCCTGGCTTTTCCGAAGGATTATTCATTTATATGAACATTTTATGAGTATAAATCATAAGGTCTGTCTGGTAACTTTTGGGTAAAAATTTCTTGAGTAAAAATCTGGTAAAAAATTTCATATGGTATTGGGGATAAACATCAAAAGTTACCAGACGACTTCAAGTAAAAATTAGGTAAATCTTACTTGTGTATGTAAATTGTCAAACGTGATCAAGATGTTAGAGGGAAAACTTATGAATTTATTTAATATTTTTGAAGATTTTGAAATACGTTTTTTATTTATTTAATCAATTTTTCAATAACTTCTTCTATCTGAATCGCAACGCAAAATTGAAACACACAAATGACAGATTACACAGTGACAAGCAATCGGTGATTTTACCCAAATCTACTCGGTCTCCGCAGCTTGGGTAAAATCTGGTAAAATTGTGTAAGAGGAGAAGTGCTATCAAGAGCTCAGTTTTTCCCCTCCGTGAGGTTAACAGACACTTTCAGGTAAAAATTTTACCCGCGAGTAAAAACTTTATAGTTACCAGACAGACCTAATGAAAAACGGAGATTTTCGGGAGATTCTTACATTCTAGCCGTCATATTGAAAGAAAAAGTAATTAAATTATAAATACAAAAACTTCCTGTTAAACTTAGATAATTTTATGCACCGATGGTTGAAAAAAATTCCAGATTTCTGCGAGTTTTATACCCGAAAAGAAATTATAAATATTGAAAATAAAAATTGTTTGTCATATTTTGTACAAAAACCGCTTTATTTAGTTTTATCATCAAAATTTATCAATTTTGGGTTAAATAGAAACCTTTGATTTGAAATTCTGTACCCGATTTTGCAAATTCAGGAAAATTCGGTCGAATCATAGAAGTTCAATATGATAGATCCGAAATTGCGGTAATTTTCATTAAAAATCTGGTCTTTAGTGACCAATGCTAAAAATTAAACATTGAGGATTCATTTGGCAGTTTCTCAACGCTAATTTTTACTTAAATATCACGAAATTAGGTCTGCGAGAGTTCTTCGGTTCCCGTATTTCAAATTTAATAACGAATGTCGAAATTTTAATGGGTCTAACAAGACAGACTGAAGATATAAATCTGATGTCTAGTATCTAGATATTTAAGATGGAGAATTCTGTATGACGAATTCTCAACTTTGTTGTCCTACCCTAAAGAATGCTAGTAGATCATTTACAGAAGAAATCAAACATCAACTGAGCTTCAAAACTCCTGGCTGAAGATCATTCTTCTAGAACCTAGACCATACTGAAACCAGATAACCACTCAAGATGTTTGTTGTAGTTTAATTTCATAATTTTCTAAACATAGAAGATACCCCATCTCACTTAGGCAGACCTATCTTGTGAGCGATATCTTAACTCATGATGACAAGATAGATAACCTACTAACAATTTGAGATCCTCTTTGTTTAAGGCATACCTTTTTACATTATCAAATTAACACACAATTTTGTTTTCCTGTGAAATTAATTACCTTGGTGTAGATCTTACTTTACCGGTTTTCTTTTAATGTGAACTCTTACTTAGTAATTAATCAATCCATACTAATAATAAAACAGTATGGTGGTGGTGGTGGTGGTTTTATCTGTCTGTTCTGCCATAACTTAACATTTAAATTTGCAAACACGCATAGAGACTACTGGTCTAAGAATAGGCTATGTATAACTCGCTGAAGGCTTTATATAACGGTACTTACACGTATTTGCATTACATTGCACTGCTAGTTATTAATAATTACCCTTGCATTATTTCAATGTCAATTTAATTCGAATTAAAATCCAATAAGTTATTTTATTCATAAATTTTTATTAAATACGAGATCTTTAATCTCAAATGTACAACGTGACAAATTAATGAAATTTATTATTACTATATTATATTATGCATTTTTCAGGGGAATCCTGAGATTCCACCTTCCGGTGGGTCTACTAAAAACCTATCCACACGAGTGTTCCTGTTTTCAGTAATTGTTGCAATTGTGTGCATTTTAACCACCCAAGAGAACTTTACAAGACCCTTAACTGAATACATCATTGCGTTCCGTAAGACCTACAACTTTTCTCAACAAGAATGTGAAGGCTCTTCTCAAGAATTCCCAACATATGCAATTTACGGAAAGAGCAAGTCAGAGCACCATTTGGTGCACGTTATCGATCTACTACATAAAATGGGATATAAAAGAGTTGGTGTCGATGATAACTGGGATCTTCTGTGGGCGCATGATTACCCTTTCCGAATATACTCCAACCGGCTCAAAAAACTGAAAGACAACAAGCGTGTAAACCATATACCTGGTTGCGGATTTCTCACCTATAAAGTTGAGCTAGCCACTTCGGGTTTGCCCTTCATTCCAAAAGCATTCAAGCTTCCAACCGATAAAGAGGCTTTTCTGCAGTACTCCCAGATGCACCCTGAAAAACTATTTGTAGAGAAGCACAATGAGCACAGGCACATCGTAATTAGATCAGGCAGCGATATAAACTTGGGCTCGAACAGCACCTTCCTCCAAGAGTTTATTGACAATCCATACCTGGTTGATGGGTACAAATTCGATGTAGGCATCTATGTTATCATAACCAGCGTGGATCCTCTTCGTATTTACATGTATAAAGGGGACGTTCTTTTCAGGTACTGCACCGTAAAGTACTATCCATTCGAAAAGAATGTCGTCGAGAAATACGTCGTAGGGGATGACTATCTTCCTACGTGGGAACTACCATCTCTTTCCTATTATTTTAACGATCTAAAATTCAGCATGAAAGACTCTTTTGACGCGTACGTTAAGCAGCACAATCAAGACCCAGAAATAATTTGGGAGCAAGTGGAAGAAATGATCCGCACAGCTATTCTCTTTCAATATCCAAAAATTTTAGAATCTGCAAAAACGTATAAAGTTAAAAATAATTTCTTTGAATTAATGAGATTTGACTTCATCATTGATAAAAACTTGCGGGTGTACTTAATGGAGGCCAACATGAGCCCCAATTTGTCGTCGGCACACTTTAAAAAGAATTCTCTCCTTTACGAGCAGATATTGTACAGTTTGTTAAATCTTGTTGGTATAGGATCATCCCTCAAATGGGATTCTTCAAGCAAAAGGTAAGGTTGGCCCCAGTGAAATTCAAAATTTACTTTAAGAAATATAATTTTAGATCATCCAATCAGAATTTCATTTCGTCCTATAAAAATATAGTTGTTGAACAGGAGATTTGTATAAACAAAACTTGTAGAGAATCTTGTAGCCCAGCGCAATGCGAAATATGTGCTTCCTGTCTTACCAAGGAAAACGTCGATGCAATCAGCACTGCCTATAAGGAACACATTCATAAGGCTGACACAAAGAGGCTTTTTCCGACACCAATTGTAAGTATTTTATAAATACACCCAACTCTCTTTTCACATGGTACACAAGTTCCGCGAAAACTCGTGTAATAGAGAACCGTGCAAAAATATATACGATTCTTATAATAATATGGGGGTACGTTTCCTGCCTGAGATACGTGTCTACATATATTTATATGAGGAATGTCTGCGCAAAAACGGCTATTTACATTTTCCAAAAATTTCAAATTTCTTTTATTATATCTGATAATAATCTTCAAATTTTTTAATTTCCAATACTTCAATAGAGCCTATTTACACTAAAATTCTTTGTTCTGATCAAAACTAATTAGTATTTACGAAAAATTATAGCTAAAATATTCAGATCAAAACGAATTCATTTGATGACTGCAATGTTCTGTTTCAAAACTGTGCTACTTATATTCTATGACTATAGCTGATAAAATTGGTCAGCATATTATTGAGCTATTTTGATTCTTCTTTCTATTGGCTACACAAACATATTTTAAAAAAATTTCCATATTTATAAATATGTGGTCATTTCTAAAAAAAGTTTTCATGTAAATACCCACTTTTAAATAGACACTTCCTCATATGCACGATCAACAAATGCATTTATCTGTGAAATCGACCAAAATAAAATTAGTAACTTATTGCAAAAAAAGAAACGCTTTCATTTTTTGGGATCGCGATTTTGTTCTCTCTAGAAAGATCTGGAGCATTCGCCGGCCTTGAATCCAGTGATGATTCCACAATACCACAAATGCTTAGTCAAATATACATCCGGTGATTGAACAGGCCAATGTAAAAGCCGAATGTTCTTTACTTCCATCCATTGTCTGGCTTAAGTCTAGATTAGGGTAACCTCACGGATTTTAATGAAACTCGGTAGGAACGTTCGTCTAGGCTTAGAACGAACGAATATGCAAAAAATTTTTGTCGGAAAGCTCAACTTTCTGAGAAATTCAACTTTGAATTTCTAAAAAAGTCGCTTTCACGACTAACAATTTTCACGTTATTACTGCCGAGTTTCATTAATTTTGCGAACGGAAACCGCACTACACTACACTAAACACTATTTATAGCCTCCTAGTCCATCGTTGCAAGCATAAAAACCCCTGAAATTATAAAAATTTGCGTTATTTTCATTGTACTTACCTTTACTCCTGATGACATCTCCCTGGAACTGTCATCCACATATCATTCCAGCTCTACTCTTCATGGAAACGTTCAGAAAATTACAAATTTTAGAAACTGTGTATTAAGAGAAATTTTCCTTTTACAAACTGTCTATTAAGAGGGAATTTTCCTTTTACAAACTGTCTATTAGAGGGAATTTTCCTTTTACAAACTGTCTATTTATTAGAGGGAATTTTCCTTTTACAAACTGCCTATTAACTAGGAATTTTCCTTTTACAAACTGTCTATTAAGAGGGAATTTTCCTTTTACAAACTGTCTATTAGAGGGAATTTTCCTTTTACAAACTGTCTATTTATTAGAGGGGATTTTCCTTTTACAAACTGCCTATTAACTAGGAATTTTCCTTTTACAAACTGTCTATTAAGAGGGAATTTTCCTTTTACAAACTGTCTATTAGAGGGAATTTTCCTTTTACAAACTGTCTATTAGAGGGAATTTTCCTTTTACAAACTGTCTATTTATTAGAGGGATTTTCCTTTTACAAACTGCCTATTAACTAGGAATTTCCCTTTTACAAACTGTCTATTAACTAGAATTCCCTCTTAATAAACAGTTTGTAAAATTTGTAATTTTCTGAACGTTTCCATGAAGAGTAGAGCTGGAATGATATGTGGATGACAGTTCCAGGGAGATGTCATCAGGAGTAAAGGTAAGTACAATGAAAATAACGCAAATTTTTATAATTTCAGGGGTTTTTATGCTTGCAACGATGGACTAGGAGGCTATAAATAGTGTTTAGTGTAGTGTAGTGCGGTAATAACGTGAAAATTGTTAGTCGTGAAAGCGACTTTTTTAGAAATTCAAAGTTGAATTTCTCAGAAAGTTGAGCTTTCCGACAAAATTTTTTTGTATATTCGTTGGTTCTAAGCCTAGACGAACGTTCCTATCGAGTTTCATTAAAATCCGTGAGGTTACCCTAATCTAGACTTGTTCCCATTGTCTTGTTGCCTGAGTTGTGTGACAGACGGCATTATCTTGTTGAAATATGATGTCATTTTAATCTCCGACTCCAAATATCCTCCGAAACGATGGCTGAAGACAGATTTCTAGTACATTTATACCAAATATATACCTTTGACTATTCATGCGACGCTCATAAATGAACATCTACGCCGCACTATGGACTATCTGGCGATTTTTTTAAAGTATTAACCTCGACGAGGAATTAAGATATTGCTGTATTGTTTTTTTTTTTTTATTGAAACCGAGATGATGTAGATTACTGGAAAAATAAACAAAATGAAAGAAAAATAAGCATTCTGTAACATAATCTCAAAGTTCCAGTTTTTGGGAAAAATTAAATAGGCACACACCAACAAAAAAAGTATTTATTTTAAATGCCAGTATGCTATCCGATGTACTTTTGTTTGCTGAGCACGGTCAGAATTGCCCGTCACCCTCCTGTCTTCAGCAAATCGCTGAAGAACATTAAAAAAATGAAGAATTTCAGTGGGGGTACTTATTTCATGAGCAACACGTTCCATCTGTTGGCTGTAGATCATAAAAACAAACTCAGCTGCGTAACCCTTTCGTCATGTTGGTCCATCCGTTTCCATGTACCAGATCTATTACTTTCTCATTGCACCATTGGCATGAAATTGGATGTAAAGTTGATTGATAACCAATTGTTTTTATTTAAAGTAATCTTTTTTAACATATTTATATTCTAGAAAAATTTGGATCATTTTAATTTGGCCGAGGAGCTCAAAGGAATGGATGCTAAGAATAAATTTATGACAAGATGGTTTTATGGGAAATGCAAAACTGATGTTACCTGGTGCAGATAATTTATTTGTATGAAGTGAACATTAAATTTTAATTTTTCACAATTTTTATATTATGATAACAAAATAAAAGATATATTTTTGTCACGTTTATTTACAAGGATCTTTGTCCTCATATCCACACGGATTACAAATAGGTTGACCCTGAAATTTTTACTCGGGAGTAAAAGAATATACGCATTATGGTGAATTTTTACCTCTTTAATTTTTGAACAGCGTTCACGCTCTATAAGTAACTCTTCGAAGGCTACTTGTTTCTTCAAATTACTAAGTTCGTTATATCTGTAATGCATCAAGTAGTTTGCCAGGTAGTAAATTGGATCAGTTGGTTGTACAACTGTTATTTGTGCTAATCCTTGTACTAATGCTTTCCCCAAGACATGCTTTATGTACATCTCGTTGTCGTTTTTAACATCTAAAATAAAATTGGCGAATATATTGGATTTGGTACAAATACGAAATTAAACAAGATCCTGTTTAACGACTACGCGAGAAATCTCACCTACAACTTCAAGCAGCTCATCCTCCTTAGAAGTTGATGTTTTTGAAAGCAAACTAGAGCTCCATGACTCAGTTGACTTATCACTAATATCTTCATTTCCCTCGTACAAATTAGATATTTTGGCGTAGTATTCCCAAATGCGTCCCATTTCACATTTAAAATTCTTCTGCAGGATTTCTATCTTTTGCTCAAGGAGAATTGGGCACAGAGCTTTTAATTTAAATTTTTCAAGATAATCTATCATTCTGGTATGCTCTAGAGAAAATACTTTTACAAGGTGTTTCAGCTCCTTTAATTGGCAGCGTGCTTTTTTGCGGATATAAACTATTTTATCTTCAAGTGTTTTTTTCTCTTGTTGTAATTTTTCGTTTTTATGGAACATTTGGCAATCGATTAATTTGAGCTTCTGCTGCTTTTCTTCAGAACTGAGTTTTACGTTATTTTCAATTGCGAGCTTTTCTTTCAAGTAGCAATTATTATACACATCATTATCAGCTTCCTTCATGTAGATTGAATTTTCTATACGTGAAATTTCTCTGCTATAAGAAAGTAGATCGTTCATGACATTTTGTAGGGCGATCTTTCTTTGACTAATTTGATTCTCATACTCTTCAGTGATATTGTTTTCATTAAGGTGTCGCTTTGGGGATTCTTCTGAAGAAGAAGTTGAACAAACAACTTCGGCTTCTTCTTTCTCCGGGACTTTTGGGGCATTACAGGTGCATGGGTCCACCGCAAGACAATTTATCAAGTCAAACGATTCTTTAAAATCTTCTGAGTTTTCACAACGTTCGGCTAAATTTATGTCATCTTTGGAGTCATTTTCTTTGGTTTGTTTTGACATTGTAAGCCGGGATACCGTAAATGTGTTTGGAAAAAGGCGTTTTAAATTCGCGTATCTGGTTTTGATACAGCTGAGTGCTGCCTTGTAGGTTAACTCCAGAAAGCTCTTTACTTCATTAAGCTGAGTACTGTATTTTACGTTATTTAGATTTAGAGTTAGCACTTTTATCTGTGACCTTATAGAGTCCAAGGAATTATCGATTCTTGATAAAATCTTAATGTTATATATATTCCTTCCCAGTAATTCGATTTCTCGAGAAAAGCTTATCCAAGTGTTATTTAAGTAAAGCTTGCAGCTGTCTATAATGCCGTGAAATTCTCTCAGAATAACCGTTGGTTCTGAATTCTTCAAATACCCGATGATATTTGTAATTTTTCCTTTTGTTAATTTGTACAATCTATTAATTTCTGTGAACTTGTCCTTAATTGTTTGTAATTCAACAAAATCTTTCTCAACTCTTTCACCGTATACTCCTTGAACCTGCGCTTGAAAAATTTCCAAAACTTGTATGAATTCCAGGTAAGCAGGATTTGGCAGGAATAACTGCAGGTATTCCTCTTTTAGTTTAATTCGTCTGGATATTCTTTTTGCTAAAATATAATATCTATACGACATTCGATTCAAAAAAATAGCAAGATCGCTACAACGAAATAATATTTAAATTTTCAATGATGCTACAATCTTTTCTATGTTTACTTCGAGTCGTTTAAATACCTACTGAATTATGAAACAATTTTTTCTATTTTTTTATTTTTAAATTTTGAAGGTACATCGGACAACAAGTTGTTTCTGTTTAGAAGATAATAGGTTTCTTCTTTCAAGAGTAAAATAGTTGTTAAATTTATTATGTACATTATATGCATGTACATTATTTCTATTAACACGTTCCCTGCCACGTGTACCGTTGTCGGTACACGCTGAACCTCATTTGTACGCCAAGCTGAATTTTTGAATTTAAAATGTTTCCGTCTAAAATTTAATTTGTGGTAAAACTGTTTCATGTCACGTAATGATGTTTACAGTAATTTTTGAGTATATCTATCTGTGTATCTATAATTATGAAAATAATATACGTTCTCTCAAAAACAAGAAAAAAATATGTATTTATAGAAAATTATTAAAGTGGTTACCGTGCGCCGAAAATGGTACACGTGGCCTAGAAATGACACCTTCTCATTTACAGCATGGCAGGGAACGTGTTAAGTGCGTCAGTTTGTTGAAAATCAAAAATGGTAAAAGAAACTTTGGAATCTGAAAAATGACTAAAATAGAAATATGTATCGTATGTTCGTCATATCTTAATTCTCGTTAATTTTAAAGGCATGCAAAAATTAATTCATAAGTACCTGTTCCAAGTGTAACGACTGTTTTCGTATATATCTTTTATTCTACCTTCTCTGAATTAACGATTTATTTATCTTGACCATTAATGCGTAAGTTCCGAAAGCCCTGTTGTGGTTTTGACAACTGATTTAATGGGTTTTTGGGTCGCTAATTTCAGATATAAACTCCATTTTTATCTAGTACATAAGATTAACTTAGAGTAAGAGTAGAAAAAAATCCAAAAACCGGTAAATCACAGTGTAAAATGCTATTTGTTCCAAATAATGTGATTTCTTTGAATTTTTGGTAAATTTTGTCCGTAATCAACATCAAAAAATCTATGGAACTTAGAAAAAAACACGAAACAAGTTTTAGGTATTTATTTATTTATTTATTTATTTATTCACGGGTGTTCACCCAGTAATTAATTTACATGGAGATACATTACATAGATGACTGAAGTAAATATAAATCGCCTATCTCTTAGCAAAATTACAAAAATCCTATGACATACGATAATAATAGTGAATTCATTTGTGAATATAGTGATTACTCTGAAGCAAGATTTGGTTAATTATCACATAAACAATCGTTAAAATAGAACATCTAAAAATAGAATTATGTACAAGGCATTGCGCTATTTGATTAAACCATATCAACTATATAAAAATTCAAAAATTCAAAAATTCAGCGTGATGGATACATATATAAAAATCAACTACCGTACCCATTACATGACTTATATATATAGAAAGAAAAGAAAAAATGCTCAATAGAGCTATAACAACAAAATTATGGGTACAATTAAACATTAGTATAAGATGCGCCTGAGAGATTTCCTAAAGTATGCTTCTGATATACCGAAGAACTCTAATCCCGAGAGAGAGTTAGCTAATGCGGAAAGCCGATTAAAAGTGTTCTGCTCACCCAAAGAGGTTCTGTATGCTCGAACATTGAAAATTCGATTGCTCCTGGTTCTTAATGACCTTGAAGGGGCATCAAAACCCAGCAATCTACGGACTTCCGAAGATTCAATTACCCCATTTATGATTTTAAACAAAAAAACCATGTCGCTTGTAACACGACGTACTTCAAGCGAAGGTATGTTGGCTCTAGCCTGCCAGTAGGTAAAGTCATGATCAAAAGGGTGCATAGGCTCACCCGTTCTGTACGCTAGCTGTCGAAGAAACCTATGTTGGACTTTCTCGATTTTATATCGATCTGCAATTGTATTTGGAGACCAAATCACTGAAGCATATTCCAAGTGCGGGCGAACTAAGGTAGTATAAAGATAACGATAAGTGTCGACTGAAAAATTACGAGAATTTCTGTTAATAAACCCTAGGGAACGATAAGCTTTCTGGACTATGACATCAATGTGCTTAGAAAAGCTGAATTGGGAGTTAAAAACTACTCCGAGATCAACTACTTCAGATACGGATTCAAGTACAGTGTTATTTAAAAAATATTGACAATTCAACGGTGCACGCATGCGAGAAAATCTCATAACTTTACATTTTTTAACGTTTAGGTCAAGTTTATTCCTCGTGCACCAGTGATTAACAGCATAAATATCGTCCTGAAGTAACTGCGCGTCATTCAGAGAGTTAATTCTTTTATAAAATTTCGCGTCATCGGCAAACAGCAACACTTTACAGTTTTTAATTTGACTTGCCAAGTCATTGATAAAAATGTTGAAAAGTAAAGGTCCAAGATGGGAACCTTGTGGAACTCCTGACGAAGCAGGGTATGTTCTAGAAAGACTTCCGCGAACGTTAACCACTTGGAAATGGTCCATGAGGTATGATTCAAACCAGTGCAACATAACGCCCGAAACGCCTATTGTCTCTAATTTCGACAACAAAATCACGTGATTAACCCGGTCGAAAGCTTTGGAGAAGTCTGTATAAATTACGTCAATTTGGCTCCCATCCTCCAACGCATCAACAATGTCATTTTTGAGAACCACAAGATTTGTGGTTGTTGATTTTCCGGGAACAAACCCGTGCTGCTCCTCAACTAAAATATTTTTGCAAAGGGTTGATAAATAATTACAAACTAAGCATTCAAATAATTTTGGAATAGCATTCAATAATGAAACTGGGCGGTAATTTTGAACATTCGCTTTCGCTCCATTTTTAAATATAGGTACAACTTTGCTAACTTTCCAAGGCCGAGGTAATACTCCAGTCGATAAGGACAAATTAAATAAGATACAGAGCGGGTTTGTAAGAGCATAAGAGCATTTTCGGAGAAACAAGTTTGGTATACAGTCAATACCAGGCCCTACGTTCACATCCAAGGAATTAAGAGCAGTAAAGATTTCACAAGGGGTTAGGGAGTAAGATGAGAAATCAATCACATTACAGCTCGTTATATTGCTAGAATTATTCTGGACATTTAAGTTATAATGTGGCGCGAACACGGATTCAAATTGAGTAGCGAATAGATTCGCGATTCCCTCGGCTGTCTCCGCCGATTCCGATTCAGAACACATGGAGCTAGGCAACGAATTCTCTTTGCGGAGATCGTTAACATATCTCCAAAATACTTTAGTATTTGAAGGAATTAAGTCGTCAAGTGTCTTATGATACTTAATGTAGTTCGATTCAGACATAGCTTTACATTGAGTTCTCAACTCAGAAAAGACTTGGTATGCTTCATTGGTACGAGATTGCTTATAGATCAAATGTGCTCGTTTTTTCTTAAGAACCAAGGATTTTAACTCTGGGCTAAACCAAACAGGAAATGAGGTATTATTCCTGAAGAATGTTTTTGGAACCAACTCATCAATAATCGCGTAAAGCACAGCATAAAACCTCTCAGTCGCTAAATCAATATCACTTAAATCTAATAAACTATTCCAATCCACACTGTTTAGGCGGAAAATAATTTCATTATAGTTTGCATTTTTGAAATTAAACTTGTACCCAGAATTCTGTAGATAATTCAGATTGTCAGAAATCTCAACGGAACAAATTAGAGCAGGGTGATATACATCTTCTTTTAGCAAAATATCTTGTGCTAACTCCACTTGCACATGCTGAATTGAAGAAAAAATTAGATCTAAAATCGAGTTACAAATATTACGAAAATAATTAAGCTGATGTAAATTAAGCAAGCCTATAGTTTCTACTAGAATGTCCGCTGGTGATGCAGATGATGCTGTCAGTCTCGACTTCTGATAGCCTGCGGAGCCCCAAGAGTCGCTAGTCCAGACCACGTTCGGTAAGTTGAAATCACCCGTCAAAATTAAATCCGCATGAGGATAGCGAGCGTTGATATCCAGTAAAGTAGCACTATATTGCTCCAAGGCCTCTGCCTGACTAGCTGGTGGTAAGTAGACCACTCCAATAATTATAGACTTTTCTCGAAATTTAAGTAGGACGAAAGTCTGTTCCAGAGAGTTGCAGCACGGATGTATTAACGTGGCTGTAATACCCTTCCGCACCGCAATAAGAACTCCCCCACCTTGGGCCCGTGAACTCGTTGCAGCTGACCGATCGCACCTAAATATATTATGGTCAAAAAAACCAAGTTCAGAATTTGAGATTTTGTCACTAAGCCATGTTTCGGTGAGAGTAATAATGTCGTAAATGTTGGAGTGGGTTGCGAGGGACGTTCGGACTGGAGAAAGCTTTGTATTCAAGCCTCGGACATTCTGCACATATATTGACAGGCTGCTGTAGTTCGATCGTGTTTTTTCTGTTATTGAGCACCCGGCGGAGTTAAGTTTTTTTGTTCAACAATAGAGGGAACGCCATCAATGTACTTGATACGAAGGTGCTGCTCCCCGTTGTCTACTCTTCGTGATAACTCCGCTCTTATCCGGGAAAGGTATTCCCTCTGTTGTCGAGTCTGGTCTGCATCAACGTAAACATTGTGAGCGGTTAATTTCTTCTTGTTCTTTAAGACGGTTAGTGCCTCTCTCTCTCTGTTCTGAACGAAATTTTAATAGGGCGAGGTCCCGAAGTCGTCTGTTTCCCCTTAGGGAGCGCTGAAGTGCCCTCCGCACTTGATCGTAGGCTTGACTTTTTCCCTAGGCGAAGGGTTGAGATAGCCTCAGGAAAGTTGGGGATCTTGGCAAAAATGGCGTTTACAGCATTAAGGTCTTCAGCTGGGCTCTCCCTTTCGTGAAGTTTAAACATAATTATATTCTTTGCTCGAGTATTCCTCTCGGCGATTTCACGGCACAATGAGCGAGTAATGTTTCGATATTGTGGTGCCAGCGTGGTATCCTCAAGAACTTTCACACGAGATTCAATGGCACCAAGAGCATCTTCAACACGCGTAACTCGTTCTTTAATGTTCCTCACAGCTTCTGCCACTAAATTTGGTAGCTCAGACTTGATGGTCATCAAGAAATCTCTAAAAGAATTGTCGAGATCCGCTTTCGTAATAGGGAGATCGATAGGATCACAACAGCGAGTATAACCTCCACTGGAACCCAAAGGCACACGAACTGCACAGCTAGGATGGTATGGAGCCTCACATTTTGGGCAGGTTGTTGTTTTGGCATTTGCAGGAAGAGATTTCCCGCAACCATGACATTTCCAAGGCAGATCGGAACCCGAAGGTTGGGAAGATGCCAAGCTTTCTGGTATATGGAGGAAAACACTAAATTTAAATTTTCTCGGGTGTTAGTATGTATTGTCGTTCATACATTGTTGAAAGAATCACGTGCTTTGGTTTGCACTTTATCAAGTTATGATTATTTGAAATTTTGAATTTTTTCGATTTTTATAGGTGTACAAATTTTATTTATGTGAAAAATAATTTTTTTTTCTTTACTTTGTATATAAATAGAGACAAGTACAGTTCAAATACATGGAAATATATTAATATAAAAAATCAATACTTTTTGAAGTATCCCGAAGGAAAAAACATGAAATTTGCGCTGTTATTCTATTTCTTTCTCGGTTTCTGTAACTATCAAATCCTGTGTGTCAGGATGGAAATCCAGTTTCAATCTAGCATGTTGGCAAATATCAAATAATATGTATCGGGATCAATCCCACAATTTTCTTATTTTTTCCATACAAAACATATAAAATTATTAATAAAGATATCAATAAATTTAATAAAAGTCGTATGATTTCGACATTCGTCCTTATCAAGAATCGTTTATTTTCGATATGTTTTCTTATACAAATAATACGCTGTGAAAAAGTAACAACATTCCATATCAAAATAATAGTGTATTCATATGACTCCATGTCATTCCACTGTAAATCCATCTTGTCCTCAGTTCAACACGGTTTCCTAAAAGGCAAGTCCACGACTACTAACTTAGCTGTCTTTGTTTCTCGTACTTTGCAAGCGATGGAAAACGGCGCTGATGTTGATGTTATTGCCACCGATTTTAGCAAAGCTTTCGACAAAATTTCTCATCATATCATCAGTCTTAAACTACATTACCTTGGTTTCCCTCCAAGATTTATTTCGTGGACTAATTCCTATCTTACTGATCGCCAATACATGGTTCGTTTTGACTCTGCAATTTCTAACCCCTTCATATCCCGTTCCGGCGTCCCACAGGGCAGTCACCTTGGCCCATTAATTTTCACACTGTCTATAAATGATGTAGTGAATGTTATTAACCACTCCGAAATCTTAATTTATGCCGACGACATGAAAATCTTTAAACAAATTACTAATGTATCTGACTCTACACTCCTTCAAAATGACCTGGATAATTTTTCCACATGGTGCTCCAACAACTTTCTAGAGCTCAACGTATCCAAATGCCAATCGATCACCTTCTCCCGTAAACGTACCTCCTTCTCCCCTAGATCCTATGCACTCTTCGGCGAACCTATTCCATCTGTTAGCTCCCTTCAAGATTTGGGTGTCATCTGTGATAGCGAGCTCAACTTCCGGTCCCACATTGACCATATTATAAGCAGAGCCAATTCAGCTCTTGGCTTTGTTAAGCGTTGGTCTAAGGAATTCTCTAACCCCTACGTAACAAAATCTCTCTACATCTTTTTCGTTAGGCCGCTACTGGAATATGCCTCTCAGGTTTGGTCACCCTCCCAATCTACGTTCATCAACAGGATTGAATCGGTTCAGCGCCGATTCATCCGCTTCGCGTTACGTGACCTTCCTTGGGTAGATGACCTCAACCTTCCCCCCTACGAAAACCGTCTAAAGTTGATTGACCTTCAGCCCCTTGCCCTCCGTCGTGATGTCGCTGATATTACCTTCGCCCATCAAGTCCTAATGGGTTCAATTGATTGTCCTGAGTTCCTACACAGTATTTCCCTCAACACCAACCCTAGAAATGTCAGATCTTTTCCAACCTTCCGCCTCGAAAGTCATCGGACCAATTATGGTCATTTTGAGCCCTTCACCAGAATGCTTCGTAAGGCAAACAATACGGCTGTCTTCGACTTCCATCTAGATAAAGTTTCCCTCAAACGTGCCCTCTACTCACCCCACCCACCTTCATTGTAAACCCTTCTACACCGTCTTTACCCCCTTTTTCTTCCTTCTTGTTTTAGCTTTAGTTTAAGTTCCGTAGTTTATGTTCTGTAGTTTTAAGTTTATTGTTTGTTTTGTAGCTTGTATTAAGCGAAAATAAATAAATAAATAAATAAATAAATATTGAATAGATTTTGTATCTTATGAATTTTACAGCGGAAATTGCATGTTTTTTCTTACAATACATACTAACACCCTGTAAAGAACACAATTTATTATTTCAAACTGTTTTTATTTTGCCGTTTGACAGCTAGCAAGCTAACTTTTACCAACATGCGAGACATTAACGACCCAAATTTTACACATAGCGCCTCTAGTTTTCAGTAGAACCACTAAGTGAACCGGACAACAAATTTGTTCCGTTCAGTTTGCAGAACACGAGCAGAACAACAAATGTATGGGCTGTTCTGGAACAAGTGCACAAAAGAACGCTGCTTATATATTTCTCTGCTCTCTGCTAGGGACACTCCAAGCAGATTCAGATTCTGCGGGAAAAATGAGTTTTTATTCAAACCATTGAGTCGTATGCGAAAAACTTTATCTCAGTCTCAAACCTCATTTTTTATAGCTTTCGCTCAGTTTCATAGGCAATACGAGATTCCCCGATCCGATTCAACGTAGGAAACGCTATACCGATTGATTCCTTGGAATCTGCAATAAAAAATAGGTGTTCCTATTTTCGATTTTAAAGCTACTTCAGGGTTGACTGGGGGATCAATTTGATATCATTGCATAGCTTTTTTTTTTTAAATATTGAACGCGTACTTTCTTGTTTTACGACTCGATGTGTATTTTTCGACCTACTTCACCCTTTTTGAACTTTTTATTCACCTAGTATACGGTAGAATAAGATTTCGCTTTCACAAAATATCCGCTAGATGTCACGAAAGCCGCAAAAATCTCTGTCTTGCCTAGGGAGCGAAGACAACTAGGAGGTTGTCAAGAAATTGTCAGTGCGCAAAAACCTAACCTCATCCGTAGTTTGTCGTTTAATTGGTAAACACGGGGTATAATGTGATGTCCCATCAAAATTCTCTTTAATTTGTTAACCAACAATTTTTTACTCTTAAGAAGGAAGTTTATTTTCAAAAGATGTCATTCGGTACACCAAAGACAACTGCAACAGGATTTTCGTTTGGAAGGTTGATATAAACTTTTTTGAAATAAACATCTTGTAAGGCGTTTTCAAATCTTGTAGCTCTCCAGCGCCAGCATTTGGAACCCAGCCCCAAGCTCCGGCGCAGACCACAGGGTTTAGTTTTGGTACACCAGCCGCAAGTACTACAGCTGCACCAAGCCTAAGCTTTGGTGCATCACCCGCAGCTCCAGGTTAGATGTTTGAAAACTTTAAATTTGAAGCCCTTAAGCACTAATTCATTTAGCTTTTGGCGCTGCGCCAGCTACATCTACGACTGGCTTTTCATTTGGAGCTCCGGCCGCTGCAGCTACGGCCACCACGACAGCTGGAACTGGATTTGCTTTTGGCGCTTCAACTTGCTCTGCCTCAACAGCATTTTCGAGTTTTGGGGCTCCAGCAAAAACCACAGCACAAAATAGTTTCAGTTTTGGAGCTCCAGCAACAACAACTGGTTTCGCTTTTGGCGCAGCACCTACTGCTGTCGCTGCCGCCACCACTGCTCAACCCCTTTTTGGTTTGGCTCCTACTACCTCAGCAAGTCTCAGTTTTGGAACTACAACCACTGCAGCTACTGGTTTGGGGGGATTAGGCTCTGGTAGCCTTTTCGGTAAGTCCGTAGTGTTAACAGAAAATTGTATTAATTATATTTCCACATGTTTCCCCTTTTTACAGCAACAACCAGTCAGTCGGCTGCTGTTCCGAATGCCAGTATATTTGGAACAACGACAAGCACTTCCGCAGCAGCCCCCTCACTTGGACTGGGCGGAATAGATGTTAACGCTTCCCAGCCCAAATCAACAGAAGGCAAACCGGACATAAAAGTAAAAGAGACACAAGTGCCTGAACAAATTGTGAAAACTGTGGAAGCCCTAAAGGGCTATATAAAGCAGCAGAAGTCTCTTAGTTCAGATATCGCTCGCACTTCGATTAGAAAACTGTCTAATGTATCGAACGAAATTCAAAGCCTCCAGTGGAGCCTTCAGGAGATTGCAAATTTTGTCGAAAATAATTACTGTCAAATAAAAATATTAAGAAGTGAGACGTCCAAGGCAATTCAACATGCTGAAATGGCTCAAAGAACCCATGAGACCCCAGTGGGGTTACAGTTTGAAAATATTGCACCATTCCAGTATTTTCAGGAACTGGTGCATAAATACGAAGCGGATCTGATTACGTTTAGGAATCAAGTCGAATTAACCGAGAAGCACATGAGCTCACTTACGTCCCCGCAATCATTTTCACCAGATGACCTCAAGAAGGGACTTCAGCAAATTCATGAGAGTTTTATTGCTTTGGCAGGAAGATTACATGAAATTCACCAAAAGGTATCAACAATTTTATTATTTGGCTATATTTATGATATTTGAAGTATAATTTTCACAAATGCTTGGGGTTTGATCTAAAAAGTTACCACTTTCAAACTACTGCTATCGTTTAGATTTCGATAATAATGTATGTAGTATGTAGTGTAGCTAATTCCGTTATAAAGGTTTTAGATTATTTGCTGCTCAGTTTTGCTAGTAAACTCTCACGATACCAAGGGCCCTGAAAAGCGAACTTAATAGGGCAGATTTTGTATGCTTTACTTTTAATTTACATTGGAAATAATCCTACTCCGCTTAACTTGCTGGTGATCTATATTGGTAACATTATTTAACTCCATTCTGAGCAATGCTCAGATGATACCTCTCCTCGATTTATTTTTTTATCTTCTCTAAATATTGTTTTTTTAATTCGTCTATTACATTCAAGGTTACAGTCTTTCCTGAAAGGGAAAACATCTGCAATAAGAAAATTATAATGTTCCGCTATAAACTTCATCGTCATCGGAATAAGATGCTGATGATGATACCGTCAATGAATCGTTTTGCTTACTGGAATTGAGTTTACTTTGTTCTTAACACTAGGACATTACCCTAGAATCTAGAAAGACTAGAGTCACTGACAAGTACTGGACTGCTGAGCCCATACAAAAATTAATTTCGAAAATAAAACCAAATTTTGATGGAATTCTGATTATCGCTTCCGCCTAAGTGCCGCAGGAAGACAACTTTACAAAGTCATTCCAATAACCAAATGAAGATGGCGCAAGTTTAATCTGCTCGACAATTCTCGAGGAACTGTCATTTATTCCGGCGCGGCGAATAATGAATGAATAATGAACATTACAAAATGTTTAAAGTTTTCATATGTGATTTATTTTATTGATGCCGCCCACTGACATATAAGAACTGGACTGCTGATCCCCGTACAAAAACTCACATTGAAAGTAAGACCAAATTTTGACCGAATTCTAGCTGTCTTGCTCTTGCTTAAGTCCCGCAAGCAGAAACTTTACAAAAAAAATGTCCAATAGGCAAATGAAGGTGGCGCTATGTATGTGCACTTCTTTTTGTTTTTTCTAGTATCTTCGGGTGTTGTACATCTTTTTGATACCCCCAATCGATAAATAAAAGTAAACACATGGTTTCGCACATCACTTTCACCCACGACAGCCTTTACAAGTTGCCCGCCAACTCTCACCACTCATCGGCCTCACCAGATGACAAAAATCGTTTTCCGTTGCAATCAGCTGTTAGAATAGTTTTACGATGTTCAACAGATGGATACTTCATTTTGTGATACAACTTTTAGCTTTGGCTGGTATATATGAGAAATATGAAAGTTAAACGAAGGCATTATATATCTATCTCTGTTATTCATAAGTCCCCAGCTGATGGCCGTGAGTAAAATTTTTATGAAAAAACTTAAAATTGAGCGTGATATGAAAGAAATCGGTTCGTGAAATATTAATTATTTTTAATTTGCGTCAGTTTAAACATAATTGTACGGTATTTTAGGGCATTTTTAATAGCATGATTTGCTCCATGAGGATTGAGCCTGTGCTAAAAATGGTCTAATTTTTCAGACGACGGTTAGCAGTCAAATTCTTTCATGTCAGTGGTGCCGCCAATCGAGAAATAAAAGTAAGGATATGCTTTTTCCACTATCACGTACTCCCATTTCAGCAATTACAAATTACCTGCAGACTCTTACCACTTTTTTTTGGTATATTAAATTACATGATTTGCCCCATAAGGATTAAGCCTGTTCTAAAAATGGTCCCGTTTTTCCGACTGGATTAGCAGTCCAGTCCTTATATGTCGGTGACCTCTGGAAATCGACTGATATTTTAACTTTAAATATTATGTCTAAGCTAAAGCGTTTTTTATTTGGTTCGGACAACTGAGGCAAATTGAATTACAACAAAAATAATTTAAAAGATTGCTGGAGTCTGTAGAGAAATTTTTCCGTTACTGGCGCTAATAGCAGATGTATGCAAACCCAATTTGAATAAGTTCCAGAAATATATAAAAACGGACCAATCAATCTCCTATCTCGGGCGTCCGCCAATTTATCTTAAATCAATGAGATATCTTGATTGGATCTCATTATTTAAAAAAAAAAGTTTCAGACAAAAGTTTCAAAGTTTAATGATGACCTTGAACTTGATATTGACCTTTAGGGTTATTTGAGTGCAATTTCAGAAATTTAAGGGCCCTATTATGGAAGTCGATTTCGGTCGACTCGACTAGCGAAGACACTAATTTCCTTAGCATTTCAGGCTTGAAAATGTGTCTTCGCTAGTCGAGTCGACCGAAATCGACTTCCATAATAGGGCCCTAAATTGGAACCCTCACTTTTGACCTCGGAAACGGAAAGAGCGGGAAATTCGACGATCAGGCATGGCCTTCACCTCAAGGCCATGGTCAAAAGTCAAGGTCAGTTCATCAGTTCGCTAGTCAAGTCGACCGAAATCGACTTCCATAATAGGGCCCTAAATTGGAACCCTCACTTTTGACCTCGGAAACGGAAAGAGCGGGAAATTCGACGATCAAGCATGGCCTTCACCTCAAGGCCATGGTCAAAAGTCAAGGTCAGTTCATCAGTTCCTTTTTCCAATGGTAACCTATATTTTAAACCGCAGCAATGAACTGGGGAGTTAATTAACTTTTGACCTTCACTTAGTACTTTGAGCTTGACCCTCAAGTTAATGTTATTTCGAGGAACCCATATTTTTCACCACGAAAGGAGGCAAGCTTAAATTTTTCCCAAGACCTTATACTTTGAACTTTAGAAGTATTCACTACCTTTAACACTATCCAGGAGCAACGACTTGGACGTAGTAATTTTCTGCTTCCTTTGGAGTGCTTGTTTTTAGTGAGTCCTCCTTTCCTCTCCCAATCGGGGTACTTTTTTTTTAGTGTCCCCTCACCACGCAATATCGTGGTATTGGTTGCGGTTAAGAATTTTACAATACATGTTCAAAGTGGTGCCCTTCCACTTCGATGCACCTATTGAATCGCGCTTCAAATTATTGTAAACAACTGAGAAGAATTTCAGGTGTTAGTTGGGCACAAGCGTCTCTGATACGCTGTTTCATATTCTCAGGAGTTGTTGGTACTTTTCCATAAACTTTATTCTTTAAGAAACTCCACAAAAAGATATGGCCTCCATTGTTGCAGTAAAAGTTTTAAATGATGTGGAAATCTTTTAAGGAAATAAGATATCATAAGCAAACACGAAAAAAAAATAGGCACAACGTAATGAGGGGGCTCACTGAAAACATGCAACGCGATGGTGAGAGCCGTGGGGACTCGCTAAAAACAAGCACTCTGAAGGCATCAGAGAACCACTACGTCCACGTCGTTTCTTCTGGGTAGTTTTAAAGGTGGTGAATGCTTTTAAATGTTAAGTATAAGGACGTGGAAAAAAAGTCAAATTTCCAGTGGTAAAAAATAAGGGTTCCCGTTGGAAAATGAG
Source organism: Dysmachus trigonus (assembly GCA_949715965.1). Lineage (NCBI taxonomy): Eukaryota > Metazoa > Arthropoda > Insecta > Diptera > Asilidae > Dysmachus > Dysmachus trigonus. The sequence goes on from OX454320.1 coordinate 61,894,496, forward strand.
ATCCAATCAAGATATTTCATTGTCTCAAGATACAAAACTCACCCTGTATAGTTAACGTTATATGCTATCTATTACTTCTGCACTACAAGGATAGGATTTATTAAGGTGGGATAGGGAAGTGGGATCGGCCGCCAGAATCATTTAATATTATTTAATCTTAATTTACTTATACTCGTTAAATATTGCATCAACTAAAAGTGGATAACGTATAATATGGTCCTTGAATTCGATTATTTTCGTTGATAAATAAAAAGTGGTTTTAAGGGCTAAGAGTGAAAAATTATTTAAAGCTCACCGCGATTTCGAAACCAGTGTGATAAAGAGAGGGAAACAAAATTGCACAGTCCGCTTCTATAGGAAATCATATAGTCGAGCAGGAACTAGTTCAATCGTTGGGATTTTGAATTCACTTCAACAGTGGCATTTTGCAAAGCTACCCACAATATTGGTTGTCCAATAGGAATAGGTCCCTATTGGAGACCCTGTATAAGCAAACATATAGCAATACTCAACTATTTAGCCAAAAAAGAAAAAGTAATTAAAAAAAATTTAGCCCGTTTGACACACGTCCTTAGGTAGAAAAAAAATTATTAATTTTCTTTGAAATCCAAAAGACCCACAAGAGTAGTCTTGTAAATATGAAACGGAATGGGGATCTTTAATTTTAAACTTAACACTATTCAATGATATTTCTTTCTGAAAGGTCGTCAGAATTAAGAAATAACCAATGTTTTGTTTCTTTTTTATATATTATTGAATAAGTGAATTTTTATAGACCAAAAAACATTGATTTAGGAAAAAAATGCCATGGGTATAAATCCGTGAAAAACAGAATTGATGATGATGATGATGATTCACCACAAGGTCTAAGATCCTAAAGAGTATAGCAGGATAAGCATGGGTCAGATGCCCCTCGGGAAAGTTAGGTTGATATTTTTACCATGAAATCACCTTCTTAAGAGAAACATTTTCCTAAGTTATCACACCTCTGCACGCGCTAGTTTTTAAAATAAAACAATTAATCGAATTTTGAAAAAAAAAATTTTTTTTTCTTATAACACAAAATTTTTTTGTGATCTTTTTTGCAAACATTAGATACACTAAAGAAGTATTAAACAAGACACTTTTAAGTCTTCGCAGTGATTTATATACCAAAATATCACAAATTAAAAATTTTCAAAAATAAAAATGTCACGTATTTTAAGAGACACTATCACGATTTTTTTTTTATAAATGACCCTTATTATGCTCTATAACATATATTTTTTTCAAAATTTTCGCTAGGGTAGAACAGTGTTAAAAAAAATATTATTGCTATCCATATAGGGCAGGGGGTGGGAAGGAAGGGGACAGAAGCAAAAGTGGGCCTTTCAAGAAAAAATGCTTATAATTGAAAATTCTCTCATTCGATTTACTTGTTTAGACATGAGTTCGAGACAAAAACAAAGTAAGCAAACACGCATCAACTTGTCGCATATTGCAGCGCACAACTACGGGAACAAGTTAAGAATACGGTCACCTCTCGGATTTTAATGACACTCAGTAGGAACGTTCGCCTAGGTGCAGAACGAACGAATATGCAACATTTTTTGTCGGGAAGCTTTACTTTCCGAGAAATTCAATTTCGAATTTCTAAAAAAGTAGCTTTCACGAATAAAAATTCTCTAGTAATTCGTCCGAATTACGGCCGAATTTCATTAAAATCACGAGCAGTGACCGCACTACACAACACTTTCGTCCTGGTAATCCTTCATTACATGCACAAAAACACCTGGAAATATTAGAGGTGAAACGAGATGTGATGATGCTCCACAAAGATAACAATTGACACGAAGATGTCATCAGGACTATAGGTAAGAACAACAAAAATAATGCAAATTTTTATATTTCCAAGTGTTTTTGTGCATGCAATGAAGGATTACCAGGACGAAAGTGTTGTGTAGTGCATTGCAGTGTAGTGCGGTCTAGTGCGGTCACTGCTCGTGATTTAAATGAAATTCGGCCGGAATTCGGACGAATTACGAGAGAATTTTTAGTCGTGAAAGCTACTTTTTTAGAAATTCAAAGTTCAATTTCTCGGAAAGTAAAGCTTCCCGATAAAAAATGTTTGCATATTCGTTCGTTCTAGCCTAGCCTACATTCCTACCGAGTTTCATTAAAATCCGAGAGGTGACCTTATTCTTAACTTAAGTCCAACTAGGTAGGAAAGACTCATAGGAAACAAATGTAAAATAAAGCGATAACTAGAAAAACAATAATATACAGTGGCTCTAAAAACTGTTCACGTAATTACACTCTCAGATAAGTTCCTCAAAAAAATGGAAAGACTAAGCAAATTGCGACACTGGTATACTATATACATATATTATTGTTTTTCTATTCATCACTTTATTATTACATTTGTTTCCTACGAGCACCTAGTTGTGTGCTGCAATATGCGACAAGTTGATGCGTGTTTGCTTACTTTGTTTTTGTCTCGAACTCATGTCTAAACAAGTAAATCGAATGAGAGAATTTTCAATTATAAGCATTTTTTCTTGAAAGGCCCACTTTTGCTTCTGTCCCCTTCCTTCCCACCCCCTGCTCTATATGGATAGCAATAATATTTTTTTTAACACTGTTCTACCCTAGCGAAAATTTTGAAAAAAATATATGTTATAGAGCATAATAAGGGTCATTTATAAAAAAAAAAATCGTGATAGTGTCTCTTAAAATACGTGACATTTTTATTTTTGAAAATTTTTAATTTGTGAAATTTCAGTATATAAATCACTGCGAAGACTTAAAAGTGTCTTGTTTAATACTTCTTTAGTGTATCTAGTGTTTGCAAAAAAGATCACAAAAAAATTTTGTGTTATAAGAAAAAAAAATTTTTTTTTCAAAATTCGATTAATTCTTTTATTTTAAAAACTAGCGCGTGCAGAGGTGTGATAACGTAGGAAAATGTTTCTCTTAAGAAGATGATTTCATGGTAAAAATATCAACCTAACTTTCCCGAGGGGCATCTGACCCATGCTTATCCTGCTATACTCTTTCAGGTTACCTGTACTTAACAGGCTACTCTGACTCTGCCTCCTCACGCAAAGTATTTCGGTGTTATTCTTGATACTAAGCTCAATCAATCAATCGAATCAGAAAAGCTCGCATAGTTTTCTACGCTTGTAAAAAAGTCTTTGGCGAACGGTGGGGACTCCAGCCGAGAATGGTCTGGTGGATGTACACAACCATTGTACGTCCTATGCTCACCTATGGCTCACTTGCCTGGACAAAGCATATATTAAAACAAAGCTGGGTAGAATACAAAGAACCGCGAGTTTTGGCACCTCATGAACTATGCGATCTTATCTGTTGCATCTCCTACCCATCAAACTCCACAATAAGTACACGTCAAAATCCCATTCTTTAGGTGCGGCGTTTGAGTCGAGCAGAGCTGCGTGCTGAATAACATTGTGCATATGCATTACGTATCTACTTCATATGTACAGCTGCTTATACTGTGTTGCAATCTCTTAACATTAATATTGTGGTCGGGTGTCCGGGACCTGTAGTTGGTCGCTTTCTAATTCATAATCAAAAATCATTTATTTACTAATAATAATAATTTGCTGACTTGCATAACAACCAGATACAGTTCATGTCATATAAAAATCCTTTTTGATTAAAAAAAAATGTATTTTTGTCTTGGACAATTATTAACTTTAGCCAACCAATTATCAGCATCCTATCAGACCTATTAGATCTATTTGTCTAATGAATATTAACCCTTAACGGACCAATGCCGCCATATAAGCGGCATGGCACTTTTACTTATTAGGTCCAATGCCGCGTATATGGCGGCAGAAATCATTGTATTATTTCTGTCAGTGTTATTGGTATATTTACAATTTTAACACGTTAACTATTGTGCCAGGTCCTTTCTCTGAATTTTTCCCCGGTTGTTATCTATCATATCTTTTGCCATTTTTGTCTATACATGTGTACTTTTGTGCTCTTCGTATGCAAACTCAGTCTTCTTTTGATTTTGCAAGAAAACGAACGCGTTCCAGAGTTATTTCACAGTTGAGTTTAGACTACACGAAAAGCTCCACATCTTTCGCAGTGAGACTAGAAAATACTGCATAGTAATATATTTGGATCAAAAGATTTCATGGGAAAGACGAGAAACTAAATTTTATTGCGATACTTGCACCCGGAAACCAGGGATACATATTGGAGAGTGCTTCGAAACGTACAGTACCTTAACAGAATATAAAACCTAAATCATCTTATACTATTATCCAGAGTTGTAAAAGAATGCAATCTTTTCGGCAAATAATTCTTTTGATTTATGTGAAAAGTATTTCAATTCATTAACTTCACCTAGATACTGGGACTTACAGAAACCAAATCACCATTCATTTTGAAGTCATGAATGGTGCAATCATTTCAAGCAATCAAAAGCTTGAAGTCATGAGAATGCAAAATCTTGATTTACTCACATTCTTTGAAGTCCCATGAAGTCATTGAATTCAATTGAATTCAATTGAATTCAATTGAATTCAATTGAATTCAATTGAATTCACTAACAAGCAAACGTTCTCAGGTGTGTCTCACCGATTTTCTTGATTTTGTGATATGTGGTAGAGCATCGAAAAATATTGGACACGTATTTTTTTTTATCTGCGGATACGCAAGTTTAGGGGGTGAAAACCACCCTTAAAGTTAACCCCCAAAAACCATTTTTTTTAAATATCTTGAAAACTAATTAAAATTTTACAACAATACCAAGTGCGCGTTTTAGGTTGTATTATAACAATATTGTGAACTGTATTTTGGACCCAAAGGGCTGCAACCCCTAAGTAATTTTGAGGGTAAATACTATTTTTCAGCGTATTTTTTATCTGTAAAAATTCCTAAATTATTAGAATTTGAGCCAAAATAATTGGATAAAGTAGATAATTGAAAAATTTAGTTGACCTGTTTTAGGAGATTTGAAAATAATCAATCTTAAGAGGGTGAGCGGGGGTAAGTCACCCCCGACTTGCACCAGAGCTAGATTTTGTCAATTTTCCTGATTTCGTGGTATCTTGTAGAGCATCAAAAAATATTAGACATGTATTTTTTTAAAATACCATCTTCCCCTTTTAAGGGATTAAAACTACCCTTAAAGTTTACCCCGAAACAAAATTTTTTTTTTTAATATTTTAAAAACTAATTAATGTTTACAAAAATATCAATTGCACTTATTATGTTATATTAAAGCAATATTGTGAACTGTACTTTGGAGCAAATTGGCTGCAAGCCTTAAGTAATTTTGTGGGTAAATGCATCTTTCAACGTATTTTTATTTTTAAAAATTCTTTAATTATAAGAATTTATTGAAAGGTTGAATTCTATCTTATAGTTCACTTGCAACAAATATCTTTTTACTTTTTTGGTATTTAATAAATTATTGAATTTCGCGACAAAACCACCTGCATCTATTTTATTATGTTTTCGAAGGTTAATTCAACTCCACTTTCTAGTTGAATCTATAAAAGTGAAGAGTAAAGTAGTTGAATCAAATATCTTTATTTATTGGAATTTAGACTACACATAAAAAAATTCTAATCCTGATTATGCGATTTTATTTCTTACAAATATTGCTCGATATAATAAACGACATAAATACGATTTTTGTATACAAAGTATTCAACGAGATTCGTATAAATTTTATCCGAGATGTTTTCAGTTTTCGGATTTGGAAAAATTACGTAAGACATTTTTCGGATAGTGTAATACTAATGGATGAAGATTTATATCTACATTTGCGGAATAATATAATAAAACTACAATAGTCCATAATCAACTTTCTTCCCCAAGATACATGAATTTATTCAAATATTCATGGTACAAGAGTGGCTATACCGATGCATAACCTGCAAAGTTCGAAAATCCAGTTAAATTCGCCTTTAGATCACAATCTAGTATTCGCTGCGAAATACCAGGGTGTAAAAATGTAGCAATTTTAAGATGTGCATGGTGTAAAAAGTCACTGTGTCTTAAAAATTTTTTTGAAGATTTCCACTTTTGCTCCAATTATATGGCGTAATCTGATACTTTGTAAAAATTAGCCACATAAATGTAATTATACATAAGTTTAATAATGACAAATAATAATTATGACAATAATAAAAATATAATAATTTAACTAAATTTAATATCTTTACAAATCCAACTTAAAGAATGTATATAAATACTATAGATACAAAAATATATAATTTATAATTTTAATAAAATTAGTGCACTTACTTTTATAGCAAAAAATTAGTTTTCAAAATATAAGGGTAGTTTTCACCCCTTGAATGGAGGAGATGGTGTATAAAAAAAATGTCTAATACTTTTTAATACTCTACAAGATACCACGGAATCAGGAAAATTGACAAAATCTAGCTCTGGTGCAAGTCGGGGGTGACTTACCCCCGCTCACCCTCTTAAGATTGATTATTTTCAAAACAGGTCAACTATATATTTCAATTATCTACTTTATCCAAATATTTCGGCTCAAATTCTAATAATTTAGGAATTTTTACAGATAAAAAATACGCTGAAAAATAGTATTTAACCTCAAAATTACTTAGGGGTTGCAGCCCTTTGGGTCCAAAATACAGTTCACAATATTGTTATAATACAACCTAAAAAGCGCACTTGGTATTGTTGCAAAATTTTAATTAGTTTTCAAGATATTTAAAAAAAACGGTTTTTGGGGGTTAGTTAACTTTAAGGGTGGTTTTCACCCCCTAAACTTGCGTATCCGCAGATAAAAAAAAATACGTGTCCAATATTTTTCGATGCTCTACCACATATCACAAAATCAAGAAAATCGGTGAGACACACCTGAGAACGTTTGCTTGTTAGTGAATCAATTGAATTCAATTGATTTCAATTGAATTCAATGACTTCATGGGACTTCAAAGAATGTGAGTAAATCAAGATTTTGCATTCTCATGACTTCAAGCTTTTGATTGCTTGAAATGATTGCACCATTCATGACTTCAAAATGAATGGTGATTTGGTTTCTGTAAGTCCCAGTATCTAGGTGAAGTTAATGATTTCAAACCAAAAAAAGCATTCATTTCCAATGACTTCAAGTAATGCATTCCTAAAAGAATGCATTCTTTTACAACTCTGCTATTATCCTGATAAATTATTACCAAAAAATAAATGTTTTCTATTCTTTTCTACTTGATAATAAAAACTGTGTACTAAGTGTATGAAAAATAGCTTGGACCTGGCGGCAAGTAAACTTGTATTACTACCGGACCGTTAAGGGTTAAAAAAAAAAATTTTTTTAATAAATAAAAAAAATTGGTAATTGTTTACTTTAACGGTCACCTGCTTTTTTGAGGATGTAAAATCGAAGAATCAACATTTTTACTATTTTTGTTTTCTCAGATTGTTCGTTTTTGCGTCATATTTAACCCTCTGTGGCCATACCTGTTTCCAATAACGTGAAGGCCATATGGGTGCAAATATGGTTTCACTATTTTATTTTATTATACATTCTATGTGGTTTAATATTTTTTATCGATAAAGATATGATTTTGGGGTAAAATTTTCGTGGGAATTCAAATAATCTATTACCGAAACCGTTAAAGTGCGTTATCACATAAAAAAACGACGATTTTTAAATTAACTTTTTCAAAAATTCGATTTTTACGCAAAAAATCATTTTTTTTTTTATTTATAAATGTGACAATGAAACTTTGGAAAAACAAAGATAAATACCTATATTAAAATAAAAAAAAATGTTTGTTTAATAATATACATGTTAAATATTTTTAACAAGTATTTGAAAACAGGATAATTTTAAAAAAGTAAAAAATTATGTTACGTACAAAAAGTGGTTTATTTTAGGCATTTTTGTTTATAATACATATATTAATCATTAAACTTTACTTATTTAGTTAAATTTTAAAAAGAAAAACATTACTCGGTGGTATTGACTCAATTAATGCATAAGCCGGCCCTGTGCTGTGGAGGCGCATTTCATTCGTGTTAGAGTTGCTTGCTATTTTTCACACAGCCCGCATTTGGCTCTCGTTTCTGCTCTACCGATGATGATACTAGCTAGTGGCACCTCTTCTACTTCTAATAATTTTTGTACTTTTTTACGCAAATATGTTCGAAAATTTCGTGACTACAAACGTCGGCGAAGTTGAGTTTCATAATTTGTATCTATTTAGTTTCTCATTCTCGGCACGCAAAGTGTAGGGGAGACCGGGGATAGTTGACCATAGGGGTAGGTTGACTAATTGTGAAAAACTCGACTACTTCAAAAGTGTTGCATCATCCAACTAGGCGTAAGAAACCGTTACCTCCTCCCCCTCAGTCGTCTCGAATGCGGCATCGCGTACGCACGTAGTTCGGGAGAAGGAGCATAATATTGAAAAAGAATACACTTAAGTAATTTTTTTCCTTGTTATATTATTTGTAATGACGCCTATATACTTGTTATTGCTCATTTGCAAATAATTTAAAATAAAAGTTTGATTGTTAATCTTTATGTTACATATCATTCTTTTTAATTTCGCTGCAGTTTTTAGGTTATGACACGTGTGTAAAAATTGCAAAGTGATCCGGGGCTGGTTGACTACCTAGTCCCATACAAAATGTGTAAATGGCAATCTATTGTTTGTTTAATGTAAATATTGCAACTCTGATTTAGAAAACTGTTTTCATAATCTGATCTCATAAATGATGTATCTATTCCTTTAAATCATATAATTATAATAATTATATCAGTTAAGACTGTTACCAAATAATTAAAATTAACAAAATTGTCATAGAATTGATAATTATTTGTTTGAATGAAGAAAATGTTTCAATTACTTCTTGTTATTTTAATTTTATATATCCGTAGATCTTGCACTATTTAATTTGTAGGTCAACTTACTCCCAGTGACAAGTCAACCTACCCCATGTCTGGGGTAGGTTGACTCAAATTTCATATTCCACCAGATCATGCTTGTACTCTATATTATAACTGATTGCGAGACTTTTGTCATTTGTTTTTATAGCTTAATAGTGTACCTATCAAATTTATTGGTTTTTACAATAATATACACTAAAACAAAAAACATATAAGCATCTAAACTGAAATTTGGTCAACCATCCCCGGTCTCCCCTACAATATAAAGGCATTGATTCCGGCCTGATCCAATAAATAAAATTTAAATTTTACAGCAAAAAAATTTAAAACTTACCTATTAGACTATAATAAATACAAGAATATTGTTTGTTGTATTTTCCTTGTGTCGATGTGCACTCTTTTGCATTCACTGAACGATAGTTGAGCTAATTTCAAAACATGCCGGATGTTAGGTACATTTATTATGTTACTGGCGTCACAGACAAGCGAGGCGAGCATCCTTTCTGAGGAATAGGTTTACCTTATCCTGTCTTCCCTTTGATTACCAACAATTTTGGGTTAGTAACTACATTTCTCAAAACAATTCTAAATAACTTATTTCTGTATGAACTCACAATTTTGTAACGCCAAGGCCAAAAGGGTGCAAATATGGCTAATGGTTACTTTTCGATGTTTCTAGAGTAACAGCTATTGAGCGGCGGGCACCACGCTACTGTTCGATCGTTACACTAATGTATAGACATAATTGTCGTACAACAGCGAGAGCTCTATAGTGAGTGTCCTATGAGAGAGAGACTTTTGAAATTTTTGGTATGCCCGATTTGCACCCGTATGGCTACAGAGGGTTAAGAAAAAAAATTTAAAAAAATCAGTATTTCTGGTGATTTTTCAACCGCTATTATTGACTGATTCCAGCGCTACGATAAATCGATAATCAAGGCAATTTTAAATTGCCGCCATTATTGACAGTTATATTTACCCCCTTCCCCTCCAGAGAGAGTGGTAGTAAAATTCAGGCGAGGTCTTAACACCCCCCGCCTCCCCCTGACCCTATCCTGTCCGCTACTCCTTTTTCCAACTTTCTCCCATTTCCAAAATATTGCTTAGGATGTGGAAAATCAAATAATAAACTAAAAAAAAAATTTTTTTTTCAAATTGTTCGTTTTTTAAAACACGCTTTTTTCGGCATTCAAAGCTAAAAAATTAACCGAAATACTGATTTTTTCAAATTTTTGTATTTTTTTTTTCATAACCCCGACGCAAAACAAACAATTTTAAAAAAAAACAATAAAATCCATACATTTTTCGATTTTTAGTTGCTAAAAAGCCAGGTGACCGTGAAAGTAAATAACTACCAAAATATTTTAATAAAATAGGCATGCTTTTCTGAAATTAATGTTTTGATTCATTTCAAATAAGTCACCGCATACGCTAGCTGGCGTTTGGTACATGCTCTTATGCATCAGCTTTTCTGAAGTGGGATTTGATTTATTCAAAATTTGTAAACTCAAAGGAAGTTTTTTATTCTAAATGGATGTTCTGATTAGTCTTTATTCTGTACTCAAAGCTTAAGCGCTAACTGGACTCCAACCAATGGATCGGATCGCCACTTAAATCGACTAACCAACAAAAGTATATATAAATTTTTAAATATTATTAAAATCTTGTTCTTAATTGCAGGTCGAGGCCCAAAAAGAGCAGTACTTAAACCTACGGAAATATCTTCTTCGTGATAAAACGAATGTGTTTGCCGAGTTAGAAAGCGACGGAAGTAAACCGAATACATCGAAAATTTCTGGCGGCCCAACTCCCTTTTCTTCGATGTCTGGAATGAATCTAGGGAAGCCACCAGGAGCCGCTAATCAAGGTTTAGGATCATTCTTCACAAAATTTGCTTTTTAGAAAAATCATAGTTAAATTTGTGGTAATTTTCTGAAACAGTACTTGATATTTAGAATTTAGAATTAATTATTTGAGAGACCTCATTAATATAGCGAATTTTATCTCGGCGAGCAAGGAAATAAGGTGCACAGGAGAAAGCGTTGTGGACATCGGTTGCGAGAGTTTTTTTTTTTAAAGCTCTTGAGATTTTAAAGATCTTCAAAAATTCCAAGACACGATAGGAAAATAGTACATTAAATCGAATACAAATGCACGCCGCGAAAAAACTAGCCAATTTTAATGGGTCAAAATCGCTGTACGGGAATATGAGACTCTTCCTTCTTTTCAGCTACTGGGATGTTGCAGCAACAGAATACAGCAAATCCACTCGGAACCAGTGGCGGTTTTGGGCTTGGACAGTCAACATTCGGAATGGGAACAGCGGCAGCCGGAACATCTCTTTTTGGAAGCGGAAGCAGCAGTGCGGGCGGTGTTTTCGGTGGCGGTGGACTATCTGCGACCGGGTCAAGTTTTAATCTACAGAAACCACCTGTTGGAGCCAAGAGAAATAAACAATAGAAGCAAAGACTGTCCCACGATTATTTGTATCGCCATTTTCTTCGATTAAATAAAAAAATTGCCACAAAACTTAATTTTCCTGTTTGTATAAAAGTTCCTCTCATTGAAACTGTTATACGTCTGCTGTCACGGGTGTTTACGTCTGTCACAATTTGTCATCACATTTCGTTTCTGGAAGAAATTGTGAAACTGTAAATCCGGTGTTTGTGCTTGGTGCGAGTGTTTTTATAGAAAACAAGTCGGAATTAATTAGTGTTTGCTAGTTAATCACGTGAATTTGCATAAAAATGGCCTATCCACAGTCGTCGATGCCCGATCAACAGTTCTTGTGGGACATCTTTCGTAGGTACGGACTGCGGGTCCAACTCAACGAATTCCTTCCCTAGATGATTCACGCTTATTAGATTAGTATTGGAATTTCAACATAACTTTTTGGTCTTATAGGGTTGACAAGGATGGCAGCGGTTACATTTCGGCCGATGAACTACAAATGGCTCTGTCCAACGGAACGTGGAGTCCCTTCAACCCAGAAACAGTCCGGCTCATGATAGGTAAGCTTGTCGTCAAGGGAGGGCCGTCATATTCATAAATCATAATAGGCAAACAGGTGAGCCTTGCGTGAATATGATCTAGAATCTACACGCATTATTATATAATGGCCTGGATCACGAAGATGCGGAGAAATCTACTGTCGTGTGTGGCTGCAGGTGAAGGAATTCCTTAAATTTGCTTGCTGACTAATAGCTTTTTCCTGGAAGTTTAAATTTGACAAACAAGGCAAGACTTCACCGTTTAGATATTGACATCCAATATTTTTCTCTGCTTATCACTATTTGCGCAAGTAGAAATTCAATTCGAGATTATTGTAGAGAGACCCAAACCATTAGGTGCTATTGTGCACAGCAACAAGTGGGTTATCGACCTCTTGCAGTGTGGGTGCACTTTAGAGTTCAAGGTAAAACCTCACGAGACCATAGTTGGCTTACTTGTGTTGACAAATGCACCAGCAGCCCTATTATGGTTCATCTATACCAATCTTCCTTTGGTGGGATTAATAACACGTTTACTTTCATTTGAAATGGTCGACTTCAAATAATTAGTAAAAGGAAAAATTCAATTAACAAGTTGACAGCCGCGCCGCGCAATGGCTGCCGGGTTCTTATGGGTCCGAACACAAGACCGATTTTTGCGGCAGTCAATGTGTTAAATAACATTTTCTGGAATTTTTTGGGAAGTCTAAGCAATTCCTGTCGAAATGATATTCAATAAAGCTTCTTAACTAAAATTCAGGACCTTCAGAGAATATTAGAATAGTTAGGCCACTAACAAAATCTTGGAATATACGAGCCCAACGGAGAAGAATTCGACCATTGATTACTTTTAAAATTTTCCTAAATTAATGTTTTTGTCACGGGCATAAGATGAGTAATCTATATAATAAGGAAATATATATACATATATATATATATTTTTTTTTTTTTCTTTCTCTGAAAATGAAAGACGATTTTCCTATAGCGTATAAATATTTTATTCAATTACATATTCTCCATTTTGGTTCAGTACGTTTTACCATCTATATGGTGGGTGCGGTAGTACATCCAATCTAAGCTGTAAAAGCTTTTGGCGTGCTATCAAATTTGTATGAGGTTCTGTATTATCTTGGTGGAACACTATTCCTTTTCTATTGATCAATTCTGGTCTTTTCTGTTTGAGTGAATCATTTAAATTATCCAGTTGATGACAGTACACTTCAGAATAGGTCGTGGTATTGTCCGGTAAAAGCTGAAAAAAAACGATTCCCTTGAAATCCCACCAAACAGATAGCATCACCTTTTTATGGTGAATATCGGTGTTCGAAGTGCTTTGAGCCGGTTCATCTCTCTTATTCCATGATCTCTTGTGCTTAACATTGTTGTAGACAATACATTTCTCATCCGCACTGATGATTCGCTTCAAAAATGGGTCATTTTCTTGATGTTTGGGAAGTGAATCACAGGCGTTAATGCGACGGAGCCAACTTTCTATAAGAATACGTGGAACCCATATATCGAGTTTTGAAATAAAACCAAGGCGTTTCACGTGATCATGAACAGTAGAATTCGATAAATTTAATATCTTAGCGATCTCACGCGTTGTTATTCGGCGGTTCGCATCAATCAATGCCTTTATTTTGTCTTCATCAACTTCAACTGGCCTTCCAGAAAATGGTACACCTTCAACATCAAAATTGCCGGAACGAAATTTTGCAAACCAGTTCTGTCAGTACATCTTTTCCAAATACATCGACTAATTTTTCCTTGGATTTTTACCTTTTCAATAGTATAAAAATAAAATATGACGAAAATGCTGCTTTCTGCGGCTTTCATCCACACATCACTACCCTTCAAATCGGAATTCGTCAATCCTGATTATATTTATCTTCTGTATACGAGGCAATGATGGTTTATCTTTTACCTAGAGAGTAGGCTATAAGATGGCATTTTCAAGTAACATTATCAAAGAATTCTGCATTATAAAATGTATAACCCGGTTTTTTCAAATTTCTTTTGGTTTTTTATAGTTTCTCCACTCTACAATAACTGCTTCTGCAGTAGTTCAACTTTTTTTCATAACTATTTTCTTCAGAGCTCACATATCATTTGCTAGTGGAGGCGTCCTGTTTCTCGCTTGGCGATCAAATTTTCAGCGCTTGTGTGTAGTTTTATTATGGACTGGACTGCACTCCTTGACAAACTAACAAGTTTTCCTACTTTATACGCAGATTTACCGTTTCATTGTTTCTCTATCGCAAGAAATATAATGTTGGTGTTGGTGTCGTGAAATTTGCAACATTCTGAGATGTGGGAAATTTCTACAATTTCCTTTAATCTGGATAGAGATCCAAATAAAAAGCTGGCTCCTCACTTTGTATGGGGAGATCTATATAGATAATTTAAAAAAACGCAGCTTGAGATTACACGTTTCGCGGGAGCGCATGTTCTGCATGAAATGCTTGGCGAGGGATGGAGTTGGGACAACAGGAGAGAGCGAATGAAAACTGAAGGTGACGTTCATTTCGGAACGGAACGAGGGCAATTTCCAATATTTTTAAAATACGTGTGAACACGAAGGCTTAAAAAGAATGGTGTAACCAGAGTCATGGACTGTGTTTCCATGCGGAGTTCAACTCGAGTTAGGGGTCATGTACTATCTTTCTATGCACATGGTTAAGTTGGAGTTGAATTTTCGTCGAGTTAAGAAAATTACAATGGAATGACATTTGAAGCTAACTCCAACTCAACCCGACTAGTTTCGTGGAGTTAATTCGGGATTAACGAAACTCAACTGAATCTGAGTTTCCATGACCACAATTCATGCTTTACGCACTGATTTCAAATCCGCTATTGGAATATCTTCATGGATTGTAGATTGATGTGGCTGCCCGAAGACACACTTAGGCCATTATAGGTCCATTGTGATACCAATTCTTGTGACCAGGGTTTTTGTGGGAATCGAACCCATAACCTCTATTGCCCTGCTGGCTCGCTGTCAACGCGTCGCGTTACCAACCGAGCTATTGAGGCCCCATATCTTCATGGAACTTTAACAATACTGGTGAATGTTCTTAGTCCTTAAACATACTCATTAAAGAAATATGTAGATCGTAGTAAAACTTGAATTGACATAGTTCCCCAAAGGCAATATATTTTCAAACATTTATTCGCTTATGCAAAACTAATATAGTTGAATGAATTTTGCATTCAAGCACTAAATTATATGACTTGGTTAAATTGGAATAAATAGATAATAATGACAATCTGGATAATTCCGTTTGGCAATTTTTGGAACAATGATTCATTACTAGTTTTTTATTTTCATGCAAATTTCAAAATATTTTATTTAATTTTGAAGTTTTTGAGGTGTTGCTGGAGAAAGATTTTATTTTTGTTGTTCTAAATGAAACTGCTAGGGTGCAATATGTATCCATAATTTTTTTTTGTACTTTTTAAATGTGGAAATTCGTACATTATTCATTTATCCTTATTTCAGGAATGTTCGATAAGGAAAACCGTGGTACAGTAAGCTTCCAAGATTTTGGCGCTCTATGGAAATATGTAACAGACTGGCAAAATTGTTTCCGTTCCTTTGATACTGACAGTTCAGGAAACATCGACAGAAATGAGTTGAAAACTGCGCTAACGGCCTTTGGGTACAGACTATCAGACAATCTAGTTGATGTGCTCATTAGAAAATTCGACAGATTCGGAAGAGGCACAATTCTCTTTGATGATTTCATCCAATGTTGCGTTATACTATACGTAAGTTTTTTTCTCAATTTAATAAAGAAACAAACATTTTAAATCGCCCTTTTGTAGACATTAACATCAGCCTTCAGACACTATGATACGGATATGGATGGCGTTATTACAATCCACTACGAGCAATTCCTCAGCATGGTGTTCTCACTGAAGGTCTAATCTAAACTATTCCCGTACAACTATACTTTACCTCATCTCACTCACTTGATCACTGCGCGGTGCGCAATTGTTCTTTCTCAAGATTTTTCTATTTGTCCGAATTAAGGTGCGATGAACTGCAGCAGCGGATGAATATGTCCACAATTGAAGATGTTTCCCTAATTTTAAAGCTTGTTTGTATGTGTTAACGCAGCGATATATTATATATATATTTTATGTAAAAAAAAAATTTCTACAATAAAAGTGGCCAAATCTACGTAGTTCTGTAATGTTTTATTCAACTTGCTGTTTTTTTATAAAGCTAAAAAATTATCCTTGTCCGAAATCAGAAAAATTCGAAGGATATGAATTTCTCCCTCCAAAGTGAAACCTGGATTGTCTGATTATGATGCACGGGATTTAAAATTGGTTACCTTAACGGGACCGTTGAACATAAGTCTTGCTGTGTGCTGTTGGGTACTTATAGTAGCCGCTCTTTTACTTCTTGCTCCTCTTAGACTCCTGTTGCTTTGCGGCTTTCTTTTTCATTATCTGCAGTCGTTTATCCACGCTTATCACGTTAAAATGTGGAGTCGGGAGTGGAGCATTTTTCGAGCTAGTGTTTCCTGAGGTAGATGTGGTCAATGTCGGAGAAGGAGTAGACGTACTAGATGTTATACTACCCAAAACCGCCTTCGAACTAGAGCTGGAATTGCTGCTCTTCGATGACCCGGACTTCTTGTTAGAGCTGGATTGTTCGAAAGACTTATAATATGGGGATGAGGACGACGACGACGAAGAAGAGTGCGACGACGACGATTTCGACGGGGATGGTAGTGATGTTATCGCTGATGTTTTCGCCATCATCACCTTGTTCTTACAATTAGTGCAGCACCATGAAAACTCTTGCTCGTTAGCATCATCGTCAGAGATTTGGGGCTTGTGGCATTCTTGATGGTACAGCGAGTGGCAGTCAGCGCACTCAACGAGCCTGTTGCCCGCTGTGACCACCATCGCTCCACAGACAACGCAAGCCAAATCGCCAAACTCCTGCAATAAATGCGTGCGCTTAACGTTTAATCCAGGTGTAATTACACAAAAATTTGATATACCTTCAAGTTTTCCTCCTCAGACACATCCATGCTTTTAATATCAGATATCTCAATGGGCAGACTGATGCCCTCTGTCGGCACAGCGATTTCTTGAGGCAGTGGCGAGGAGTTCTTCCCAGACGCTGAGGATCTTGAATCACTCGACTTCTGGCGCTTTATAGTACCGGGAAAATTGCTTTCTTCAGCTATATATTTTTTGTTTAGTGTGTTTATCAGCATTTTACCGGATCCGTATCTTTGTTTGATTATCTCGTCTAACGTCTGACGGATTTTTTCAGCAGAATCCGGGTTAGGTGAGTGTAGCAGCTTTATTGCATGCTTTATTACGGGGTCTATTTCAATGGTAGCGCTCATTATTCCCTCTATTCTCAAGATTTCACGCCAGAATTAAATCAACTTAACTCAATACACCACAGACTACTCAAACACTGAACGAGAGGACCTGACTAGAGTCGAATTTTGACAATTGTAACCATTCCAATGCTCAATTGTTCCTGAACCCCTTCGTTATTCGAAATCAGCTGATTGAGAACCTTATAAATGTTACGGGGGTTAGAATTTGCAAATTTGCTAGTTATAACCGCCAATTGTAAAGTGTTATGGCAGAAACTAGTAAATCGAGTTTGTAGCTTTCATTGACGCAAAGAACATGCAAACATAAAGAACTTGCACCAGTACAAATCCGTACTCAGATCATAATGATAAAAGCCTTAAATAAAAAAAAAATTGAAAACAAGATACCTGTCAGGGTTTAAATCTAAAATTAATTTAAATTAAAACAACATTTCTATTATATTTTTTTAATTTAAAGGATTAATCTACTATTAAAATTTTTTGTTAACATATTTCATTAGATACGCATCTTAAAAATATCCTTGTAAAATATCGATATCGATATTTGAATTCGTTTTGATTTTATAGACATTTCAAGCCCGTGTGACCTCCCTTCGGCTCCTTTTCGTAGCGTAACCGGCGTTGAACCGTATGAACTTCTGCTTAGTATTACATAGTATACATTTGTAGATGCAGAACTCTCAAAAGTTACAGAAGGCACAAGTTACTTACCAGGATTTGCAGATTAAGGGAAATAGCAAGTATTTTATTGTATATCACTTAAAAATCTATCCGCAAACTTTAAACACGTTATTCTCGAAACGTGTTTTTTCCCTACGCGGTACAGTGCTGACAAAAAAGTTCTCTACCGATCCATTTCATATTTTGCACACATACTTATAGCAATTTGGGAGCACTTTATTCCACTGAAAAATCGGTAGAAAATCGATATACCTACTTTCAAACATTCGTTAAATCGCGAAAAAACAATATTTTCCGTTAAATTAAGGTTCAGTCTGTAGATTATAGTTTAAACTAAAGGAATATTTTTGGTTTTTTGATTTCAGATTCCTGCGACGACCCCCACAGTGCACCGCGCAATTGACATCGACAAAAAAATGTGGTGCCACGCCTCGCTGGCATGGCCACCATTTTGTTATGCAATTTTAAAGCTCAAAGTCTAATAAAGAAGTCTGCAAAAAATCTAGTCGATATCTTGTTTATCTCCTTTTTTATAACAGTTTTAAAAAACATAACTTTTTTTTCGAGTTTTAACAGTAGGTTTCGAAACAATAAATAAGTACTCAAAATTGAATCCCCAGACGATCTCCCTATATTATCAAAATGTTAGGGGTATTAGGACTAAGACTAGGACTCTTTATCAGTCGTCCATAAATAGTAACTTTGACATCATTGCATTAACTGAGACTTGGTTACACTACGGTTTTCTTGATGCAGAGATCTTCGATTCTTCCTACCAGGTATTTCGTAAAGATAGATATACTGATTCGGAGGCCCGAGGAGGAGGAGTTCTTATAGCTTGCAAGAGCCACTTCAACTGCAGCTTGATCTCACTACCCGACATTTCTGCTTCTTCAGACGTTGAGCTAGTTGCTGTTAAAGTAACATTAGCCAGAAATTCTCTATTCATTTTGTGTTGCTACATTCCTCCTGACCTTGTCAATTCTCTTGATATGAATGGAAACAACACATATGAACTTTTAGTTACAAAACTGGACTTCATTAACAATCTAATGAATCCGATTGACGATCTCCTCTTAGTGGGTGATTTCAATTTACCTAATGTACAATGGGTATTTAATTCTGATGACGATTGCTGCCACCCCTTGAACAAAATAAATTCTAAAGAGTCCTCATTTCTGGGATCAGTTTTCTCTTTCGGTCTCAGTCAAATGAGTTCCATAAAGAATGACATGGGGCGGCAGCTAGATCTTGTTTTCTCTTCCGACTGTAACAACACAATTGTTGATCACAGTCCGGTCGTTCTATCTAATTTGGACATATTTCACCCGCCTCTTCAAATTGATTACTTTTATAATCCAGAGGACACTAAACACTATATTGATGATAGCGCCTACGCATACAACTTCAAAAAGGCGGATTTTGACGAACTTTCTAGAAGGATGTCCTCCACTGATTTTACTACACTATTGTCCGATGAAAATATTGACAATGCCTTATCCAAATTCTACTCCCATCTTTTCAACATTTTTGAATCTTGCGTACCATATGAGCGTTGACGTCCCTTAACTTCTTCACCTCCTTGGTTCAGCAGCGATCTTCGCAGTCTTAGAAACAAGAAAACTAAATTGTGGAAGGCATATCTTTTAGAAAGGAATAATGTTTCCTATAATGCATTCGTTGAATGCTACAATAAATTTCAAGACTACTCCAAACAGTTATATAATGATTATGTCTGTCAAATGAAGTCTGAAATGTATAGCAATCCAAGGGCATTTTATAAATTTATTAATACCAAAAGGAAGTCGGACAATTATCCAACTAGCTTACAATACGAAGGAATCTCTGATGATAATCCATCTTCAATTTGCGATATGTTTGCCTCATATTTCGAAAAATCGTTCTCCCCCGCTTTCCAACCCAACCCTAATAACTTTTCACACTTAACCTTAAATCCTGTTCCTCTAAATTTTTCCATTAATATTACTCCCCCCGATGTTCTCAAACATATCAATGAGCTTCCCATGGATTTCACGTCGGGTCCAGATGGTATTCCCCCAGCTATCCTTAAATGCTGCTCTAATGAGCTAATGTTACCCTTAACATTACTCTTTCAGAAATCAATCAACATCGGAATGTTTCCCATGCTCTGGAAGAATGCCTTTATTATTCCCATCCACAAAAAGGGTAAAAAGAATGAGGTATGTAACTACCGGCCCATAGCGAAGCTTTCATGTATTCCTAAACTTTTTGAGTCAATTATATACTCACAATTGTCAAACATCTGTCGACGCCTTGTTTCTACAAATCAGCACGGTTTTCTTCAGGGTCGTTCCACTTCCACAAACCTTCTTGAATTTGTCCCTTTCGTCATTGAAGGCTTCCAGAAGGGTCTGCAAACCGATTGCATTTATACTGACTTTAGCAAGGCTTTTGACAAACTGTCCCATTCGATTATAATACTCAAACTTGAAAATCTAGGCTTCTCTCCATTGCTTATCAATTGGATACGCTCATACCTGTCCAATAGGACTTATCAGATTACTTTTCGGAATGAAACTTCTAGAAAAATATTTGCCACGTCAGGTGTACCGCAGGGTAGTCACCTGGGCCCGCTCTTATTTATTTTGGCTATTGACGACATTACATTTTTGCTTAAGGACTGTAAAATTTTAATTTATGCTGACGACATGAAACTTTTCCGTTGTACGAATAATATTAACGACTGCCACACGGTTCAAAGAGATCTGGATACTTTCCAAACTTGGTGTGTTCACAATAATCTAGAATTAAACATTAATAAATGTGAAGTTTTATCTTTTTGTAGAGGCCGCAATCCCCTGAGTTTTGATTATAATCTTTCGAACGTTATTCTTAGACGAGTTCACTCTGCCCGTGACTTAGGCGTTTTCCTGGATTGTAAACTGGATTTTGTTGAACATATAAATTGCATGGTAACAAAAGCCAGTATTACGCTTGGTTTTATTAAAAGATGGTCCCGTGAATTTTCTAACGTCACTGTATACAAACAGCTTTACTCTTCCTTTGTCCGGCCAATTCTTGAATATGCAAGTCAAGTTTGGTCTCCCTATTACCAAGTTCACATAGACAGCATCGAATCTGTCCAACGGAAATTTGTCCGTTTCGCCCTTAGAGAATTGCCATGGAGCAATCCAATCATCCTCCCTCCATACAAGGACCGTTTGAAACTCCTTGACATGCATTCTCTGCAAAAACGTCGAGAAATCGCGGACGTTGTATTTGTACATCAATTTCTAGTTGGTAATATTGATTCACCTTCTCTTAAAGCGAGATTCACGTTCAGAGCGAATGAGCGAAACCTTAGGCATGTCCCGCTTCTACAAACTGATCTGTGTAAAACTAACTATAGCTTCTTTCAACCTATTAACCGCATGAGGTTGAGTGTAAATAAGAATGCCGATTTGTTTGATGTCCGTGTTGGTAAGCATGTATTAAAAAAGAGCTTGCTTGTTTGTCATGTCGCTACTAACAACGGACCAAATGATGACGAGTCTTATGCAGCAGATTAATTTCTGTTGCTTTAGAGC
The DNA here is from genome assembly GCA_949715965.1 of Dysmachus trigonus. Classification (NCBI taxonomy): domain Eukaryota; kingdom Metazoa; phylum Arthropoda; class Insecta; order Diptera; family Asilidae; genus Dysmachus; species Dysmachus trigonus. The sequence goes on from OX454320.1 coordinate 61,915,998, forward strand.
TTAGACTAAGCTGATGGTCTGTTTTTTTAAAATTAACGAAAAAAAAAAAAAAAAAATTTCTCATTGTCCTTAGCTGTTTATTTAAATGGAATAAGATCTTGCACCTCCTGGCGATATGTGGTTTCAACAGGATGGCACTACGGGCCTTACAACAACAGAAACCATCGATTTATTGAAATTACGATTTTGTAATAAAGTGATTTCAAGAAATGACCTTGTAAATTCACCTCTGAGGGTATGTGATCTGACACCTCTCAATTATTTTCTATGGAGTTATGTAAAGTCATTGGTTTATGTTGATAAACCAGCAACAATTGACAAATTGCTAGCCATTGCAAGATTGTTCGTTATTGGCGACACACGGCCAACATTGCTCGAAATAGTGAACCAAAATTGGATCGATAGAATGCACTTGGAACAGTAGGCCATATGCCCTAAGTCATTTTTAAATATTAACCCTTTCGGTACGGCAGTTGACCACGGTTATACATTCCCAATACGCGAAAGCTTCCCACGAGAGTAGTTGCACACATTTTTCCATGAATGCGAACTTTCAATCCAAAGAGTATCTATTAACAAGAGGGGACACTCGTGACGTTTTTCCTTATCTTTTTTCGACCTTGGTACCGTTACAGGAATGAAATGGGAATTTATGCTAGAAATAGTTAGTAATAAAGAAGGCATAAGTGAGAGAAAGTCAAAAATTTGGGGCGAAAAGTGGAACACTCCTGCAGGGTGCACTTCACAAAAATCTTTTATCACAAAACTTTTCTGTGAACGCATTACACGCTGCGTTTTCCACAGCCACACACCAAACACATTATATTATGCTTACCCATCATTTATCTAAAGCACATTTTATTTAATTTAATTAATTCCGTCTAAAAAAGCACTTTTTTACTTAAAAACTTTTAAGCTTGTTCACATTTACGAACAAATCAAGGTACTTTTCACAAAGCGAGCGGAGCACACAATAATTTAAAACTAGAACGCCTTTAAAAATGCACAATGAAAAAATGTAAACAATCTCGTCCGTATTCATGCTTGGTGCGTGCTACCTGCTTCTTCTCCCTTCTCCGATTCGGCATTTCCCTATAACTTAACATTGCGAGGGGAGGTAAACTTAAGCGATCTAGTGCTAGTGCAGGAAACTGGAACGCTTTTAAAAAAGCGTTCATAAAAAAAGCTTCAGTTTATAGTTTACGCTGTAAAAGCTGTCTGTGAGAACTTTTTGGTGACTATTTCTCTCTCTATATTTCTTATAGGTTTTTACAGAGGTAGTAGCCCTGAGCTGCTTTATCTAATGGGAAATTTTTATGGGTGTATTTTCGAGAGCTTGCATATGTGTTGGAATTTTGAGAGGGTATTAAAGTGTCCCTTTTCTTGTTGAAATATATATTCTTTGTTTCAATCATTTGAATTGGACTATAAGCAGAGGTCGTATCCAGAGAGTTTTTCTTAAATGTCGATTCTAGGCGGCGGTCGTACCCAGAGAACGTTTCGTGGATGTCGAATACAGGCGGCGATAGGGCCGAAAGGGTTAAGTTCAGGAATTGTTCTTTCGAATAACAAAATTTTCATCAAACGTTAACTATGCGTAATTTTTTAAAATTTAAAGTTCTGTTGGACTTAAAAAAACACTCTTTATTTCTCTATCGGAGGTCTAACTTCCGTGAACTAGAGAATATAACCAGAAGCGCTTTACTACAAATGGCAGTGCGAATAAGCAGGCACGAAATGCGTGAGTGAGAGAAAACGTAGAAAAAAAATTTAAAGAGACGTAAGTAATCAAAGAGTATCTATAACAAGAGGGGACACTCGAGCGGTTATTCCTTATCTTTTTTTCACCTTGGTACTGTTACAGGAATAGGAAAAATGGGAATTTATGCTAGAAATAGTTAGTAATAAAGAAAGCATAAGTGAGAGAAAGACAAAAATTTAGGGCGAAAAGTGGAACACTCCTGCAGGGTGTACCTCACAAAAATCTTTTACCACAAAACTTTTCTATGAACACATTACACGCATTTCCACAGTCACACACCAAACGCATTATGTTATGCTTACCCATCATTTATCTAAAGCACATTTAATTTAATTTAATTAATTGTGTCTAAAAAAGCATCTTTTTACTCAAAAGCTTTTAAGATTCCTCACATTTCCGAACAAATCAAGACCACCCAGTACTTTTCACAAAGCGAGCGGAACACGCAATACATTTAAAACCAGGGCGCCTTTAAAAACGCGCAATGAAAAAATGTAGACAATCTCGTCCGTATTCATGGTCAGTGTGTGCTACTGCCTCTTCTTCCTTAACCCCTTGGGTACATTTGACGTATGAGACTCGTCATGCACTTGTTTGCCCTAGGAGCGGATGACGTCTCTAAGACGTCCAGAGAGCAGAGGAATACATAGAGGTACAACCCTCGAACAAAATTCGTGCCAGAGTTCGTGGGCTGAGCTCGAGCAAAGGGGGAAGTGTAAGACGAAAAAGTCACACTGTGCAGAAAAGCTTTACCAAAGAGTATCTATAACAAGAGGGGACACTCGAGCGGTTATTTTTTAAAATTTTTCGACCTTGGTACCGTTACAGGAATGAAATGGGAATTTATGCTAGAAATAGTTAGTAATAAAGAAAGCATAAGTGAGAGAAAGACAAAAATTTGGGGCGAAAAGTGGAACACTCCTGCAGGGTGCACCTCACAAAAATCTTTTATCACAAAACTTATCTATGAGCACATTATACGCTGCCTTTTCCACAGCCACACACCAAACACATTATATTATGCTTACCCATCATTTATCTAAAGCATATTTTATTTTATTTAATTAATTGCTTCTAAGAAAGCACTTTTTTACTCAAAAACTTTTAAGCTTCTTCACATTTCCAAACAAATCAAGCCCACCCGGTACTTTTCGTAAGCGAGCAGCACACAAAAGAAATTCGGCTCGGGGACGCCTTTAAAAACGCACAATGAACAAATGTAAACAATCTCGTCCGTATTCATGCTCGGTGTGTGCTGCCTGCCTCTTCTCCCTTCTCCGATTCGGCATTTCCCTATAACTTAACATTGCGAGGAGAGGTAAACTTGAGCGGCCTAGTACTGGTGCCCGGCTCGGGGACGCCTTTAAAAAAGCGTTCATAAAAAAAGCTTCAGTTAATAGCTTACGCTGTAAAAGCTATCTGTGAGAACTTTTTGGTAACTATTTCTCTCTCTACATTTCTTATAGGTATTTACAGAGGTAGTAGCCCTGAGCTGCTTTATCTAATGGGAAATTTTGCTGGGTGTGTTTGCGAGAACTTGCATATGAGTTGGGACTTTGAGAGCGTATTGAGAGTGTCCCTTCTTGTTAAATTCGATATTCTTTGGCTTTACATCCAGTGATATGCTCACGGCTCTCACGAAATATCTCTTTGCTATGCAGCCGTAATTCGGTTGCCAAGCGACGAGTGTGCGCTGCTGGTTTAATTCCTTTGTGTGTATTATAAAATCGATATTCTGTTTCTATGGAATAATACAATACACGGATATCCAGGTCGATATTCTCAGGCCGATTTAATTTGTATTTCGGGAAGGCAAAAATTTTGAATAACTTTTAATATGGGAAAATTGACCAATATATTTTTTTAGATGCACAAGCACAGTATAAGTTTTTTTAAATTATTTGTTTCGGTTTGTTAACATAAAGCGAGAGCGGTAATATTTCCTTTTAAATATTCTGACCGAATCACGATTTAAGGGGGGAAATCACCTTAGAAATTAGAAGTAGTTTTTGGAATTATTTTTACAGGGAAGTATTCATGTGAATCTTTTTCAATTTCGAGGATGTTTTCATGTACATCTCATTAAATTTTGAAATCATTGCAGCCAGAAATCCCTGCTTTATCCACAGCAGGTCTTCACCCGACTTTTGTTATGCTACTCTCTGTGCTAGTCGTATTCTCCAACCGATTTAAGTTGTATTTTTGGGAAGGAAAAAATATTGAATAATTTTTAATATGTTAAAATTGACCAATATATTTTTTTAGTTGTAAAAACATAGTATAATTTTTTTGAAATTATTTTTTTCGGTGTGTTGATATAAATTGAACTACTTCCTTTTAAATATTCTGTCCCGAATCAAGATTTTAAGTAATACGGAAATATGCATTTTTAACCCTAACCCATTTAACCGGGGCGTTTGTGATCAGCTTTACTTCTAACAGCCGGTACTTTAGGATAGGATAGGATGGTTGTGGAATAATAATATAAATAAATAATTTCCGAAATTTCATTGCATCGACTTTTATGATTAAAAAACGGTTCTATATTTGTAATACCAAGACCGGAAAACAGTTTTCTGTTATTCGGACCTTGATCGCAACAATATTAATTCCTATTTCTTCCGCGTTTCCTAAAACTTCAAATAATAATTCATTTAATCTACCGGAACTTATTCCACTAACGAAGTGAAATATCCTAATACATGCTTCCATGGTGAAAAAAGACCGCGCACCATGAAAACAACTACATATTTAGCTAATTCATTTTTATCGACATTTACCGTCATCTAAAAACCTTCAATTTGGTCTGCTGTTATATTATATTTTAATTCTCACCTAACAACTACCTCATCAACAACTAGAACAGCATTTTTTGATCTTTCACCAAATTCAGGAGTGTCGAAGCAATAAAGGGATATAGTTCTTCATTGTGGCCTGGTTTCAAGTTTTTTACTGGAACCCAATTTTGCAAAGAAGTACGGTTAGGTAGAGCTAAATTTAAGTCATTTTTTAAAAACCTATAACATGATGGAGAACGGAAATAGAAATTGTCTTCTCATCTTCGCTATAAGGAACATTTTTTCGCCTGAATAACCTACACATTGTCAATGTATTTTTACTATACCTGCCTACTGATAAATCTAACATATCCTTTTGAACAGTTTTCTTAGTTTTAAAACGCGCTAATCTAGAATTCAAGACTTTCTTTTTAGATTGGTATTTTTTGTTGAAATAGTTTGAACTGCTTTTTTAAGCTTATTATTTTGTTTTAGATAAAATAGTGTATTTTCGACGGATTATGGCAAAAAGAACATAGCGGCTCAACACCTTCATTACATTTACTATTTCCTGGGGTAATTAAATGAACTGGGGCAACTGGGTTTTCTGTACAAAGATATTCGGACTGAATAGTGCTGCAAGGGAAATCAATTCTTTGAGTGAGATTTAATTTGGGATATTAGTTATTACACAATTTTCTTTGCCCCGGGAATTTCAATTCAAAATGATTTTGGCAAGCATAAAACCGTTTAGGTAAGGAATTCTAAGCAGCACAGTTTTTTCCACTCTTCCCGCCTAACAGAATCTCGCGGACAAAAGAAACTTATGGTTGAATTTTCGTCTTTGCCAATATTACAACCCGGGACTACACATCTAATACCTATTTTTTTCCTTTTGGATAATGAGATCCCTCTTGCTCCTTCCATTATTAAAGAGAAACAAAATCCAATGAAACAAGAACTCGCACAGAGTAAATAACAAATATAATTCAATATGCTTTTCACAATTCACCGCCACTTAAGTACTTTAATTATTTTTTTTGAAAAGACTATTATATTTATTATTCTGAAACCTTTTGTAAATTATTGGTAAGATTATGAAAAATATAAAAATATTTTTTAAATGCAACTTTAGTTTATTTTGATGACTGCAGAGGGCGTCATCCAAAATGCACTTTTAAAACGCCCGCATTTCTCTAGGACTTCCTGTAACAGATAGAGTAAAAATCTTTAGTGGATTGTTTTCATAAGACATAAAACTAGTACCTAAAACTAAAAAACCTTTTATTTTTAACAAATATATCATTTTATACACATTTTTCTAAAAAAGTTAAAAAACGACTATAAGTTAGGGGTAAACTACCCCTTCGCATAAAAAGTGGGGGGGGGGGGGGGGGGGGGGGGGGGGTAAAATAATATTTTTAAAGGTTTAGTTACTAGTATATTTGATAACGAATCGAATGGCGTTTGGTTTGTTAAAATCGGTTGAATAGTTTTTGAGATACAGATGCGGCCATTTTCAAAAATGTGATTTCGAGGTTTGGTAAGGTAATTAGATAGGCAACTTAAAAAAAATAAAAAGTAGGTATGTTAATAACATGAATTTCGGAGAAAAGTGGGGCGAAAGGTGAAAAATCGTGAAATAAAAGTTAATTTTTTCAACTTCCAGGGGGGATTGTGGCCAAGGGGTTGGGGATAGGGGGGTGGTGTTGACCGTTTTGGAAAGGGCTTCGAAATAGTAATTTTTTGAGATCAGTTTGGGGCTGCTGCGATGCGTAGAAAAAAAGATAAAAATACAAGAGCGGTTCCCATATAAGGAAAAATCCTGATTTACGAATCACCCTGTAACTGCCAAACGGTGCGAGATGCCCCCCCCCCCCCCCACCCATACGATTTTTTGCTTGTCTCGGTCTGACCTTTCACCCCCTGCAGTATTGACCTCTTACCTCTGAACACTCTGTATAATTTTTGCATATAAAACGAGTAGAGTTAGCATTACAAATATAGGTATAACCTTTTTTCCTGTACGAATTTCTTAAAACGGTTTTAGGACAGTATTTCTGTGATGTTAAGAAGCATTTTTATGAAAAAAAAAAATTGATTTTTTTTCGATTCTCAAAGTAAAGGGTCCCCTTAATATGCATTCACGCTTAAAACCAGGCAAATAGGACGTTTGAAAAAACATCTTGCCATATGCATTGTTTAAGCATTTTGCATACTCTCCCATCTAAATTTTATATTGCATAATTCAATGCGGCACCACTATTGGCTCATTTAGGCGCCACTATGGGAATTTAAATTCATTCATAAAATCACAAGCTAAAAAAATTCATTCATAATTTACTACACCCCGCCATCCGTTTTGCAAATCCTTGATTAGGTATCAATAACCGGTCAAATTATAAACAATATTTCTCCTCCTGTCTCATTCCGAATAATAATAACAGAGCGAGACAGAAAGAAAACATTCTTAATAATTTAACCGTGTGCTCATACCCACACGTGCGTTATCCCTGCCTGTTTTATACGAAATACCTTGCAGCCACCCATAGTAACAATGTGTTGGCGGTTTATTTCAATGTCGCATGCATTAATCGCGCCGGTGTGTGCGGCTCAGTCCTGTTAAATTTTCAGGCTGCACAGCCAACGTCATGAAACTGCCGTCGCTGCACAGGGAACTTTATGAGACCGCCGTGGCTGCACAAGAGCTTTTTCTCAGGGCTTTTATAAGACCGCCGAGCTTCTATTAGACCGCCGAGCTTCTATGAGACCGCACTTTGAAATGAAATGTATGAAAGCGAAATTCCGTTCGTGGCTATATGGCGTTGGCACTCTATATGTTCCTCTGCTCTCTGAAGACGTCGTTTGAGTTTAGACAATATTTAACTAAGTCCAAGCAACACCCTGGAAAAAGGTGCCGTGTTTGTTATAAGCATAATATTAGGAACGAGACTACCTGTAGCACTGCATTTACCTACTTGAAATAAATGGATTCTTACGTAAAATGTACTGCTTTTAAAACTACTCCACGCAACCAAAAATTAAATCCGTTTCACATACAAATATTTTCTCAAATAAATCCGTACCCAAGGGATTAAAATCAGCTGGTTGTCAGTAAATTTTTAAAATTCGATAGACAAATAGACAACCCCTTACAAACCAAAATTTTTGTCCGACATCTTTTTTTCCCGCGTTTTGTTCAATTGTCTAACACCTACAATTTGAAAAAAAGTGTATACATTTCCTATACAACTGGAAATCGACGTCTTTAGTCCAGTCAAATAAGCAAAAAAAATGGGTCAACCCCGTAATGAGAGATAATAAGCTGGAAACTTGTGTACACCTTTATTTTGGCGTTCTAAAAGTTGTGTCAAAAGTCTCATAAAATCTCATGTCTGCGTCGTAAGTTACTGAAGGTCAAAGGAAAATTGAGAAAGCAAAGAAACCATTTACGAGAATTTTCGTGGATAAAAAAAAATATATAGACTACTCATAATTAAGCCGCTCAAGAAGAAGAGTATATTAATAATTCCGGTCGTATGTGGACTATAAGGGCTTCACTGTAATAGAGCGTTACTGGCCAAATAGTGGCAATATAAATAGTTTTACATTATTATTATACAGAAGGTTCGTTTTCGCGTGTTAAGGAAAATTTCATTGTTTTGACTCTTGAGATGTGACGTCATGAAGCCTCTGACTTCCCCCCTTTGTCGCACACGTCACACTCTATGGACCTATTTCCTCCCCTTAAGGTGTGACGTGATTTATGGATGACCCTTATCCCTCCACTGATATATACATACATGTACATAAATATGTTAGCGCACTTAGGAAAATAGACAACATCTTGCATTCAACAAATATTCATTCAAATGACAAATGTATCACAAATATAGAAATAGTCCACATTTTCACCAGAACTGTTTATAAATGCCTATACATCTGGCCAAGTCTTTGTCATTTTTAGACCGTTCACTTGAAAACACGAGATTTTTAACATCTTTCACAGCGTCCAAATAGTAAATGAAGTGACTCTCTATTGTCAGGACCTCTTGCAACAAATCTTGCGAATCAATTCCAATTATATGCGAACAGGTATCCAGCAACCACAAAAAGTTGGTTGGCATATGATTCCTCACCACTTGGTATTGAATGTTCGGCAAATTTGGTACTTCTCCCATCAAAGTCCAGTAGTCTAGAGCAGAGATAGCCAACTTAACCTTTTTCGAGAATTTTCCATCAGACTCTTGATCATCAGTGTCGTCATCGCTGACCTCTCTAAACAAATCATCTTCTTCTGGAATTTTACGCGGTTCGTTCAATAATTCATTAAGAGGATTCATATCCTTTTCGCTAAATATATCGAACGATTTAATAGAAATTAAATCTAACTTTTCTACTGAGGTTTGCGAAGAAACTGTCGGTGTGGTTTGCTTTGTTGTTTTAATATTGTTATCCACCAGCATAGGTGATATAAATTCTCCTTCCTTCGGAATATTAACTAAGGTCTTTTTAGATGTGATTTGTTTATCATTTTCTTTTTTAGTTAACTTGGGAACTTGAAATTCTTCATTCTTTGGAATATTAGCTGAGGTACTTGGGATATTTTTAGACAATCTTAGCTGATTCTCTTTTTCTCTCTCAGCTAATAACTCCATTATCTTTTCCCTTAACGTAAGTGTTAAAGACTTCTTTTTCTGCTTCACCGCTTTTGTCTTTTTCGCTGTTTTCACCGCTTCTGGCTTGTTCGCTATCTCCGTCTCTGTCACTTCTGACTCTTTCACGTTATTAACTATCTTCAACGACTCTGACTGCTTAGCTTTTTTCCTCACCACCTTTGCATCTTTTACATCCTCATCACATTTCGCAAACCTCGACATCTCTTTCCTTCTTGGTGAAAAAATCTGAAATTCTTCGTACTCGGGAATACTTTCCAACCACTCATCCTCTTCTATATTAAAGTTAGCTTTTTTAATTCGTCCACCAAAATTCCGACGCCTTTCTTTATCACTGTAATTGGCGAAAATTCCTAAGTAATTACGGTTAGGATTACACTCTAAACGCTGAACCTCCAGCTTAATGCTATGATCCCTTAAGATTTTCCTTAGTTTGGATGGCTTTAGAAATGAATCTATATCCAATGCCGTGTGATCCTCATACATGTAGTCAGGAATATAAACTTTTGATGGTTTATCACGCAAGATAAGTTCAAAATATGTATTGTTTGGTGTCATTGAAGAAAAAAAATCTATCTTACAATCTTCTTCTTTAATTGATTGAAAATTAAAACTTTCGAACAATTTTTGAAGTCCCTCCAAAACATTTTGTGTTTTTCCATATTCTTCGATTGGGGGTCGCTCATTCTGTACGTGGGCAATTAACTGAGACTTATCTATTTGTTCATTGAGAAGTATACTTGTTGGGCAATGGCACTGTGCTAAAATTATCTTTCGCATTTCAATATAATTTCGCCACTGTTCCCAGACAAAGAGTTTAGATTGGCTTAACTTTTCTAGTTTTTTATTAAGTTTTTTTGCTGAATGTGATATTTCTTTTTCTTTTTTGTCATCTAGTCCAAAAAGCAATTTCATTACAAAAATTATATAAGCCATAGCGCGTCCTTCATAACAAGGTGTTACCTTGCATGCCAATCGAAACATCATTTGTGGGGGACAAAAATTAAGAAGGCGCTCTATATAGATCGCAATGGCCGTTGGAAGACGCAGTTCTATTAAGTAACGCTGAACAAGTTCCAGCATATTGGGAAGCTTCAATGCGGTAATATGTATTAGCTCGCAAAGAAGAGCTGCATGAGCTCGCATTGCGGAATCGCTGAAAATATGTCTTCTTGAGTTTTCTTGTGAATGAACGAGTTTCACACAACTCTCTGCAACGTTTTCCGGAAAAAAGTGAGATATTTTACTCGTCGAAAGAAAGCCGTCTCTCATAAATCGCAACATATCTGTTAATTGGATCTTATCCCCACTCAGATTGAGCGCCAAATACAGGATTGTGTACACTGTTTTGCGTGATAATTTTACTCCTCTTATTTTCCTCGGTACGAAAAATGCGCGGTTCGATGTTAAATCATGGCATTCAAGAACATTTTCGTAATCTTCAGCGTGCTTCGCCAAATGCTCCTTAGGCATAAGTTTTTTGTAAAATTTTCGCGCAGTTTTTGAAAATTCGAGACGTATAGCTCGCGATGTTGTAGCTGAACTAGATGAATTATGACTCAAAGTTGTGTTGTATTCTGAAGATAATTCTATATATTCCTTTTCCATCAAGTCCCTCTGAAATATTAAATAAAATTATTATGCTACGAATATCCTATATGCATTGTAATACAAGCAGTTCTTTTATATATAGGGTGTCACCTTATCATGTAACAATCTAATTTATAAATGGCTAATAATACACACCTTTTTAATTTTTTGTATTACCTATTACTAATCAGATAGGAATCTTATCAACGTATCTTGGAAACTATTCAATAATAAAGGATATTTTTTAAGCCTGATAGAACTTCAAATTTTAAAAAATAGGAAGTTAAAAAGACACCCTTTAGATTCCAAGCCTTCAACTGAACTTTTAACGTAATGTTTAATCCTAGATATACCATACGGTCAAAATGACCGGTTTATATTATACTAATGTTTATAATTTTACAGACTACTAGGGATATTTTCAAATAATTTTATCGGCTGCATACTCTCCAAAGTCTTTCCCGGTAAGTCCCTATTCTTATCATTTTACGTTGTTTTTATGTGTATTCCCCTGTTTTCTGTACAGACAGAAATGAGGTGAAAAGTATTTTCTGCCTTCATACCATCCCTTGGGTGTTTCGCTAATGTTGGCTAGCTACTGTGCTAAAACTGCTATTGAAATTACATATTTGCGGATAATCACCAATTTTACAGTTTTCATTATCAGTTAATTTTATTGTGAGTGATTGAGACGAATAGCAATGTTGCAATGCAATGTAGAATGTTGAAAAAAAGACGAACAGTGCGAGTAGAACTCGTGTCCTGAGGGTTCCGTACCGTTATATAGGGTGTTATCAAGTTAGCTTTTGTGAGGTAACTCTATACCGGAAATGGAATTGAGGTACACTACAGGTTTTGATGTGTCTATCAGTCAGTCAGTCAGTGAATTAGCCTATCAATACGAAAATACTCTTTGAAAGGCCTTATCTTTTTATTGTATTAAGAATAGAAACTTGAATTTTTTACAGGACTATGAAGCTGTAGTCTTGGTAGTATTTGGTATAAATTTCAACTCGATATCTCTAGCATTTGTGTGGGTGATCCTATAAAGGTTCCCTTTTTTTTCATTTCGAGATACAGAACACTAAAAAACTCAATACGCCTAAATATTCAAGTTCAATTGATAAATCTAATAATTGCACTATAACAATATATAAAACTAACTAGTTCTAAGCATAATTCCGTAGATATTGAACAAAACCAAAAAAAACCTGAATGAAACTATCTCATTTTACAATAGCACCAAATTTATATATATATAATGGACCAAATGGACCAAATCGGTAAAAAATATAGCCTCAAGTCGGGATCTCGGAGATAGCCTTTACAAGTGTTTTTTAATATTTTCGATATACCTAGCTGGAATTGGTTGGATTTTATACAAAGAAGTCACGGGAACAAATATTGCGAGAAAAGCTTTTTTATTTCAATTAGCAGAAGAACTTTCTACTGGATATGAAGATTCATGCGAACCAGAAAATTTGAATGAACTGCTAATAGTACAACTGAAAATTGTAGAAAAATGTTGTTAAATCGGCTTTTGGAATGAAAATAAAGCCACAAATATCTGTGCTGATTGTAAAAAATATTTTTGTGGGAAATGTACACTAAAAAAAAACTTAAATTTTGAAAAATTGCGCCAAAGAAAGTTAAAAATTAAATTGCTATTTATCATATCGTGTTTGAAAACTTGAGTGAAAAACACAAGTTTGTATTTTTTGAAACCTTTTTTCTTACCGCTTGCATTAATTGGCTAAATTACAATATTGTTCAGTTACATTACATTTAATAATTACTACCTTGGCATATCAAGTATTAAATATGATAAATATTACTTTTTCATTGATTTTTTTTTAATAATTAACGAAATTTCTTAAGAAAATGTATTGTCATATCTAATAACCGTTATAATAGAAAACATGGAAGCACTGAATGATAACGTTTTATTATCGTATCCTTTACCGCTCTCGAAATAATATTACATTAAATAGTGAAAGTGCATCAAAGTACCCAAATTGTGGAAATTGGGGAAATTATTGTAAAATGTATTTTCAGTAATTTTAAGTAATCTACCCATGCCCACCTCGAAAATTGTAAAATATATGGTAGTAAAATTTAATTTTAAAGATAATATTCCAAAATACAAATCTTAATAACGGTGACAAATTAATGATAGATACATTTATTCATATATTTTTAAATTTTATTATTACTATTATGACTCTATAACTTACTTTTTGCTTCTTCAATCGTCTTTTCTCATTTGTTATTAGGCTTTTTTTTCTTTTTCGTTTTCTTTCTCTAGTTAATTTGCGATTGTATAAAATCGCTGCATCTCTGTAACATTATTAATTATTAATACAATAATGAACGGATAAAACTATACCTTCTTCTGACCTTTTAGAAAATAATGGTCCCAGCTTTGGTAGCGATGGATTTTTTTTATCGAAAAATGCAACCTCCATTGTCCGTAAGTAAGTAGCCCATAATTGTAAAGTTACAGTTTTTAATTCATTCTTCGCGCCTAACTGAATCATTTCATCCACCAGCCCGCAAAGTAAATAATTAAAACTTTCCCAAGATGTTAACTCGTCTGAAATTCAATTATTTAGTACTTTAGTATTGTGAAAACTATCATTACTTTACGTTGATAGTCGAAATCTTGTCCCTGAAGTGTATGGCTCTTCTGCAATTTGCTGGCGCCCTCTTTGAATTCATCCTCTAGTTCAATATCTCGTGCTTGCTGGGTTTGAGTTCCACATTCATCACAGTAAAAGAAGCCTTCTTGTAGGGTAAAATTGCTCTCTCCGCAGACTTCGCATGTTAGATTGGATACGTCCATTTTATCAGTCCTTATTTCGGTCCTAGAACACGGATCTTCGTCAAATGTGGTTGATATATTTTATTTGATCACAGACGTGTTTGAATTAAAGGATGTATGGGAGAACATGGTCTTGGAATGAGAAACTTAAGGGGAGAAAGGCTTATACAATTTTGAGTAGAAAATAACTTTTTCATCACTAACACATGGCGTAAACTCGCCCAAGACTTCGATCATCAGACATACTGACAATATCAACAGGTACCAAATTGCTGACACAAGCTCAGACTACAATCCAGTAGATACTAAAGTTAGAATTAGATTAATAAAGACCAAGAAGTAATCAAAGAGCGCATGAAAACAAAAACCAACTCAACGCAGTCCAGTGCAGTGTGAAGATAATTCATAAAGAATCTATACAAAGTTAGACTCTGACATCAGTAAAAACCAATTTGAATTCAGAAACGCCATGGGTACTAGAGAAGCCATCTTTGCCTTTAATATCCTTGCACAAAGATGCTGGGAGCAAAGTCTTATGATTATGAAAAAGCATTCGATAGAATACAAAACGAAAAATTAATAAAAACCCTAGAGGACAAAAATTTAGATAAAAAAGATATGAAACAAGCTGTAGATAATTTGGATATTGGCATCAAGATTAATGGCAAATATATCGATAACATAAGATTCTCAGATAATGCAGTGCTGATTGCTGAGAACGAAGAGGACCTCTAATTGCAGCAATATATCAATGCAATCTAAAATACGACCTCAAGATGAATGCCAAAAAAAAAACCTGTGCTCACTCACAGGAATCTTCAAAGGATAGGACATCTTCGAATCGGTAATGAGATAATAGAAAGAACTTAATAGCACGATAGTCAATTCAAAGAACGACTTAATAGTTCGCAGTACATCAACCTTTTTTTTTGTTGATTACTAACAGGCTAAATTTTCGTGAGCAGTTTCCTTTCGCCGAGACGCCCAACTTTTCTATCTGCGAAAATTCTCGGTAGAGGTAGCTAACAAATTGCGGGGGCGTCAAACATGTCGATCTGGTGAATGTAAAAATTTTAATATGACAGTTTTTATAGTTGAATCTAGAGATAATGTGATAACAAACACGTAGAAACGTTTGTCCTACAAAACCGATGGTTTGACGGGGGAGTCCCCCACCCTCAACATGTAGAAATAATAAGTAGTCCAAACTGACTACTAACCACCTGATTTTTTTGGTATCGCTTAATGAATGTATTTTAAAATAAGTGACAACATTGTCCTACAAACTTAGTGGTATGTTTGTCCAGTCCTACGCGCGGAAGTTGTCAAATTAATGGCATTTTTTTTCATTACTAACTGTAGGTCAAAGATAACAAATGATAGATTAGTATATTCTCTGCCCAAATTAAGGGGGTATCCCACTCTAGAACGTTCAAAAAATGCATTTTTTTTTTTTTAGTTTTGAAAAATTCTGTGTTCTTTCCTGAATCGTTTAAGCTATCTCTTGCCGCGAAATTTGAAAAGCTCGCGCCGCTACAGGCGATTCCGTGCGCTACTACGCGCTCTCCACCACTGTTAACTTTAACTTAAAAGTCGTTTTTCTCAAAACACCGTCTTGATGAATGGTGTGCAGCATTCCGAGAAAACCATTCATCCGAAAAATTTCATATTTTGGTACAAGCTGTGTTAGCTTTGTCTCTATGACTTAAGTGGAACAAATCAGGTATTTTTACCTTTACATAGCTTGTATCCCATATTTTAACAGTAAAAAATCTACTAAAACATAAAACTTATAGTAGAAAAAATTAAAAAAATTAATAAAAATTTTTTTTTCAAAATGTGTCACACTCATGCCATAGCCACATATATAAAGAGTACTAATGTGCAATCTCATAATTTTCAGATTATTTGTTTGGCTGTAATCGTGCACACCGTTCCTAAGGTATGAGTCCCAGTAGCAGGCCTGCCCTGACCCAACCACTCAAAAAAAAAAATTTTTTTTTTCTCAAAATATTCATTAAAGATCATATAATAAGAGGATTATTATGCTTAACTCTAAATGTTTTGTATTTTCTTGTTCAACTCCCTGAAAAAAACGTTCAATTCAAGGGCCTCTAGAGTGGGATACCCCCTTAAGTAAGGCCTGTCCACGAAAGTTTTTTTACAACTCAATGTGTAAATTTTCCCCAAATAACGGTACTCCAGAATTTCCCATTTTGCATCATAAGTTGGTTTAGCACTTAAAAGATCAGATGTGAGTATTGTTCAGTTGGTTAAATCGCGTTGTTAAACAATATCGTCTGTTAGGGAAAAATTGAGAAAAAAAATTTTGCGCGAGTGGAGTGAAAATAAAACATTGCAACATGGGTGAAAAGTATATTTTGATGGACGATGAAATGTATGTTAAAATGGATTTTACGACATTACCTGGTAACCAATTTTACACTACGGATAATAATGATGTAAGCGATGAAGACAAGTTTATTTCAGTTGAAAAATTTGGAAAAAAAATTATAGTTTGGCAGGCAATTTGCAGTTGTGGTGAACGAAGTCATGCTTTTTTTACGAGAGGTACAATTAATGCAGAAATTTACTCAACGGAGTGTCTCGAAAAACGTCTTTTGCCATTTATACGTCCGCATAATGGCAATGTTTTATTTTGGACCGATTTAGCGAGTGCCCACTATGCTCGCAACACTTTGAACTGGTTCCGAGCAAAAAATATCGATTTTGTTAATAAAGACAGTAATCCACCGAACTGTCCTGAGCTTAGACCCATCGAAAGATACTGGGCGTTGGTGAAAGCAGAGCTACGGAAGACAGGTCAAGCAGCAATATCGGTAGAAGACTTCAAAGAAAAGTGGACGAAATCTAGCAAAAAAATCGATAAGGAAACAGTGCAAAATTTAATGAAAGGAATAAAAAGAAAAGTCCGAGAATTCAACAGGCAAAATTTATAAAAATTATTTGAACGATTTAAGTTGTTAGAGTTAAGGAACAGAATGAATATGTACATTTTTGATATTTAAGAAAACTTTAATTTGTTTATTAGTTATCGACTGTTCTCTTTGTAAAAAAACTTTCGTGGACAGGCCTTAGTGTCCTACAAAAATATGTATCGCTAGTCCTACAAAAATTCTGAAAATAGCTAATTATTTTCTACTTGCGGTTTGGGTAAATTAATATATATATTGCATGAAAAAATTAATCTAGCCAAAAACAGATAGATTTAATAGTTTAATAACTTCAATTTCATTGTGTATGTATGGTCGATGGAGTGGAAAACTGGACCCTGAAAAAAAATAGCTAAGGTAGCTGCTTCTGAAATGTGACTCCATAGAAGAATGTTGAAGAAATTGTGGCTCGATAGAGTTACCAGCGTGGAAGTCCTGCACAGAATGAGAACAGGAAAGAAGATACTGAATATCATCAAAGAGGAGAAACTAAGGTACATTGGTCACCAATTACAACTTACTCCAGCTGGTCTTACAAGGAACAATTATGGCAACCAAGAGCAGAGGCAGAAGCGTGTCTTGTGGCTGGCCAACCTCACTGCCTAGTTCAACTGTTCTTAGTTATCTCTGTTCAAAGCGGCGAAATTAAAAGACGAAATAAATCTGATGATAACCAACCTTAAAGAAGAAGAACTGAAAAATTTGACCTACTTCAGTTAAATATGCCGACTTGTTTGAAATTAAAATAGACCTTTTGACTTTAAAAACGATTTTATTTAAATGAAATGTGAACCCTATAATTTGAAAATGTGTGTACTCGTAGTTTGATTTAAATTTGGAAAATATTAATGTTTTATTTCTTTCATTGTGTTAACTTTTACAAAATCAACAGATATAAGCTTTAAGTTTTAAAATAAAAGGTAAGTATTTCCATAATAACATAATAACAAAACTGGAAGATGATTTATCTGTAAGTTATTTTTTTATATAAATTATTTTTTCTTTGGGTGTTTACACATTCAAGATCAGAGATGGATGCACTGCATTATTTTGGTAATGCATTGACTTTAGAAAAATTCAATGCGAATGAAATTATATTTTCATTATCATTAACAATGTCAATGATAGTGAAAAGTCACTTTTATTTATTGATGATGAAAATATACTTTCATTCGCATTGAATTCTTAAATGAATTTGATTTTTCATTAGCATTGAATTTTTTAATGATAACGTAATCAGTTGTTTTATATATTTAACAAAAAACTTGGCTTTTTATAGAATATAATTTTCCTTAAATAAATTTATTAGAATGAAAAACTGAATGGTAATGAAAATTGTCTTGCATTATCATTTAAAATTTTGATTATAATGAAAATTATTTGCATTATCACTTAAAAACTCAATGGTAATGAAAAATCGGTTGCATTACACCCTTGTAAAATTCAATGCTAATTAAAAAATAATTGAATTATCATTGGTTTTTCCAGTGATAACGGAAACGATAATGCTTAAACGCCCATGTCTGTTTCAGAGTCATACCAAAATTAATAGCTTTTAGCTTTTTTTTCTGTCCATCTAATTTCAATTTAATTGTGTACGGTAACAAGCGAATACTAGTCAAAGGGTAGGCTATATACATATTATACGGCTTTTCACGCGAGAAAGCATATCTCCGGCCCCGCATGCAAACGAAAGAAATTTTTAGCAGGGCAGAAACAGAACAGAAAGAATATTTAACAGATTGTGGAAGAATTTATACAGGATGCGGCAAAATAACGGAGACAAGCATTTTTAACTGTATATTACTAAACAAAGAAAATACAAAAAAACAGCAGTGGAGAATAAAAGCCTGGTATCTTGTGAATAATATATTCAGCCGATTTCGAAGTGGCCGCCCTCATCGTGGATGCAGAGTCCAAAACGTCTTTTAAAATTTTGGGTTATGTACCGCAACTCTTCTGGCGTGATACGATCCTACTCTCGACGCAGGGGTTGCTTCAGGGACGCTAAACTTTTGTGTTGCTTAGCAAAAGTCCTGGCCTCCATCGATCACACGCTGTAGTCCATTGGGCTCAAATCCGGCGAGTAGAGGTCCATTCCATAGATGAGATGAAACCCGAAAAATGGCTCTTGCACCACTCTTGAGTGGATGTTGTCTTGTTGGAATATTCACTTCTCGTCGCCAAAATGCTGATGGCCCCACGGAAGTACCACGGCCTCAAAAAAGTTGCGTTAGTACACTTCTTTATTGATTTTGAGTCGCTCATCAATGAAAACCAAAGGTGACTTACCGCTGGCGCAACTTCCCCCACACCATAACAGATTGGGGATTTTGGTGGTGTCTGACAACCGATGATGATCCCGGAGCCTATGGACCAGATCCTGTCATTTTGGCGATTGTGAGCTTGTTCCACAGTGAACACCTTTTCATTAGTGAACAACATCCGTTTCCAGTGAGAACCTGCTGCCCGACGCTGTAATTGGCGACATCTTTGGAGTCGTACTTGTTCGTCCTTATCAGTGAGGAGCTGGGCTTTATGGAGCTTAAATGGCTTGAGGTTTAGCTTCGTCCTGGCTTTTCTTCGCACTGTCAGGTTGCTCATCCTGGTCTCACGAGCAATTTTCCTCATGGAAACTCTCGTATTTATCTCGATCCGCTTCTTGATGAGCTTGCGGTTCCGGGGAGTATTAGCGTTTTTTTTTTCTTCCTCTACCGTCTACGGTCGCCTTCATGGCCAAGCTCATACTACCGCTGAATTGCTTTAGAGATTGTCTGTCGCGAAACGCCAAGCAAACGTACAATATCACATTTCCGAAATGATAAGAGTTAACACTAAAGGAAATGGCGATTTAAAGACAGAAAATTTATTTCAGTGCGTTACAGTTTATTCGTCTCAAGACAATTTTAAATTTGTCTCCGTTATTTTGCCGCACCCTGTATAAGGCGCGTGCAAAGCCGCGGAAAAATTGCTAGTGAGTAATAAAGGCATTACTTGCCGAAGAAACAGGGAAATTGATTTCGTTACAAACAGAGATATCTCCAAATTTCGTGTCTGAGTATTTCCAATAGCTGTCTGGATTATTTAAAAATTAATATATAACAAGTATTTAATTGTAATCTATAGGAATGTCTAAAAAACATAATTATCTGTGCATCTCCAGAGATAAATGCTTTCATAAGTTTCTTCTATCTGTTAGATCAAGGGTTCGAAAATACGCCGAAATGCTTCGAGAAAAGGATTATTAAGGCTTTTTAGACACGACATGCGGGGCACTGTCGGCCGTGCTCCTACATTTTAGAAACTCACATAAACCGAAATATTTAAAATTATCAGTACATACAGTATATTTTGATATTTTCATACAGTATATATTGATTATTTTAATATGAATCAAGAACTGCCATAAGCACCAATTAAACTACTAATTCATAGAATATACTTTTCTCGTACCTGAGACAATGTCTCCGAAGTGGACTATTTTAAGGATATCATTAACTCTCCACATTTGAAATTATTACTTTCTCAGCATTTTTGACGTGTTGCTCAACTGGGCTTTTAATGTGCATAATATAATAAGTTCTTAACTTTTTATATAGATACTTACCTTACCTAAAATTAGAAATATAACGGCACAAGTGAATACCGCACAGTTCGTGCATCAAAACAGAAGCACATAACCTAACTTTTCTATAAATGTCAAAGAGCACTTTCAAGACAGGGGAGCCATCTCTGAAGGAGATAAAGAAATTAACGAGACATCTGTGGACGAGAAAAACTGAAAAAATGCACTCAAACCGAAATACAATAATTGTTGCAATCTCGCTCTCATAATAATCAACGAATGGAAAGTCCGTAATTTGCTGATCAAATCCAATTAATTGCCCCTGTTCTTTATAATTTAATTGTAGGGCCACTGCACCCACATCAACAAGTTTAATTATCAGTAATGACGCGCAGCCCAGTCGATCGTTTATATCAAAGTTCAACAATTTGCAATTAGGCCAACAAAAAACATATGTATGTAGCTCGGACCTGCAGTGGAAATGCGGTCCCCGGGCAAAGCAGCCCTGTCTCTGTCGACTCCGGCGGCGGAGGTTCGTTCAGAATTTTGTAGTGAGCAAGAACAGCATTGCCTAGAGGCGGTCCTCTCGTGGCTAGAAAGTAGTCCGCATATTAATGCTCGGAGAGATGACGCGCACCTACTTTACTTTATCAGAAGTTGCAAAAATGACTTGGAGCGGACCAAGAGGAAAATCACGAGGTAAATATTTCAGCTTTTTAAAAATTGTCCCCCCGGTTTTTCGGCCACGCGCCGAGCACATTGTTGCACCATAGCAAAACCATATTGCTTTCATTATTGTTAAACAAAAACGAAGTTGCAATTGCAGTGCTTTCTCAAGTGCACAGGGCAGGCGCACTAAACTTAAAAAGCTTCCAGTTTCCATTTGTATTCGACTATTATGGCTTTAGCCAAAACCCCCGGGAATACATATAAACACAAGCCGTGAAGTAGAAAATGCATACGTAGTGATGTAGTCCGAGAATCGCCGTGAAATAACATTGCTTCTTATGGCGGATGATCCAAAGTATGCCACTCAACTCGCCTGAACTGCTAAACTATAACTTTTACGCGAAAATGATGTTCTACTAACTATAACTATGGAGGAATACCTTTCTAGTGATCTAAAAAACTTTATAGTGACAAGAACAAAATATTAGAGTTTTTTGCACTTAAACACAACTCTAACCATTTCCTCGAACAAAACAGCAGCGGCAGGTCGACTTGACAGCACGACTTTCCGTGGTAATTTGTTCGATGGGCAGTAAGAGTAACTTTTGAGCTCAAATATCTTTAATATTTTGTTCTTACCCCTATAATGATTTTGGTACCATAAGAACGGTATTCCTCCCCAGTTACAGTCAGTAGAACATCACTTTTTCGTAAAAGCGATAGTTTAGCAGATTCGCCCTCTGGAGCGGAATGAATGAGCTCTACCGCCATAAGAAGCAATGTTATTTCGGTGCAATCATCGGACTACATGACCCTATACATGCGGTAGTGAACAGGTCTACTTCACGGCTTGTATTTATTATTCCCGGGGGTTTTGCTTTAGCAAAAGCCTCTCACCTGCATGCGTTGTTTTTTTTTTGTCACACGTCCCAGAGTGGTCAACAATTAGCTTTTGCGCAAATCCTAAAATTGAAATAACGAATAATAATTAAGTTGCAGCTATAGAAAGCTTAGAAATAAAATCAAATTAAGTCAAGCAAGCAGCGACTCTTTTTTGCAAGAAAAACTTTATTATTTCCAGTTGGTAAGGAAACTTTCCTTACATAACATACTAATAGTGTTTATGATTTTGTTCTTCGGACAGTGAATATGATAAATTAAGGCGATATTAATTTATTAAAAAACACTTTGTTGAATAAAATAAATATTTCACACTAGGTACACGACATACATATTTTTATATTATTTTAAAAATTATTCTTACGAATACAAAAACTTGATTCTAAATTTGGTATAAACTACTTTGCTACAGATATACCATAAGTTCTAATGAAAATAAATGTCAATATTTTTAGAATTTGCCAAGTCTTCTTTCTTAAGAGCCCACATATGTATGACCATATTTAAAATTACGTATGCGACTTTTCATTGCACCGGTTTCAAAAACTATTATTAGTAACTATATCTGTGCTGACTGCTGATAGGTAGCTTTAATCGTCAGTCAATTTAAGAAGCAAATCTCCCGGGGCACCACATAACAAGCCGTGAGGTGAAATATACCTGCACACTACCATATTTACAGGGTGATGTTGTCCGAAAATTGCCGTGAAATAAATTTGCTTATTATAGGGATACTAGCTGGGTTACCCGGTTTCACACGGCGTTGGGTAAATACTTGCTAATTAAACACTTCTCAAATTTTCTAGTTTTTTCTATCCTAGAGATGGTTTTAACCCGAAAACCCTTTTATGGATCCGCCATCATGAATTTCCAAATCTTAATAATATTCAAAAATAGTGGCCTTAAAATAATCATTGTACAAATTTTCATTAAAATCCGTTGAAATCGAGAAATTTTGGTCGCCATTTTGGATCCACCATCTTGAGTTTGGAAATTTTGCTAGTATTCGAAATTAGTGGGCTCAGAATAATCATTGTACTAATTTTCATTAAAATCCGTTGAAATCGAGACATTTGGTATCATATTGGATCCGTCATCTTGGAGTTACAAAGGACCCCGCACATTTTGTATGGAAAAGTGCGTACAGTCAAATCGACTGAAAATTTAGTATGTTGTACTTCAGGACATCCTGATCAAAAGTTCCCATGGGCGCAACTTCAAAAAATGGCCAGTTTTAGAGATACAGGGTGTTTCATTTTAATAGACGTACTCACATATCTCGAAAACTACGCATCCTAGGAAAAAATGTTTCGAACAAAAGTTATAGAGTACCACAAGGGTTAACTAGCGGTGACCTTGCCTTTGACCTTGAAGTCAAGGATCAAGGTCATTTCAAGGTCAAATCAATTTTTACATAGTGATCCCTACTTCTGACCCCGGAAATGGAAAAAGCGCAACATTTTGCACGAACATGAACAATGAGTATATGTATGTCGCTAATATGTTTAGTTTCTTTAATTATTTCGATTACCAGCGTCTCTTATATTATCAAGTAAAGTGACGCTTGGATATTTGATATGAGGCTGGTGTCGCGCATACCCTAAGAACCATAACACACTTGCGACATGTGCACAGCAACCTAATGTTCTCGAACCTGATACACAAGTACATTAATAACCTCTTATAGGCTCATTATTCTGATCCTCATGAGGTCTATAAGTTATCCATAACTGCTGCGCGACACCAGCCTCATATCAAATATCCAAGCGTCACTTTACTTGATAATATAAGAGACGCTGGTGATCGAAATAATTAAAGAAACTAAACATATTAGCGACATACATATACTCATTGTTCATGTTCATGCAAAATGTTGCGCTTTTTCCATTTCCGGGGTCAGAAGTAGGGATCACTATGTAAAAATTGATTTGACCTTGAAATGACCTTGATCCTTGACTTCAAGGTCAAAGGCAAGGTCACCGCTAGTTAACCCTTGTGGTACTCTATAACTTTTGTCCGAAACATTTTTTCCTAGGATGCGTAGTTTTCGAGATATGTGAGTACGTCTATTAAAATGAAACACCCTGTATCTCTAAAACTGGCCATTTTTTGAAGTTGCGCCCATGGGAACTTTTGATCAGGATGTCCTGAAGTACAACATACTAAATTTTCAGTCGATTTGACTGTACGCACTTTTCCATACAAAATGTGCGGGTCCTTTTGATAATATTCGAAACTTTTAGCCTCAGAATAATCATTGTACCAATTTTCACTAAAATCCGTCGAAATCGAGACATTCTGATCGTCATGTTGGATCCGCCATTTTGGATTTGGAAATTTAGCTAATATTCAAAATTAGTGGCCTCAGAATAATCATTGTACGAATTTTCAATAAAATCCGTTGAAATCGAGAAATCTTGGTCGCCATATTGGGTCCGCCATCTTGGATTTGTAAAGTTTGACAACATTCAAAATCAGTGACCTGAAGATAATCATTGTACTAATTTTCATTAAAATCCGTTGAAATCGAGAAATATTGGTCGCCATATTGGGTCCGCCATCTTGAATTTGTAAATTTTGATAACCTTCAAAATCAGTGACCTCAAGATAATCAATGTACCAATTTTCGTTAGAAACCGTTGAAATGGAGAAATATTGGTCGCCATCTTGGATCCGCCATCTTGGATTTCTAAATGTTGATAATATTCAAAATCAGTGACCTCAAAACAATCGCTGTACTAATTTTCATTAAAATCCGTTGAAATCGAGAAATCTTGGTCGCCATATTGGATCCGCCATCTTGAATTTCTAAATTTGGAGAGCGGATTTGAAATCAGCGTACCGTAAAACCCCCATGTACCAATTTTCATGAAAATTGCTTCAAATTTAAAATTTTCAGCCGCCATTTTGGATCCGCCATTTTGAAACCCTATGTATTATTCGAAAAAAAAATTAGCCTATATGTTAAGTTGGAATATATACTACCTTCCGACAAAAAATGAAAAATATCGATGCGTTTAGGCGTGATTGAGCAACAAACAAACAAACAAACTTTCATTTTTATATATACAGGGTGTTCAGAGGTAAGAGGTCAATACTGCAGGGGGTGAAATGTCAGACCGAGACAAGCAAAAAATCGTATGGGTGGGGGGGGGGGGGGGGGGCATCTCGCACCGTTTGGCAGTTACAGGGTGATTCGTAAATCAGGATTTTTCCTTATACGGGAACCGCTCTTGTATTTTTATCTTTTTTTGTACGCATCGCAGCGGCCCCAAACTGATTTCAAAAAATCACTATTTGGAAGCCCTTTCCAAAAAAGTTTACACCACCCCCCTATCCCCAACCCCTTGGCCACAATCCCCCCTGGAAGTTGAAAAAATTAACTTTTATTTCACGATTTTTCACCTTTCGCCCCACTTTTCTCCGAAATTCATGTTATTAACATACCTACTTTTTATTTTTTTTAAGTTGCCTATCTAATTACCTTGCCAAAAAGGTGCAACATGCCCAGGTAGGAAAAGGATACGAAAATTTATTTACAAAAATCCTTTTACAGAATATCATGATAATTCGAATTTTTAGGAAATTATACTTAAGTTTACTAAAAAATACATTTTGTTCGCTTAAAAACTAATTACAATTAAAACGTTTGTCCTTTAAAAGCTGTTCAAAATGTTCTCCGCTAGTTTCGATGCATGCAAGTAGCCTTCGTTTTATTTCACGTTTGAGGTCTATGGTAGCCAATCTCTCCCGTATTTTCGTGGCTGCAGTCCCAGTGCTGGTACCTAATTCTTCTCTGGTGTTGATTGGTCTTGAGTAAACTTCATCTTTCATTATTCCCCATAAGAAAAAGGCCAGTGGAGTAAGGTCCGGTGATCTAGCAGGCCAAGGAATCGGTCCACCTCGTCCAATCCAGCGTTCTGGGTAATGTTCATTCAACCTTGCCCTAACAATGTTCCCAGTATGCGCAGGTGCTCCGTCGAGCTGTAAATAAATTGCGCTTCTGGTGGCTAGGGGGATGTCCTCCAACAGATCCGGAAGGATATTCTCCAATAAGTCCGAATATAGCTGACTATTCAGCACTTGGGGCAAGATGAAGGGTACTATCAACTGGTTGCCGATGATGCCAGCCCAGACATTGACACTAAATCTTTGCTGGAAGGACCGACACCTGGTCCTATGTGGGTTCACATCTGACCAGGTGTGGAGGTTGTGGAAGTTTGTGATGCCATCCCGGGTGAATTGCGATTCATCCGTCCACAGAATTCGGTCTAGAAACCTTCTGTTTTCGATGTCAGACTCGAACAGCCAAGTGCAAATTGCAATCGTCTTTCGAAATCTCCTTCCTGTAATGCTTGGACCGGGATATGGTGGTATGGATGTAGTCCCTCTCGGTTCACAACGGTCCAAACTCTCCCTGAAGACAATCCTGACCTTCGTGCGACCTGCCTGATGCTTATTTTAGGGCTGTTCCTGACGATGTTGAGGATTTGTTGGTCGGGGTCCGCTGAATCGGCCGATTTTCCTGCTCGCGTTTCTGCTCTGGGGCAGGTTACACTTCCGGTTTCTTTTAACCTTCTGAAAGTCCTTGAAAATACCCTTCTGTCGGGTACCCGCCGATTCGGGAATCTCCTTTGGTGTTCTCGTACGGCCTCACTATCATTTCCGTCTACTAAACCGTACACGTAAATTATATCGGCATACTCTTCAACACCGAGTTCTGCCATTTTATCTTAATTTTTTCTATTAAACACCCGTTCTTATCGCTTGCTTCTTCAACTGTGGTTAATGTCCTTTCAAACTAACCCATTTTTATACCATAATTCATAGGAGGTATTAGAAACGGAGCGTCAGTATACTTAGGAGCCAATACTGGATATAATAAACTAATAACGCTATTTAACGAGATTACATTTATTATTTTATTACTGTTTTGCTGAAATAATAAAAATGTATTACCTGTGTTTCCTAAAGAAACATTTCCGAACTTGCTGTCATTAAAATTGTTTACTAAACGACTTTTTCCATTATGGTGCAATAAAGTAATTAGGTGGCTGTGAGGATGTTTTAATTTCAGGACTTTTGCAACCCTTTCCTACCTGGGCATGTTGAACCTTTTTGGAAAGGTAATTAGATAGGCAACTTAAAAAAAATAAAAACTAGGTATGTTAATAACATGAATTTCGGAGAAAAGTGGGGCGAAATGTGAAAAATCGTGAAATAAAAGTTAATTTTTTCAACTTCCAGGGGCGATTGTGGCCAAGGGGTTGGGGATAGGGGGTGGTGTAAACTTTTTTGGAAAGGGCTTCCAAATAGTGATTTTTTGAAATCAGTTTGGGGCCGCTGCGATGCGTAGAAAAAAAGATAAAAATACAAGAGCGGTTCCCATATAAGGCAAAATCCTGATTTACGAATCACCCTGTAACTGCCAAACGGTGCGAGATGCCCCCCCCCCCCCTCCCCCCTACCCATACGATTTTTTGCTTGTCTCGGTCTGACCTTTCACCCCCTGCAGTATTGACCTCCCACCTCTGAACACCCTGTATATAGGGATAGGGATTATACGCATTTATATGTACTACACGAAACTTAGAACGTGTTTTATGCCAAACTTAAACTTAGAACGTTTTTTGGCCACTATTTTTGAATATTATTAAGATTTGGAAATTCATGATGGCGGATCCACAAAAGGGTTTTCGGGTTGAAACCATCTCTAGGATATAAAAAACTAGAAAATTTGAGAAGTGTTTAATTAGCAAGTATTTACCCAACGCCGGGTGAAACCGGGTAACCCAGCTAGTTTCCAATAAACTTATGACAGACATTTTTGTAAGAATTGAGCTTATTGCAGCTGAGAGGTCAGAATTATCCAAAAATGATTGAAAACAGCGAGATGCATATTGATTCAACCATTGAAATAACAACTCGCGCGATTTCTTTGCATGATTCTCCCTTGGGATTTCAAGTTTGAATATTATTTTTAATATTATTCTCGTTTTTTTCAGCTTCTACTTAATGAAAGCAGAACGGACTGAGTGGTTCACAAATCGCGATCCATTCCTTCCACAAATTCAAGAACTGCTAGAGATAGGCGTGTTTCTTCCTTTAAAGGAGAAAGATGATCAAAATCGACAAATTGTAGTAATTAGAACTGCAGCGCATGATCCCAAGCGCCACGCGCAAAATGATGTATTCAAAGTAATATTAAAATCAAATATGTATTTAGTACTATCTCGTTTAATTCACAAACTAATTTACAGATAGGAAAGATGATTTTAGATCTTCTCTTGATCATTGATGAAGATATATCCAAATTTGGAATTATCGCAATTTTTGATATGAAAGGTGTAACTTTAGGACACGGCCTTCAGATGAAACCGTCAATAATAAAACATTCTGTGGAAAGCTGGCAAATATATCCCTGCAAAGTAAAAATGCTTGAATTTGTTAATTCTCCAATTTATATAAACTTCGTATTAAATACATTTCGGTATGTGTTTATATAAAAAAAAAAACAATAAAACAAGTAAAACTGCACTGATAACTTAAATTGTAAATTTATTAGCCTTTTCATGTCATCAAAAATGAAATCCCGGCTGATTGTTAGAAGTTCAACGTCTCAAATAAAAACGAAATTACCGAAGGAGTTAGGTGGAAATGGCGACAGTTATGCGCAGCTTGCACAATACTGGAAAGGAATCGTAGAGGCAAACGCTGAATTTTATACTGAAGATGAAAAGTACAAAACTATCCTCCCCACCATTTAATAGTAAAATGTTGGTGTTTGTAGTGATTATTTTTTCTAAATAAAGAAAGTGTGCTATCTCTATGAATGTTTAATTTTATTCATTAAATGGTCTTGTTGCAGACAATATTTAATTTTTCCCGCTTTGGCAAAAATTTCATTTCGGAAGAATCAGATTCACTTTATATGATGTGTAGATTTATACTACTCTTTTCAAAATAGTTGGCCCTCAATCGCCAATCAACATACGATAATTTTAAAGTTATTTTAATGATCTCACAATTAGGTTAACGGTAAATGGGAACGTTTATGAACGAAAACAAGAACTCACTAAATAACAAATAAAATACATTTTATTTACTTCAAAATATTAAGTGCATCGCCGCTTGCTTCTTAGGTGGTCTTCATTCCTTTGGGCAAGGTGTTAAATAATCCTTAAACGAATTTTCACAGAGGGCTTACTAACCATCTGAATTTTAATGATATCTAATTTTCGCCAACCATTAACGGGGTGGGGTTTATATAATATAATTAAATAGGTGTTTTAAATTACAATAACTTTTATTCAAGATTAAAAATAAAATATATTAGGAGTAAAAAATTATAATTTAAAACTATTTTTGGGGTTTTAGCCTCTTTTTGTCGAAGGGAATCAGCCCACGTTATTTATGTATTATTATTTTCAATTTTTTATATTATTTGGACATTATACCATTGCTACAACTAACCGAAATTAGCTTCGCGATTTTGGAATTCTGTTAAAAATTTGAATAATGAATTTCTGTTAAAAATTGATGTAAAAATTGTCAAGAATTATTAAAGAATTTCCATACTGTTTAATAAATAACCTACACTACATTTTCTTGGTATAAAAAAAATCTTATTATGTGGTATACTGTGAAATTTTTTATATTCTTTTTTGCCTACATAAACTTTAAAATCGGTTAAATATTTCTTTATTTTGTATGGCAGATATGCTTTTTCGCTATCAAAGCAAAATAACATAAAGTCGATCCGAGCATCAGTACAGTAGTCCTGTGTACAATATTCCGACCAAACTTAAATCGGTAAAACCGTAGTCCCGCTTGGCTTAGGCTTGGTTCAAGTTTGGCTCTAGCCTGGTTTAGGCTTGACACGAACCTGGCTTAAGCCTTACTCGAGCTGAACTAAGCTCGGTTCAAGCCGATCTAACCCTGACTAAATTCAGCGTTAGTCGGATAATATACAGTTATTCTTTTAACAATAGTCTTACAAAATTTCGTTGAAATCGATAGAGGTGCTTAGAAGTTATGGCGGAAAAGACACAGCCACAGTTTTATTATTACTAAGTATACGGATTATAACCCGGATATTCAGCAAATACTGTGTAATCGTTCAACAGAAAAATCTTCAGGTTTCAATTATAGGCGCAACCACTCCTCTACCCATGTTTGCTGTAGAGTACTTGATTTGAATATGAAATCTGCGAAGTTTACCTTTAATTCTTAAGCCAAATTATATTCCATTTTAGCACTTTTAAAACAATCGAATAGTACTAATTCAGCATCTTATTTACGTGAAATTAAAGAAATGAATATGAATACAGGATAATTTAAGAAGCGTCCTCACTCATTTATGGCTGATTATTTCGAAAATTGTAGAAGACAATAATTTAGTATGCAGTGTAGTTCAGCGCAGACATCCGCGAGGTAAAAAGGTAAGTTTTTATTAATCTCCCTTTAATTAGCCCATAAAATTATCCCTATATATTATTAAATAGTAACTCTACGGGCTTTTAAATGAATGCTCAACCATTTTTTTTTTAATAGGAAAATAACACTTCGAATCTGAAGAAAACCCGATTTTCTATTAATAAGCGGCGGTGCACCGATCCGCGAATTATCACCCTTATTCTGATATTCGTGTCATTTGTCGAATCGAGTCACTTGGTCGTGCCGTAAAATCGGTATCAAATAAAATGAGTCCCGCCTTATTGCCTTTGATTTTTACAAATGACTGATACCTGAGCCTATTAGGGGGTTCTTGAATCCGTTCTACAAGTTGAAAGGTGCAAAAAGCAATTAATGTTTGCTTGCACCATCTTGCAGAACGGACTCGAAAACCACATCTTAGGAACCGTTCCCGGCTTACAAAGCCCTCTAAAAAAAATGCAGGGACCTCTCGAAAACCGAAACTATTCATTACGTTTCGTTTATTTTTCTGTTCGCTAATACTGGCCACTTTTTCCTGATAGTGCAAAATGTCATTATCGACCTTGGATGGCCGCCCAGATCGAAGATCTTTGAAACTGAAATTTCCTGAACGAAATCTGGCAAACCATCCTTGGCAGGTCCGAACATTTACAACTTCACTTCCCAACGTGTAACATAAGTTTTTACAAGCAATCGATGCGTGGCTTCCTTCCTGGAATTCATATCAAATACAATATCTTGAATGTCCTTTATCCATTGCCATCTTATTCACTCTGTACTTCACAACTAACTGATGAAGGATATTGAAAGTATTCCTTTTATATCCCACGAGAGGCTAAATAATAAGACCGCACACGACGCATTTACCTGCTTGTTTTGACCTGACAGGTAAAATTACCTGCAGGTAGAAAAATACAACAGAACTTTCACGCCAACCTGATAGAATAGGTTTAATTTAATACAAACATTAATAACAGCCTATTTAAATTTATTAATATTGAATCAGAACGTATATAATCACAGAAATTATATATGCTAAGTCTATTTGCAACATATCTTATAATTTCAGTTACATTAAGTAAACCTAAGCTACTACCGGAACAGGAAATTATCCCCTTATTGCAAGTTTGAACCGGACTTATCTAGCGTAACAAAATTCTATAATTTAAGTGTATGTCTATTAGAATTATTGCATTGTTTTCGTCGAAGAAAGTAAACTTACCAAACTTGGGTACAATAGTTTAAATAATGTATCCATTAAATTTGCCTACGGGTAAACCTTTGCAAAATTAACAATAAAGTACAAAAGAAAAACAAGGCTAATTATAATTCATGTCAACTAAAGAATTCTTTTCTATTACGATCTTCAGGTAACTTACAAACTAAACAATGTCATTTGAATATTAGAACATGAATTAATTAAGCAAAAAATTATGAAACTATGAAAATGTTAACAGAAACATCAGTGTCTTCCTTAAAAATACGGCAGTAAATATTTTGCTAGCCAACGAAAACAAATTTAAATTCGCTGCTACTCAATCACTATAATTTCATAACTTAATATTTACGCGTACATCATCAGTTAAATCTTCTCTTAGCGGTTGGATATAAATTTCTTGTTTTATAGCATTTCAGTAAAAGTATAAATTTATGGTATTTTATTTTATTACTAGCTCTTTTTAGGAGCGATTCATTACTTAATTTATCTTTAAAACACAATTCAGTTTAAATAAAAAAACATTCTCAGGTTATAATTGATAATATAGAGGTAAACACTTACAATTACATTTATTTCCCTGAGAAAAGTATAAGAGTTCGTAGTCTTGTTACTTTGAGCTTTAAGTGCTTTAGGAATTTTACTTAATGTTTTTCTATGTTGCCTCATGAAGTACACTATTTTGCTTCAAAAAATTATAACAAATACCAGATCAGTAAGAAAATTTCAACGTATCAGTGCTTAAATTAGAAGATGTTTTAAATGTAATTAAATTGTGAATTCATATTGAATTCTTAAAAATAAGGAAAGAAGATAGATTCTAAACTTTAATTGATAATAAATGGAGGAAATAAATTACTTTAAACAAGAATCTATTGATTTTTTAAACAATAAAATTGTAAATACTCCTAACATGCATTTGTCTTTACTTTTAAGACTCTCAAATGAAAACAAAACACATTTGTTACAGCACAATGCGGTTAAACATTTATTTTTACTTTAAGATCAATGAATAATTTAATTTCTCCATAATTACTTAATAAACTTCCATACTAATTACTTTTCAGTATTCTTACAATAGATTTATCATAAAATTTCTGAGGTAGATGAAAAGTGCATTGTTAGTGTTTGATTTTTCTTACGATTCATAAAATTTGAAATCTTACTAAATATTCTACAGATATCGACTATTTTTTTTTTTTTGTAACGGCATTAAATTAAATTCCAATATAATATACAAATAACGTAACAAGCAGAAAATCTGCTTTTTAAAACCAGCATTTATGAGATTAATGAACTAAATAAAAAGGCACTGTTTGTTTACACGAAATTTTTCGGTAGAATTTTTGGATGCGAAAAGAATGGTGCTCTGCTAGTTAATAGACTTTCTTCATTTTTAGATCCTCATATGCCGTTACTCATAAATGATTGTTTTCGAGAAAAAAAACTGTTTAATTATTATATATGACAATACAACACACTTTTCGGTCTCAATAAAGTATAGAAGCACTTGTTCTCGTGCTTGTGCTGTTCAAATGTTTCTCTTATTATAATAAATTGTTCATACCGTTCGCCCATGTTCTTAAAGCTGACATATCTGTACATTATTACTTACCGGAAGTAAAATTATATGTACTCTCAAATTTAGCGATTAGACGAAAGATTCGAATCGAAAAATATAAAAGTTGATAGTTCTCCCAACAAGAATGAAATGTTAATATACAAATGTAATAAACATCTAATATGATAAAAAAAACCTGCTAACTGAAGCTAAATAACTACATTTAATAATAAAAGCGTTGGGGAGAAACTTACAAATTTTGAAATAATGGTAAACGTGTAGTGTCAACTCTTAACACGAGAAGTACCCGCTGATTTTGCGCCATTTAGCCTCTTCTTCATTTCATTGAGTAAATCTTCAAAAGATGACCCTGTTGAAGGTGGCTTTTTTATGACTGGAGAATACGAGCAAACTTGCATAGCGCCTGTAGCAGCTCCATCTATAACAATAAAAAATTGGTTATACATTAAAATTTTTTCTTCAGTTCTAAATAACGGGCACTCAAAATTATTATACAGGATGATACATTTTAATCGACCAGCGCAGTTATTTCTAAAAGTCACCAATATGCAAAATAAATGTTTTTGTTAATAAAAGCGTCTACTCGTAAAGACTACATAGATTGTTTACTGGCGGCGAGTAAATCAGTTTCGTGTAATTAGAGTGACTTGTGAACTACCTGACGGGTTTACTCGGTAAAAGCGCAAAATGAAAAGTTGAACGGTGTTCTAGTTAGTATCTAGAGCTTTTATTTGCAGGCAGGTAATCACCTCGTATAATGAGACAAAATCTGAGCAAAAACAAGAACCTAGTTTATTATCACTTTTAAATGTACTAGGGTTTCTGACTTCCGGGCTTCCCGGGAATCTGAAGATAAAAAAGTGCGTTCCCAAGATTTCGGTTTTTCAATGGTGAACTAAACTTAATCTTTCAAACTTGCTTGCCACTAGTTAGATGTTCGTTAAATAAAATCTTCTTGATAATCTTAACTGTTAATTTAAACTATTTTTAATTTACTTGTTAATATTCAAAGTCAAAATTTGTTCCAATAGACTCACAAATAATTCTTGCACAAATGGAAGATGAATAAAAAATCGGCTCTTGATAAAAAATCGATTTGACAATAAGAAAAAGTTATTATTGAGTTTATTTATCAACAAATTTCAAGCCTAAAGGAAGTAAAAGAGGTTCTTCTCCTGTCTATCGCCTTTCGAGGGAATAAGAAATTTTTAGAAAATTACAGACTCATTTTAAAACAGACTGTGCCGATTTAACATCTTTAGATAACATAAGTTAAGATGTAAGATTAATTTAATTATATTAAATATAAAAAAATTACAATTACCTAGATCAGAATAAGAGGCTTGACAAAATGCTCTTCTTCCCCCGAAACTTATGTCGTACATATTGATGTTTTGGTCTCGTATGCCATTATCAATTGCTGTATAGGCGTCTTGAGCCTTTTCAAAAGTAACGAAACCATACTTCATTCTAAAATACAAAATAATGTTAAAACTTATATAAAATCACTATATTTAATTAACTCACCCCGTGTCCTTGTAATGAATTGTTATTTGCCGAATTGGGCCATAAGAAGCAAATTTTCTCTTGAGGTCTTCCTTTGTGGTCTCTTGTTCGATGCGCCCCACATACACAATACGCCTTTCCTCCACAGCTATTCAAACATATTTAGAAAATACCAAAATACATAGATTGCTTTGAATTGTTTACCTGGAGATACTCTTCGTTGGTAAGAGGGCTTAGCAGAACATGGTCTACT
Source organism: Dysmachus trigonus (assembly GCA_949715965.1). Classification (NCBI taxonomy): domain Eukaryota; kingdom Metazoa; phylum Arthropoda; class Insecta; order Diptera; family Asilidae; genus Dysmachus; species Dysmachus trigonus. The sequence goes on from OX454320.1 coordinate 61,950,705, forward strand.
GCTATGATAGCGTGACCTCGAATCAGATCGTGATCGTGATCGTGACCTAGATAGAGAGCTTGACCGTGACCTAGATCTCGAATGTGATATAGATTTTGATGAGTAGCTGCTTTTATCGCTGTCTGTACTAGAATATGATGAAGTGCTACTATCACTACTATAAGAACATTCCGATCCGCTTAAAGAGCATTGTCTTTGGCGACTATTCTTTTCAGTCTTCTCTGTAGAAGGTGAATTTGACTTTGATATACTTTTACTCCTGTAAGAATGTTTTCTAGATCGTGTACTTGAAAGTCGACGTCGTTTTTCTAAATGTTTACGAGATCTACTTCTCGATCTTGATCCGTGTTCGTCTGAAGAACAAGAAATTCTTCTTGATCGATAGCGCCTTCGACGCGTTCTCTCTTTTCTCGAAGTAATTTTATCGCCGTTAGACATTGTAGAAATTATTAACTCTAAAGGCGGAAATTGAGGTAATGCATCTGTCTGTAATGAAATTGTTCGAGTTTTCGGTCGTAACCTGTCCTTTCTAAGATGCATTATTATCTTATCTTCGCCATGTTCTGAGACGGCACTATGTTGGGTAGTTTTCGAGGCATTACAAATGTCTGTTTGAGACATTTCGGGCTTTTTGGGCGAGTACTGACCAGGTGGTGAGCCTGCTATATTGGGAGATGTGGGTAAAGTTTGCACATTCGATTTTAAGCAAGTTGGAGTGGCTTTTTTAAGAACAGTTTCCTGAATACTAGATATCAGCGAATTGCTCGATATTTTCACATGCTCCGACGCTTTAGCTTTGTGTAAAGTATTACTGATGTCATAAATTAATGAGTTCGGTTGCAATAGATTCACACTTGTACAGCTTTTGTTCTTCACAAATTCTTCAATCTTCACTAACGGTGGAATTCTTATTTCGGTATTACTACCTACTGACACAATAATAATTTCCTCATAGTCAGGATTAAATATCATAGTTTTGCTATTCTCAAACTTGGCACTATTACTACCCTTTACAATTTCCTCCAAAGGTAGTATTTCTGTAACGGGCCCAACTTTAGAAGAAACAGTTGAATCAATCAATTTAGACCTCGCTGCTTTCTTCAATTCTTGAAGCCGCAAAACTTTGTTTTTGGCTTCTATAATAGGGTCAAAGAACTGCCTCTCTACTTTTATCAACTTTATTCCGCAAGCTTTTTCTGCTTTAACCCCACACAATTCTGTTTTCATTGTGTTCTCTTTTGTTTGGTGTGACTGAATAGGTTGACTAGAACATGTTAGAACATCCTCAGCTTTCTTAGGCTCTTCTAACTTTATTTGACTTGTCCTGGATTGACACACTGATGCAGCGTTAAATGAAGTCGGCGCTTTGCTCCCTGAACTTAATAAAATGTTTTCTCCTCTTCTCTTTTTATATTCTTCCAAATTTAATTTTTTCTTCGGTGGTGGAGCTACATTGTTAGCGACATTTTCATTTTTTACTTGAATTTCAGTTCCATTGCAATTAAGTGAGTTTTCAACATTACTTTCTGATTTTATTTGAGATATTATTCTATTGTTATTCGGATTTTCAGTTTTACCTGTCTCAAGTGATGGTATACTATTCGAGCTACATTGGTTAGTGATTGTTTTGTCCTTGGGTTGAACTTCTACAATTCGATTTCCTTGAATTTCAACCTCAATAGTTCTTTTAGGAGCTGAAGAGGTTATTTTCTTTTGTAATATATTTTTCTTTGGAATACTTTTAACGGTATGCTGTGGTGATTTCACTTCTGTCTTTATAGGCGGTTCGGTTGCCTCTTCTTGGTTTCCGCTTTCTTGATTGTCTGAACATTCATCGGTATCTGACGAGCTGTCTATCTCAGGTTTAGAGCACATTGATATATTTTTTCCTCGTCCTAAACCAACAGATTTTGGCTTTACTGGCGTTTTGTGAACATTAACTAGTGGTAATTGATTAGCCATCAGTGTTTTTAATTTTGATACCTTTGTGATTAAAAGAAATGATTAATGAAATGATGAATTATTATCAGAAAATACATAATCGAAAGATTTATCGCAGTTCACCAAAAACTACTACTAATTGAAGGCGTTCTTTTGTTTCTGAGCAAAGAATAACATTGCCCATAAGTGGTACTTCGAAAACTATCATTAACAATTTATGTAATGTAAAAATAAATTTTAATCGCCGATAACAAAATACAACTTGCACTTACCGAGTTAGTTCTGTTATTGCCTGCATTATTATTTTTGCTTGAGTTCCGAGTACGCGGCTTTTGACTCTTCTGTCCTTTTCCATTCTTAGGAACTGGGCTCCATGATGGATCTTTAATGGGATCGTCTTCAATTTGTGTTATAAAACTGCTGTTTAAGTCATTGCTTTCGGTAATCACAGTATTATTTTTCCTAATTAACATTTCATTATCAATTTCAACAGTTTCTACATCTACAATTATTTCAGACTCTGAATCGACACCCTCATTAGGAGGCTCACTATATTTTGAAGGCTTTGGAAAAAAGGTTTTGGGTTGTCTAGAATTCATTGCAATATCATAATCGTCTTGTGTTATGAATGCCGCTAAATCAAAATCTCTCATGTCTATCATGCCAGCTTCAAAGCAACTTAACCCATCCGATTTCCTGCCTTCTAGAGGTATGCAATTTGCTTCACTTGGTTCTATAAGTAAAGATGAATTATCAAATTCTTCTTCCTCGAGCTTGAGGGATATGTCCGCATTTGTTGGAAACTCGCAGACTTCTTGAAACATATCACAAGGTTCCTGTTTGATTTTAGTCTCATGAATATACTCCGTCTCTATTTCAAATTGACTATCGTCACTTGTATGACTTTCATAGTCAGCTATTGAAGAACTTAACGTTCTTGTTGATCGACTGCATCGTCCTAAAGATCTGCAATCGTCATCTTCGTTTGTCTCATATTCATCTTCTGATATACTAATTGGGGAATCAAAATCACAATTGGGATCAACCGATATTATTTCTATTGATGGTGATGATGAATTCCGCGATACATCTTCCTCCAAATAATGTGAATAAATTGAGTCCTGCAAGGTACAATCAATTTTATTGTAGAACTAGTTACATAAATGAGCAAAATTGCATTATCTTCGTTTATCTTTTTTTCATGCAAAAAAAAGCTGCAATCATACAAATTCTTTAAGTGCACTTACATGTTTCCAGTTATCGGTCATGCAAGTACTTTGACCGCAATCTATCTCTTCCAATCGTAACGAGTACTTGTGATCCATGTCACTCTCGAAAATTGGTTTATGTTCAGGAGGTGACAATGGCAATATTCCATCCAAAGCTTCTGTTAGTTGCAGGCCCAATGTGCTACAAGTTTAAGAGATTAACTTTCATGATTTTAATGACATACAAAAGTATTGTACTTACTCATTTCCAGACGACCAGTAATTTGATTCTGTTTCAAAGGTAGCAAAACTACCTTCATAGTGGTCATCGTGGAAAGCATTCAAAAGTCTTGATTCCATGGATTCCATTTTAAAGCTGAAATATAATATGTTTATCTATTATCGTAGTTAGACTAGCTGAGATCACCCAGCGTATAAGAAATGTTTTAATTAAGCATGTTTTAGATGATTAATTTAGTGTTTCTGAATTTATGTTCTACAATATATTCGAAGTTAAACAAGAATTGGAATGTTACATGTGTAGATCAGTTGGTATGATAGAGAATCACAGAATGATTTCATTTTCACCTGTGATTATCCTAATGTCTTAAATAACTGCTGTTAGACTTAAGGGGGTAAATACAATTACACGGGCAAAAATTACGCATTAGAAAACATTTTTTTTTTACAAAGAAGGTTTAATGCAATCATTATAAGACTTTGTACACTTGTTAAGGTATAAATTAGGAATGTAAAGAAAGTTTTTTTAATTTTTGAAAACAAAATGGCGGCTGAACGCTGGCGTGAAGTTGACCTTCAAAAAAAACTGCAACCACTCTGGACGTCGTGTTATTGATCTGTAATAGCCCATAGAAAACATTTGGCTTAAATATACATGTAATTTGTCGGTAAGCCTCAAAAATTAAAAAAAAATAATTCTGCGTTTGGTAGAAGTTTTTGTAAAAAATCGATAATTTTCACTATTTTTTCAGCCATTTTTGCATTAATAATTCAATTTTACAACAAAAAATTCCAAAACAAGTAGGCTTACAGACAAGCCTAAGGTATAAAGAAGAAACCCTAAAAATTTCAGCTAAATTGGACAAGTAGTTTTCGAGTAATCGTGGTTGCAAATTTTAAAAATGTTGTTTTGAGAAAAACGCGTTTAAAGTTTTGAAAACCTACTGTGCGATGAACAAAGCTTTCTCGAAAAATGAAGAAAAAATATATAAGGAGTTCGATTTTCGACCTGAAATTTCTCGGAGCGTATTCTATGGGAAGTTTCCTAACTTTTTAGAGGAACAAAAAAAAATCGATTTTTTTGACCTTCTAATTGTATTTACCCCCTTAAAGAGGGTCGCAAATAATCCAGATTGGAGTGATTTGGGTTAAATTGGAATTAATAAAGACAAATGAATTCCTAAAATACAATGATGAAGTCGAAATCAGTTTCGCTGAAACTATCATTTTCATTAAATACTAGCAGCACCCTGTGTGCGTTGCTACGACTTCCCGAAATCAATCGGTTTTATTCTAGAACTTATAAATAAAATATCTCATTCACCATAAATCGAAACGACAATTGAGTTTGAGTTATTGCAGTGACAGTACTATTTCCGTAACAAGACGGTATCAATCTATCTATATATTAGGTTGTAACATAATAATCTGATAATTTTTTAAGAAACTTTAATTTGATATTTTTGTACAATTTAGCTTAACATTTTATTGAACATATATGTAGTCCATCATTATCAATGATCTCCTGCCAACGTTGAGGAAGCGACATTATTCCATTCTTGTAAAACTTGGGCTCATGAGAGTTAAAAAATTCCGACAACCATTGTTCCAATGCATCTCGGTCATCAAAAAATTTTCCGCTAATGTGAGCCTGCAACGATCGGAACAAGTGGTAGTCAGAAGGAGACATATCCGGCGAGTATGCAGGATGGGCTAAGAAAATCCAGCCTAGCTCCATAATTTTTTTACATGTCATCGAAGCGGTGTGAGGGCGGGCATAGTCGTGGAGGAGGTATACATTGCCTTGTTCTCCTTTAAGATTCACGGCTAGCTTATCCAGCATATCACAGTAGCGTTAACTATTTATAGTCGTTCCTTGTGGTAATAGTTCCCAGTAGATAATGTCGTGCACGTTCCACCAAATACTCAACATAACCTTGTGTATAGTAATTTTACATTTAACTGTCGGTACTCCTCTTTGACCCGCGCTAAGCCATTGTCGCTTATTGTTATGGTTAACATAAAGCATCCACTTCTCATCCCCGGTAACCAAATTACGAAGCCAACCAAAAGTACGATTTGAAGTGAGTAATTGCGTACAAATCGCGACTCGCATCATCCGTTGACCATCCGTCAATTCGTAGGCTACCCATTGACTGTGCTTGTACACTTTACCCATCACTTTCAAATGTCGAGCGATAGTAATATGGGAGCATCCGAGTTCTTCTTCAAGTTGACGAGTAGTCCTCCTTCCATCTTCCTCGATGAGCTGCGCTAGTCGGTCGACATCAACCTCAACCGGCCGCCCTTTGTGAGGATTATCTTTTTAAGCTGTCGATTATTGCACTGATGAACTGAGCGCGCTCACGGATATTTATACTCATAGTCACAGAACTTTCTCGAAGTTGTAAAAAATTTCCAGAACGTTTCCGAAAAAATTATCAAATTATTATGTTACAACCTAATATTTATCTACCTATCTATCAATGTATATATTTTTCTACTTTCTATCTTCCTATTTATCTATCTTCTATCTATCTTTATATATCTGTCTATCAAGCTATCTATCTATCTTCTATCTATCTGCTATCTATTTGCCTTACTACGGTTTTATGCGAATTCTAATAAAAATTCTAAACGGAACAAATTTTGTTAAAAACACCAGCCACTGACATGAAAGAACTGGACTACTAACCGTCGTCTAAAAATTTTTTAGCACAGGCTCAAACCTCGCGGGGAAAATTATGCTATAAAAAATGTGTTAAAATACCGCACAATTATATTTAAACTGACGCAAATTAAATATAATTAAACTTTCACGAACCGATTTCTTTTATATAACTCTCAATTTTAAGTTTTTTAAAAAAAAATTTCCCTCGCGGCAATCAGCTGGGGACTTATGAATAACAGAGATAGATTGAAAGTCTTTGATCCTGCCTTCGTCTAACCTTCATATTTCTCATATATACCAACCAAAGCTAAAAGTTGTATAACAAAATGCCGTAGCCATCTGTTGGACATCGTAAAACTATTCAACAGCTGATTGCAACGGAAAATAATTTGGGTCATCTGGTGAGGGCGATGAGTGGTGAGAGTTGGCGGGCAATTTGGAACGGCTGTCGTGGGTGCAAGTGATAGTGCAAAAAGCATGTGCTTACTTTTGTTTATCGATTGGGGATATCAACAAGACGTATCACACGCGAAGATACTAGAAAAAACCAAAACAAGTGCACATACATAGCGCCACCTTCATTTGGCTATTGGAATGATTTTTTGTAAAGTTGCCTGCGGGACTTAAGCAAGAGCGAGATAGCTAGAATTCGGTCAAAATTTAGTCTTACTTTCGAAATGAGTTTTTGTACAGGATCAGCAGTCCAGATCAGTGACACCAGCAGAATAGCAAATGTATGGGCTGTTCTGGAACAAGTGCACAAAATAATGCAGCTTTTAAGCTTGCGAGCAGTTGTGCTATTTCTAATGAAATAAGTCTGGCCCTTGTTAGTATCTTCTATACATAATAAAGATTACTGTTAAAATGTGGATTCATGTTAATTTATAGCCTATATACACCTGGAAGACACAAACTAGCCAACGGTGAAAGAATATTTTTATACGGATCAGTAGTTCCAAAGATTCCCTCTGACAAACAAACTCACAAACTTTATCTATTTATTATATTAGTATAGATGGAAAACACTATTTGGATAGCTGGGAGCAAAAGTGATCTAAGTAACATTTTATTGATTCTGAGAAAATGAGCCAAAAGTGTTTGATGTAACTATGAATATGTCTTAATAACTTAAAATTTACTTTCGTTTTTTTTTTAATTAAAGGGACCTATGGTTGAATCACTGCGATAAAATAAATTGGGACTTAATTAACTGCAGACATTTCGTTATCTCCATTTTGGCACAAATTTCACTTGGATCACTTCGGCTCCAAGCTATCTATGTATTTGCATTTTTATATATTTGATTATCATATTTTCCAAATGCATTGTTTTTGTTTCTGACACCACATTTCAAACTTTTTGCTGAAATTAAATTCCCCATATTAAGATGGTTTTTAGATGACGCAGCAGAAATGTTAAGCGCCACTGAATATTGCTTTAAAAACAAGCGCATGCTTACAATACTTTCGGAGATTTTTTAGGAAGTTTATTTTTCAATTTATTTGCAACATGTACAAAAGAAAATCGTTTTACTGAAAACCTCTTGCATTTAGTATGCGATTATTTTGTCTTCTCTTCAAAAAAACAAAGAACACGTGAAATAAATTATTAGCTGAAACTTCGCATAGCTTTGGGCTAAAAATAAATATTACTTCCAAAGCGCGCATGTCTTCTACTAAAGCATAATCATTGATTAAGCGTGGCAAGATTTTGCAACATACTTAGCATTACAATCACAGAAAATATAATCTGTAGTGAAATTAAGGTTTTCAGGAGTCCTCTTTCTGATTTGAATCGTGATTTGTAAATGAGCACTTTTTGATGAAAAACAACTAAAAAAACGGGGACTTATATACCGAAATCTTTGCTTCGAACAGATTTCCGACGACTATTGATATAGACGAAAAACACTATTTGATGTTTTTCTTAACTGTGAATGTTTTGCCAACAAAAAAATACATATAACACTTGTGTCTAACATATTCGGATTTTAGTTTATTTAACTTTTATTTAAATGCGTGAATTCATGCAACATTTAAATGATAAAGTGGTGAGCGAATATTATCTCTTTTTGGAGATATAAAAACTTTAAATTAAACAAATTATATCAGATCCAGAAACCGCAAAATTCTTGCGAATTTCTTGTTGAAATTGTAAGATAATTTAGAAAAAAATTACCAAAAGCATGTTTCCTTTCCTTCTAGATCGAAAACTTTTACATCCTGAACAAGTTTTGGGTTTAATAAAATTTTATTGAAAGCCAAGAAGTAGCCGTATCAAGGTAATACAAGGACACATCATATTTCCAACTGAGCTACCCGGCTTCACCCGGCTCTGCGTAAATGCTTACTAATACTTCTCAAATGTTCTAGTTCGATGTATCCTAGAAATCTGAACATCCCTTTGTGCTAATTTTGAAATATTGTAGAAATATTCTTCGACATATTGGATCCGCCACCTTTAATATCCAAATTCTAACAGAAGATTTGAAAGCAGTGCCCCTGAAAACTCCTATGTACTCTTTCTTCCATATTCAGCGCATCAAAAAATGTAGGTATGCCAAATTTCAGGGCTTAATAGCAGAACAAATTTGACATTGAAAACCGCTATTTTCAAGGTCAAGGATACTTCCAGAAATTTCTATACTATTTTTCCCATATTTAGCGCATAACATTTTCCCTGAAAAACATCAAATATTATGTGTCCTCTGGCTGGTCCATATATCGACCACTCCCATCCTTAAGGGGGTAAATACAATTAGAAGGTCAAAAAAATCGATTTTTTTTTGTTCCTCTAAAAAGTTAGGAAATTTCCCGTAGAATACGCTCCAAAAAGTTTCAGTTCGAAAATCGAACTCCTTATATATTTTTTCTTCATTTTTCGAGAACGCTTTGTTCAGCGCATAGCAGGTTTTCAAAACTTTAAACGCGTTTTTCTCAAAACAACATTTTTAAAATTTGCAACCACGATTACTCGAAAACTACTTGTCCAATTTAGCTGAAATTTTTAGGGTTTCTTCTTTATACCTTAGGCTTGTCTGTAAGCCTAATTGTTTTGGAATTTTTTGCTGCAAAATTGAATTATTAATGCAAAAATGGCTGAAAAAATTGTGAAAATTATCGATTTTTTACAAAAACTTCTACCAAACGCAGAATTATTATTATTTTTTTTAATTTTTGAGGTTTACCGACAAATTACATGTATATTTAAGCCAAATTTTTTTTATGGGCTGTTACAGATCAATAACACGACATTCAGAGTGGTTGCAGTTTTTTTTGTAGGTCAACTTCACGCCAGTGTACAGCCGCCATGTTGTCTTCAAAAATTAAAAAAAATGTTTTTTTTACATTCCTCATTTATACTTTAACAAGTGTACAAAGTTTTATAATGATTGTATTAAACCTTCTTTGTGAAAAAAAATGTTTTCTAATGCGTAATTTTTGCCCGTGTAATTGTATTTACCCCCTTAAAAGGTTAAACTAGGACATTTGGTTGTCACATTGAATATGTTACATTTTATTGCGAAATCCCAATAGCAGATTCAAAATAAGTAACCAGAAATCATCTGCATGCCAATTTTATGTCGCTATATTGGATTCGCCATCTTGTATCGCAGAATCGAAATCACAGGCTCCGTAATCCCTTTTGTAATAATTCCCTTGAATTATAGAAATTTTGCTCTGCAATCTTGAATTTCCAAAGGAGGAGGGTCAATAAGGCCAGCTTACGGCCCAAATTTTTTGGGAAAGACTTGAAATTTCTTTGAAATTCTTTTTGGGTTTTTATCTATAATCAATATCCCCAACAAATCAAATGAGCTGTTGTTTTTGAAAGTGGTATAAGTCCATTTTTGGAAAAAATGAGTTAATGATAGTTTTAGTCAGATGTAGTTATCCTCTTTTTATATTTATAGTTACAAAGTCAGTGGTGTGAAATATCTTCACAAAGTAATCAAAAGAAGTTGAACTGAATAGTAAAATTTTACAAATCTATAGTTTTAAACATGTTATTCAAATTGTATAACTTTTGTCGTTATTTTTAAGTTGATTCAAACGCAAACTATTAAATATCTCAATATAGAAATAAATGGACTTATACCACTTTGAAAAACAACGACTCAAAATTTTGCATAATTCGTTGTTATAGAAAGTGGTATAAGTCCATTAGTAGGTAGAAAAATCGTTTGTTTTCTTAAACAATTTTATTAATTATTTTTGCACAACAAAATTTAACACGTTTAAAGTCTTAAAAACATTACCCGAACTGTTTAATTTTTACCATTATTTTTTAGTTGATTCAAATGCAAACTCTTAAATATTTCACTTCATGAAAAAATGGACTTATACCACTCTCAAAAACAACAGCTCAAATATTCAACAAATCATATCCCTTTTAGAGTACTTTTCAGCACTTAGATTTTATATTTGCGAGAAAAGTCAATATCTTTACCGTGTTATTGGATGCAAAATAGATGCCTTTGAATTACATATTATTTATATAAGTACTGTTGTGATCGAAAAATAGTAAAACTTTTTAATAAAACACAAACGGCTTATTACACTGTGCGAAAATTTTATAATTTAATTTATTACAAAACAAGTCATATCTCATTTCTAAAGGATTTTTCCGTAGATTACGAATTTGCAAACAAAAATATCACGTCACATTTTTGTAAGATTTTTGTTTGCGAATTCGCAATCTACGGTTGCCTTATTTGGGCCGGCTCCTATTTCGGGCCACCCATTTTTTTCAATTTTACCGAATTTTTGACAATTAATTAATGTCAAAATTTGATTGAAAATGAATGTAGAACAAAATAATGAAAGAAATACTAATTTTAATACAAAATTAATAATGTTACAACAATCTCGTAAAAATGGTCTCTGCCGACTTAGAAATCTGACATTTTTGCTCGTCGATAAAAACAAATTGATACATCTAATGAATCTAAAATTTGTTCTGATGCGAAGTGTATAATATGTTTATTAGCGAAAAATCGTGTATTTGCAATTTAAAAACTAACAATACTAATTAATTTAAACAATCTGGAAAAATGTCATTTCCCCTAATTTGGGAATTGCAATTCGAAAGGGCGCCTAATACGGGCCACTCACTAAAGTTACTAAAAATAAGTTGTAGGTATATGTAATATGTAATGTTTTATATTTTATGAAAATTCTTATTTTATGCCTTGCTGTTACTATTACATATTTTATCATATTTACCTATATAATAAATTATGAAGAAAACTGAAATATTTGGTTTTTCATTCATCAACGTACAAACTTGTTCCCTTAAATTAACTCTTTATTGAGAATTTAAATTTCAAATATATTTCTGATCAACGAATTAATTAACGTCAATTCATTGTTTCATTAAATATAATAAGTAACGGTGTTTTAAACAATATGTCGAACCATTTTCGCATTTTTCAGATATTTTACGTGCTATTAAATAGGTGGCCCACATTAGGTGACTCGTCACCTAAAGTGGGCCACTTGCACGTTTTTTTCAAACGTTGTTTTTTATTATAAAAGAAAGTCAAACTTGCCTTAAACTTTCCACAAAGGTAAATTATCATCCAAATTTTAATATTGCGCTATTAATTATGTAAACGAAACGTTTACAAGATTTTAAATGCATTTAACCTTAGGTGGCCCACAAATGGCGACTCTCCCCTATTACTTGTTTTGGTACGAAATCTCTGTCATACAGTTTTATTCTTAAAAATTATTTCATCCCCTTCAAAGTAATCCCCTCCGGATATACATAAGTATATTATGCCAACGTTTTTTCCAGTCTTCGAAACAATTGTTAAGTCGATTTCCGAAATGGCCTTCAAAACCTTCTTCTATTCGGCTTGTATCTTTTCAAACTCGTCGATGTCCTCGGAGCGGGTCTTTCAGTTTCGGAAATTACCAGAAGTCAGACAGAGCTAAATCAGGCGAACAGAATCGAATTTTTGGCCAAATAGTTTCGAATAACCAATAGAGGGTGTTTTTGAAACCAAATTGTATCGACATAAACGATATTTGCGTAATGTCAACATGCTTTGACCGTGCATTGTCACCAAAAGCCATTTTCAATATTTGCAACGTTTCGGTAGCCGAAATTCCATTTTTATAACAAAATTTAATGTAACTTCTTTGCTGAACTTTTTCACTCATTTTAAATATAGAAAAATTCACTTTTTTAGATAAAAGTAAACTACTAGCTATTGGCATGAAATTTGATGAAGACGTCAGTTAGGGTGCTACCAACCCTAAGATAAGAAACTACTGGTTTGGATATACCCGCGCGATTTAAATGGGAAAAATCTTACTATTTTTTGATAACAGTAGTATATGTATATTTTTTATATTAGCATTCAAGTTCCGAAGTACTTTTATCGACTTGTGTTCATATAAAAAAAATATATCGAGTTTTAAAAAAACTAATCTTTTTATTTATGATCTTTGTTTCTGTAAACTTATAGTTCTCATATGGAAAACATACTTCATGCGAAAAATATTTGTAAATGTTCGGAGATTTCAGTTTATATTAAAAATAAACATATAACTATGTATCTTACATTGTATTTATTCTACATGTATTCAATTGATTTACGCCGATTTTGGAATTTAGCAAGGATGAATATTTCATACCGTTTGTATGCATAAACCTTTTATAACTATAATACAAACACAAAGACGGAAGAACAACACCGCTGTTTAGTAAAAGGAATTTGAATTTTTCATCTCGATTAAGAGCAAATGATTTATGTATTTATATTTCGTTCTTTACCATTGATGAAAGTGCATGACACTACGAAAGGCAGTGGATACCAATTGAGTGCTTTCACCAGACTGCAGAAAACCAGCATGCTCTCGCACCGGAATCACTTAAAAAGATTACTTCTCAATGAAAACTACCGAAGAACACAGAGGCGCAGAAATTCTCCCGATTTCCGCCTATAATTATTCAAATTTTACTACACAACTTCACTTCTAAGTCCCATCGTGGAGCTACGTACGCTGCTGAGGCCGCATGGGAGAGGTAAAAGTCAGCGGAAATCTAGCCACGTTGAATATTTGTAATTGCAGCGGGAGCAACCGGAATTATCAGAAGACAGCAAATGAACGAATCAATCTTACGTTCGAGCGATGATAGGCCAGGTAAAGAAAAAACGTTCCACATGTCAGCCGCGATTCGATTTATGTAGCTGTGGCAGGCGAACGGTTAATTTTCAACAAGTGAAAGGACAGGCGTTGTCCGACAAGTCCTGCGACGTCACACGTTCGCGTGTCCAAAATCCTTGAAATTAAAACGGCGTAGAATGAAAATTTGACCGAGGGCGAATACCAGACGACTCTCTTTTGAATAATTGCCACATGGTAGGGTTGTAGGTACAATGTAAATTTACTTGAGCTACTTCAAAGCGGCGAATTCGTTAATTAAACATAAACGGATGCCAAATATAAACACAATCTATGTACAAAAAATCGCTATTTCTGCGTCTCATCAGAAAACTTACTATCTTAGATAAATCCTCTTATTAATCCACGGCAGTAAACGTTCCAAATCTCAGAAAATCCAGTGACAAATCCTCGGTGAATTGCAGCCGAAACGTGTTATATTATAACCTCAAACATTGTCGATTATTTAAATCAATAATATCACTTGAAGCACAATAACTCTTGTTGAATTTTATTATATAAACAACTATTCCACTTTTGCCACCAACGAAACACAGTTATTTCACTTAGTTTATTTTCAAAATTCGCACAAAATCACGACTTTCGAAGTACCACATGGACCGCAGCTCTGCAGCTGAAACTTTGAATTACCTAATGACGGCAAATGCACACACACCGATGTTCGGCAGTTTGTTCTTTCGCTACACCAATTGCACACAAGAGTCGATGAGATGCCGCTTTCACCATACATTCGCCCCGATGCCGCCGCGTCATGCACACAACCTCACGCTGGAGTATATTTGTAATGGCATTTCGCGCAAAACCGGGCGGCATATGGCAGGTATATAAAGCAAAATTCTTCTGCGCAGTGTGTGTGTAAAGGCGGCATTCCACCTCGGTTATTTACAAGCTGTCAGAGCTGGAGCACGTGGTAGGTTTCTTAAAGTTGGCAGTGGATTTTATGTTGAGAGTACAATTCAAGTAAAAAGCGAAATATTTATCGAAAAATCGATTGCAATAAATCGATTTCTACTACACATTCAAAATAACGGTTGTTGGCAAATTGCAAAGGATATTCACTAGACCGCGGATTATATGTAATTGGTGTGGTTTTGGGCATACGAATGTTAAAGCTTTTGTAAAATACTTGGTAAATATTTAAAAGTGGGGCTCCAGACAAAACTCGCCCCAAAAATTTGTCTACCCACTGGAAACCATTTTAATACATGAAAATAGTCAATTCATGATGGGGGAGACATTTCCAAAAATTGTTTATACACAAAAATATTGTTATAAACAAAAAAAAAATTTTTTTTTGAGTGACTTTATTTTTCATTAAGGGGGTAACCCACTGTTGAAAAAAAAAAATTTCGATTTTTTTCTTTTTATATATTTCGATAGATTAGCACTTCAAGAATATGTGTGTAAGATTTCAGATCGATATCTAAATAATTGTTCTTTCTACAGCTCTCACAGTCCACCTCTGTTCAACTACGATTTCGAAGCGCGCGCGGCCTTGTAGCCGCTCAAACAGCTGCCGCGTGTATTACCTATTAGAATTATACTTTCTAAATGTATATTACATAATACACTAATACATAGTTCCTTATACTATTAAAATCAGAAGGTACCCACTATCACCTGGGATTCGCTGATTAAGGGTTAGTTGAAAAATTTTTTACTTATGTCACAAAATTTCTTTAAGAAAACTAAATGCGTTTTTCTCAAAACGCTATTTTTCGGTGCGCGTCGTAAAATTTTGAAAAAACTATAGGACCGATTTACTTAAAATTTTGCATACACCTTTATTAAGTACTTAACTATAGAAGTAACCTATTATTAGAGTAAAATAACAAATTTTGTT
Source organism: Dysmachus trigonus (assembly GCA_949715965.1). NCBI lineage: Eukaryota > Metazoa > Arthropoda > Insecta > Diptera > Asilidae > Dysmachus > Dysmachus trigonus. Next base: position 61,965,804 of record OX454320.1, read on the forward strand.
GATTTAGGATCAACTTTTTCGTGTTAAAACATAACGAAAATCGATACATCAATGTTCGAACGTGCACTAAATCATCAGATTTTTTTTTTTTTGCTCCAAAAATAGGTTATTTCTATCCTTTATAACAAATATTGAAGGATTTTTCTTTGGTACATGTTTGTAGATGCATACTTTGGCCAGGATTTTACGAGGCGCAATTTGCATTTTTTTTTTAGGACTGCAAGGCTACATCAGTTAGCTATTGCCATACATGATTTTCGTGTAAAGTTAAACGCGCAAGATGATAATGTATAGATTATTTTGTTCATTTCTTGTAATCTTTTATTTTTTTTATATATATGTCTAATTATATACAATTAATTATTTGCATAAAAATGAAAAAAAATTGCTTTTGTTTTGTTTTTTAAAAAGTATAGATTATTTTGTTCATATGTTATCGTTTTTATTGTTTTGTAAATATAATATTATTTAATTATATAAAATTAATTGCATACAGAGAAATACATTTTTTTTTTTTAAGTTAAAACATGTTTTTTTTTTTAAATCAGACCATATAAAGTGTCTCCCCCACTTAAAAACATCTATTTCTACCATATAGAATGGTCTCCAGGGGGTAAACATTTTTTTGGGGCGAGATTTGTCAGGAGCCCCACTCCTAAATAATTACCAAATACTTATTTTTGAACTCATTTTTATGAGCATAGCAAAATGTGCACAAGATATAGAAAGAGATGGCAAAAGTATGGAGAATATACACAAAATATTGTATCAGAAGTTATTAATGTTTTCATGACAGAGGAATTTGAAATAAATGTGATCAAAAAATAGTAAGACTTTATTTTCTGCGATTATCGTTGTATGGTGCATTATGAATGCGTACCGCAGCTAAACTGTTAACAAGGAATATAATTTGATCGCTATGCATTATTTACGTGAAGCTATTCGCCAGAAGCGGGCAGAATTATGAGCAGAAAGCTCTTTCATAAAGAAATCTTTCTTTTAAAAGGCGACTCTACCGACATTCTCTTTATTCACCAGCTGTTTAATGGTGTCATCGATTGGCCCTCCCTGTTACAGCTGATATCGCTTCACACCAACCCCCGTAGCCCCAGATCAGTACCCCTCTTCCGCCCCTCGCATCACAGAACCAATTAAGGCTTTTCCGAACCAATTTCCCGTATGATACGTAAAGCCAACTCCTCACCATCGTTCGACTTCCACCCTTACAAGTATGTATAGCTTGTACTAAGCTGAATAAATAAATTAACCGTTTGCACTCGACTGTCGACTCTCGCAAGTGCAGAGATTTAATGTTGTATTGAAATCGTTTGTTATAACATAACCAAGCTCCAACAAAAATAAGACCGATTGACTTAAAACGTTTTTATTTTTTTTACCTCAAAACAACCGTGGATTAGTGTCAATTGAATTAGAATGTTAAAAAAACGAGCTAAACTAAAATCGGAGATGGCCAAAAATATCTGGTTCCTAAACTAAGGGTCGTATTATGGAAGTCAACTTCGTTTGACTCAACTACCGAAAGACATTTTCAGAGCTGAGATGTTCCAAAATGGATTGGACCAATGGCGGTCAGAACTTTATTTTTAGATTAGATTAGTGAATTTCCACTTTGACTAATTATGTTCCAATTCCTTGTAGAAATCAGCTCTTAAGTAAAACGTTTTGTTCACTTTATTCGAATTCAGCATTCAATAGAGCACAACAGAAAAAAATCAGACGCCCCACCTCAACCGGCTCAACCGACTAAATTCTGAAGGAAGCTGTAAAGGATTAATAATTTAAGGAAAACAAGTGCCGTTTTTTAAATAGAATCTCCGTGTATTAACGCGTGTAAGCCAGTTAAGACTAAAGCCTTAAGTAGAAATTATAAGGGTACCAGCCTCTTTGCGAGCGTCCCTCTGCTTAGTGACGATTTGATTCGCAATTCTGTCCAAGTCCCTCTGTCCTGTGGAGGTTAGTTTACGTCCACCGTCTGGGTGCTTTTCAATTAATTTTGCTTTTTCGAGGGCCTGTAAAGCCTTGCGAGCGCAGCCATCAGCGGACCGGCAAAAGTGGCTGGGGTGAACTCCGTTGCGTTTCCTACCTCCGTAAATTTTCGTGATTGAGCCAACTCCGGCGGGACTTCGGTGATACAAGTGACGGAGGATGGATGCACATCTCACGTAAAACCAATCGGGATCGTATGGAGCAAGTTCCTTGTACTTGGCAGTCTTGATAATGTCCATTTGCTCTGGGACCTTCAGTTTGCCAGTCCTAAAATGGAAAAAGGAGAGTCAGCACTAAGCAGCATCGATCAGCAATTTGGAGGTTATGTTGACGTGCACCCAAGTTTGCGGAATGCTTAAAACTTACTTCTTGAGGAAGACGGCGACTGCCTTCACAGCGGAATGTTGGTCTATATCTTTCACAGTGACTCCAGGCATCTGGAATTTGGAGAAAAGTATTTAGTCATCATTTTGAATTTCTTTCAGTTGTAAAGCGCAGTAATAACAGAGTTTTTTCCTATGTATCGCAAACTCATATTTATTTCAAAGAATTCATTAATTTCACTCGTTTCTTCACAAGAAATCCCTAATTTTCCATAAAAATGCGAAAGCACTTACTTTGCTTGACAACGAGGACCGGAAGAAGAACTTGTTTCACTTGAAGTTTGCCACAGCTCAATTTGGATCAAGTATGCGTTCGAATATATTGCTGTGATCAATCAAAGAGACAGATGATATTTCGTATTTAACCTTATTATTATTACTTGAAAATATCTCTCTATACGTTATCTGACTAAATTTCATGCTGGTTCTCTGAAAAATACAAATATTTTCATCGCAATTGAGGTTGTACCGGTTACTTACAGTTCAATGGCTGGTATTTTGACGTTAGTGGCCAGCTAAGCAAATTCGGCCATTTTGTAGAAACTCAGGCATATGGGTGGTGGCAGGAAAACTCCGCTCAAACAAAACTACAAATTTAAATTGAAAAGGGAAATCGGAATTGTTTATTCTTCAGTGTGTTTTAACGGCAGCAAGTGAAAATGTCAAGATATATGCAGCGGCCGGAAAATGCCCTTAAACGGGCGAATGGTATGCGGCCCTGCGGCGCAGTATAATGAAAAATGCAAGTAATTTCTTTTTAATTCAATCGCAGAATTTATCGATGTTGGGGAGCCTGCTCGGGCGTTGGACACCTTACAGGAGGTGTTCCGCAGCAAAAAATGGACATATACTTGGTCTGAGTCGGTGATTGAGCCGATTATGTTCAAGTACTTGTACCTCTGCGTCGAGCTGAAGAAGTCTCACATTGCTAAGGAGGGGCTGTTCCAGTACAGGAACATGTTTCAATTGGTAAGCCATTTTTAGTTGGTGCTCGTTCTATAATTAACAATAAACTCATAGGTCAATGTTGGTTCCTTGGAAAATGTCATTCGGGGCTACCTCCGAATGGCCGAGAAGCGCGCCGAAGCAGCGCAGCAGCAATCCTCGCAGGCGGTTCTTGATATCGATGACTTGGACGATATTGCAACACCAGAAAGCATTTTGATGAGTGCAGTATGCGGCGAAGATGCCCAGGACCGTTCGGACAGAACAATCTTGCTGCCATGGGTGAAATTTTTGTGGGAGTCCTACTGCCAATGTTTGGAACTCTTGAGGGTAAATACACACTGTGAAACCCTGTACCACGATATTGCGCGTATGGCATTTCAATTTTGTTTGAAATATAATCGAAAAAGTGAATTCAGGAGATTATGCGATAAATTGCGAAAGCATTTAGAAGATATCTGCAAAAATTCTGCCCAGGCGACTGGAGTTAGTATTACAAAGCTGGAAACGCAGCAGCTAAATTTGGATACAAGGCTACATCAGTTGGATAGTGCAATTCAAATGGAACTTTGGCAAGAAGCTTACAAGGCCATTGAAGATATCCACGGACTAATGACTTTGTCGAAAAAAACACCAGTCGCTAAAACTATGGCAAACTACTATCAAAAATTGGCCATGGTATTCTGGAAAGCGGGTAATCAGCTCTTCCATGCTGCAGCTTTATTGAAGCTATTCCAGCTCACCAGGGAAATGAAGAAAAATATTACGAAGGACGAAATGCAACGGATGGCTTCACATGTTCTTATAGCTACCCTATCAATTCCTTTACCATCAGCTCACCCTGAGTTTGATCGCTTCATAGAAACCGATAAGAGTCCTCTTGAAAAGGCTCAGAAATTGGCGATTCTTTTAGGACTAAGTCAACCACCTACTAGAGCCTCTCTCTTAAAAGATATGGTAAGTTTTTATATTATTCATCGTTAATAGTAATTTAGCTTAAATTGCTTTCTAACTACTTTAGTGTTTAAGTAAATACGATTGAAAATTTGTTGGGTCTGGACACAACGGTACTCGTACTTTCGTGCATTTCTTGGGACGATAAATTCATAACACTAACATTTTGCTTTTTAGCTACATCCCTGAACACAAGCAACTGAAAAATCTTATCTTTACCATTTTACATAATTCCCGGCAATCTCGAATACATGTATAATATGTTCGCAATCTCGAATACATGTATAATATGTTCTGAAAATTGTCAAGTTTTGAGATATGACAACGCAAATTACTATCTAAATTAATACTAAATATCGATATAAAGATATTTTTTAACTTTCAAGGACGGTACCCCGACGTGTCACCGCCGATTTTTTATGGTTGAAATAGGTTATTCCACATTGAATCTTAAGAGATATAATTTTTTTTTTATTTTTTTTGCGGGTAAACATTTGTTGAGGGTAAAAATCACTCCCGAAATTCATACCTCAAAAAGGAAATATGTGAAACCTGACACCCTTATGAGGTATCAACTTCGGAAGTGATTTTTACTCCCCAAAAAAAAAAGATACGATCTCTTAAAATTTGATGTAGAATATCCGAAAAAAAGTACGTGTCTCTTCAAATTTGATGTAGAATCACATATCTCAGTGGCAACATAATTGGCGATGACACGTCGGGATACCTTCCTTGTTAGATAGCTCTTCCTATAAGGATAACTGTCGAACAATAACTGTGATAAAATTTCACCATTTGGTGTACATGCTGGTGGCATCATTGATTCTTATTTTTTTAAAGTGAGGCAGGAGCTTGCGTGACGGTTAAGGGGAGGTTCTCATCTAGAACGTCAAAAAGTAGGTAAAGTTCGTGATTTTTTTGAAGGCAAATGACAAGACACAGGGAAATGATATTTGGCATTATCTTTTATTGTACATTTATCTGTACGAACAAATTTTTTTATTAAAAAAAAAAAACAAAATGGCGCCCGTTATTCAACTTCTCCGGAGGCATGTTTTTCGAAAATTGCCCAGCTGCGTACAATTTAGGGGTCGCAGATTGGTCTGAAATCAAATAATGATGACATTATTATAAACTAGAATAAATTTGTCTCAGAAAGAGTGGACGACTTTCAAAAAAAATTTAAAATTGACGGAATGGCGCGATTTTAAAATTTTAAGGCCGTTTTCGGCCGTTTTTTTTCATAGTTTATCACTTACAAAAAGGAGATAATGTTACAATTTTCAAAATGTGCTCCACTCTTTCTATGAAGAAAATTGTTTACTTTAATATGCACGAAACTAGAAGTTGATCGGTTGAACCGTTTTTGAGTTATCTTGTACGCAAATTTGAAAAATCTTGAAAAACAAAGTTCCGAGATAATCGTGATTGAACGGCACGGCACAGGCTGAGCGCCCCGCTACGATCATGACACCGCCACAATCAATGGGCTGTAGAATCCGTTCTGGTGCTCGGATCAACTAAATATTTTAAAGCAGCATTCTAGACATATTAAACTTTAATAATATGAAATAAAAAAAAAATCGAAAATTTCAAGATTCTAGATGAGAACCTCCCCTTAATAGAGTTCGTTAGTGGACCATGATCAACGAATTTCTTGCACAATATGGATGACATTGATCTTGGCGGAATGTGATTTCAGCAGGACTGACAGAAAGCGCTATCTCAATTAATAATATTTAATAAAGTAATTATTAAATATTAATCGGTCTTTCGACAAAAATATAATTTTTCATTAAAAGTTAGCTCTGTGCTATTTTTTTTAAATTTAAAGTTCTATCGGGCTTAAAAAAAACCTTTACAAAATAATTAAATAATAAAATTGTCGATTTGTGTCATGCATGTACTAAGTAATTTCCGATTATCTTATTTCCTTATTTTTATCGCACTACCCCTTTATAGAAATTCATATAAAAATACCAAAGTGTTTTGTTTCAATAATCACTAATTTCCTGAGAGAATACAAAAGGGGGTAACTTTAAAAGACCATAATTTCAGGACAAATCCACCAGTAAGATACCTTCTACTTAGAAAAAATTAATTTTGGGATAAGATTTTTTCCCTAGATTATGAATTCGTAAATTAAAATGCTCAATTGGCTCCCGTTTTTAAGGAGTATTTGAGTGAAATATACTATATTTTAAAAATAAGATTAAAATATATGTAAGAGCTTCCCCGGAAATATATATAGATAAACTGTCTGCGACTAGTGGAACCCTTATAACAAATTTATTTTCCCTCGGGAGATGAAGAATTATGTTGTTTACATAAAAAAAATTTTGTGAATAAATAAATTAAATTCATGTTAAATAAACAAAAAAAAAATCAAAAGACCTTATTTGGACACATATTTAAAAAATCCCTAAAATATAACGGATTATTATAAAAGCTTGTAACGTGACTAAAATCACAGTTGGAACCTTGAGCTAATATGTCAAAATATGAAAAGTCTTAAAAATGGTCGAAATATGCCTTGCAATTCAAATTGTTGAGTAAACCGATTATCTCATGCAATAGATGCTGAATGAAGATCATAACAGATATACGCTCATGAAAATTTTCTTCGCGAGGATGTTTAAAAAAAGCTATAGAAATTAGTGGTATTAGTTTATATCTACAATAAGATTGAGGCTTTGATTTGAACCATGTTGCAAGCTCCAATGAGCATTTGTTATTTTTTGATGATTTTTCAAAAATGGCAAAATTACGATATTTTGAACCTTCCACCCCATTTTCCTCGAAAACAGGAGCTGATTGACAGTTTTCATTTACGAATTCGTAATATATGGGAAAAACACGCTATAGAAATGATCTGGTACTCATTGGGAAACAGAAAGAAACATTGAATTTGAAAATAATCATTGTACTCATTTTCATTAAAATCCGATGAAATCGAGAATTTTTTATCGCCACTTTGGGTCCGCCATTTTGAATTTCTAAATTTGTATTTGAAGTCAGCATTCCTCAAAGTCCGTAAATACCAATTTTCATGAAAATTGCTTCAAATTCATGTAAATGTGAAGTAACTAAACTAGGGCGCCACTTATCGTATGTTAACTTAGCTATGAACCACTTATATTGTGGGAATATTACCTCAATCAGTCGTCGTTCAAAAGTTCAGAAGTTATACGATCACTAGCAGACGCACGAACGATTATATATAGTATATTTAGATATCCCATTCGATGCAAAGATGCATGTACAAATATACATATTAATTTTCTAAAAGAAAATAATTTTGGTGAACTTTAGGACTTATATTTCCTTTATCCTTAACTTATAGGTACGTTTCAATGTTGTCCAACTGGCCTCCGAGCAGTTCCACAATTTGTACACATGGCTAGAAGTCGACTTTGATCCCCTCAACCTATGCAAGCGGGTGCAGTCAGTCATCGACTATATAGAGGCTGATGAAAACAATTTACTGAGACAATACACCGCATCGTTACAGGATGTCACCTTAATGCGGCTTGTGAGACAAGTTTCTCAAGTTTATCAGAGCATTGAATTCACTCGTTTGTTGGACCTCGCTCATTTCACGAACATATTCTACCTAGAAAGAATTCTAGTCGATTGCGTGCGTCACAACGACATGCAGATCCGCATTGATCACAGAAAACGGTGTATTCACTTTGGAACTGATTTGACTGAGAGCCAACGTGAGGATCATCCCGACGGGCCCACGTTGCAGTCAATGCCCTCTGAGCAGGTGCGGTCACAACTCGTTAATATGTCTGTTGTGCTGCATCGCGCTATTGCCGCCATTTATCCTAATAGAAAAAAGGTGGAGAGGGAGAAGCTTCGCAACCAGATGGTTGAGCACTATCATGATAACAAGGAAAGGGAACATAGTAGAATTCTGGAGCGGCAGAAGATTATCGAGGACAGGAAAGAGTTCATTGAAAAACAAAATATTGCCCGAGAGGAGGAAGAGATGCGTCGTCAGGAAGAACTCTCAAAGAAGCAAAAACTTGCTGAACAAAAACGTTTGGAACAGGAAATGGAGGAGCGGGAGAGGAAGCGACATCAGAACGAAATTCAAGCTATTAAAGAGAAGAGCTTGAAGGAGAAGATGCAACAAATATCACAAACAGCTCACGGAAAGAAAATGCTCCAAAAGCTGGATGAAGAAGGCTTAAAGAAGTTGGATGCAGAGCAAATTACAGCTCGCGAAAATGAGGAATTGATTAGGGAACGAAAAGAGTTGCAAACGAAATTGAAATCGCAAGAGAAAAAGATCGACTACTACGAAAGAGCAAAACGTTTAGAAGAGCTCCCTTTACTGGAGAAGTTCCTCGCGGAAAAACAGGTTCAGGATAAAGAATTCTGGGAGAAGCTGGAACAAGCTCGGATTGAAAATGCAATCGCCGAACGAACGAATGCTGTTTCGCAACAAGAACGACTTAAGCGGATACACCCTGATCGCGATGCTTTCTTGGATAAGCTGCGTGTTGAGCGCAATTCGCTTTATATTGCTAAATTGAAGGCCTTCAATGCTTTCTTAGAAGAAGAACGAAAGAAGAGACTCGTCCAACGGGCTCAACAGCGTAGGGAGGAGCGGCGACAGAAGTGGCTGAAGGAGAAGGAGGACGAGAAACATCGTCGGGAGGAGGAAGAACGCAAGCAAAAGGAAGAGGAAGAACGTTTAGAGCAGGAGCGGCGTAAGAAGGAACGTGAAGCTGAAGAAGCTAAACGACGTGCCCTCTTCGAAAAGCAAAGATTAAAGGAACAAGAGACGGAGCGTCGTATTGAAGAAGATCGCGAACAAATATCTCGCATGGTTTCGAAGGAGAAAGAACGTGGGGACGCCTGGCGTGTTCCGCAAGAAAGGGGAGATGATTGGCGTACTAACGTCCCAAGAGCAGGTGGTGCACCGGAGCCTGCAAAAGCAAGCGGAGGAGAATCTTCATGGCGCATGCGCCGAGACGAACCAAGTAGGCCAGCGCCAGCAGCAGGTGAAAATAAATGGCGACGGGCTGGTGATGATCGTCCTCGCCGTGATGATCGACGGGAAGAGCCCAGAGATCGGGATCGCGAATTCCGTAGAGACGAACGCGACAAAGACAGGAGGGATGATAAGTTCGCAGCACCACGCCGTGAAGCCCCTAGAGATGGACCACGTGGATCAGCTGATAATTGGCGCGTCCGCACAGCTCCACGAGATGACGATCGCGATAAGGATCGTGAGCCCAGGCGACCAGCTCCAGTTGAAAGAGATCGCGAGAGAGATCGCCCCGCTGCTCGTGGACCACCTACTAAGGATGGAAGCTGGCGAAGTGAACGTCCTCGTGGTGCTGAGAGGGAAGATGATAGAAAAGAACGCCCACCAGCTGCAAGACCTGAACGAGGTAGTGGTTTTTTTAAAACAAACTTTATCCTTGCTCATTGTTTTGGTTTTCAGATAACAGAGACAGAGATGAAGGCGAATGGACTAATGTCAAAAGGCGTTAAAATATTCTAGCAAAGGCGCGGTTTCCAGTAGAATATTTTTACAATTTTATATTGAGAACTATTATTTTAAAATATTTTCAACTGTTTCTATTTCCGATTATATACTTGAAATACTTTCACAGAAGGCCAGAACAAAATGTTCGATCAGGAACAAAACCTTTTCACAAAATCTCCGGCTATATTTAAATCGCTGATCTAATAAGCAAAGTAGCTATTCGTAAAAGTATGATATATTCTATAAAATTGTCTCGGACAGGTAAACTAATCTAGGAATGGACGCTACAATTATTCAATTCGCATAATTAACGCGTATACTTAGAAATTGCATAAATTCTGATCGTAGTGCAGAGGCATCTCCCCTCTCTAGGAGCAAATTTGCCATTGTATTATTATTAGAAAACTAGCGAAGTAGTCCACCGTTCTAACCACATGGAAAGTTATTATTTATTAATTTCAAGTCCTAAGCTACTCCTATTATTGATGCAACTAATTTTCCAATCAGATAATGTCATTCTAACAAGTTCCCGAACATAAGTGTATCAGGAGTTTCTAGGTTACTTCGCTTTCACATATTTAAGTAACTTATGAGGTATAAATAAAACTACAAAAGTGTAAAGATCTTCGTTTTAATTAATCCTGATCTACTAAACTAATCATTTATAATTTAACCCATTTTAAAGTTATTGCGAGGAAACGAGTCGATCTCGTACCAAGTAGTCCAAAACGTCATAAGGGCTCAACAAATATTTATTTCATAAGGGTGTTAATCCGCATCTTATACAGAATAAAAATAAGTGAACTTAAATGCACCCCATAAACTTGGCACAAATTTCATTTCATTCATTATTAAACCCACAAACTTTCCGATTGGGTACGCAATCATATCTCTATTTTTCTCTTCTAGGATTTATTCTTCCAATCTAAAATATCTGATATTTAGAATTTTGGGGACACTATAAATTGAGAATATTTTCCATTAAAGTGGTACCAATTCTAATTTTTTATTTTTCACAAAAAATCTACTTTCAACAGAAAACGACTTTTCTACAGAAAATATATGTGGACTTAGGAAAAATAATTAGAATATGAACATTAGGAAGTGTTAAAACGTCCACTCTTTAGGATAGAAAGAAGAACAGGAATGTTTGAGCCAGTGAGGCGGAATAAGGAAAAGTTACAGAAGTAGGAAGGAAGGCGTAAAGCCGGCCATACACGTTCAGTTATATTGCACAATAAAACTCCGTGACGTCAGAAAATGAAATTTCTTGATTTTATAGAAACGTAACGTTTCCTTCTATTTCTCTTCGCTTTTAAAATTGTAGCAGCTAATATCATGTAAATTAATCCTCTTCTCTGACACATTGTGGCTTACTATTAATTTACTTCACGAAAAATGAGCAAATTTGTGTACACCATCTAGCGCAGTTTTTTGCGCAATATTTTACACAGTTTTATTGTGCAGTATATCTGAGCGTGTATGGACGGCCTAATCACAACGACTTTGCGCAAGTCAAAAACTGTGCTATTAACCAAAGAATATCTATTTCAACAAGAAGCGACACTTTAATACCCTCAAAATTCCAACCCATATGCAAGCTCTCGAAAATCCACCCATAAAAATTTCCCATTAGATAAAGCAGCTCAGGGCTACTACCTCTGTAAATACCTATAAGAAATGTAGAGAGAGAAATAGTCACCAAAAAGTTCTCACAGACAGCTTTTACAGCGTAAGCTATAAACTGAAGCTTTTTTTATGAACGCGTTTTTAAAGGCGCTCCAGTTTGCTGCACTAGCACTAGATCGCTCAAGTTTACCTCCCCTCGCAATGTTAAGTTATAGGGAAATGCCGAATCGGAGAAGGGAGAAGAGGCAGGTAGCACACACCGAGCATGAATACGGACGAGATTGTTTACATTTTTTCATTGTGCATTTTTAAAGGCGCTCTGGTTTTAGATTATTGTGTGCTCCGCTCGCTTTGTGAAAAGTACCGGGTGGTCTTGATTTGTTTGGAAATGTGAAGAAGCTTAAAAGTTTTTGAGTAAAAAAGTGCTTTCTTAGAAGCAATTAATTAAATTAAATTAAACGTGCTTTAGATAAATGATGGGTAAGCATAATAAAATGTGTTTGGTGTGTGGCTGTGGAAAAGGCAGCGTGTAATGTGCTCATAGAAAAGTTTTGTGATAAAAGATTTTTGTGAGGTGCACCCTACAGGAGTGTTCCACTTTTCGCCCCAAATTTTTTTCTTTCTCTCCTTTATGCTTTCTTTATTACTAACTATTTCTAGCATAAATTCCCATTTCATTCCTGTAACGGTACCAAGGTCGAAAAAAGATAAGGAAATACGTCACGAGTGTCGCCTCTTGTTAATAGATACTCTTTGCTATTAACTAAGTAAATTGTATATGTGACCTGAGCTTTCTTCACTTTTTCCATCAGTTCTGACGTCACGGCTGTCTCTGGCCGGCTTTAAAAGCTCTTTTGCGACGGCTCTAATTCTGTTCTTCCTCAGCCAGTGTGTTTTCTACATGCATTTGTATAAGAAACATAGAAAAGATCAAACAAACATGGAAAAATGAGAAGATTATAAAAAGCAAAAAATATTTAGTACAACGGCTCATTGATGAGGAGAAACAAAAACATGTAGAAAGAACTAGACTAATAAGCGCGGGGAGTGACTGCAGGAAGCTCTGGACAGTTATTAACGATCAACTGGAAATCGCAAAGGAGAATGGTAGGGACGATTTATTAAAATCCCCCTAGATTGTCAAAACATTACACTCTGCGGCGCCTTACACAAAATGTTTTAAAAAAACCCATAAAAACAAATAAATATGTAAATACATTAAGTGTGTTGTAGCCTACCTGTAAAAATAAGCTCTTCAATTTTTCAATAAAAAAAACATGTGATATGATGTAAGGCACCGGTGGTACACGTCGCCAGATGAACCATTCGCGTGTGAGCCACCGGTGGTACACGCCAGGTTGAACGTTTTAAACCAATTTTTAATATTTTGAACATTGTTCAATAAAAAGTGCACTATTTAATATTTTACTATTATACGAGTACACTAAGAATAATCGAAATTATAATGTTGGCCTCCTGAGCGAACCATATAAAAAGTGCATGGCATTAGTCAGTGACGGCTTTCTATTCTAATTTACATATATGGGAAAACAAAAATTCCTCAAGGGAAGTGGAGGCACTGTATAAGATAGTCATAAGCAAACACTACTGTTCTATTCTTCTCATTTCGTTTGGTAAAATTTACCTTCCGCAAGAAACCTCCTAATTTCCGCCCACATTCAACTGTTAAAATTTCATCTCCATTTGGTCCAGCGAATTTGTGAAATATAAAGACGATCTCGGGAGCCACAGATTTTTGGGTCAACGAACAAACCTATAAATTCACCAGAGAAAATATTTTCACTCTAATATAAATTTTCCGATTGGTGCAGGCCCATAGTTACAATTAAAAAGTCAATTGCATTACCATTTCTTAATTAATTGATTTGACTATTTCAAATTCAAACAGATCATTGGACTTACTGAAGTATCGTTATGGTTACTGGATGCCTTTTAAAGAAGAACAAGGCAGACTTTATGACATCTGAAACAGCTGACTACTGATAAGAAGCCGGTACATCGATTGGGGGCAGTGTTTCTTTTAAATTTTAGTAATATCAGTAATTTTTAAGTGGTACGTACAGCAGGGAGTAGATAGTAATAAAAGTAGTATTTATCAGTATCAGAATATAATAGTATAAATCTGTTTTCATGTTCATATAAGATATTTGTTTGAGGAGAACTATGTAGCTACAGTGAACCTTGAAAGAATTCGTTTTTTTTCGAAACATCGTCTGTTTTGGAGCACATGGTAGTCCTCGTTCTATTAAATATTAATATCTTAGCAGACTGTGTTTCTTCCAAAGCTGATTATAGTGTAGGTATATAGCCACATCCAAACCGAACAGACAAGTTATTGGTTTGTTAATAATAATTCTCTCAAAATTCTTTAAATTACAAATCATACTACATTTAATATTACATACATAGTCCTGCCCCTCGTATAAAGTCATGTAATTTGGAGAAAAACAATACAAATCAAAATGTAAATTATATTTATTCTGTGTTTATAAAAGAAAATACTATAGAATCTATTCAAAATATCTATCTTTTGCCTTCACAAACTCAAACAGTCCGGCCACTCGTCTATCGCCGCACACACCACTACCAGGGGTAAGGAGGCTGCTATTTTAACAAAATCAGCTTTAAGGGCCTCGATATTCCGGTGCGGCTTAGAGTAGGACTTCCTGAGGGTCAATCTTTGGCACCGATAAACTCAGGTAAATTGACCCCTAGGCAACGCCTCATGGGAAGGCGCAGAATCTTGTTCGAAGGTCCAGTACTTTTGCGCAAACATGGTGTAGTTCAGTGGTTTCACTACCTTCTCTAAAACGTCACTTTGGTAGTTCGCTGCATGTGTTTTGACCCCTTCCTCACAAAAATACAGATAAGTGACTCTTCCCACCTTTCCAACTTTTTTCTACAGCTTCTCGGGAACTATGAGCATAAACCACTTTGTTGGTTGAATTTCTGTACAAAGAATTTGCCTATGCCTTCGGTTCATGGACCTTATGTGGCGGAGAACTGCTGCCAATCGCTGCCCGGTAGTCCTTCGGTAAGCTCCGAGCCTGTGGTTTTGTTTAATAATGCGAGACATGGTTCTCGGTGGTATTTTCATCTCACGGGTGATTTCCTGCTTGCGAAACGGATTTCTTCTAATTCTTTCAGTAACTGTTTCGCGAGGACGGCCACACGGTCTGTCCCCGAGAGATAAGATGTCGTTGTAATTGAATTTTGTCCAATTTTTAAAGGTTTTAGTAGGTTAAAAATCTGTGTTGTAGATTTATTATATTTAAAGTATGTAACGCAATAACAGTGATATGGTTCTCTTTGCGACCCCACTCCATGTTTACTGTTCAAAGTATGCCGATGAAATGAAAGAGGGCATGGTTTTCATTTAGTGAAGTTATTAAAAATGATTGTAATGTTTCTTCTGTTTTATCTTAATAAAATGTTCTATTGTTGTACAATTTTTATATTTACGTACGAATATGACGAGGTAAAGAAAATAGTAACACATCGGGACATTTTTTTAAACATACTGGAGCAACGTTAAAAGCCGAGGTTTCATCAATTCTCTTTGGGATCAAGTGTCTCCAATCTCTTCTGTAGAAACATACTTCCATAGAAACATACTACTATAGAAACATACTGAAGCAACGTTAAAAGCTGAGGTTTCAACAATTGTTTGTTAGCATCAAGTGCCTCCAGTCTCTTCTATAGAAACTCAAGGAGGAAAATAAATTGCGCCCAATGTTTTTGACTGATTGTAAAATTTTCAAAAAATTGATGTTTTTAACATATTTTGAAAGATGTATTCTTCCGGGAAATTGGGAAATTCCTACAATTGGCTTCATAGTCCTGGGTCGATTTCTCATTCATGTCATGAATTCGATTGCAAACGAATTAAAGCATTGTAATAAAAGAGAAGCAAATTGCACACGAATTCCTTGTGGAACACCAAAAAACGTCGAATTCATGCGTAAATACTGAAGTAAAAATAAAATACGTTATTTTTGGATAATGCAGAGGAATGGAACGAGTATTCCCAATAATAAGTATTTATAATCGAAGCAGCAGTGAAAGGACCCCGCACAAATTGTATGGAAATCGGCCCTCGGTCAAATTCGCTGAAACTTTGCAGAAAGGTAGTTCTCAACCTGCTGATCAAAAGTCTCAATGGGCCCGAAGTCATCCTATGATTAGTTGCGGAGATATAGAGGGGTGAAGCGTGAGACATTTGCTGTACACCCAAGTACGCTTCACGAAGTCTCTAGTCCAGTGATGGCGAACCTTTTTGAGAAGTGGGTCAAATTTTGTTCATTATTTTTTTAGTATTAGCTCGTGGGTCACTAGGTTAGTGGCGTCATTTGGCGTCTCTAAAAAGTTTACGTTTCCTTTTTGTTATACAACTTTTACCTTTGCAATTGAAGAGCTAAGAATAAAGGTAAAAAAATTGATATAAATGGAGTGATACCATGAATTGCAGCACCAGGTGATTGCACTGAGTGTAGGTATTAGAATGAAAAAGACACAAAGAAAATCAGAAAAATATATTATGAAATATTATATATTAATAGATAGGTATAGTTACGGGTATGCATAAGTATTATAAAGTGGAAGTACTTTTAATGAGAAATCTGCTGTTGTTTAGTTTCAGATAGTTTCTTAATATTAGGTTCATATTCCGTATTCATTAGTTAAACGTATTTCGCAGTCAATTCATTTTTATCGGTAGATTTTACAAAATTCATTGAATAAATCAATTTTTTACACAAATATGTGGACCCATACATAATTAGAAGATCATTAGCAAGTTTCTTTATTGATATAAAATTATTTGGTAAATAATCCCATACGGTTAATACAATATTTTCAAGTTTTAGTGTGGGATCATTATTATCTGCACTACTTTCTAACATTTTTCCTTCGACTTCGGAAATCAAGTTTTCAAATTTTTCCACACTATGCTGCTTTGAAATTCAACTAATTCCATTTCTAAATTAGCCACATAAATTCAGTTATTGTTTCGAATTCCATTTTGTATGGATATAAAATAAAGTGAAATGTATTTTCCAAACTTGTTATTATTAATTTATTTATTTTTATTTATATTTATTTTTATTTATTTAAATCTCTCCTCAAAATTTTATTTTTTAATTGCATTTTTTTGGACGTCAAGCGTATTTTCAAAAATTATTGTGTTTTGAAAATTTTTTTGTAATTGAGGAAAATATTTCATGATTCAAATCCTTAGTAAAGATGTAAAAATTCGTAATAAATATTTTAATACTTTCAAACATCATTAAAACAATTTGTCCATTGTGGCCACATGTTATTAACTTTTCTGGTTTTTTTGATGCCGCAATAAAATGGTGTGTGCTAGTGAACTTAACTAGCACTATAAACACATTTTAATTTAAAAATATTTATATTTAATAAACAAAATAACTTCGTTTAAACAAAATATCATAAAATAATTTTAATAGCGATGAATATAATCAACTTCATACAGTCGTGCATGCATATAATATTTAATATTTGGCGTGCAAGACTGTAAAAATGAGGTTGTCTACGTCCGTTGTTAATAATGTAATATTTTGCGAATTTCTTTAAACAAAAATTTGTCTTGTGTTTTGTTTTACATGTTATACCCATCTTTTGGGTGCGATATCATTAAAAGCAGAAAAGTCAAAACATTTGACCCAGTGCATGAACCACTTTTGCTCGTCAGTGTACGTCATACACAGTGCAGTGTGCGGATAGAAAATCAGCTAGCCAATGTCCACATGGAAATATTTTTTTTATAAATTCGACATTAGATATATATATTTAATTTTTTAAATATTTTTGATTCTCTGTTCCTTCTTTTATGATATAAAAAATAACTTTATAACAATCAACGCGTGGGTCATTTCAAAAGTCTGCGTGGGTCAGTGTCTGACCCGCGGGTCATAGGTTCGCCACCATTGCTCTAGTCGCTTAACTCGGAAACCAAGGTCCCTAACAGAAATCTTTGAACACAAAAGTTGTTTGTAGTTATCAAGGCATGTCATTACAACTATAAACATTTTTGGTTGACCTTGACCTTGACCATGGACCTTAAACCATTAATGCGCAAAACGAGAATTTTGTGCACCCAAGTTCAATTGTACAATTCGAATAGAAAATTGGGGCGATTTTCTTCCAAAATCGTATATAGGGGTTTTCGGGGATGTTCTTTCAGAATCTGGCATTTGTTTAGCACAAGATCTTCAAAAATCCTATTATTTTTTGAGTTGTTTAAAAAAACTGCGAATTTTCGTTGGTCTTTTTTCTTTTCAAAGTTGATTATCTTCTTGTTGCTACTATTGAATGATCATATAACCACCAGAAATCGCAGTCTGAATGTCTAGATATTCTCAAAACATGGTTTTGAAAGTTCTTTTTTGCTAAATGGCCGTTATGTATAGCAATGTAATAAAAAAATTTCGCGATTTTTTTACACGAAAACGATCAACTTTGCAAGAAAATTGTATATAACAGAAAATACTTTAAATGAGCCAAAGAACACGCGTGATTTTTTTCAGAATTTTTTGGACTATTTTTGGTTTTTTGGATTTGGCCAATTTTTGAAAAATCCAAAAATGTCCCGACAAATTCTGAAAAAATTCACTTCTCTTTTTTTTTTTACAAAAATCAATACCTACTTTTAATTCATATTTGTTGAATAAGCTTGTATCAGAGTTGTTTTAAATTTTGTAGCAAGTCGGTTAGCAACAGGTTCTATGTGAAAAAAATCAAATAACGGGATGTTCATCCTTTATCGAAGCTTATTGAAGCTTGATTCAAGGCTTACTGAAGTGTTCAACGGCGTCATAATTTTAATAAGATGATCAGTTTGTGTAATAGTAAAGCATCCGAGCTTTGTTTGGCTACAAGTAGGCTAAATTAATTTCCCTAGAGGTATAGATCAACCTCAAACCCCCAAATTTTATTAAACTAGTTAAGAGTTCGGGAATGCGTGTACCTATATAAACAAGATATACATAAATTAAAAAAAAGAAACAAAGAATCTTTTAATGGTATGATGTCGGGTCGCTAAAAATCTTTATTTATTATTTAAAAATAAGTTTAAATATACATAATATTTTAAAAACAAATCTGTAATAAAATAACGATTGTCATAAAATAAAAGTATGCGATGCGTTTCTGTGAATAAATGTGAATGAGAAAAAAAAAAACTTCTTTTCCGAAGTGAAAATAATTTCTTTTCCGAAGAAAAAGAGCTTCTATTCCGAAGTGAAAAACGAAATAGTTTAAACTCGAACACGGTCAAATCAACTCGTTTTGACTATAGGTACTTTGTACTGCTGGTGTAATGCGAGACCGATATCTCTTGTATACGAAAAAAGGACTAAGTAAAATTGTAGGTACTTATATTATATTATATTACAGACCGAGATTTCCTGAATACGTGAAAATACGAACATTAAGGCTTCCCTCCCATTAAAATGTTTAAATAAAACATTGTTTGAATTTTTTTTATAAACACTGTACGACATTTTTGTATTTATACTTATACATCTTTCTAGTATACAGAGTATTATACAATTCAAAAATTATTATTATTAAATGGAAAAATATAGCGACATTCATGAATTCCCTTCAAAAATGTTGTTCAACGTGACTGGATAATACAATATAAAAAAAAATTAATAACTTCTTATAATTTATTTTATTATTTCAATTTTTCACACGAATTAAAAAATTAATATTTAAAAAAAAGTAGAATTTCTTGCATACAAACTTGTTTATAAAAAAATATGATTGAACCAACATTTATAATAATGGATAAGGCCATAGCTGCTTTAATGCCATGTAGAATGCAACAAGATTTTTTGAAATATCTGAAAGAAAAAAACTTGATGTTTGATGGAAAAAATTATAAATTTACGAGACTACGAGTCGAAGAATGCC
Source organism: Dysmachus trigonus (assembly GCA_949715965.1). Lineage (NCBI taxonomy): Eukaryota > Metazoa > Arthropoda > Insecta > Diptera > Asilidae > Dysmachus > Dysmachus trigonus. The sequence goes on from OX454320.1 coordinate 61,985,187, forward strand.
AAGATAATAAATTCATAGAAATTTATAATAAGTTTATTATTAATAGAAACTAAAACCCAAAAACATTACAGTGCTCAGTTATACTCGGTGACTATTCGACACATCATAATATTGTATTATCATCAGAACTACACGTGTGTGCACAATTTCAATATATTCCAATAACGGGAACTGATTCAAAATTCATAAATAAAATTCATAAATTCTTTTAAAATAGGGTTAATGTCCAGATTTTATAATATTTGTTTTTATTCTTGGGTTGTGTTTCATTAAGGGGTTACGTGGGTTTTGAATTCCCAAAAAAATCACAATTTTTTGGATTTGTTTTTACGAAATTTATAAAAGTGAGATATTTCAACTGTTAGGATATAAATAAATAATTACTCGCTGGGTGGTAGCTTATTAACTAGACTTGATAACACCAAGGACTTGGGCGTAACTTTTAACTCTAGACTTTCCTTTGAGGACCACGTCAACTCAATTGTTGGCAAGGCAAACTCTGTTTTAGGCTTCATCAAGAGATGGTCTAGAGAATTTGACGATCCCTTCATTACCAGGCTTCTCTACTGTACCTTTGTCATACCCATTCTGGAATATGCTAGTCCCGTTTGGGCTCCTTTCTATACAGTGCATATTGACCGAGTCGAGGCGGTTCAGCGTAAATTTCTCAGATTCGCTCTCCGCGGGCTTCCTTGGCTGGATAGTATGAATCTACCTCCTTACCAGGATAGACTGAAACTAATTTCTTTAGATTCGTTCCAAAAAAGACGTGATATTTCGAGGTTCCTCGTCATTTCTGACATCCTCCAAGGAGCAATTAACTCTCCCGAGTTGCTGAGTTCAATTAGGGTTTCGGTACCGTCTCGCTCCTTGAGAACTCACGATTTTTTAGACGTTCCATATCATCGAACCAAGTATGGTATGCACGAGCCCATTACCTCAATGTCTCGTCTCTTTAACGTGCATGTAGACAGTTTTGAGTTTAATTTGTCTAAGCCTAATTTGAAAAATCGGCTTCAAACTGATCTTCCTTAAATTAATATATATATGTATAATAAGTGTATTATTGTATAGTAATCAGAATTTGATGAATGTTGAACAAATAAATGATAAATGATAAATGATAAAAGTACATCACATGAAAAAGTTGTACAAAACTTTTCATGACAAAAAAAAAAATATGAAAATTGACTCAGCTGGTTTACGAAAATCGAAAACCAAATTTTGTTCTGTTAGTAGATGCATATGTCTTGTACTTGGACGAAGGATTTGAAAAAAAAAATGATATTTGAATTTTTGACAACGCTTTTTAACCAACAATTGAAATTTCTGTGAAAATTTTTTTATATTTTGGTGATTTTCTGCTAGTAAAACGACTTGTAATGAACGAAATTAAAAATTCTTCGTTCAAGTACAAGTCAATACTATGTAGAAGAAGTGTGGAAAATTTCAGTAAGATTGGATTATTAGTTTTTGAGAAATCATGCCTACCGGATTCAAAAATGTAGTTTTGAGAAAAACGCGTTTAAAGTAAAATTACTTTTAAAACTAAGAACAACATTTTTTTACAACTTGTTCAAGTTATGTACTTTTATATCCTAAATAGTTGAAATAAATCACTTTTATAAATTTCGTTAAAAAAATCCGAAAAATTGTGATTTTTTTTTTAATTCAAAACCCACGTAACCCCTTAAATCCAATAAACATTAATATAGAATATTATTGATAGAAAGCAATATTCTCTAACAAATCTAATATATTTAGATTATGAAAAATTTCAGTTCTTCTTTCTTCTTTAGATTATGAAAAATTTCAGTTCTAAATATTGACAGCAATTTTTTTATAAGTGCCAGAGGTATTTTTAAAATAATACTTTAGATTATAATTCTCTTGCGCAGCCACTTTTCAACGAAATCTAAAAGTTACTGTACACTGTTTTCGACGATATACTTATACAATAAAGGCCTTTAATTTTATTTTTAATATTATATACCATCCGTATTAAAAAGTATTAAAAAATTCACAAAGTTATTGACCAATTTTCATCCGGTCACTTTGGAGTAGCACCTTAAAAAATAAAGTGGCAGCTTATTAAATAAATAGTTTGAGTTCTTCAATTTTGCATTGTTACAGACCATAGAGCATTGGTTATGTGGCTAGTAAATAGTGTTGGTGTTTAGGTAGTTTTTGTAAAAAGCCATCATTTCTTAGATTTACAGCAATTTTCCCTGAAATTGTAAAATTTTTAGTTTTCATATAGGTAAATAGCGCAGAAATATTAATATACATTTTCTTCTTAAAAAAAACAGTTAATCAACAATATTTCGTAAAAATATCCCTTTTATGTATGTAATCATGGAAGTTAGCCTAGATTTCATGGATTTAATTAAATCTTAACGAAGTGTAGGAGTTATGCAGTACCTCTCTCGTTGTAATAAAGTCCAGAGCCGGGCAAACTCGGCTCTTTTGACTCCCGAGAGGTAGGCTCCGTCGGAGTCAAACTCTGGTCTAGAACAGAGCCGGCTTTGACTCCAAGGGAGCCTGGGGAGCTCTCGGGAGTCAAAAGAGCCGACTCCAGAAGCTCCTAGAATCTACCTGGGGAGTTCTCGGTAGTCAAAAGATCGGAATTTGCCCGGCTCTGATGTAGTCCACAAAACAGTCCAATGAGACGGTATTTCGCCCCGAATTTTGTATCTCAGTGTCTTCTATAGATTCTCAATAGGATTGAGAGCAGGATTCTGAGCGGGCTAACGATTTTTTTCTGCCACGACTTCATCTAAAAATACACCACTTATACTTCCACCATGAAATTTGATCGTTTTTAGGGTGTACATAGAATAAAAACTCATTTATGCGGGGCTCTTGTAGGCGCGAACGATAACTCTCATATTTCTTAAACGATTTTTATCAAATTTCAACCAGTTCTAAGAAGAAAAATGTAATTTAACAATGGTAACGGTTTAGCACATTCTTTGTACTGCTAGTGTTCTCCTGTCACATAATTTTAATTCATTTTATTATCATAAATATTACAATAGTATTATCAAAAATATAGTACTTATACATTATTTTACTTTTACTTTACCAACATTTTTATATATTTAGTGTTAAAAATGCCTCCTATAGTGGACATATTAAGGACCGGCCGCCTGCAATATGCACAAGCACTAAAGCTACAAAAAAATCTCGCTAAACACAATCCAGACGGAAATTTTCGAAATATTTTAATTTTAACTGAGCACAATCCAGTGTACACTATCGGAATAAGGACGAAAGGTTACACTACTGAAGATGAAGAGAGACTGAAAAAATTGGGGGCTGAATTTTATAAAACCAACCGAGGAGGGCTGATAACATTTCATGGTCCTGGCCAAATGGTCTCCTATCCTATTCTAGATTTGAAACAGTTTAAACCAAGTGTTCGATGGTATATCTGCCAACTTGAGCAGACCATCATTGAAGTTTGTAGACAGTTCGGAATAACTGCTCAAAGGACATCGGACACCGGTATATGGGTAAACGGTAACAAAATATGTGCGATTGGAATTCATGGATCGCGGTTTATAACAAGTCATGGACTAGCTCTCAACTGTAACACTGACCTCGAGTGGTTCGAACACATCGTGCCCTGCGGAATTGAAGGCAAAGGAGTAACATCCCTCACCAAAGAACTTAATCATAACGTAGATATTGACGAGACTACTCCAAGATACTTAGAATGTTTTTCGAACATTTTTAAATGCAATTTTCAAAATATTGAGGACAAGGAAACAATGCAAATTTTAAATTGTATAAAAAATTGAACATTTATTAAAAAGCGTGAATAGAATTTTTTATATTATCTAAAAACTTTAATACATTATACCAATGACATGTAGATCTTCCAAACTATTAAAAATAACCAACCTTTTCTCCCGTCTTATCCTAAGAGTTGAATTATAATAGCGAAATCAAGGGATCAGGAGCACTTGTCCGCATTCCACGCTTCAGGCAGATTAACAAAGAAATTTTCGTTGTACAATAACTTTGTGATGTCGTATATCTCACTGATGACCTCGTCTGTTTTTGGGAAGTGATTTTGTTCAACGATCGTGATGGCTTGACTCGCAAATAATTTTACGTCTCCATATTTTTTGCTGATAGACACAGTCTTCAGCTCCTCTAAGCAGAGTATAAATTCTTGACTGGGTTTCACAACTTCGGAACTGAAATAAAAGGATGGACAATTAACCTTTTAGATAAAAAAAAAAAAAAAAAATAAGTTTTGAACTAATCTGTATATACACGAAATATTTGAATTTACCTTCTATCCGGAAATAGAGAAAATATAATACAGGACAAGCATCTCGTTAGAATCTTTCGCCTAAAAGTAACATTATTGAATGAATCTATATGTGTCTAATAAGATAAGAGTACTTATTGCTGACGCTATCCCTTTTTATTCCGATTGCCCCCAACAGACCGTCACCCCAACCTTCACTTTGAGTCGATATTACTTGGAAGTATCTAGCTAACATGAGAAGTGGTTTCTTAGCATTATCTGATGTTTCAAGTATTTTGCAACCAGAAGCAATAATTGCACCCCAAATAATAGCCATTTTAGCTTCCGAAGTTTTGCTGAAAAATAAAAAAAGTTATGCGCATATCACCAATAATCCGATTCGATAAATAATTTTAACTACGTTTAGCCCTATAATAAAGTTGTAATATTTATAGTCTTCTAATCGAAGAGCACGGTCGCGTTTTGAGATTACTCCTACTCCCTTCTGTATTTTTTGTCTCGAATTTTGGTTGATGGTGTTATTCGTGAATCGTTGTTTCGAGCGCGCGGTAAATTTTGTTCAATTCCATTGTGCAATTACGGATTTTTCGATTCACTATTACAATTTGCGTCGTGCACAGTAGTCGATGTATAGTAAAAATGCCGGAAATCGATGGATATTTGTAGATACATACTGGGAATTGTTTTGGAATGCATTGACTAAAATAGAGAAGTGTGGTGCCTTCTCAATTCTTAAGGCGGCTAAGGGTGACCCAATCTGCAGGGCCCGACTTGTAGGGACCCTACTAATTGGGTTGTGTGTAGTACGGTTTGGGTGATTTCTCGTCAGTTTGGGTTAAGTCATGTGCAGGCATGTGCAGGGCCACCGCTGTTAATGCAAAAAATCGATCCCTGTAGATTGAGTCGACTGTAGCCGTCTTAAGTTTTAAATTTCGACTCTCGATACAAAATGACGTGGCGCGGCAAGACCTCGATGTGCACGTACTCTTTCATTTAGGAATGGATTTTTTCACGTCATAGTTTTGTAGAAATCGAGTAAAGAACGGATTTATCTCAATTTTATCAAAGTTGACCTGGGGATATAATGAATATGGAAATTGGGGACTCACAATAGACTTTGCTTGGTCGCAGTGATCGCGGGGCCTCTCGTCCCTATTCAACTAAACTAAACTATCTTAATCTTGTTTGTAGCTTTTTAATGCTTGGTCTGTACATGTAATATTTGGCTTTTCATTTTTATTTATTTTTTAATTCAAACTAAAACTAAACTAATCTAAACTGAAGGAAGAAATGTTGTTGAAGAAGAAGTTGAAAAATAAACAGCTTGTTTGCGGTCAGAGTGTCAGTTTGGTGGAGTACTAGATCACACGGTCACAGCAAAATCCTCGAGTTGGTACCTAGTGAATTAGCAATATGTTCAATGAATTATATTGTACCCACACTACTCCCTGAGAAGAATTTCAGAGTGTGGATTCCCACGAGAGCGGAGTTGACGTTGAGGTTTTCACCAACGGTTGCAAAACCGAGAAGGAAGTTGGTGCTGGAGTTTATTCAAATGAGCTCAGTGTCAAAACATTCTTTGTCCTTCCCAGTTATTCCAGCGTTTTCCAGTCGGAAGTGCTCACGATTATGAAGGCATGCTTCATCCTAGAGGATTTAACATACATGAAACGCATAGCTATCCTTACTGACTCCCAAGCCGCTATCAGAGTTCTCGTTTCAACTACTGTTTCCTTAAAACTGGTGAAACAGTGTCAAGATCGCTTGGTCAGCTTGGGAAGCAGTATCGATATCAACCAGTGTACTATAGATTCCGGGACATAGGAATATGGAAGAAGAAATTGATTGACGGACTGACCAAACAAGGCGTCATAAATGAGGAAGCCTGGAAAGAACGAGTTTACGCTCCTTTGAAATCGATTAAAAAGGGAATTCGTTTTCTTCCAACAAAACGTGGATAAATCTAAGCACTTGCGCAATCTCTAGATCGACGTGGCCCTTCCACGATAGGAGGAAGAAGCTCCTAACTCTGACCCGTGAGGATATTGCCAGCGATGTTATGGTGTACACAGGTCACTGGCCCATAGGGGGAACGTGCGGTTTTCATGGCGAACATTTTATGATAAAATTTCAATATGGCGTTTCCAAAATGGCGGACGACTTTTCGTAAATTATAATTATATATACACCCATGGACAACTAATTAGAAACACATATATGATGTTGAATTGAGTTGGAAATTTTCAATGTTCTTGTTTCATATGTACAAAAAGGAGCTAAATTAACATGCTCTGACTTACAATGTATTAAAACTTATAGTTAAATTTCAATTGTTTTTTTAAAAAATTTTGAATACAATGCCATAATATTTCCAATACATAAATTTCGCCGGACAACTAATTAGAAACACTCGTTTTGGATGGAATTAAAGTTGTTTTTTTTTCAATATTTCGTAGGAAAACCTATTTGTAATATTAATATATATCTTCGCACCTCTTCTTTATTGAAAGTATAAGTCGGCTACATCTCTTCACAGGTATATTTTCCCATGCTAATTTAATTTCAATAAAAAGTTCGTCAACATTTTTGAAGTTTTTTGAAGAAACTGATTTCTGTACGTCGCCCCACAGGTATTCAATAGGATTCAGGTGCGCATTTGATGCAGGCCACTCCAGCACACTAATAAAGTTGGCTTGAAAAGAGTTGTTGGTATGCTTTGCTTTGTGCTTAGAATCGTTGTCCTGTTGGTATGTCTAGATCATAGGCAAATTTCCCTCAACACATGACAACATTACGTTTTCAAGTATGTCGACGTACTTGTCCTTCATCAGGGTGCCTTCTATGCTATGAATGGGATCAATTCCATACCAGAAGAAGCAGCCCCATACGATGATCGATCATCCGCCATACTTTACAACAAGATTAGTATACCTCGAATCAAATGCAGCGGCTTTATGTCGACGAACAGATCTTCTACCGTCTGGACCCGTTCTATTAAATTTTATTTCATCGCTTCCTAACACATATTTTCATTGGTTTGTTGTCCAGGCCAAATGAGGCTTGTCAAAATTCAATCCTTTCTTTTCGGTTGCTTGCAGACACTAATGGATTCTTCCGTGAAACTCTGCCGTGCAACCCAGCCTCGGCCAAACACATTCTAACGGTTCTCGCTGAAACTGCCGTTACGTTATCACCGAAAATGTTGCGGTAGATGTCAGTAGAATTCTTTCTAGTGTCCTTTTTCGTTTCTCTGATGATGATGATGAACAGATCGACAGTTAGCTCAGACTTTTTCCGGGATCTTAGAACATTTTCTATTGTTCCGTGTACTTGAAAATGTTTTACTGCTCCATAAACAAGTTTTAAAGAGCATATCAATTGGTTTGCAATTTGGCAATAAGACATTTTTGCTTACCAAAGACGCACTACTTCCATGTGCATGGAAGCTTTACAATTTCTTTTTTTGCCCATGCTTATAAACAATGTATTGAGAAAAATAGTGTTTTAACATGAATATTTAATGTAACTTAAATATTTACCAATGCAATTATTCAGAGAAATAAATTTTTGTTTAACCCGCTAAGGGCCAACTAGTGCCAAATTGGCACCAGAGTTTTCTTCAACTAAGTGTAACTTTTAGAACTTTCACTTTCTCAAGATTTCTATTGTTCGACAAACTTGTTCTAAGGGTCCTCTAAATCTCTGTACCGATGCCGCGTCAGTTACTTACAAATAACCGGTTTGAGAGGATGTCAAACTATTCGTAGTGCCTAACTGGCACTAGTTGGTCTTTTAACGTTGCGCAGTCGGTGTCTGTTCCAAATTTTAGTGAACGGTTTTAGCAACTCCAGAGGATATTTTTTATCCAAGTAAGTATGTTTCAAACGAAATTCTTGTAATTTTTTTTTTCTTATATGTTATTATGATGAAAAATGCTGCAGCCGCACAGTGACGCTGCGGAGCACGAGATTTTTACCTACAGTACAAAGATAAGGAATTATAATAATTTTTGATAATTCAATTAATTTTCTTCATAAAATGTACGAAAATAAATTACTTTTGTATGAAAAGATACGAGACTCGTTTTTTTCCATTTCCGAAAAACACACAACTTTGACTAACCTTAAAAAATATTAAAATCGTTTTTTTCCCTTAATGATTGTAATAGGCCTTTAGTCTACTTACTAAAGAATAACTACGATCAAGAATTTTGAAATTATAATGATTTGTAAAAAAATTACACGCCAAAAACTAAAGCACTATTTTTTCATGAAACTTGTTTCGTTTCTCTGTAATTTTTATTAAAATGAAAAAAATACTATCAAAATCATTACGTTCATTGTGTTCCTGATTAAATTCCCTACAATTTGGATTAAATTTGAAGTTATTTGACCAAATCTGAGAGAAGTTATTACGGTCCAAAGTCGCGCGGTGCCAATTTGGCACTAGTTGGCCTGGAGTGTATATAAAAATGAAGTAGGACCTTAGCGGGTTAATAAGATGGAAAAATGAATACTGTTTCTAATTAGTTGTCCACGTAAAATAGCATTCACGCGAAATGATATCACCACAGGATGTTCGGTGGGCACGAACTACTACTAAAAGTGCAGTTTTTAAATAGCACGTGGTCGCTAGGTTTTCGCTGGTATCATACCGTTAGATTGAAACTAAGGAGAAAGAAGGAGAGTGCACAAAGCAGTGCTGATCAAACTGTTTCTAATTATTTGTCCATGGGTGTATATCATATACATATAAAATTATCGTCAAACTTATAATGCTGGCGCCAACATGACTATGTCATTTATGGCCTATACGATTCAAATTGATATTGGGAGTTTTTGGAATAGCGAAATATAAATGTTTGGTGAACATTTTGAAACAAAAAAATGACGTCGTCAATATGGCGGAAAAGTTTATTCTTTTGTGGGTCGATTTAATCCAAAAATAAGTTTCACTTCTACCGTATGTCTCGAACCCATTGATTTTACGACTATTTTCTAATTTGTTTTGTATTTTCAGCTTTGTGTAATTTCGTACCAAGAGTAAATTCCTTAATCATCAAAATAAAAAAAGTCGTTTAAACACTAGGCTGCAAAAAATAATATGAAGGAAATACGACTGGGCACACAAACTTTTTTTTTATATGTAACATATGTATTTAAAATGTTCTCATTTGATACCACTCATGATTGGTTTTAAAACTATTTTTTTATGTTTGACAGAATGGCACCCTAATTGAAATTTTTGCAATGTTTTGCACAAGTCCTAATATTTTTTCTGTAAACACCTGAAATTCAAAAAAAAAAAAGTAAGGCACGAAAGAAACGAGATCGGTGTTAATTTAATGTTTTTTTGGAAAAGGGCGTGTCTAATTTTTGTTATCAGAGAAGTCGCGAGTTTATGTTTAAAATTGATTTGGCACTTAACTCCGTTTAGATATTTTACTAAATAATACTTTTAAAAAATGTTGGGGAAAATAACTGGCACAACTTCCCATATTTGTCTTTATTACTTACTTGGTTTTAATATTTTCCAATAACTGGCTTAAATCCTGTAAAAATACTATTCGCTCTCCTTGATCTGTAATTTGACGAATCTTGTAAAGTATATAACAGTGTAGAGAGAGCAAGTAGGGTCCTTGAAGTAAATGCTGAAGTTGAAATTGTTCCACTGAGTTCCCTAGTTTTTCTAGAACAGCTTCCCACGTGGGTAAGTGTGTGTCCTTATCATTTTCTTGAAAAAAAAAAAAAGAAATAAGAAATGTATTTTCTTGAATGTTTACTATTTTTATAAAAATAATTTTTTAACTTGCATCGATTAAATTTAGATAGCTTTTCTATTGAAAAGATACTAAAAATACCTACCTGAATTTTGAAAGTAATTATATATTGTGGCTTCGAGCAAAGAATACATGCAAAATTCAATTGATTTGCACAAACCAAGTGCATTTAAAGTTTGACAAAGTACAGGACTCCCTATTCTGCATTTCGATTGCCAAACAATTAACGCATCAACGAAGAGTCTGAAATATTCATAATTATTTTAGCGCTGTATATGCATTAAAAAAAACGATTCACTTTGCAACAGACGCTCCTTGACTAGGTAATGACGTAATAACTTCCAGAATTAAATTCTGAGCCTCAACTTCACATTCATATCTTTTCAAATTGCTCGAAATGCAAGTCTCTTCAATTGCTTGAACAAGTTCGACAATTGTATCCTCGTAGGCTTGAAGTCCCTCTTTAGTATTTATCAATTTTTGATGTTTTGTGGCACAAGCTCTGAGTAAACGAACATAACTCTGCGTAAACAGTATTCTCTTGGAGCGTACCACAGTAATAGGTGAAGTGGGCTTGGTTGTTGGGCTCATACCAGAAGCGATTTTTAATAGCCTGAAGGTATAATATTATAAGTAATTCCAAAAATTCATAAAATGTAAAATTTATACTCCAAAACATTTTTATCGATATCGTTGCTTTCTGATGGTATTTTAAGGATAATCGCTGGTTCTACAGACGCTACTAGCCAATTAAAGATATTCTCCATTCCTTGATATTCAACAAGATGCCACGGGTAATTGAACGCATCTTTCAAAATTCTAGGCATATTTTTGTCATCATGCGTGTTAGGTTCAAATGAAATTTGCACAAATATTGTAAGTATAAGAGCAATAATATTCGTTTGCACTGATGGGTTCCACATACTGAACGTATCCTTCATCCACTGATTCCAGTTCGTGCGCAGAAATATGTGACCCAAAAATGAGTGGCATTCTGGAAGGTACTAAGAGTAACAATTACACGGGAACATTTACTGCAACATTTTAAATTACCTCACTTAGAATTGTGTGGATCATTTCAATGTGTGAGGGCATTGGATTGAAACGCTCCCAAGGTAAGAGTACGAGAGCTCCATGAATGGGTGACCTTATATGCTGTCCAACATCTTGCGTGGTAAAGTGGTAGGCATACCAGGCAAAGACATGCCCCAAGATAGAGCTCGAAACTATAAATACATCATGACCGTTTATTTCTAGTCCTAATATCAATAAAAGCTAGTGATTCACCAGGTAGACTTTCCAAGATGAACTGAAGACTTTTGATAAATGAACTTAGCATTATTTGCGCAGAGTCAATGTACAAATCACTCCAAGGTAGTAGCACTCTACCATTTGCTATGAGATGCCGAATCCAATTCGCTGTTGATTGTTGAATATTTTGCCCAGTATATGTTACCAACCATGGCGAATACATATCAATAACCGGGGCCGATATCCAATCACAAACTATTTAAGTAATGTGTTAATAATCGCATAAATAAATCTATTCTACAATGTTCTACTAAATTGGTGGAAGTGAATTTAATCTTAAAATGTTTTCTGCTTACTCTGATCAGCAAGAACACCTGGGTAAGCAATTATTGCTGCAACAACAGCGACCTGACTTAGCCCTGAAAACCATATAGAAAGGGGAATGCAATATTTCTTGTGTTTTGGATAGAGTCCATGTAAACCATGCTGGAGTCTCTCGGTTTGAAAATGTCGTGCAAAAAGGATTATCGTCTCTGAAATCTAATTTCCTATATAAATTACAATACACCGTACACCAAGCTATTGTGTACGTACCTCTTTAAAACTAAATAACTGCTGTTGAGTAGCAAACGTCGATATCGTCTCCGATATATCAGCTTGATTTGAGTTCATAGAGAGCGATTCACAGCTACTTCTATTCAACAGAGAATTGAACAGATCCAATAGAACTTCCGACATTAGTTTCTGCTCCGAACAACCAGTCAGTACGACTTGAAGTACTTCGCCATAATGTTCTGGGAACTCGTGTTCGAAAATATGTACCAAATGTCTTCTAAACAAATCCTGAAGCAATGTAGTTCCAGGCCGATTCCAGTTTTCGAGCCCTGCGACAACCAATTTTAGCAATCGGCTAATTTCATTAAGCCTTGGTCTTGTATTTTGTAGCCAATTTTGTAAATCGAACTGCAGGATATAAAAATATTATAAAAGTTAAGTAAAATTTTACAATTTAATGCATACCTTAGAAATTAAAACAAAAAGTATATTGCTATCACAGCGCCTCAAGTGCGATTCTATAAGAAATTTATACATATTTAAAAAGTGCACAGGACCAGTGCTTGATGGGACAAATAGTTCTGAAAGCGTTCTCAGGAGCTCCGGACGTCGTAGGGCTGTGTCTAGAATTTTAATGCCTTGCGTCTCTTGATTGTCGCGCATAATAATCTAAAAAAGAAAATATTTAACCTCAGTTCCAAATTTCTGTCATTATTTACTCACTCCTAGCTCTGATAGCAAATTTGAACAAAATTCATTTACTGGGTTGAATGCAGATATATCTTCATCCATTAATTTTATTATATCAAAGAAAAACTGAACTGCAACTTCAGTGATTTGAGCTGAATCGAATTTACTCTCCTTTGAATCTATATGAAATACAGTCAAACATCTGAAATATTTGTGAAGATTTTTGTTGTTTTGCGAGAAATATTATTTTCATTAACTGACTTGACAATGTGTTCTGTATTGAGCATAGCCATTTCAAGCTTATCAATTTTTTCATTCAGCAATAGGTCAACTAACTGATCGTGTCTGCTTCTGTTCAGTTCTACTTTATTGTGAACAACTTCATTCTTTTCCGGCCTTTGTAGCTGAAATAAAAAAAAACCAAAATTATTTACCATAAAAGCTCCCGCAGACTACGGAATTTTGATTACCAGGTAATGAAGGTAGTCTATATGTATTTAAATCACAAGCCAAGTATAAAGAATTTTAAGTCTGTTTATATTTATTCACCCCATGGTATTTATGTTTGATTGGTTGTTGTCTAGGTGCATTATAGATATCAACAACTGTCAATATTATACTTTGAATTAATTACAGAGAGGATGGGAGGGGGTATGGTGGGAGGAGAGGGGTATTTATGTTTGATTGGTTGTCTAGATGCATTACCTGTATTGTAAAATAAAAGATTTAGCTGAGACAATTTCTATAAGCGTTAATGCATTAAAATAGTGCTATTTATTGCTGATTTTTTATAACTTTGGGGGGATGGCAGACAGGGGGCAGAGTATTTGGAAGTTTCGTATTGGTTGAAATTGACTATAGATTGATTATAGATAAAAACCCAAAAAGATTTTCAAAGAAATTTCAAGTCCTTCCTGCCAAAAAATGTAGGCTGAAAACCGGCCTTATTGACCCTGCTCCTTTGGCGTTACGTTGCATTCTCAATCCTATAGGTTTTTAGATCAGCTAAAACGTTTATATATTGATTTGACTGTATTAAAAAGATTAGAATAAAATTAATTCAAAGTATTATAGCTACTTAGCCACAGCAACGCGTTGCCAGGTCTGCTAGTATATATATATTAGGGTGCTTTTTTTTCGCAACTATTTTTTTTTTTTTTCAGTCCCACCTCGAAATTTTGTGGCAAATACCTAAACAAAAATTCCCTGAAAATTGGAGCCCTTAATATTAATATTAAGTACTAGACCAAGGCGTATAAAGATTTCCTATATAAAATACACGTAAACTTTGATTATTTTTCTTCAAAACTCTACAGCTCAGAGGCATTTTATGGTATAATCTTGGTCAATGGTAGGATTTCTTCAGAATTGAATGCTCTACAAAAGTGTCCATTGCGGTGTAACCCTAACTCCGACCAGCGAGGTAGTACGGGTCATTGACCCCAATTTTTCCACGAAATTCTCGCTTTTTGCCCCTATCTCGTAAATAACAAGAGGTACAGAAAAAGTGAATATTACAAACTTGTAGCAAATTCAATTTCCTCCAAAAAGTTCTTGAACACCAAATCGCTAACATCGATATTTCTTGAGATATTGGGTTTTGAAGTTGAGGTAGTGTGGAAGTTTCATCGATTATTGAGCTAAATTGTAGAAACACCAGCTCAACTTCAAAGCTCAATATCTCAAGAAATATCGATGTTAGCGATTTGGTGTTCACAACTTTTTTGTAGGAAATTGAATTTCCTACAAGTTTGTCATATTCACTTTTTCTGTACCTCTTGTTGTTTACGAGATAGGGGCAAAAAGCGAGAATTTCGTGGAAAAATTGGGGTCAATGACCCGTACTACCTCGCTGGTGGGAGTTAGGGTTACACCGCAATGGACACTTTTGTAGAGCATTCAATTCTGAAGAAATCCTACCATTGACCAAGATTATACCATAAAATGCCGCTGAGCTGTAGAGTTTTGAAGAAAAATAATCAAAGTTTACGTGTATTTTATATGGGGAATCTTTATACGCCTTGGTCTAGTACTTAATATTAATATTAAGGGCTCCAATTTTCAGGGAATTTTTGTTTAGGTATTTATCACAAAATTTCGAGGTGGGACTGACAAAAAAAAAAAAAAGTCACGAAAAAAAAGCACCCTAATATATATATATATATATTTTTAATACAATACAAGACAAACTCGTTCAATTGCTTTGTGTAATTAATTTGAATGAAGGCCAACAAAGGTTATCTAATAATAATAATATCGCGATTTGTGATATTGAGAATATAGTAATATAAATTAAATACGGAACTCTTTATAAGTTAGAAAGTAATTAAAATAAATCAGTAGATATATTTTTTCAACGCTACCGTAAACTGGGGCTTACACTGCATTCTTCCAAGTGTGCTATTGTCAGAATTAAAAACTAATAATACGATTTTTATTTGACTAAATCAATTCCGGTTGTTGTATTTCAATGTACTCTCTTAAATTACATTACCTCAGCGTTAATCTCCGCAGGTTTTGCGCAATTCAGCATGGATTTCGAGAAGAGAGACGTACATCGAATAAGTCTCAATTCCCTGTATCTGGCATTTACATAAAGGTTCTGAATAAGATCTTTATAAATGCCATTCAGTGCGTTAAGTTCATTGAACATCAAATTAAATTTCCTGAAAATAAAATATATCGTATTATTTCTGGAACAAAATGTACGCATTTTTGGAAAGAAAAAACGTATGCTTTCAATTATATAATTAGCTTAAATAATCCTTACCTTGCCTGATCTTTTAATATTTTCATATTGTTAGTTAGAAAAACCAGAGTTCTACTGCTAACTTCATTGGGGAAGACCGGTTTCAAAAGAGTCACTTCACAAAATAATTTTGGAGCATCAATTTCTTTGTCATAAGAAAGCAAATGACTTTTTATTCTATCTAAAGGTGCACTTTTTTCAGTATTCGCGGGCGCTGACATTGTTCGCTGTCTGGAATTTGTGTTTCTTAAACATGACTTGGACCACTTTAAAGCGGCTTCCCTCTGAATCTTCCGGACTCCAGGTAAATATATAAATTCTGTCCAATGTTGCTTTAATAACGGAAGGAAAGGTAATATGATATTTTGATCCGTTTTCGACATTATACTAGATTTTATACCTCATTACCCTCAAAAATATCTGTCAGCTTTGGTATGTTGAATTGCGGTGGAAGGTTTATATTTTGGTCTTTAGAAATTTTATTGATGCTAGTCTCCTCCAACCACAAAAGGAAGGTTTTAATTATTCTGAGGAGAAAGCCATTTGGATAACTATTTATAAATATCGAATAAACCAATTACTTTGAAGATTCAGCGTAGCAGTGAAATGCGCTGTCCTCAACCCGATTACTTTGTAAATTTAGGTAATACTCCTCGGCCTGTTTCAGACGTGTTTTGATTTTTTTCATAAGGGATATATTGTACTCATAAAATTTATCTGCAACTCCATAAGCATACTGAAATCTAAAAATAATATTAAATAATTATTTTAAGTATAGCTTCTGAGCGTTTTGTAAGCTGTATTAAAATCCTACAGAAATATTTTGCCGGGAAAACAATATAGTCATGAATTTATGTAGAAGTATTGCTGTGTTAAATGTCGATATGTGCACCTATTTACCTTTGTTCATCATTTTGAAAAGGAACACGTGCCAAATATAGACTGAAGAACTTTTGGTTTATAATTACAAAGAGTGGATGTTCTACATCCATAGAAGAAATAATGTTTGCATATTTATATAGAACTAATTGCGACGCTGGAAAAGTTCCACTACCTAATAAAGAAGACGTTTTCTAGAAACAAAAATGTTTGCAATTAGTTTTTATGAAACCTATATTTTGCTGTTCTACCTTCACTAAATTATCCAAACTTGTTTTATCTGTTGTAATCGCCATTTGCCGTAATAGTTCGGGCCAAAGCCTATTCCGTTGTTCTTGAACTTCATGTTCAATCTCCAGAAGCAGCAGTGAAAGCCATACACAATCGGTAGATATTGGTAGATTCTTAACGGCTGGTCCGACTAAGAGCATTTTAAATGTTGATGTCTTAGGCGATTTCCATTCTATAAAGTCCTAAAAAGTGTCCCCACAAAATGTAGAATATTTATACACTTCTGATGCTTTATTTAACTCACTTTATAATATTCTTGAAAGTATTGTTTGCAGTCATACCACGCATCAGGAAATTGGTAAGCAATCTTCAAAATAGTATCAATCAAAAAAACAGCATTCATGTTCTGCCAGTTATTAATATTCGTTAGAACTTGTATCCATAAACTAATTAACGGTGTTGGAGATTGTAAGCCAATTCTAAAACGAGTATATAATTTAATACATGAAAAGTGAAAATATATCTGTTTTAATTACTCCGTATAGAATATAATAGTAGATTGTAACATATTCACCAGTAGCTCAAGTATAGGTCCTGGTTCATTAGGCGCTATTAGATTTTTAGCCATCTTAATGTATGTTCGATCACATGTTAATAAGATCTTTAGAATATCCTGAAAACTATATGAACAATAGATTAGTGAAATCAAATATGGAAAGTTATGTTCTATATTTTTTACCTTTCACATTTTACCAAACTCTCGGGGCTGTCCAAAAAGAGAGGGCATATTAATTGAATGCACCTTATAACTGTAGCATGTCTATAGTCGTTAAGCAATAAACGCAGCAGTGGAAAGCCTTTCTGGTATATAAGCGGAATCGAGTGTCCCCATAAACTTACTAAAATCGCTAAATATAAAGAGAGTGGACGATTTTCTGAAACGCCTTGGAAAACTGTATCAATTTCCCTCAAATCAGGAATTATCCTTAGTTCAGTGGCAGGATCATTGAGGACCTTTTGTATGAGTGTTCGATTCTGGTCCATTAAATGAATATGAAAAGTGGCCATAATATTCCAGCACCATGTTAAAAATTGTTCCTTCGTTGTCTGGCACTCCATAAAGTTAGAAATTTGTCTAACACTCTCTGATATTCCAGACAACCCTATAACTTCGGGAGCATGTTTATTTGCTGCCTCACAAATCAGGCAAGCCATACGAATATGTGTATCTCGGGGAAGAAAGAGATTATTATCAGAATCAAAACCCCATTCAAGTCGGCTTATAATAATCCTGGACAAAACATTTTCCGTCGTTTCATAGCTATAATTAAGCAGCCAATATGATATGCATTCAAAGCAACGCATCGTTGGTCTCCACAAGCCTAATGGAAGCGATTTAAATAAATATATTGCATTGTCGACTTCATCGATACGTTTCTTCAGTTGATGCAGAAGTACTGATATTAAATCTGGATGGGCCGAAGTTAAATTAATTAGTAAATCTCTGGAAGTCTTATAGCAAATATCTCTGGTGGAATCGTTTATAAAACCAACCTATATTGAAATAAAAAAATTAATAAGGAAAATATGACCTCACAATATTCATTCATTACATTAAATATATGCGCGCTAATAGCTTGTATTAAATCCCAGTCTTTAGTTCGTTGCCGTTCAGTAGCCATTTCAAAAAAAGCTTGAAGCAAGTAATATATATCTTCCGGGGAAACATCGGAAACAGCAATATTAAAATTTTCCATGAAATTAGGGGCTTCGAAACATCGCTGGAAATCTGAAGTTGAAGGTGAAAAATATGATGTCAGAATTAATAACACAAATTAAAGCAATTAAGTTGTTCAACGAATTTTGAGTCTATCTAGAGTAGTCTCCTAGAAGTTTTAAGTTCAGGACACCTTTAGCTACTACTACGATGCGAAGATAGTGACAGCAATAATCCCAATACTTATTATAATATCTACTGCCATGTTTAAGTACTTAGTAAACAACAATAGAAAATTTGTTCGAAAATTTAGTTCTTGTTATGACTGAAAATTATGGGCAAAACATGTATAGTAGAATTATACCAATTTGTTAAACTCCCTTTACTCAATTGTTCCCCCACTCCCTTTATTAGAATTAAACACGACATGCTGAGCCTGCAGTGCGTTGAACAAATCAACTATATTTAATAATACATTCCTTACCTTCTTGTGCGGCGGGAAATTCATTGGGAAATCCGACGTTTAAATAATAGAGCAATTGCCAAGTAGTTTCAGAACTCATTGCAGCAAAAGGCAGAGAAGAGAAATATTGCCATGTACCCAAATTCCGCGCTTTGTAAATATAACTGCAGGACTTCAGTACATAAGAGTTAAATTCAACATCCAAGCGTTCGCATAAATTTGGATTTTTCGATTGATTGTTTTGCCTAGTAAAAAATTATGCATCGTATAAAGTGAAGCTTAGTCAATTTCAAAATCAAAATTACATGTAAAGCTCATAAATATCAGAAATATACTGTACACAATGTCGAATCAACCTTCCCAAACGTTTAGCGAATTGTTTGTAGCGTTCCATATTGTATGTTATTAGTCCTTCTCCAAGCAACTGAACTAAAACTGAGTTGAATGCAATCAATTTTAAGACATAATTGCCTGAAATCAGATCCGTCTGGACTTTGTAATCATTTCCCACAGTGTATATGTTTAGAATCGACCTAAGAATAACGATCATAAGAATATCAAATAAAATAATAAAGACCTACTTGAATAGCGTTTCGAATGGTATTTGATTGAGCAATGCGACAAGATCACCTTCTCTTAATCCGGAATTTTCCCCATTCGAAGTACTACCTTCTTCTCCATCGGAATCGATTAAAATCCATAAATCCTCTTTAACTGGATCCGAAATATCTTTGTTAGACTGAAATTAGAATACTTTAATAAATGAAATTTTATTCCAACTAAACGGTTTTTACGCTACTAACCCGCTTAAACGCCTCCAAGAATTCATTTCTCTTTTTTACCGGAAGAAGTAAAATATACATCACAGCTATACAGTGATTTATTTCAGGACTTGTAAAAACATCTACGGAATCCAACACAGTTGGCTTGGGGATTTGGAGGAATGCAGCTGCCCATGAAGCTACACCTCCAGGACAACGTAAAATGTGGAATAATAAAAACCAGTGATCCTCCTTGGTTGCAATTCTAATGTAAAGAGCAACTAATTTCGTTAGCCAACCTTTTACTTCATCCAGAAATCCCTGTATAGTTCAATTATGATTTATGTACATATATATATAATTTTTTTAAAACAAATAATAACCTTGTCTGGTGTATGCTTTCTTGTAAAGCTAAAAAGTATTGAAACAGCTCTTCGTAGGTGTTTAATGCAGTTCACAGTATCCGGGTCTGAGCGTTCATAGAGAGTAGCAGAGCTGTCTGAAGACACTTTTGCAAAGACCTGGTATGATAAAATTTCCCTCACCATTTGTTCAATCTGAAAATTGTTCGGTTAAAGAAATATATATCAAATAAGGTTTTCCTATATACTATTAGCAGAATTTTGAAAAATTTTAATTTTGTGGTTTTGGAAGTTTTAATCAGTGGGTGTGACATATTATATTATTCTCTGAAATTATCAAACGATGAAACTTGTTGGATAGAGCATTCTAATGTAGGCTTATTAAACCGCAATATTAATTGTACTCAAAAATTTAAATGTGTTTTTCTGAAAAAAAAACAATATATCTCAAAACCGGTTAATTGGTGAATATGACATTTTGGCAATATTTTTGATACATGATACAAGTGCTTCATTGTAAGAGTTTTTTTCCAACCCGTACGAAGAAGAGGGAATTGTGTTCTTAAATTAATTTCAGCGTTCAGAATTTAGTTCGCAATTTTTGCTTTTCAGAGGCTTTGCTTAAACACTAGATAAATTTATGTAGGAATTACTTGCAAAAACCTCTAAACTCATCACAAAATCTCAAGAACTATAAAGCCTACAAATTTGAAATTTGTAACTTTTTAGTACTCTCTAGGAAAGGATTTTATCGAAATTGAATACCTAAAAGTATGAAAGTGGGAGTGGAATTGATTATGTTGTTGCAAAGTAAGCTTTGTTTAATTAAATTTTTTTTTAAATATTAGTTCAAATAGTAGTTGCAAAACAAAAAAAATTGTTAAAGTGACAAAGGACTTGGCCAAAAATTCATAGAGAAAATACCCAGAATCGCCAGCAACGAAATGTATACCAATGTGTTCAGTAAGTTGAACATATCACGTCACCAAAAAATCAGCCTTCTAAACCATGTAGTATAGGAGTTATGAGCCTAAATAAGATAATTGGAATCATAATAGTTACATTCATTTTTATTGAGTTTTATTTAATATATCACTATTACAGTGTTATTAAACGATGATATATTTTATTATAGTATATATTATATTTATAAAGACAAAAATATATAATAATAATTATTATTTAATTATATATATATATACAGGGTGTCCAAAAATACCCGGCCACCTCTTCTAAATCAGACAAAAACATTTTTTTTCGCCAAGGCGATTACTCTATTTAAGTAAAATGGATACGCTCTATCGACTGGCGCTATTTTCAGTTTCCGATCTCGACCGGAAGTGCGTTATTTAGACCGGAAGTATATTTTTTTTAAATGTATGGGTACGTTATGACTTCGAATTCGGATTCCACGATGAAAAATACACAACTTTACATTTCTCAAAAAAATAACGTTTTCGCCCTCTAAATGACCTTTGAAGTTGTTCTAGCTGGAAGTAGTCCTTTTAACAGCAGAATTGCGTTTTTTTACAGCGAATTTACATTCTACGTCATAAGTTGTGCATGCTGGGTTTAAATGGGGTTTTTATCGCCTCCGCTCCCTACCGGAAGTGGAGTATTCAGACAGGAAGTAGTCCGTTTAACATCGGAATTGCGTTTTTTTACAGCGAATTCACATTATGTATACGCCATAACTTATGCACGCTGGGTTTAGATGGGGATTTTCTTGCCTCCACCTCCTACCGGAAGTGGAATATTCAGACCGGAAGTAGGCCTCTTAACAGCGGAATTGCGGCAAATTCACATTCTACGTCATAAATATGTGCGGTTGAAAGTCTACTTCCAGCGTGGAAACCCACTTCCGGTAGGAGGTGGAGACGATAAAGTCCCCATTTAAACCCAGCATGCACAACTTATGACGTAGAATGTAAATTCGCTGTAAAAAAACGCAATTCTGCTGTTAAAAGGACTACTTCCAGCTAGAACAACTTCAAAGGTCATTTAGAGGGCGAAAACGTTATTTTTTTGAAAAATGTACTGAATGAAAGTTGTGTATTTTTCATCGTGGAATCCGAATTCGAGGTCATAATGTACCCATACATTTAAAAAAATATATACTTCCGGTCTAAATAACGCACTTCCGGTCGAGATCGGAAACTGAAAATAGCGCCAGTCGATAGAGCGTATCCATTTTACTTAAATAGAGTAATCGCCTTGGCGAAAAAAATTTTTTTGCCTGATTTAGAAGAGGTGGCCGGGTATTTTTGGACACCTTGTATATGTATATATAATTAAATAATAATTATTATTATATATTTTTGTCTTTATAAATATAATATATACTATAATAAAATATATCATCGTTTAATAACACTGTAATAGTGATATATTAAATAAAACTCAATAAAAATGAATGTAACTATTATGATTCCAATTATCTTATTTAGACTCATAGCTCTTATACTACATGGTTTAGAAGGCTGATTTTTTGGTGACGTGATTTGTTCAACTTACTGAACACATTGGTATACATTTCGTTGCTGGCGATTCTGGGTATTTTTTTGGCCAACTCCTTTGATAGCAGCAATTTGACGGTCACAATTCCTTGATCGACGAAGGCAAGATGGCTCACTAGTCATTCTACCTTCAGGTTACCTCAACCTGAAGCTACATTTTACAACATTTCTAAGCAGAGTGACATGGCTTGGAAAAGCCAAAGTTATCGTATGCGATAAATACCATGGCTCACAAGGCAGGTATTGAGGCTCTAAACAGTAAAATAATCATTAAAACCCGATGAAAACGAGCAATTTTTGTAGCCATTTTGGATCCGCCATCTTGAATTTGGATAGTAGATTTGAAGTCAGCATTCCCCAAAACTTCACCAGATAGTACCAAATTTCATGAAAATCGCTAAAAATTTATGTAAATAAGAAATAACTTGACTACAGCGCCACCGATCCCTAGCATTGCTATGAACCATCGTCTCGACAAAACAAATATATTGTGGGAATATGACAAGTCCTTCAGAAGTTATACGATCACTAAAAGACGTACCAACGATTATATACATATATTAATATATAGAGAGAAAAATAGTCGCCACCAAAATATTTTCACATACAGAAATTACTTTTATATAGTGCATTTTTAGAGGCGCCCTGGGATGACTGCATTGGTATTGGTCTCTCAATTATTGTCTTGCAATGTTAGGTTCTAGGGAGCTGACGAATCGAAGAATGAGGCAGCGTACACCTCACCGTACAGCGCATAAATATAGATAAGACGGTTAAAATTTCTTCATTGTGCATTTTTAAAGGCGAGATAATGAATATTGTTGTGTATGTCGCTCGATTAAGAAAAGTACAGAACGGTCTTAATTTAATCGTTGATTTGGACAACCTTAAAAGTTTTTAAATTAAAAAGGGTTGTTAAATGCAATTAATTAAATAAATTTGAATTTGTTGTAGATAAATAATAGGTAAACATAATATCATGTATTTTGGTATGTAGCTATGAAAAAAACAATGTGTAATGTATTTATAGAAATGTTGTGCAATCAAAAATTTTGTGATGCACCCTGTAGGTATAGATTTCAGGACGTTGTGGGCCAGCACTTAGACCATGTGGTACATTGTGCAAGCCTCAGAGGAAGGTTAATTTCGTTGCTCTTCGTGAGACATAAGACGTCTCGTTCGTCTAATGAAACTCAGTATTTTGGATAGCATTAGTGCTTGTAGCTCCCTTATTGCTACAATATCCGATCCGAGTAATTCGGCTCTCATGCTGAAGGAGAGGGGTTATTCACATAGAAGATGGGTGATGATATGCTCTTATTCGCATTTACATAATGGTGATTCAGCAATGTGCATCGTATAAAGATGCTTATTCAGCCTGCAGTGCTAGGCTGATATTGTTTTAACTGCACTGCATCAGCCATTGGCTCAAACCATGGTCAACATCCTTTAAACGAATTGGAGACTGCCTGCAGTCTTGCTTTGATTCCATATTTTATTTTACTTGTTTAGAGCCAATTTGTCAAAGAGGAGACTGTGAAGCTCATGATAGGCCGTACTTGATCCCTTTTTGGCCAAGAAGTCTGCAGTTTCGTTATCTGCGATGTTACTGTGACCTGGGGCCCATATCGCTACATTGCAACCTCTGCATCCACTTAAGATCTTTGAAGATACCACATCCGAGTCAAGAGACTTGAGGCGGGTTGAGTCACTCGAATGTTCTTTTGTTGACGTATGTGATGATGCGTAACATTTCTACCTGAAATATCGTGGTGAATCTGTTTGTGGATGTGGAGATACGCAGGTCCTTCTTAGGCCCGCACACTTTGACACTGGTGAGATTATTTGCCAGAGAGCCAGTGTAGAAGTGTTCCAATTTTCCTCTCAACTTTTGGTGTTTCTATCACTAATGACTTCTTTATTACCATCTATTTCTAGAAAAAATTTCCATTTCGTTCCGCTAACGATACCAAGGTGGAAAAAAGATAAGGAATAAGGTCACGAGTGTCCTTTCTTTATATATGTAGGTATTCTTTGGTCCCGAATACTTAATCTGAAGGAAGAATTGAAAGTCTATGCTAAGCAAGTTATTAGTCTGGCTACGTAAGCCAAAAAGCCAGAGTAGGTGTCGGGATCAAATGGCTTAAGCCCATCTATTTATTGTTATTAAATCTACAATAATGTCTTAATCTGTGACAGAAAATTAGCTTATCACCATTAACTAAATAATATAGCGTGATTTCTAAAAGCTCATTAATTTTCAAGCTTGATTTATTCAGCTTGATCAAATTGATCATCTCCAAGCTTAATAATCTACAAATTGATTAATTAAATAGTTTCTCGAGTTTCGAATTACCGTCACTTAATATTTCCAGATCTCCTAGCAAATCACGAGTAACTAAGCTAGTATACCAAATAAATTAAAAAAAATATCGATTGTTGTTTTGTAAATTCTGCAAGAGCATTAAAAAAAAATTTCAAGCAAATTTTTCATTTACACAACAAATGTAACCGCATTTTGATCGGTTTATATAGGAAATTTCAATGGTGTAAAGAACAAGTAAATAAAAATGTAACTGGAATTAAAAATTTATGAAATGCGGTAAATACAATAGCGATACCTTAAGTCGCAGCATTTCTGCACAGGACAAATTGCTGATGTATGAATAGACTAATTCATGAATTTGTCGCAAGTTGGAACATGTTGTGCCTAATTCTCGTGCATCCACTTTCGCCACTCTAGAAGAATAAATAATTTACACACAAAATACGGTTACAATCAAATTTAAACATACTCGTAGGTTTCAGTACTAGTGACTGTAAGATTGTCTCCACAAACTCCAGTGAGCACGGTGGCTTCATCGTAAATCTTCCAAATTTTTTCCTGCATTTGAGGGAAGCTCTCCTGGATCGCTCTAATATCCATTACATTAACTTTAATCTTTTTCCTGGCTACTGAATATTGCATCAGTAAATTATATAAGGGATCAGCAGCGAAATTGTCCTGCAGGGCATTTGTGAGAAATTCCAGTTCAAACTGTTTGGCTAATTCTATCTCTCTACAAAAATAAATCTCTCGCAACTGAGTCTCCGTGAATGCCTTCAGCTGATTAAGCTTCGTCCAAGACCTTTCATAGGTGACTCTTGTTTGCGATTCGCTAGCACGAATCTTGTTCAGATCTGGATACTTCACAGGCAGGAACTGCATGTGCCTGGTAAGGTTTTCTGAAAGAAAAGGCGCAGATGGCACTTCATTTCTCACTGAGACCTCGGGCATTCCAGTATGTCTCATCTCTGCTGTTGCAGTCAGTGCAATTTGTTGATTATTTCCAGCACTGCTTGAAAAGTTTTCTTCGAGATCTACTGCCCGTATAGCGTCTACGGAGCTTATAGTTTTTTCCTTGGTTGTGTTCGTAAGAGAATCAGCTTCCTCCGAAACCTGTAGCTGAAATTCTGCAGAAACGAAGCAATCATGGCTGAGAATATCTTCGCATTTCGTCGCAGTGGACGAGAAGTCTAAGCTCAAAACCGATGGCGCATTAGTTTGGGGCTCCGTTTCCCTTTGTTGCTTCTTTTTCTTTTTCTACTCAGGAATCTCACGATTAGATAAATTAGACAAAACAAAAGTACTTACCTTTTGAAGTGGTTTCTCCATGGTCGCCATTATTGCGAGGACGCGTTTGCTGAATTCGCAAAAATTCCCCTATTGTTTACTTTTCTTATCTTTGCTGACAGTCGCTCTCTGTTGCAAGTTCAAACATCACAAACATATGAAGCTTTGCACTTTCAAAAACATATGTTCTGCAAATGCTTGTTCTTGGTTCAAAGGACGTCCTGTCTCATGGAGGAAATTGTTTTGTCTATCGACTGACCATGAGTGCGTTCGAAGAGTGAAGTGTTCTTATTAGGTCTGTTCGTTGGCAATCCTGTGGCACCCCAGTGCGCCTATCTGTACTGGTTTTTAAACGTCAAGTGACAGTTCTGTGTTTTTTGAGAAACCTGGGGCGCCCTGGTGCACCCTGGTTTTACCCCAGATAAAAACTCAGGGTAAACGACGGTTATCAGTTTAATTGTTAACAGATACGGTATTTAAAGTGGAATTAACTCTTGTTGCGGGCACAAGAACTTAATTTGAGCATTTTGATGTGAACATTATGAAAAAGTAGTGGTTTTATTTTATAATTTTTGTGTAAAAGGCCAGATGACAGTTCTCCTTTTTAGTACGCTGTTCGCTGGAGTGAAAAGCACTGGGCTGCCCCGTGTTTTTTGACAGTTCTCAGGGCGCACCAGTGCGCCCTGGGGTGCCACAGGTTTTCATGCCAACGAACAGACCTATTTTTTTAAATAAGTAAAATCCAAAGGCTGCGGTCGGTCGAAAATGTCAAAGAGTAGTAAGCATTTTTAAATAAAACACAGACGGTTTATTATTCTTGCAAATGAATTTCATCCCCTATACTATACAATACACTTATGCAAAAGTTCTTTCCAGTCTTCGAAACACTTGTAGAAGTAGACTTCCGGAATCGCCTTCAAAATCTTGTTCGATTCGGTTTGTATCTCTACAATCGAGTCAAAACGATGTCCTCGGAGCGGTTTTTTGAATTTCGACCAGAAGTCAGACGCAGCTAAATCAGGCGAATACGGCAGTTGCGGATAGATATGAGTCAGAAATCATTGTTTCACAGACATTAATGCCTACTCTCCAATGAGCAAGCCAACCACAAACAAACCACTTATCAGTTGGCTGACAAAATGCGTTCGTACATATCTTTATCAATGTAGATGTGGAATGTTAATCATGCATTTTTTGGACCCATTTTTAAGATTTTTTTTTATCGATCTGGTGAAACTAAGTTAAATGGGCGAAGGCCTACACTAAAGAACAACTTTTTAAGAGTATTCAAAAAAATTGTTATTAAAAAATATTGAAAATTGAGTTTTTGACATAAATTGTAAGTTGACGCTCCGAAAAAAAAAAGTAGATTTGCGGAGAGACACATAACTAATAGCTGGATCATCTAACAAAATTTTAAAAATGGGTCCAAAAAATGCATGATTAACTATACCCCCTTAATATATATACTCCCTTAATCGGGAGTGAAATGGAACAGGAAGATATTTATATTTCGTAATTTATGAACAAGGATGTTTATAAATTTCATCCTTTTTTACTTAACACTCCAAATAAATACCATTTCCACTTAAAAACGCTTCTTTACTTTTGGCGGCAATTTTTTTCTAAAACTTAACCTCAATTATTTCTTAATATTTGACATTTTGGCAGTACTGAATATGAAGCTAGGCTCAGAATCACTACTAGAAAGCGGCTGAATTCCATGTGGCAATTCAAATCGTTTAACCAATACGAACGAAAAGCTAGAGCATGCCAACCAAAACACAAGCGAGACGGGAGATTTATTTTACAATGAGAAGGAAAAGGTAGCCAGCACTTTGGTTGGTGTCTTGTTGCCAGAACGGATCGTTGACGAAATAAAAATCTTCCGCGATGGAACCATAAAAAAACAGGGTAAGGGAAAAGGGACAGGCGAGGGAGGAACTCCTGTTCCTGCCCGTGATTGACTCTCCGGGATCGAAATGAATCCTCCACAAGACCTAGCCCCAATCACCTATATGACCTCCCCTTGGCCCCAAAATTAGGGAAGGTCCAATATCAAAATTGCGTGGAAAGAGGCTGGAAGAGGGCGAGACCTTAAAATTAAAAAAAATAATAATTTAAAAAAAAAATAATTTAACAGACCCGGAACCCCACACTCAAATCTCACCGCTGACCTTTCTACCGTACAATATAAAAATTATTTAACTTGAGCTCTTTAAAAACTGGAGTACCCTCAGCACTAAACCTTCTTCCCTTTTACAACTGAACGGTTGGTATCCTTAAAACCGATTCTCCCGACCGACCGGACTCAAGCCGCGATCTCGCACACCATCAAACACGACCCCCAGACACACTGCCGACCGTCGGCACAATCAGAGCCACCGAGACAAAACCGTCCGTCGACTCGCACGGATTTGTTGATGGCGACGGTTTCCCTAAAGGGCCCAAGTCATACCGGGGGGCCAGCTGCGGCAGCAGTAGCCTAGTAGAACATTTGTCTGCGTATATTTCGCTCGGCAACATCTCCCAGGGCTCCGGAACTCCTTCGGCGGCTTATTATTAAGAGCCCTATTATGAAAGTCGATTTCTGTCGACTCGACTAGCGAAGACGTGTCCTCGCTAGTCGAGTCGAGTTAAATCGACTTGCATAATAGGGTCCTAAATCGGCACGGCTGACGCAGACAGAGACAAGCACCCCCGGGATGTTCTGCGCCTCTGCCTGAGCGCGCCGCGATGGCTGATCACCGTTAAGGCCCAAACAGAATAGGCCGCTGTAGCCTGCCGCTAGCGCTGTGTTGTTGTCTGAACTCGAGCTAGCCATACATTTTTGTATGGCCAACGCCAGCTAAGACAAGAACCCAGAGGTTGCGCCAGGCTACAGCGGCCTATTCTGTTTGGGCCTTTAGGCGGTTCTTCTCGAGCCACAGCGAACGAAGAATTTTGTGCATTTTTGTGCTTTTAGACTAAAATATTCCGCCGCGTAGCGTTAGAGGAATTTAATGTAAGCTTGATAGATACAATCACAAGTATTAAGGCTTAAATTCAACAGCGCTCGTTACCACTTTTCACTATTTGCAAAAAGTAACTGAATAGATAAAACGCTCACAAATGTCAAAAGCCGTTTTGGTTGAGTGCACAATTCATTAAATGATGAATAATAAAGTCAATTTGTTTTGTTTTTTTGATAATTCAAAATAAATCTTTACAAGAATTGCACCACAAAACTACAATGTCAAGAATGTCAAAGTATAGCTTTTGATATTTGTGGAAGCTAAAATTTCCAAGGACGAGTGATTACCACGCACTTATTCATTTTAGTGCAGAATTGATGTTGAATTGGCACTTGCGACTGGTGAAGAATGCTGTGGAACTTTTTATACGTTTAGGCCCTTAACGTCATCCATCCGAATTGGTTCAGTAGTTTTTACAATATGTGGTGCATCAAAAAAAAAGGTCCGAAAATTATCTTAACTCTCCGTAGGCCGTGTGCCAACATAGGTTTCCGTTTACGAGCATTTTTCAAAATTTGAACTATGCCAATTCGTAACGTTTGCTTTTCATTTGCTTTTCTTTCACATTTCTTCGAAGTAAGCAACATGAGGACGACTTGCAGCTCTTGTATTTAATTTTTATAATATTAAATATTTAAAAATTTATTTAAATAAGAAGATTTGGAAGATCTAAGGTATTTAGCCTATAAAATTATAAAATATTTTTATTATTTACCAAACTGTGCTTACGGACCAGTCCTGTACATACTATGTAGATTGATGTGGCTGTCCGGAAGACACACTTAGGCCATTATAGGCCCATTGTGATACCATTTTTTGTGACCAGGGTTTCTCGTGGGAATTGAACCCACAACCTCTAGCGCCCTGTTGGCTCGCAGTCAACGCGTCGCGTTACCAACCGACCTTACTTGTCATTCTTATTTTTTACGTGAGGCAAGTTGAATTTGCGAGAAGTTCAATTTTCACAGCAAATTTACACAATCACTATTAACAACACACTAATTGTAACAAATTAAAGTGCCCAACACCGGCAAAAACTGCACGTTTACGAATAATTTTACCCACTCTGAAGCTGCTTAGGGAACTGAAAAAAACTCGCCGGAACTATCGTAGTGGCGGTGTGTATAAAATTTGCTGGGGTCTTTAAACGTAGTGCCCTTTTTTGTTACTAACACATCACGAAATTGCTTCAGCTGCCAATCTTGTACCATATAATCTAAGGTAAGTATGCATTCGAAGTTGAAAATTTAATTTTGAGTAGCTAATTCGAACAGCATCAGTCGCGTACTAAAAATATTATTGTTACATTTCGATATCGAGAATTCTGGGAATTAGTGGCAAAACGGTTATGTACAAAAACAAACCAATGGGAAAACTCGACACACGCTGCAGCATTATTTTTCTCGTCTGCACGTCGGTATATCTGGCCTGTCCCTGTGCTCAGCAGGGCGTTACAAGCGACTTCATCCTTATATTCGACAATGTTATACACGACTGCAAAAGCGTTAAAAGTATAGAAATTCAAACAGTTCTAGGATTCAGTTGTTATAAGCAACTTAAAAGCGACGTCGCAATATTTTGAAACTAATCTTCTGACTATTTGATCTAGAACGAGATAAATATCTGGGTTAAAATGTTTTTGTTGTATTCACATTTCAAGCGTTGATCCGGAGCTAGAACCGAAAGAAAAAACCATTGCAGCTATTAACTTCTCAATCATATTTTATATAGAGAGTAGATTCAAATTCGAATTTTTATGCATTTGCGTTGCAAGGGCTTTTATATTTGTGGATAGTTTTTTAGATTTTTCAAATTATATATCCGTTTTGGCTCGTATATGTACAACTTTGACAATATTTAGCTTACGTTGTGAGGTTTGGTTCGAATTGAATTTTCGAAAATTGGGATTCTTAATATTTTAATTTAACTCCATTATAAATTTTACATTTCTGTTTATTCCAAAGTTGTACTGTTGCATTTTTTAATATAATTTCACAAATGTATAAAGCTAAAACTTTCGAAATTAAATCTGTTGACATTTATATTAATTAGCTGCGGCAACACTACTAAAATGGAAGTAATCGCCCCCACTTTGTGTTAAGTGTTTAACGTCAGGCTATGTTTTTCGTTGATTTAATATTATTTGATGAGTCGATTTTGCGAAAAAATACAAGAAAACTAAAGAAGGATGGTGTGGTGCAATGTAGGAGATAAATATTTACTCGGCATTGGTACGTAATTGCTGAATTTAAGAATTGTTTTTGTGCCTCCCTGCCCTGTCTAGCCCAACAATTAGCTCTGTCAGCTAGGGGTCTTGGCCTTACCTCACGAACGTTTCCCTGGCTGGTGTCTGGATTGCATTGAGTCATTGCATTCTGAGGAGGGACTCCTAAGGGCAAATTCACTGGCGAAGGGTGCTTTGCCCGGACGTCGGGGACGTTCCCTTCGTGCTGCCTTGGCACCCAATTAAGGCCGTAGTGAGGTGGATTCATTATGACTAACCCATGGCTCACTTTCCCACTTTTCTCCACCGTACTAATTTTCCGATAATGAGTTTAAGCGGACGTTTCTCAGGCAACGTAAATAATAGGGGAGAAATCAAAGCTGAGGCGTGAAGATTAGAAGTGAGTGCAGCTTCGGATGGGGGATCAGCGCTGCGTTTGTTCACATAAATGTTATCTCTCTGAATCACTTGGTGGTCTTGTACGCGCCCCACTAACGAAAAGAAGGCACGCGTCGCAACGGCAAACAAATCGTTGTAATTATGCACAGCTGCCAGAAGTTTCCAAATGTTCTCATGCTTCCAAGCTATCTCCACGAAATTCGGTCTAGGACACTTTCAGTATCATACTTTTGCAGTAATTTTTCGATTGAACAGCGCCGCGATTCATTAGAACTAATCAATCAGTATCAGGAAGTAGCAATTTTACAGCTCGGATGAGGGTGAAATAAAAAGTTTTGCAACGAGATCATTTGGTTGCGGAACTCGCTGAGTTCAGTTTAAATTGTACCGCTCACTCTTTGAATCCCTCCCCATCTGGGCCCTTGCAAAGTAGAGTGATATTATTATTTATAAAATCTGTATTTCAGCCAAGAACAACTTCAGCCAGGAGGATAAACCCCACAGACTCAGTCTAGATGTAGGCGACTCGGTGGTTATAATTAAGGAGACCACCCACTGGTATTATGGGTACAATAAAAAGTGAGTTTTATTTAGCCTTATGACGTTCTTGTTTAAAAGCAATTTACCTAATTCTTTTTTATTCCTTCAGTAATAAAGCAATACGTGGCATATTTCCAAAAACGTATATTCAATTGTGCGACTGTGTTCTCCGAAAGAATGAATACTGCATTTTGAGAACTAATATTGTGGAGGAAGTAACGTCGGTCCTCCAGGAGTGGGGAGTTCTTTTCAAGAAGTTTTATCTGGTATATAATTATTTGAAAGTTTCCCTTTGAAGAATTAACCATAATTTTGACATCGTTTCTAGAGTACACATGAAAAATTTCACCCCATAAGGCAGAAGATGTTTGAATTAATACGACTGAGGTCTCTTTTATTGTCCGGAAATCTACCCACAGATGAAATGCGCGAAATTAAACTCTTGGCGACGTCAGAAATTGATATCGGAAACAGCATATTGGGTAAGGTGCTCCAAAGACTTTGTTTTGCGCACAGAATGTAATAGGTCCAGTGTTCAAATGTACATTATCTTTCAAACATAAACTAAATGTTTCAATTTTGTGGAGGAAATTAAATGGGGTTAAATAATTTATTCGTAAAAAGGAAAATGTTTTTGAAAAAAAATTTTTAAAATAATCTGCGGCGCTCTAACTTGTCTTTTATTGCATACCCGGAGAAGTGTTTATATTTAAAAGACAAATGAAATGATAATAATTATTTTGTTGTTCGCTAGGGCTAGACATGGTTGTAAGGGACGAGTCTGGAAGTGTTTTGGACATAAAGTCTACCTGCACCACGGAACTATATGAACATCACTTAAATGCCATAGAAAGGATACGGAAAGCAACAGTAAGTTTTTAATTTTTGATCACAGAAAATTTTGTTATTGATAGAACAAATTTATTCAAATTCTGGTTTGAAGGACTGATGAAAAGATTTTTCCATATTACCTGTTTAAATAAAATTACAGAAAAGTGATCTGACCTCTCATAATATATTTATTAACGGTATAATTACTTTTAGAGCCCACAATACAAAGGCAAACTAGCAAAGTCGGTCAACAAGTACTCGCACAACATTCTATTAACTTTACATGCTTTTGTTTGTAAATTCCAAGAGGATTCGGATCTTCTGTTTTATCTATATGACCACGACCTTCAAAGGCCAATAACAGAAAATTATGTGGTGAAATGGGGTCGGCAAGGAATAGCCCGGGATATTGAACACTTTAATAAAAGTCGTGTTATTTTTACTGTAATAACTCGCTCGATAGTTTTGTACTTTTGGTAATTCTTAATTTTTTCTAGGACCTAAGTAGTCATGACCTTCAGAAGGGTAAAGTTTACTTAGTATGTTCTGCAGTGCGAGTCGGATCAATGGAGTTTAAAGAACTCGATTCGAAACGAGCTAGTGTTACTAGCTCTGTGTTAAATTCCGCAAATAAGAAACTTTCGCAAATTTCAGTAAACTCGAATGGATCATTTAGCGCGAATGAGCAAATAAGGCGACCATTTGGTGTTGCTGCCATTGATTTAACTCCAATCTTAAAAAAGCCAGAAGACTTTCGAAATAACTTAGACTTACCTTTTATTTTGTAAGTATAATAACTTAAAAAATGTTCTATTAAATTAATAATTTTAATCTTTAAGATGCGAAAAAGACAATTTGGACTCAACATTGAAAAAACTCATTTTAAATAAAGACATTGGGAAAATAGAATCAAAATTGGCCATAAGTATAGAAGTTTTGCACGGAGATTTAAAGCAGGTAAGGATTTACGAATATTTTTTAGGATGTTTATACTATTTACTTATTTTAGGTAAAAGAAGAATTACCACATTTAGTGAGGGGAAACTTTCCTTGCGCCAGAAAAATGGGTTTCCCTGAAGTAATTTTCCCCGGGGACGTAAGAAACGATTTATATTTAACGCTTGTATCTGGAGAGTTTTCAAAGGGATCAAAAAGTAGTGATAAGAATATCGAAGTTACAGTTGTTGTTTGTAACGAAAAGGGAACTGTTGTTCCTGGCGTAATGGCTATTGGAGCAGGCACTGGTGTTCTAGATGAGTATAAATCTTTGGTGTATTATCATGAGGATAAACCAAAATGGATGGAAACATTTAAAGTATTTTATTGCAGGACTTTGCATTAGTCTTTATGTTTTAATTGTTTTCATTTACAGGTACAAATACCTATTGAAGAGTTCAAAAATTGTCATCTACAGTTTACATTTAAGCATCGAAGTTCAAACGAGCAAAAAGATCGATTAGAAAAACCGTTTGCGCTATCTTATGTCAAATTAATGCAGGACAATGGAACGGCGTTAAAGGTATGTCTTTCGAAATTAATATTACAATAAAATTAATTCTTGATGTTTTTATAACACTTTTTATTGCTTATCTCTAAGGATATTTTTATCCGAGGTAATTCTGGCTATATTAATAATGAAAATTCAGATGGATTCAATTTTATTCTTAATTTATTTTTTTTATTTTCTGCTTTAGGAGGGATTTCATAGATTGGCTGTGTATAAAATTGACTACAAAAAGTATGATAAAGAACTTTCTTTGTCTTATATGGATTTACCATCAAAGCTCGAAGACATTATTGGAAATAATAAACCAACAGCATTGGGATTTTCATTACTTTCAAAAGATAGCTTTATAATCGAATCGAATTTGTGCAGCACAAAATTGACTCAAGACGGTAATTAGTTGTATTAAAATTTAAGTTTAGTTACAGTTTCCTTTCTCTCTAAAGTAAGCTTACTTGGACTACTTAATTGGGCTTCTCACAAGGAAATGCTGGAAACATCCTTAAAGGCGTTAAATTATGTCCCTCCAGAAGAAATTGTTAAATTTCTTCAGGATATCTTAGATGCATTATTTAATATTTTGGTAAGTTATTAAGACTAACTAATGAGGTTTTTAGTACATTTGTTGTGAAAACTTGAGTCAAAACATTTTTCTTTGTTAGCTTCTGTTTTAAAGAAACTTCTATATTTAGGTTGAAAATGATGAGCCGGAGCGATATGATCCTTTAGTTTTTACTTGCCTCATTCGACTTATTGAAATAGTTTCGGACTTAAAGTATCAACACTTCCAATCGGTTCTGGATATGTATATTAATGAAAGTTTTAGTGCGACATTGGCATATGAGTAAGGAACTTAAGTAAAGCAGTTAAAAAAATAACTAACTTTTGCTTTTTCAAAGTAAACTTATAAACGTACTACAAAGTCAAATTATGGATGCAATAAATGGGACTTACGAAAACGATGTGCTCGCTGCTGAAAATGAACGATCTCCCAGTAATCGCTTATACCGAACAACGAAGTATTTGCATTATATAGTAAAATTTATAATTAGATCGAGAAATCTTTTTGCGGCACTGAATGACAATAAGGATTATCACGACTTTGAAAATAAGTTAGAGGGTTTGTTTCACTCTCAATATTTTATTTGAATGATTCTTAAATGTGTCTAATTTCTACAACAGGTCTTTTGGAGTCTTTTGTTAAGATGATTGCATGCCCAAATGATTTACTTAAGTCGGAGGGGGCCTTACTCAAATACCTGCATATAATTGCTTCGGACTTAATGCAAGTTTATGATCCTATAAAATTAAGGTAGTTGAAGAGCATTTGTTAAAGTACTTCAAATTTCAACCCTTTATATCTTAGTCATAGTATAGTGGATGTTATAACGCATTTTCCACCTGGAAGGCTAACACAATCTAAGATGATGTGCATTAAAGATTTCGTCGATACACCCTTGTTCCATTTACCAGAGTGTCGAGCAATATTACTTCCAGTATTTTGTAAACAAGTGAAAGATAGGCTAGAGAGCAAAGAGGAGGTTTGTATTAATACTTTTTTAAATAGCACCTCGCATGCTAATTTGTGTGCATTTAAGTGTTTATGTGGATAAAGCACAGGGTTTTGCCAGTTTTTTCCAATTTTTAATTTTTTTTGTTAAATGTGCCATAAAACGTATGCATTTTGCCCGTTTTCAATATCATATGTTGATTATATGTATCATGCACTCTAGTCTCTTTTTATATGAGATAACCATACCATTGCAAAACATTACATCATATTAAAATTCTCTTAAGGCTCGACTAAATGACTTCAACCTTTACAAGTTCTATACTAAAATTTGTTTAAAAAAAAGTAAGTATTACCCCTTTTTTTCGATCATTAAACTGAACTAACATAACAGTTTTGCTATTCGATTTGCATATTATTTTTGTTGATGTTGATGCCAAGGAATGAGTGAACTCTTCCTTTGCATAAGTGTATAAAAAAAGCTTTTTATTGTTAAGATACTTTAAAGGATGGATCATCCTGTAAAAACGATACATCGAAAGATTGGATCATCTTAAAAGCACCTGAAATATATGTTTAGCTCACTCAGACGAATTATATAGTATTGGGCGAAATGATCAATACTTCAATTGTAAGCTTTCAAAATATATGTTCAACCGCTTGCTTGTGTGCTATTGGGAACTTAGAATTATGAATATATAAAGTATATTCAGCGTTTGTTTTAGGGGAATCAAATATTTTATTTTATTTAAACTGCTTGAAAAATGTAGTGTAAATATTTTGGTGATTTTTTTAAAAATAGTATTTGAAATAAAGTTTTCGCTGGCAATATTAATTTGAGGGGACATTTTAATTAGTGATACCGCCATATGAAAATGAATCAGTGATGCTTTTCAGGAAGGTAATGTAGAGCAGAAACATATATTTGTACATGAAAACATTTTTGAACTATTATCTATATTACTTTCGGGCATGTAAATCTGATTTGCACGTAAAGAGAATATATATTTAAAGGCGAAAAATATGAATTCATTGGAACTTCTCTTGTTCACTAACCATTTTCATATCTCACGCATTATATGTACATTACACATCATTATACAACCATTAGAAAAGTGTCTACTTTGTTATTCATTATTTAAAACGAAATATGTTAAAAATAGGGAGACAACAAATCCGATATTTGGCAGCAAGAAAAGAATCTAACAAAGGCAGCTAAGGTATTGGGTGAATTAAAATCGCAACTTCATACTCGTGAAACAACAGCCAAGTCGAAGGTAACAATTCAATAATATGCATTTTAGCGATTTCATGTGGTCAGTATGTATTTCCATGCAATACAATTCTAATTTAACTTGTAAAAACATTCTTTTTCGTAAAGGATGACATTTTTTTATTATAATACCTAGGAAAAAAAGATGGAACAATTAATAAAATAGCACAAATAAATTCAGGAGCAAAACATTTGCAAAAAATATTCGTCAAACTTGTCATCGAACAGTAACAAATGCACCATTATTAGAAAAATCTTAAAAAATTGAAAACAATAAGCCATATACGTATAATGGCAATCGTTTTATTTTGCTAGATTTATTTCTTTCATATTTTCTCTGCATCGACTTTTTTGGAATAGTGCAGAAAACGCTGCTGCATCTATTTGCTAATGAACGTTATTGAGAAATAATCCTCGCACCCTAAGTGTAAAGATTTGCTCTTACAATTAGTTATAAGTAGCATATCTAAAACAAATTCCAAGTTATGTATTACACTTAATCATTATCTAATGAATTGTAGGAACAATAATGGAAAAACGGGCAAAATGTAGCTTTTATTTTGTAACAATCTCTTTTGTTTAAATGAAAAGTGTGAGATTGCAAGCGGCACGTCATTTTATTTAAATTTCTATGATTTTATGTCAATGGCCCGTTTTTGTTTGTTTTTCTAAGTAAGTATCAGTAAGCGCAGTGAGAAAACTAAAGCTTTGCGAGAAATAATGCAATTTCACCAGATATAAAGCTTATTGTTCTCGGCCCAAACCTAACAATTTTGAATTTTTAAAATGAGCTTATTGTGTACTTTCGTAAAGCATTAAGCATTTATTAAAACTCATCAAAGTTAAATTTAACAAGCAAACGTTGCTTTAAAGAATCTTTTAATAATTATATTGCACAAAACATAAACAAATTTAATTTCTTATAGGTTGCTGAATGCGTCAACATTATGAATAATATTCTAAAACTTTTATTCCGGGATGATGTTGGGTCCGTAGAAAATGATATTCGTGATATAATGCTCATATTACTGAGAACAGTAATACAGACATCGATCGCGATGGACAGAGAGAATCCCTTAGTGGGGAATTTGGTAGCAATAATGCTTGGGATATTAAGAAAGATGACTACTCACCACTATGATATATATGTTAAGCATTTTAACACTCGATACGATCTGCAAGACTTTCTAACCGAAATACTCTTAGTATTCAAAGACTTAGTGTCAAAACCAGTATTTCCCACGGATTGGATGGATATGATAATGCATCAGAACACAGTTATCTTAGAAAGCCTCAGGCATTTGTCGGCAGTTATTATAAATTTCTTCTTCAATCCTTTTGAGAAACAAGTGTGGTCGAATTTCTTCCAGTGTTCAATAGCGTTTCTCATTCAGTCTCCTCTTCAACTTGATCAATTTAGTGAAAATAAAAGGTCGACAATATTGTTACGATACAAAGATATTAGAAGGGAGACTGCCAATGAAATTCAAAAGATGTGGTTCCAACTAGGCGAATATAAAAGACAATTTGTGCCGCAGCTCGTAGGACCAATTCTGGAAATGAGCATGATTCCCGAAATAGAACTTCGAAGAGCTACTATTCCGATATTCTTCGACATGATGCAGTGCGAGTACTATAGTTCAAAATATGTGCCAGAGGGGTACGGCGACACAAAGAGAAACAACACTCATTACAAGGCTAATTTCAATGAATTCGAAACTGAAATGATACAGAAGCTGGATATTCTCGTCGAAGGCGGACGAGGTGATCTCGAATTTAAGGAGCTTTTCAATGACATTATGATGGAGCATTGCTTATCGCATAATACTCTTTATATTGAGGGCAGCAGATTCGTCAACATAGTGACAAAACTCTTGGAAAGACTACTGGAGTATCGCTTCATTATTCACGACGAAAGCAAAGAAAATCGCATGGCTTGTACTGTCAGCTTATTGCAGTTTTACTCGGAAGTAAATCGAAAAGAGATGTACATCCGGTATGTTTACAAATTGTGCGATTTGCATATGGAATTTGATAATTATACAGAAGCAGCATTTACCTTAAAGTTGCACAGTAATCTGTTGCAGTGGAATGACACCGAATTGTCTTCTCTTTTGAAGTCGCACAGGCATGCGTATTGCAAAACTCATCGACAGTTAAAAGAGGCTTTGTATTATGAAATTATCGAGTACTTTGATAAAGGAAAAATGTGGGAATGCGCAATTGATATGTGTAAGGAATTAGCCGAGCAGTATGAAAACGAAGTTTTCGACTACATAAGTTTGAGCAATATTTATAAGAAAATGGCTCAATTTTTTGAGAAAATCTTAAAGGAAATGAGGCATGAATCTGAATATTTTCGCGTAGCCTTCTTTGGAATGAAATTCCCAGAGTTTTTGCGAAACAGAGTCTTTATATATCGGGGGAAGGAATATGAGCGTTTAAGCGAATTTTGCACTAGAATACTTACCCAACATCCTGCTGCAGAACTAATGCAAACACTAACACCGCCTGGTAATGACATAACGCAGGCAGATGGACAGTTTATACAAATAAATAGCGTTGAGCCAATAATGGATGAACAGTATGATAAATTTCAGAGCAACAAAAATGACAAGATTATAGCAAAAGAAATCGTCAAATATTATCGCACCAATAATGTTCAAAAGTTCAAATTCTCACGTCCCTATAGAGATTCCAAGCAAAACAGCTCGGAAGTAGAAGGGTTGTGGTTAGAGCGAACTATTTTAATGACAAGTTATCCATTGCCGGGCATATTGAGGTGGTTTCCAGTAATCTCATCTGAAACCTTTAAGGTAAGATTGCACATCTTGATACTTACATACCGTTCTAATTAAGAAAAGGACACAGGATCTCAGAATTTTTAATTTTATTTTTAATTCTCAAATGCCCCAATTTTAAAAAATTTTCTATAGCACCAGTGGGTTTTCGTAACTCATCATTGTTGATCTTTTTTACTTTGTCATACTACTTGGTAATATGTGAATCGTCAAAATTTCTGAACACCGCATTGGCATTGTTAACCTTTAGCTACTGAGGTGGATTTAATTTGACGTAAACACTGACGTGGGGGCCTCAGAGTCCCGTATATATATGTGCTTATATTTAAAAATCTTTAGGTTTTTTAGGGTTTAGTGTTTAATAATTAGCTTTAGTGGATATATTTAAATAAAATTATTTTTATATAATTTATTTGTTTTCGGCGCAACTAAACTCGAAGGTAATAGAAGGTACGCGTGTGTCGTGTGCGAGTAATTCAACAATTTTACTTTCTCAAGGCCTGAGAGGCTCCCACCTCAGTAGTTAAAGGTTAAAAATCGAATCGACGTGATCATCATCACCAGTCAATGGAGGTCAAAAGTAAAAAAGTCAGTTTTTGTGATATTTCGATATGTTTTATATGGCACATAGGATGACATTGTTATTCCTCTGTCTGTTTGTCTGTCCGTCAAGACCCTTTCCCTCGGGAAACAATACAAGTCTCTAACTTTTTCAAAGTGTATTTTCATATTGACAGACTAACTCACTGACTGACACATCAAAACCTATAGGGTACTTATCGTCGATCTAGAATCTTGAAATGTGGCACGAAGGAAGGTCTCATAGCACAAGTTAAAAATAAATCCGAAAATCATTATTTTCCAGTCTTTTCGTGAAATTCCATAAGTTGTTCTACGAAAGTTTTTCGATTTCCGATACCGAGTAATCCTCTTGAACACCCTGTACAACCGTGCGCGCCTACTCGCACTTGTCCGTCCTTTTTTTTGCTGTTGTAATGTAATATAACGAGATATTTACGAGAAACTGTTTTTATATTTGTCTTTTTATAACAGCATATATCAGATCGATGGGGACTTTTGAGATATTTTTTGTAGTGACAAAAAGAAGCTTTATACCGACAAAGCTATGTCAATTTTTGATCTAATATTCCTGGAATGATATGTATAACAAAGTAAAGCATATCTATGCAGTTTTGTTCGCCACGTTTTCTGACCGTGTATATTAGCCTAACAGAGTGGTGTAGTTGAGGTTTAAAATTTTCAGCGATTCAGCAACAATTTATGTATAATAGAATATGTACGAAACAATTTTCAATAGCCTAGGACAAAGAAGAAGATACCATACACGAAAATCTTTCTCGAAAGACTGTCTAGATTTGCATTGCATCAAAGGCCATATGGACAGACATTTTCAGTGAGTATCGTTATAATAAAGACAATTTTTAGAAATTCAGAAATTATGGACAAGTTTTTTTTTGTATTTCCCGAGATGTGTCCTTTTCGAAATTCATAAGTGTACATATGTAGTCTAAAAAGTATAGATAAATCTAAAAATTCTGCACGTTTTGTTAATAAACAAGATGGTAAATTTCAGACTACCTATCTTGGGAGCTTCATCAAATTATATATTTTTAAGATATTTATCTTCTTTGATTTACTGCCTAATTTGGGCTGATTTAAACAATTTCACACTCCAGTTACAGCTCATAGATATGACTCGAATTTATTGCGACTCGCAATGTTTATGCAATAACTTCAATTAATTAATGCAAACCCAGTACTCTGTATAAAAAGATGTTTGGACATTATTAAGGATAGTTTTAGAAAAAGGGTCTATTAGCTATAAAAGGATAAAATAAGTAATTTTCCAAATTTTAAGTTCAATTATATTGCTTCTATAGATTTCCCCAATCGAGCACGCAATTGAGACGATGGAAAATACTAATAATGTTCTTCGTGAGCTAATAATCGCTCATAGAACAGATGAGAATTTACCGCTGAACCCTCTTAGTATGAAGATTAATGGAATTGTCGATCCAGCAGTCATGGGAGGCTTTAATAAATATGAAGAGGCGTTTTTAACTACGCAATACTTAGAGGATCATTCAGCGGATGAGCATCTAGTTTTGAAGCTTAAAGACTTAATAGCTATGCAGATTCCCTTGTTGGATTTAGGTAATTCTACTTATGTTATTTGAATTTTTAATGAGTAACAAGATTGCTTTACAGCACTTTCCGTACATCGAGTAAAAGCGCCTCCTAGTCTTCTACCATTCCACGAGCGTTTAGAAAAGTGCTTCGCTGAAATGCAAGCAAGTGTTGAGAGTAAATACGGGAAAAAGGTATAAAAAATTTTCTAAATAATTTGAGTATCATCTTACACGGTAAAAATGTATTGTTTACAGACAAGTGACCTCAAATTCGATAAAGACAATTTCGTTGTTTTGCGTCGAAATGGAATTGTAACACAGCCTAGTGTAGATAGTTGTAATAGATTGTCTGAAACCAGTATTGGATCATCTGAGTACGAAGTTTTTTTTTAAAATTAAAATTTGTCTAATTTCAATTTAATTTTAGTAGTGGATTGTCTAAATCAACTCCTGGTAGTAGGTCGCAGACGAGTTCAATAAAGTCAACTTTTGCTAGTTTTAATTTTAACGCTGCTAATTTGACTAGGTAATTAGATTAAAAATTGGCATGTACGGAATTTGGAATTTCTTTTGTCTTTTCAGAACATCATCAAATTCACCAGGTTCGAAGGGCAAAATTAAAGAAAAAAATCATAGCAAGAGGCGGTCTTCAAAGAAAGTAGGGAACCCGTAGGAAATTTGTCCGAACTTTCTAATTTTAATTTTCTTTATAGATTGACAGAGATGCTCTCAGCCTGCCAGTATCAAATTGTCAATGGTACACATCACCGCCTTTAGAAGCTTCATCACCAGCTCCGTCTGTTAGAACTTCTACAGCTTTCAATGCAGACGTTACTGGAAATTCTTCTTTACCGGTGGTTGAATTGACTGAAGAGGTAAAAATTGTTCTAGACAGTTGAAAACGTATGTTCCTTAATTGAATTGTATTGTCCGTACAGTACTTAATTTGTTGTATTTTTTTTATCTAACCGTAATAAAAAAGAGCATGTTTTTGAAAAATACAAAATAATGGAATATTTTAAATATGTAACCATACGTTCATTAATAATTTATTAATAAATTTACCAAAAGCACTTTGAATAATAGAGATGTAATTCTGTATAGATACAGAAA
Organism: Dysmachus trigonus; assembly: GCA_949715965.1. Classification (NCBI taxonomy): domain Eukaryota; kingdom Metazoa; phylum Arthropoda; class Insecta; order Diptera; family Asilidae; genus Dysmachus; species Dysmachus trigonus. The sequence goes on from OX454320.1 coordinate 62,028,394, forward strand.
AAATAGTAGTGCACATCATTCGCATGCTTATAAAAGAACGCGAAGGTAATTCAAAAATGTTGAAATTTTTGCATACTCACTCTGTAGCTCTTATCGAATACGAAACCATGCTTACATAGTGTTTTTCATAACAGATTTTACATTTACACGATTAAAGTTCTATAAGCATGTCTGTATGTGCATGGGCAGATGCCAAGTCAGTTGTTTTCATTTTAGGAATTTACGATCTATCTCAGTTATTCTCGTTTATAAAACCTGTAGGAGTAGTAAATCCCTAAAAATTTATAAACGATTAAACGTTTTTCTGGACGGAATTCCCATGTTTACTGTACAATTTTTACAGATATGAAACATGAAACATGTATTAACAACATGTGAACTAAAAATTGATATATGGTAGGTTTTTGGTAGACACTTTCTCTTTAGGGTCTATCTTATTCGAAAAGAAATTACATTAAAAATTTTGGAAATTATGAAGTTTTCTGGCACATTTCTCTGTTTTAAATTGACTGGTAACGAGAAGAATTTCCTTCTACATAAACTTTTTGATGAGTGGTTTATAATAATAATTTGTAAACTGTTAACAATTCCAGTTAACACCAAAACGCCCACTACGATCCGAAGCAGAAAAAGAAAAACGGGCTTCTCGACCAGCTAGCATCGCTACACTTACATCTAATAATACCGATTTTACAGCTCCCAATAATATAATTTCTGGAGGAGAACAGAGTAATCGCGATTCAATTGGTATGTAAATTAACATAACTAAATTGAAAACAGTAAAATTATCTGTTGCCTGTAGGTACGACTGATTCGACTGGGTCCGAAGAAAATTTGATACCACCACCCTTACCGGCAAAGACAAGAGATTCAGCTGATTTCAGTAGTATGGGTTTTTACGACATGACCCTAACAAGGCAAAACAATACAGTAACTTGCATATTAAACTCTTCATATGAGTACGTACAAACGAAAAGTATTGATGTTACTTCAGAAGATAAGAAGCGGCCTCCAACTCCGCCCCCAAAACCATGCAAGAATGGTAAAAATATAGTCCTATGATAAAATAATGTTATATTTGCCATATTTTTTGGTTAAATTCCGTATGTACCAAAGCATGTAATCACTTTTTAAATAAATTCATTATATTTATGTTTTAATCTCGTTAGTAATCTCAATTATTTTTTTCACAATTTAATTAAATATAAACATTATGAGTGCAATAAACTAGATTAACACAGTTTTTCTTTGAATCTCTTGATAGTGTCGTAGATTATTTGCTAGTTTTGGAATTTCCTAGATAAAAGCTTTTTCATTTTTGTCTTTCGAATCTGACCCTTTCATATCAAAAGCTGAAATCACAACATTAATGACAACAATAAGAATAGTTAGGGCAACACTCGTATTGTTGATTATATCAGCGGCTTTTTGCTCTTCAACTTTATTTATGTTAAATATAAGACCCAAGACAACGCAAAGGACTGCTTGGAAAACCTAAAAAGGGAAAAATTTCAATATTATTCCAATTAATTTTTAAACGATATTTTTCTTACTTGAAGACAAATGGAAGTGATAACCAAACCAAGAATCAACTGGTAAAAATCGTGACTTTCTCCAGCAGATAGTATGTACTTAAGCTGGGATGCGTTTGCTGACAAAAGTGCTAAATCCAAAATTCCTTGAGCAAGGGTCTTCTTTGAAGCATATGAATTCAAATTCAATCCAGCTATCTGTAAACATAAGATTAAAATAAAAGTGTTTTTATAGCGATACTCTTTGTTTGGAGTGTCTTTGCGACCATCGAATCAACAAAGGTATTTGCTTCCGTATCGCTTTGATTTAGTTGTTTACTAGGATTGAATCTAACCACGTAATAAATTATTCATTTATATGTCCATTCATTCATAGATAAAACCGATACGCTGTTCATAATTGTTAAGAATAATTCACAATTTGTTTATTTTTATTTTGCTTTCATTAAAATATATAATAGGCTTCCGAAATATAAATTAAATTGTTTAATTTGGTTAGAGTTACTTAAATTTGGTAGGTTATTAGTTTTACAATAAAAACCAAATACAATAATATTTCAAAAGTAGTAATTTAAATTACCTTAATAAAGTCAGTTTCGACATCAGTGTCTGTGTTAGGCTGCCTTTGCTCATCTTTACTCGTACTCGCTTTTCCCATTTTAATATGAAAGTTGCTTTCACTGACCGAAACGTACAACGTGCTGAATGTGACTGATTGAAATGAATTACAAGTGTTCAAACGATAAAAATATTTAAGATAAGATAACCGTTCAGAAGTGTCCCTTATTTGATAACTAAACACAAAACAATCTATTTCTTGTGCCCTCGTTTGAGGCAAAGCTTTTCCAGACTTTACATTCATTTGAAATTCAGGTCTCGTAGAGTCCGTATCCCAAATAACTTTGATAACTATTGTAGTTCATTTTTCTTTCGAAAACAATCTGCTTTCTAATATTAAAGTGGGATCAATTTTTGTGTGAAAAGGAATATGTTAGCTCCTTAAAAAATTCATAAATGTAACATATGTATGTAGGTAATATAATTTTAAAAATGCTTAGTGGAGACGTAAGAATTAATGGGAGAACAGGAGAACTGCAATTTGTTTTCCATAAATGCATTTCCACAAATAGAAATTTCTAAGAGGAAGAAAGGCAAAATTAGCTGTTTCGTGTTTAAAATAATTTTCTTGCCAAGGAAACCTCGAAGCTACCAATAAGAGAAATTCCCAATTGCTTAAAAATATGTGTTGCCTATTTTGTTGTGAAAATGAAGCGAAATCTTGCACGAAAAACTAATTTCGCATGCTCTCTTTCTCCAGAAACACTTTCTGAATAAGTGATGGCAGCAAGAGTAGAGCGCGGTCGGCCCATTTTTACATGTAACATTGCCAGACGGATTATAATGAGATTTAAATTGCTCCAATTACAGCAACAATTCTGAAAACATTATGATTACTAAGAGTCCTTAATTTGCTCATATGCATGTGCCAAAATTGCAATGCAAACTACATGACGCTGGTATTCTAAATCGTGTCAGACTATGTGGGTAAGCTCATTGTTCTATATCTGCCTCTTGTCTCAAATCATCTCTTGTTCTTTTATAGAAAAGAGAATTATGAGTAGTAGACGTGAAACGAAAACAAATTTCCTAGGTGAACACGAAGACAAATTTTCTAGGGACGTTCGTACAACAGTTCTGTGCTAAAATAGGTTAATTTATGATATACACATACATATATGTATCAATGCGATTAAGGGCTTAACGTTAAGATTTCTTTTCGTCGTTCGCATAGAATGGACAGACGGTAAAAATTGTAAGCAGGATTATATTACATATTTTGCTGTTAGTTTGCCTATTCAGTCGCACATTAATTCGTAGTATACACGATTGATTTAATAGTCCAAATAAAAAATAAAAAAAATAATTATAGGCAATTATATTAGGATGAGATCAGAATATGTAGGCTATACACTGTGTCACAAAAGTATGCAAACAGTAAAATAACTTTCGGAAAATGCATTTTGGGAAAAAAAGTTTTAGGATTTTTCCCTGGCTATTCGATGGTGACCTTGGATTTGACCTTGACCTTGACCTTAACGGTCATTCCAAGGTCAAGATCGTTTGTTCAAATGGGAACCTTTTTTCTTTGTTGCGGATTTCCAAAGAGCGGGAAATATTACGTTCAATATGACCATGACCGTGACCTTCAAGGTCAAAGCGATTTTTTTACGCCAGAACCCATATTTTTTCGCAGATTTGGAAAGAGCGGAAATTTTCCGTTTAAGCTTGACCTTGACCATGACCTTCAAGTTCAAGATGCTAATGCAGCAAAAGTAACTGTTTTTCAATTATTCTCAAATGGACTATTAAAATACTGTCTATTCGTATAAAAGGAATTCTTTTAACTGTCTTGAGAAGACAGAATTATGTAGTAAAATTGACAGTTTTTTTTACTATTCTCAAACTATCAAGGAAATCCACTGTTTTGAGAAAAGGAGTAACTGAGAAACTTATAGAAAGTACTATTTGATTTGCTTTTTGTGAAAACATATGGGTTTTAGTGTCCTTGCCTTCACTGGTCACGATCACTATCGAATAGCCAGGGAAAAATTCTTTTGCCTGAAACATTTTTTCCTAAAATGCATTTTCCGAAAGTTATACTTTTGTGACACCTGCATACACGGTACACTCATTGGTAATGAGTTTTAGCTATCTTAACACATGCGCAAAGCAAAATTTTGTGAACGCAAGTTCAATTGTACGATTCGAATAGAAAATTTCATTGAAATTGGTTTAGAGGTTTATTAGTTATGACGAAAGAGCAGACAGAATCTGCCCAATATCTGTAGCGATAACCCATTAACCCATTAATGCGCAAAACGAGGATTTTGTGCACGCAAGTTCAATTGTACGATTCGAATAGCAAATCGGCGCGAATTTCATCCAAATTCGTATATAAGGGGTTTTTGAGGGTGCTCTTTCAGAATCTGGCATTTGTTTTGCATAAAAACTTCAAGAACCCTATTATTTTTTTGGTTTTTTCAAAAAAGTGCCAATTTTTTTTGGTCATTTTTCGTCTCAAAATGGATTATCTTGTCGTTGCTGCTATTGAATGATCATATAACCACCAGAAATCGCGGTGCGGATGTCTACACTTTCTAAAACCATGGTTTTGAATTTTTTTTTTTGCTTTGGTTTTTGCAAAATGGCCATTTTGGACAGCAGTGTATAAAAAAACTTCACGATTTTTTTACACGAAAAGGATAAACTTTACAAAAAAATTGTATATGACAAAAAGTGCTTATAATTAGCCAAGGAAAACATTCAAATTTTTTCAGAATTTTTTTGACTGTTTTTGGTTTTTTGGATCTGGCCAATTTTTCAAAATTCCAAAAATGTCCCGAAAAATTCTGAAAAAATTCACACGTATTCTTTGGCTAATTATAAGCACTTTTTGTCATATAAAATTTATTCGTATAATTCGTCCTTTTTGAGTAAAAATATCACCAAATGTCATCATAAAAAAATAATTGTTTTTATGCAAAACAAACGCCAGATTCTGAAAGAGCACCCTCAAAAACCCCTTATATACGAATTTGGATGAAATTCGCGCCAATTTGCTATTCGAATCGTACAATTGAACTTGCGTGCACAAAATCCTCGTTTTGCGCATTAATGGGTTAATGCGCAAGACGAGTATTTTGTGCACACAAGTTCAATTGTACGATCCGAATAGAAAATTGGGGGTTTTTTGGGATGCTCTTTCAGAATCTGACATTTCAAAAACTATTATTTTTGGGTTTTTTAAAAAAAAATGCTGATTTTTTTTTGGTATTTTATCTTTTCAAAGTCGATTCTCTTGACGTTGCTGCTATTGAATAATCATATAACCAACAGAAATCGCGTTCCGAATGTCTAAACTTTCTCAAACCATGGTTTTAAGAGTTTTTTCTTTTCTTTGGTTTTTGCAATATCGCCATTTTGTAAAGCAATGTAATAAAAAACTTAGCGATGTTTTTACACGAAAAGGATCAACTTTACAAAAGAATTGTATAGAACAGAAAATGCTTGAAATTAACCAAAGAACACGTGTGGAGTTTTTCATAATTTTTCCGACTGTTTTTGGGTTTTTTGGATTTGGCCAATTTTTGAAAAATCCAAAAATTTGCCAACAAATTCCGAAAAAAATCACATGTGTTCTTTAGCTAATTATAAGTATTTTTTGACCCATAAAATTTAAACGCGAAATTGAAATTTTTAATAAAAATATCAAGTTTTTTAAGACGAAATTTGGTGATATTTTTACTCAAAAAGGATCAATTTTACGAATAAATTTTAAAGGGATGAAAGTGCTTATAATTAGCCAAAAAATACGTTGAATTTGGCCAAATCTAACAAACCAAAAATATTCAATAAAATTCTGAGAAAACTCAACGTTTTCCCTGGCTCAAGTATTTTCTCTTCTTTTTTTTGTAAAACTGATCCTTTTCGTGTAAAAAAATTCGAATCTTATATATATTCGAATTCTTATTATATCGCTGTACACAATGGCCATTTTGCAAAAACCAAAGCAAAAAAAACTTTCAAAACCATTGCTTGAGAAAGTTTAGATATTCATCCGCGATCAAGATCATCGACTTTGAAAAGAAAAAATGCAAAAAAAAATTAGCACTTTTTTTAAAAACCCCAAAAAATAATAGGGTTTTTGAAGCTTTTATACAAAACGAATGTCACATTCTGAAAGAGTATCGCCAAAAATCCTCTATATACGATTTTGGAAGAAAATCGCCCCAATTTTCTATTCGAATCGTACAATTGAACTTTTGTGCACACAATGCTCGTTTTGCGCATTCATGGGTTAAAGCCACAGATATTGGGTAGATTCTGTGTGCTTTTTCGCCATAACTTCAAAACCTTTAAACCAATTCTAATGACATTTTGTAGAGGAGTTTGGCTGTGACCACCGTAGGAGCCGGACGTACTTTTGGAGTTGTGCTGTGCAAGTATTTCCAAGCTGACCTAACGGTACCTAACGGTACCTCGCCGTGATAAAAAAAAGTGTACAGTGCCTAGTACAGGCTAACAAATAGTTAAAATAAAAGTTTGCGGCTATATTTGGCTAAATCAGAAACCGAATCCTCGCCTATGCGCGCGGGGAATTCCGTCTCAAGGAATTCCAGCGGCGGCGTTTCAAAATTAAAGGGGAAACTAGCCCCGAAAATAATTTACTCCGGCGTGCAAGTTGCCGATGTACTAAGGAAGGAGGGCGCGAGTCCTGAAGCGCCCTCCCCAATTTCCATCATCATGAGGGGGAAGCTGGCCGGAGCACCTAGGTGCTCTGAAAAGAGAGACGTTCCAGGGAACACCGCCTCAAAAAGCGGACAGAAACAGTTACAGCTGCAAAAGGAACTTAACCAGACCGAAAGCGCGCCGAGCGCTTGCGACGTGGAATTGATCAAAGCCCCAATAGCTGACTTCCCTAAGGAGGGAAACATACACGCGGAATACAGTGTAATACCAGCAGTAAAAGACAGGGCTGCCTCGGGCATCGCCTCCCACACACCGGACCCACTTGGAGACCCCTCGCTTGACGACCGCATGTGCTGCGATGAACAGACCTCATCCTTAGATTGGCTACATATCAAAAGAAAGAACTCATCGAACTGCCTCGATTCGCCGGAATCTACTAATACGCAACAGAAGAGACGCACTACAGACGACAACCGCTTCAAGGTTCTTCCAGTCGATGACCATGTAGGAGACAACTATGTAGATGTAAGAACTAAGGTAAATGAATTTGTTGATAATAACAGTAGTAGTAACGGTCTTAAATTAGACTCAAAAATAAGTAGCAGTAAGTCTAAGCAATATAGTCAATATAAAAATGTCAAGGCTATGGGTGAGGGTTTCTCTAATCCTAACAGCTCTGACTTAAAAAACAAAGACAAAATTCCCAAGGTTCCGCCTATTATAGCAAAAGACTGCAATATAAAAAAACTTTCAATATTACTTAAACAAAACAATACTCAAGCCAAAATCATAAATTATAAATCGGGAATTAGTAAAATTTACTGTGACAACAACTCACGTAGGGAACTAATCAAAATATTTGAGCAAAATTCCATAGAATGTTACACTTACACGGCGAAAGATGAGAAACCAATAAGTGTACTCCTTAAGGGAGTGCATAAAACATACGAGGCCGAGGACATTTCGGAAGAATTTAGTTACCGCTTCCCAGACGTAAAGCCGATTAAAGTTAGCAGGTTTGCTACCGACAGATCCAGAAGAGAGGGCTGTGTTCTTGATGTTTTCATCATCCAGTTCAAGCCTGATGAGGATATCACGAACGTAATTAATTCTAAAATATTCCTGGGTCAAAAGATTGTTTGGGAGAGGGTCAGAAGTAGGGGCACCGTCCAATGCTACAGGTGCCAGCGGTTTGGTCACCTTTCCTTTAATTGCAGCAGAGTGATAGCTTGCAGGAGATGCGCTGAGCCGCACTACTCAAGGGAATGTCCCCTTAAGGATAAACCAGAGTCTAACAGGATCTGCACTAATTGCGGGCAGGAGGGTCACCCCGCTAACTATAAAGGTTGCTCAATGTACACTCGATACATAGAAAAAATAAAAGAAAAACACAACGTATCTAAACGCCATAATCCTATCATCTCCCCCTCAAAACACGACCCAAGTAAAATTCAAAGAGGTGTCAGCTTCAGTAGGGCAGTATCTCAGGGAATCACGAGGGACAATGAACATTTTCCCACACTGGGTAAAAGAGTCGATAATTACAGCTCCACAAGTGACTCGATGTCGGCTTTTCTTAATCTTTCCACGAACCTATTTGGTTTCCCTCTTCAGGATCTGTTCCATAAAATTAATACTTTCATGAAAACGATTAACGGAATGCAATCCGACTTTGAAAAAAAACAAGCCTTAATTTTGTTTATCTTGGAGCTTTGCAATGGTAAATAAAAAGATTACATTTCTCGAACTTAACACACAGTCTTTAATAAGTAATCATAGAAGACTTGAACTTTATAATATGATCCGGTATAACAAACCAGAGTTCGTAATGGTCTCTGAAACCAAAATTAAAAACAAACATATAGTAAATTTCCCCGGCTATGCGACAATTCGTAATGACGATGGTCAAGGTGTGGCTCTTTTTATAAAAGATAACATTAAATTCACAAGAATATCTATGCAGAGCACTTTAGTACCCCTTACTCTTGCAAGCGTCAATATTAAATCGTCACGCTCAACAAAAAAAATACTTGTTGGGAGCATATATATTCCCTCTAACACGCCGGGAACTGTTCTTGACTCTGTCCTTAACCTTATCAAGGATACCGGTAACAATTTTGATTCTATATTTATCGGAGGTGACTGGAACGCCAGGAACATAGAATGGGGCGATAGCAAAACAAACACAACAGGCAAAAGGCTTTGGGAATGGGTCGTGAATAATAAACCCGCAACTGGTATCGGTATAATCTCGCCGAGAACCCCTACCTTTCCTCCCGGTGCATCTGTCCTGGACTTTTTCTTGTCCACAGAAGGACACTCAAGAGCCTTACTAACCGGCCACAAATGTTCTACACTGGAATCCTTCTCAGACCACTACGCAGTTAAGCTGGTGATCAGTCTTGAAGATTTTGAATTGGCACTTTCTCCCCCAAAGGAAATAGAGGACTATAAAAGTATCGACTGGAAGGTGTTCCGGTCGACGATTGGTTGGGCGCTCGGCGAACTACCTCCGGTGAACAGAAATATATCCAACAAAGAAATAGACGACTATATTATCAAATTCACTAACACAATAATCTCAGTTAAAGACAACCTCATAAAGAAAAGACGACCCAAAAACCCAAAATATCAAGATATACCAGAAGACATTACCAACTTAATTAAAATTAAAAGAATCTGGTGCAGGAACCTAAAAAAAATTTTTCATAAATATCTTAATAGGAGTAGTCCTGAATATAAATGCTTATCAGCACAAATAAATTGCCTACAAAAAATAATTAAAGACAAAACTACCCTCCATTTTAATAAAAAATTTCAAAATAGACTTGTCAAAATTGTTCCTGGACCAAAGGCGTTTAAGGAAATCTTCAGAATAACGGGGAAAAGTAATCTTGAGATACCAGAAACAATCAAGGTAGGTCGTCTGGAACTTTCTAAGACTGAAGAAAAACTTAGGGCCTTTGAGATCTTTTACTCCGCACTCTATGCGGAGAAAACACCTAACTTTCACCCTGAACTCAAAACAGAAATAGATAACTCCATTTCACACTTCTTAAATACTAACTCCCAGAATGGCAAGGTCACACCCCTGGTTACGTTCAACCCTACTGAGAATGCACTCAACCACACACATGATTTGTTCGTAAGGCCCGGTAGAATAACATCAATGATTAAACACCGAATCAACAGTAAAAGGTCCAGTGGCCCGGACGGGATATCAAACTTTCTTATTAAAAAGCTACCCGAGAGGGCTGTAACGTTTTTAACAACCCTTTTCAACCACTGCCTCAATAACAGCTACTTTCCTTTAGCATGGAAGAAGGCTAAACTTATACCGATTCTAAAAAATAAGAAATCCCTGGACATCTCTAATTTCAGACCAATACAACTTCTCTCAAATCTAGGAAAACTTCTGGAAAGAATCCTGGCTGAAGAATTGGACTTTTTTGTTGGCAGAGAAAGATTAATTCCTGACCATCAGTTTGGATTCAAGGAACAACACTCCACAAATCATGCAATACTCAAACTGCATGGAGACATAACGGAAAATCTTCAAAACAAAAAATGCACGGTCACCTGTTCTCTGGACATAGAGAAGGCCTTCGACAGGGTTTGGACGAAGGGGCTTATCTACAAAATGCTTGCCTACTCAATACCGCTTCCCCTGGTTAGGATTTTTTATAGCTTTCTAACTGAGAGAAAACTTGTTGTGTCTCTAAACAATAAGCTCTCGGACCCAGTTAAAGTACTCTCGGGCGTCCCTCAGGGCTCAATCACGGGGCCGAAACTCTATAACTTGTTTTTGTTGGATTTTCCGCATCTCAAAACGGATAACGATGGTTCTGTGCTCTCAAACTCATTGTTATACGCCGACGACACGTTAGTGTACGCTCATGATAAAAACCCGGCAGTTGCGCTGCAAAATGTGGAGTCACACCTGGGAGAAATTAGGGATTACTATCAAACCTGGGGAATCAAAATCAACGATGCAAAAACTGATTTGATTTGCTTTAGAAATGCGGCTGGGAGGGGCCCGGCTGGCGCTGTGGCGAGGACTAGAAACCTACAACTTCAATTTGATAATACAATTGTTAAAGCAAAAAACAATCTGAGATATCTAGGCCTCAATTTTGACCCTCTCTTCAAAGCAAATACTCATGGCAAATATGCACTAAATAAGGCGATTAAAGCCTCGGGTATAGTGATGCCTCTCTTGAGACACCCGATGATGTTACCTAACACCAAACTGCTTATTTATAAGCAACTTATTAGACCAGTTTTGTCCTACGGCTTCGTAAATTGGTTCTCAATCTCCCCATCTTTGGCTTATCAAATGGAAGTATTCGAAAGAAGAATCTTAAGACTATGTATTAATAAAAATTTTCAAACCAGGACTAAAAAATACTCGAATAAGTACATATATGAAAATTCCGATATAATGCCTTTACTAAGTTATATGATCATGCTCAGTAAAAGATTTTTAGATACAGTTCCAGAACACCCCAACTCTTTGGTGAAAAATACTTACCGTAACAATATAAATGCAAAAATTGATGACTATTATCCCTCACCCATAGCCATTATGAGCGGTGACGCTCAGGAGCTCCTTGGAAATGTAAGCGAGTCCATCCAAACTCCAAAATTTTATAAATCAGACTATATCAATTCCCAAAACAGAAGATGACCAAGTCTTAAATCAGATTCTTAAAATTACGAAATCTCAAGCAAAAATTACTTAAGTACTGTAAGTCTGAAAATTGTGATATTGTTATCTAAGCAATCTAAATGTATAAAAGTACAATCGTAATAACTCAATCAAATGTGATTTTAGATATTACGCTATAGCTATCAGCGAGCCTAGGCGTAAGTCGACTTTTTCTAGGGAAAGATTTTTCTTTCTGTTTCTTATATACTAAAAGATTCTCTATATCCAATAGCTAGGCTAAGTTACAGTTTTAAGAAGCCAGAAGAAGGTAGAAAAAAAAATTTTTTTTTTTTATAATTAAGTGAATTAAAAACAAAATGTTGTATGTTAATACTCTCAACGCCCTCTATGTTAAAAGATAGGTTATAACATAATAAGCTTTTCTTGTACATGACTGTACTTCAGCTGATGTGATAGAGTACACTCCGCAAACCACATCGGTTTATGGTTTGTAAATGTGGTTTGGCAAATGAATTGTAACTGTACTCCTTTAGGTGTAAGAGTAGCTTTTAAGTTTATCCAAGACCTGGAGTCTATGAACTAAGCTCAAACACACCGGTCGCAAGTGTGTATTAGTCACTATACAAATGTAACTTGAATAATATACATTCATATCTCGACTGTATGAAATTGTCAATGTAGCAATGTCAAATTGAGCCAAACGCGATAGCTCAAAGCTAGCACAATACTACCCAGTAGGAAATTATAGAAGTAGTTGCTATAAAGAAGTAGTTATATTACCGGTGAAAATATACTGGTGCGATTACTAGTCCAAAAAGAATGCATAAAGTAACCAGTGGGAAGATTTCGAAGAATTCGAGCAAGCGAAGGAGCGACGAAAGAATCCTAGAATTTACCGTTATTTTCCCTTATTTGTGGAAAATTTCAATGTTGTTTTACAGTTTGTGCAATAAGTCCAAGCAAGGCGGTCGTCACTTTGCAGACCAAGCAAGGCATAACTGTGCATAATTGTGATTTCAACCGGTGGAAAATAGTGTTTAGTCAGCAATTAATTTTGTTGGGAAAAGGTAAGTGTAATTCAAAGATGTTTTATTTATTTTCTTAAGAACTTATACAGTCATTATTTAAAGAAAACAAAATGTACGGAAGGGGAAACAGTAAGCGAAATCTTAAACGGTTAATAAAAGAACGAAAAGATAGATATATACGGAATTTATACCAAGCTGCAAATGAAACGGAAATATTTGCAAATAATAATAATAATGAACAAACAACAATTACAAATAATAATTTTGTGGAGACAGCAAAATTAGAAAATAATGAAAATGAAAATAACTTAGAAAATAATGAAAATAATTTGCCATATCAAAAATCTCTTATAGAAAAGCTCGGGGATTGGTATATTAGAAATAGACCGTCTAGGCAATGTTTTGAGGAACTTTTAATTATTTTAAGGGAAGAGAATTTAAAGGTCCCCCTTAGTTCTAAAAGTATATTACAAAATAAGCAAAAAATGGTTGTGAGAAATGTTTCCCCTGGTATTTATTCCCATTTTGGAATTGAGAAACAATTACAAAAAATTTGTAATATAATTTGTGATTATAAAGAAATTATTTTTGATATAAATATTGACGGATTACCGTTATTTAAAAGTTCCAGGGTGCATTTGTGGCCAATTTTGTTGCGCATTGTTAATGTTAAGAATGTTAATATATTTCCAATTGGAATTTATTTAGGCAGTAGCAAGCCAAGGCAAATAGACGAATTTTTATTTGAATTCATAAATGAACTGAAGATTCTAACTGAAAATGGTATTAAGATAAAAAATAAAGAAATAAAACTGAGAATAAGAGCTATTATTTGCGATGCTCCGGCGAAAGCTTTTTTGTGTGGAATTGTTGGTCATACATCTCTCCATGGATGTACGAAATGTGTACAAGTTGGGAAGAAAATTAATAACGTTTTAACATATAGCTCTGAAGCAAGTCAACTTATTACGGATAAAGATTTTAGTGACAGAAAATACCTAAGTCATCACCAAAAACGCTTTTATACCGAAAAAACACCACTAGAAAATTTAAACGTAAAAATGATAAGTCAGGTCCCTTTAGATGATATGCACCTTGTAGATTTGGGCGTTATGAGAAAAATTCTTGTGCGGATGTTGCATAATAAAATTAATGTTAAAATAACCAAAGATAATATAAGTCAGATATCTAAGCACTTAGAATCACTTCGCCCATATATTCCGAAAGAATTTGCCCGTTACCCCAGAAGTTTTGACGAGATTTTAAATTGGAAAGCGACCGAATTCAGACAATTCTTGTTGTATACGGGTATTTTGGTTTTAAAAGGAAAGGTTAATGATGACTTCTATTATGAGTTTTTATTATTACATTGCTCATGTCGATTATTGGCTTGTCCTAAAAATTACATAAAAAACATTGATATAGCTCAAAATATGTTGGAACTATTTGTGCAAAATTTTTCTATAATTTTTGGTCAAAATAGTATTTCATATAATGTGCATGGATTACTACATTTAACTGAAAGTGTGAAACAGTTTGGACCTCTTACTAGTTTTTCGGCTTACAATTTTGAGAACTATTTACAAATTCTAAAAAAGTACGTGAAGAAACCTTCAAAAATTTTGGAACAAATTTTCAACAGAGTTCAATACGAAAACTTAATTTCGGAACCAAAAAATAATACTTTTAAAGAAACTAACGGAACAATTGTAAGTTACTCTACAGACCAGTATTTTTGTAGCATAAAAAGTCCTGACAATTATTGCTTCATTCGGCCGTATATTCCAATAAAAATAACGGGATTCAAAAGAAATGAACAAAATTTTGTTATAGGGAAAAGATTAATTAATATACAAAGTTTCTTTACCGAACCATTCGATTCTGCTTCATCTATAGGTATATGTTTAGTAGATTCGATTCCATCAGAGTTTGAAGAATCATTCATATTGGAAGAAATTCAGTGCAAATGCATGTGTCTGCCACATGAAGACAAATTACTTTTGTTGCCAATATTGCACTGTTGTTATTGATTACATCATTATACATTCATAAAATTCAAAATAAACAATTATTTATTTAAAATTTAAAAATATGAAATGTATGCTTATATAATTCCAGATAGAAGGAGTATCATTTTAAAACAAAAATTAAAATTAGACACATAGAAAAGAATATTCATTATTTTTTTTTATTAGAAAACGACTTATGAAATAAAAAAATCGGTTCGTCTCCTGATAGAAGTAGAAATGCACTAAAATATTTTTAGACGTCTACTGAATTAATGTAATGTAATGTAAAAACCTTGTAAAATTGTTAAATTAGTTTAAGATATGTCAACTAAGAGAATGGCAGATGACCCAGATTTCCCCGGCAAGCTGAGACGTTGCAATGCTGCACTTGGTGACGCTGTATTTTCACAATGTAAGTATCATATATACGAATTGCTCAATTATTTCCTATAAATTATAACAAAAATATTTTTTAGATAATAATTCAACAACTAATTGCGAAGGCTGCCGGGAGTTAAGAGAAATAGTGTCGAAAGGATTTCAACAGCTTAATGGTTGGTGAAAAGTTAAAAATATAAATTCAATAACATATATTTTAATTTAGAAACCACGAAAGCGCAAAACGTAGCCATTATGGAAGCGCTAGCAACACAAAGCGTAATACTGGAAAAATTAATTCATCAGGAAAATACAACTGTATCGGCGCGTTCCGTCTTCCCCCTTGCATCAGAAAACGATGTTCAAAATCTGAATAATACTATTTCAAATGAAAATAAAAATACGTATGTACGTATTCCGCTTTTTAATACTTGACTAAAAATTTTGCAGTATACACATATATTATTAAATAGGTTATGGCAGTAAAACAATTGATACGAAATGGACTTCAAAAAAACTTAAGAGAAATTTTATCCGATGAAGTGGTTCTAAATTACAATTTGGATGGAACGCATGGGAAAAAACGTTTCAAGGATCATGAAAACGTTTTTGACGTTATAAAAAGTAATTAAATTATTTATATTATATTATAATTCTGTAAATATTGCGTATTCTGTAGTTGTTTTTTTATTAAATTATAGTATATTTGTTGTAACTAATAAGTATAAACTAATATTATATTAATATATTCTTATTGGCAGAGGCTGTTGAAGTCCAGGACCCATCCATCAATGATGTGGAAGCCCACATAAGAAGGGCATTCCAAATAACAAAAAAAAAGCACTTCAAAAAAGTTTCATTGGGAAGAAATCCAAAAGGTTCAGTTCCTGGTGACCCGACAAAATAAATTTAATTCCATTTTCTGTATTGCTGAAAGAATTTTTGTGTTTTATATATGTATTTTTATATTTTCATTTCCCTTCCATTTTGTTAGTTGTTGAATGCGTGTTATGTTAAATATATATTTTTTTAATATAAATATGTATTTAAGATTTTGTCACTACCTAGCCCCTTACCTACGACTCTACTTAAATAACTAATTATAAAGAAATAAAAGAAGAACTAGTCCTTTAATTAATGCTTTGGTAACCAGTTTCCTTAATCACTAATGGGAACTATTTTCAGAACTAGTCCTATAGTAATGCAGAAGGGGGCAATTGGTTCCCTCCAATGACAACGCTATGCAAAAGTAGTGAGTTCAGTCCATAGGAAACCATCTAAGCTGGAACTAGTACTCACTCCTTCGGAAGTAGTTGTTCGTTTAGTCCTAGAACTAGTCAGAGTTCCTACTGGGTAAGGAGTGCCTTCAGTTTATATTGTACCTATGATTGTATATGAAGACGAATAAATGAAACTGAAACTGACATTTTGTAGACATACTTGGAAACTACTAGTTAATAAAATTGGAAAATATTTTAAAATGATCAGTATGGGCACCGAGTTTTCAAAACTGTTATATATAAGTTGCATTGGAAGGACATATATAATCGGAAAGAAATTCCGCATATACTACAAATATTAAGGCCGTTTTCGAATTCACATGCACTTGCACTTAAATCTATTTTTTTCACTAAAAGTTCTCCTACAAACTGCGTAGGGCGATCGAAAATACACTTAGTTTGCTTTGCAATTGCACTATTTTATCTGTCGAATTTGAAGTGTTCTCCAAAGTATACTAAGGGTGTGTGCCAACTTATCATTTCAAAAGCAGATTTGTATGAAAAAACCATTTCGACTACTCAGTTCGTTTTCGTAGGTTTGCGTCTTTGGAAAAGCAAATTTTTTTCCTTGCTTTTCGGTTGGCAGGTATCTCCTTTTCATTTGACAACGCATCAACGGAATCCTGTTCCAAATCGTCGTCTTCTCCTGCAGGGAGTACATTTGGTCGTCAGAAATGGCGATATTTTCTTCGTCCTATTTCTATTAATCCATCTCGATACTTTAAATGCAGTCTTTCTAACTTAATAAACAATAAAATAAGATACAAGAAATCCAAATCATTCATGTTTTCAATCTGTCAAAAATAACTGTTAGTGAAAAGAAATTTCGGTAATTGGCACAGTTTAAATGTTCGAAGTGCCTGAGGAAAAGTAAAAAATTCGAAAAGTAAAGTTGGCACATGGCCTAAACTAGTTAGGGAATAGTGCAAGTGCATGGGAATTCGAAAACGGCCTAAGAAATGCATTAGTAACACTGCACCGGTGCGCCCTGAGAATTGTCAACAAACATGGGGCGCTCCAGTGCTTGTTGGTTCAACGAACAGCTTATTAAAAAGGAGAACTGTCATCTGACCTTCTGCACACAAATTCTAAATACGGTGAAAGGAACTGATTGGTATTATTTTAATTTATTTTTTATTTTTTTATAAATTGCCAAGGTGCCAAGTGAGAACCGGTACAAAGGTAGTAGGAAATTTTCAGTAGTTAGAATTTTCCAGGTAATTTTAATGCGAATGGGTAATAAAAAGTAGTAGACATCTAAACAACTGTTTTAACAATTAAAATTTAGGTAATGGTTTAAATATTAATTTCTGATAATTAGTTTGGTATTTATTTGCAAGCTGAAAAGGACAACAAGAATCCGGTGCAAAGGTAATAGGAAAATTTATACGGTAAACATTTTCCAGGTAATTTTAATGCGTAAGAGGTAAATATTTGGGCTAAATATTAATTTCTGGTGATGGGTTAGGTGTTAATTTTTGATAATGGGTTAGACATTCATTTATGGTATGAGTTAACAGGATAATAGGTTTATTAATAATAAAGAGGTTGTCTAAATTCCCAAGTATAATTGGTGGCATTGGTTGTCATCACTGTCCTCTGCTACTAGTATAGAGAACAAGGAGACGTCCCTGCTGATAAGTGCAGCCTCTCTTATCATTACCATGTATCAATTTTTCACACACTCGCTGATGATCATGACCAGTGGTGTGCCTTACTACCGTTGTCCTGGGCTTCTCTACTGAATACTCAGAGAGAATGGAAATTTTGGAGACTCTCGGACTGATAACAGCATCTAATCTGCTATCAGCTCTCTTCCGGATCGACCACCGTAGCGTTCAGACATCAATCAGCGAGGAAACCCAAGGCTAAACGATTTTTCTGGTCAGCAGCAGCAGCAGCAGCACCAAGACTCGGATCCCCCTGCAACATACTCGATCTCGTCCAAAGGTAGCGGACGAAACTAAGTTTGTAGTAAAACTAATTAAAATAAAGTGCAGTGCAATCTCCTCATTTTTATTAGAAAACTTTCCCCGTGATCATCATCAGAACCCCAGGATTCCCCCCGACTATTCAGAGGTATACAACAGTCTGACTTAAATTATACGTTGACATTGTGCAATGGAACAGGTCAGGTGAAACTAGATTATGAAGAAGTAATGCAATAAAAGTCATATTCTTGGAAATACACCTTTCCGGGAGCAATTATTACCTGAATAGCCTTTTCAGGAAAATAACAGTTTAGAGTTTTTATTGCTTTACTAATTAGTTTCAGTTACAAAGTGATTTAATTTTATAGTTTCCGTGCGGTATTTAAGGATAAGCATCTAATCGATGATTTTTAATCTCATTTGTGACTTCTAATAGCGATTTTTTGAATTTTATAAAATTTAATATAGGTAATGCAAAGGGTATCAGTGTAGAGACTAAAGCGAAAATTTCGACGTTTTTGGATGTAAGACAATATTCTCATGGACATTTGTATTTTGTTAGTACGTTCGCAAAAAATAGAGCCGCTCAGTTGCTAACAAGTCCTAAAAGAAAAGGAAAATGCGGTCGCAGCCGGAAAAAAACAGGCAGTCAGCAGCCAAACCCTATCCAGTAAGTCTCTAAGGACTACTATGCGTGACTATGTTGGGCTATGTTGAAGACGACACTGCAAGAAACAGAAGCTGAATACTAGGATGATTCAACAAAGAACATGGGCGAATGAACATTTTACATGGACTACAGATGATTGGGAAAAGGTAAAATTGAAATAAACATTTTTTTTGATATTATTCTGAAAACACATTTTCCAATGATTTTGATTTAAATTATCTGTATTTTTTTAAAAAGGTTGTATTTAGTGACGAGATCATGGTGGCTCTGACACTACCAATGTCCAGGACTGTTCGTAGAGTGAAAAGAGAAGAGTATTTACCTTCCTGTGTCCAATAGCAGCTCAAACAGCCAGTAAGGGTCATGATGTGGTCAGCAATATCGGCCAAAGAACTCTTCCCACTCTATGTCGTTTACCATATAATCAACGGATCAGTATTTAACAGTCCTTCACACACATGTGATCCCAACCATGAACGCGTTAATTTCATGGAGAAGGAATCTTCATGCACTATAAGGCCCTTTGCCATACAGCGTAGAGAGTTACGAAGTTTTTTAAGGACTAACAACATCCAATTCCTTGACTGACCAACATATAGCTCAGATATGAACTCTATCGAAAATATCTGGGCTATTTTTGAATAGAAAGTGGCAGAAAAAAAATGTTATCACTGGAATGTCGCACAGGATGCAATCCCTGAAAAATATGAAGGGAGTGTTCACTAAATATTAATAAATATATTTATAACAAGACCTTTCTTTTTGGAGTCATAAAGCTACGTTTTCATACAATTTTACTAAAAATTTCTAGAAGTGATAATAATCTGGCTACATCTGTATGTTGCATATAACGCATATATGCGAGAAGCATACATTTCTCATATGACATGTCACATACAATGAATACGACAAAATGTGGAAAGAGAACTTATCACCTGTCACATATAGAGGTACGAGGTTGTGTGATTATTGTCATGTGTTTCGTGTCATTGTTATGTCAGACGCCAATCACATGTCACGTCATATGTCATGTGTTATGTCATGTGACATTCTGTGTCATGTCGTATGTCACGCCATGTGTTATTCCGAATGTAACATCATATCATGTCATACGGCATGTCATATGTTATGTTATATGTCATGTCATATGTCATGTCGATTGTTATGCCATGTCATGCCATGTCATATGTCGTGTCATATGTCGTGTCATATGTCATGTTATATGTCATGTCATATGTCATGTCATATGTCATGTCATATGTCATGTTATGTAATATGTCATGTCCTATGTCGTGTCATATGTCATGTCACGTCGCATTTCATGTAACACTTCATGTCAAATGTCGCGTCATATGTGACGTCATACGTCACATGTCGCGTCACATGCCAGGCCACGTGTCATGTCACATATCACATTCCACGTCGCGTCAATATGTGATATACCATAATCAAGCAACATTTCCCCTTTTCCCATACAAACAAATCTTTTTCCATTTCAAAGGTATAAAAATCTGTCTGAAACGTCCTCTTTTTTATTTTAAAATTACTAAATTCCAAAACAAATATGTCGTCACGAGAATTAGCCAACAAACTCGGATGTAGCCATCACACGATTCTTCAATATTTACAAGGCCTGGGATATAGGAAAGTTGTTTCGTCTTGCATACCGCACGATCTCAGCGAATCAAACAAAGCGACACGCATGTACATTTGTCTTTCATTCCTGCATCGTCCGCACAGAAAGGATTTCCTTCAAGAAATAGTCACTGGATATGAAAGCTAAAGCTCTATGTTAACCACACACGCAAGCGACAGTTGCTACCGAGAGGGGAAAAACCAGAACCGACCCTTAAGCTGCTCCGTGAAATGAAGAAAGTTTTACTCTATTGTTGGTGGAACTCTGAGACTGAGGGCATACTCAATTACTCTCTGCTCTGCAAAACTGCAAAAGCAAATGGAGAGCGGCAATTATTGAATCTCGCGTTCTGGTCATTTCAGACCACTGTGTGGCGTGGATTTTTTAGCGACAGAAAGTAGTTAGTGCTGCACTTAATTTGAAGGGTTCGGTCTATTACTGACTTAGGAAGATAATAAAGCGCCAACTTTGTCCAGGTATAATTTGAATTTTTACTAAAGATGGGTTGTATTGAACAGATTGTTGTGTTTCCAGTGCTCTACTTCTCATCTTTATTCATGCTGGAAAAATAAAAGTGTACCTCACGATCCACCTGCATATCCGTGTGGAAATTTAACTTTGCAGACGTAATCAAGAGAGCATATGTGAAATGTTCAAATGAAAGCTCGTTCTAGGGAATATATTTGCTAATTAAACCAGCAAATGTTATAACTGATATGAGTTTGATAAAAACATTCTCATAAGAGATTTCGGTTACTTCAGCAGTTGCGAGATACTTTCAGTGAAAAGGACGATCCTCTTTCCGGAAACATTGTGATGGATGGCGCCCAATGGCATTTTTTAGGTAAAAAATTAAGTCCTACATTTACATGAAATAAAATTTATGTTCCTGAATATATCTAAAGTTGGAAATGAGTTTTAAGATATTTTGTCTGAATTGGAAATTAAAGATATACTGGCCAGATTCACAATAGATGTAATTGGCATTTGTGTATTTAGGATTGAGTGCAATAGTCTGAAGAATCCTAATGCTGAATTTTGGAAAAGAAGTAAAGATATTTTCACAAGGTAAAATAATTATAATAATAATAGAAACGCTTATATAGAATTATCCTGATCTGGGAAGAATGCTTAGGATCAAGACTTTTCCCGATGATATTACCGAATTCTCCGCTAAATTTGTGCGCGAAACGGTTCAATTTCACGAGAGAAAAATATCCACAGAAATGATTTCATGGACATTTTAATTGATATTAGACGAAAATATAAAAATAAAAAGGCAACATCAATAGAAGAGATGACTGCTCAAGCATTTGTGCGCTCTTCTTGGTTGGATTTGAGACCTTATCTACAATACTAGATGAGGTCTTTATGAACTTGCACGGAATCAAAATATATGTATGTACAAGATAAGAAAAGGTACGAAATCAGCGAAGTATTGCAAAAACATAACAATGAATTTATTTATGTGGCTATGGATGATTCAACAAGGCAACAAGCTATCAATGGTAATCACTAATTTGACAAATTTATGAGTGAGAAAACACAATTTTTTGTTCTTATTAGAAATCTTTATTCATACCAACACGCGTTATCTTCCATGATCCAGAGTAGGTATTATTCAAATTCAGAAGTTTTCGATACCGATCGATTGTTGTTTAAAAGAGCAAAAATCGACATTTCTTCACATTTTTCCCCTTCGTCAAACTTTTATTGGTCTTGTGCTACTTCTTAAGAAAGGGTATAGCCGGATAAGCATGCCGAATCTGCCCCCGCGGCGTTTTCTACGAAACTTTGGGGATCATTTTGATGTTAAATAAAAATAATTCACCCCAAATTTTAGATCTTAATGTTGAACAGTTATCGAGTTATTTAAAAAAACCTTTTTTTTGGTTTTTACTTTTTTTTCAATAACAAAATAAAAATTAACAAATGGTGATTTTTTTCGAATACTTGGAAGTATTTGACATTAAAAAAAATTTTTTCTATTATTCCCAAATTTTAACCCAATTTTTAAAAAAATAAATAAAATTAATATAATTTTTTTAACCGTGTTTTTCAAAACATGCAATCACCAACTTTTGTCATACTTAGCAGTTTTTTCAGATTTTTCGAATTGGGTGAACACTATGGTGCTTTTTTTTTCGTGACTATTTTTTTTTTTCAGCTCCACCTCGAAATTTTGTAGCAAATACCTAAACAAAAATTACCTGAAAATTGGAGCCCTTAATATTAATGTTAAGTACTAGACCAAGGCGTATAAAGATTTCCAATATAAAATACACGTAAACTTTGATTATTTTTCTTCAAAACTCTACAGCTCAGAGGTATTTTAAGCTATAATTTTGGTCAATGGTAGGATTGCTTTAGAATTGAATGCTCTACAAAAGTGTCCATTGCGGTGTAACCCTAACTCCCACCAGCGAGGTAGTACGGGTCACTAACCCCAATTTGTCCATGAAATTCTCGCTTTTTGCCCTTATTTCGTAAAAAACAAGAGGTACAGAAAAAGTGAATATGACAAACTTGTAGCAAATTCAATTTCCTACAAAAAAGTTTTGAACACCAAATCGCTAACATCGATATTTCTTGAGATATTGGGCTTTGAAGTTGAGGTAGTGGTTCTACAATTTAGCTCAATAATCCATGAAAATTCCACACTCGCCTCTGAGCTGTAGAGTTTTGAAGAAAAATAATCAAAGTTCACTTGTATTTTATATGGGAAATCTTTATACACTTTGGTCTAGTCTAGTACTTAATATTAATATTAAGGGCTCCAATTTTCAGGGAATTTTTGTTTAGGTATTTGCCACAAAATTTCGAGATGTGACTGAAAAAAAAAATAGTCGCGAAAAAAGCATCCCTGTGAAAATTTTTAAAGTATATGTGATTTTGTGCAATGGGCTTTTAGGATGTACTTACTTCACACAAAAAAAGGTGTTTCTCGGAAAGTTTGCCATCTGGGCATTCTTCCGCATACTGCTGTGAAATCGAGTAGTAAATATGTATGTAGTATAGTAGCTGAGGATTGGATTAATTTACTACAATAATTTGCTTCACAATTCACAATTAAATGACTTTAACTTTTAATAATCAATTCCATACCGAAAATCTTACTCAATAGGTGCTCAATCTTCTTCTTCTGTTAAATGTTCAGTAAAAAGCTCTCGTTCTTTTTGTAATCGGCTTTCATTATTCGAAATAAGGCAAGTTTACGAATTTAATAAAGTATAAAATATCCCTAGCTAGGGTAACGAGAAGATCCTTTTGAATTGTGCAAATCGACCAATAAATGAAAATTACGAACCACTTATTTAATCTATGAGCAACACATTTTGCCTTAATAAGCAAAAAAGAGGTAACTAACTTTAATTGCATTCCTGTTTGCCTCTACCATCAACTCAGAAAGTTTTAAGATTCCCGTTCGCAAATACTTTGTGGAGAAACAGCATAATGGTCGGATAAATGTGGCCAGAAACACACTTAAGTACAAAGCCTTTCGGTTTTACTTAGTAGCATTAATCTGCTAATAGACCAATTAATTTCACTATAAGTTTCAGTAGCGGTCAGGCATTGTTCTTAGAAGGACACGAAAGAAATTCAGTTTATAGAGTGGCTGCACAAGATACAAGAAGGCTTTAGTGAGAGCAAATAGCTTTCTGTAGAATATAATTTATAAAATCGATGACAAAATTGGAGTATATTGAATCATGCTGGCAATATGTGTGCACTTTCATTATAAATACATACATATATTATAAATGAAATGTAATTTTGTTGTAAATTTGCGTCTGAATGATTTAAATAAGATTACCTGAAAATATTATCGGCAAGGTACGAATATAGTATAAATAACACTGGTCAACAAATTCAATGTTTCTTTTTTTTCTGAAAGAATACCAGATCATTTCTATAGGATTTTTGCCGTATATTACGAATTGTTAAATGAAAATTCTCAATCACCTCCCGTTTTTGAGAAAACTAGAGTGGAAAATTCAAAATATCGAATTTTTGCCATTTTTGAAAAATCATCAAAAAGTAACAGACGGTCACTGGAACTTGTAACATGGCTCAAATCAAAGCCTGAAACTTATTCTAAAAAATATCAAATACCACAAATTCCTATAGCTGTTCTAAATATTTCTAGGGGTCTCTGATCACGAATCTCAAGTCAGAGTTTCAAAATTCAAGATGGATCCAATATGGCGGACGAGATTTTTGAAAATCAACCGATCTAAGCCAAATTTGGTATGTGGGGGTTTTTGGGATCGTTGATCACGAATCTGAAGTTTAATTTGCAGAATTAAAGATGGCGGATCCAATATGGCGGACGAAATTTTCGAAACCAACCGAATTGCGCCTAATTTGGTATGTGGGGGTTTTTGGGGTCGCTGATCATGAATCTGATAGTTATTTGTGGTGGCAACGCCTACTAGAAGAAATACGATAGAAAGACATATTTCCTCAAATGAACGACCTTAAAGTAGACGTTGTGACCATAAATCAATATCATATTCGTGATCTGCGATCTCTAAAACCCCCACATACCAAATTTGGCGTAGATCAGTCGATTATTGAAAATCTCGTCCGCCATGTTGGATATGCCATCATTAATTTCCCAATTTTGACTTCAGATTCATGATCAGCGTACCCAAAAACCTCCACATACCAAATTTGGTGCAGGTCGGTTAGTTTCGAAAATTTCGTCCGCCATATTGGATCCGCCATCTTTAATTCTGCAAATTAAACTTCAGATTCGTGATCAGCGATTTCAAAAACCCTCACATACCAAATTTGGTGTAGATCGGTTGATTTTCAAAAATCTCGACCGCCATATTGGATGCGCCATCTTGAATTTTGCAACTCTGACTTCCGATTCGTGATCAGAGACCCCTAAAACCCCCACATACCGAATTTCGCGTAAATCGATTGACTTTGGGAAATCGATATTTCTTACCCGGTTTTTTGATGTTAGGAAAAAACAAGACGTGCCACCTCAACTCTAACGGTGGATTTGGATTCACGGGGTTCTTTTACATGAAAGTATATATCTGGATATGAAAAAACAACATTCCTGTATTTTTCGTTGTAAATTTATCCGGATTTTTGCTATTTTTTTACATGTTTTTTGAGGTTGGGAATTAACTGTGATGTGATGACTCAATTCTGACTCCAGATTCGTGCTCAGCGTGCGAAAATACATCGCAAACCATATATCGCATGTAAAGTACAGGCCACTTTTTTTTTTTTGTGTGGCTGTTATTTGCCACTTGTTCGGAAAAAAATTTGGTGTTGACCGGTGTAATTGATAAGAAAATTCAATTATTTTAATTAATCTACAAACACATATATGTACTATAAGTCGAATAGTTGCAAACTCGAAAAAGTGACCCCAAAAATAGGCCAAATTTAGCCTATTTAGTGGACCTCCTATTTTAAACCAAAATGTATGCCAATTGAAAGCTTATGAGAGGATAATGCTCTCACAAAAGTTTCAAGATGAGCATCTGCTTCAGTTCTGAGGTATTTTTGACTGTTAGGGGTTGTTTTCACCCCCTTGCAAGGGTAAATGTCAATGAACATGAACCAAAAATATATGGCAATTGCTATTTAATGATCAGCTTAAATGATGACTCATACACACATTTTTTTCCATATATTTTATAATTTATTGCCATTTTTCATACATGGGGGTAGTTTTACCATGTGTAACGATTTTTGTAAAGTTTTTTAATTCTGCGAGATCTAAGCTTTAAAATGAGATAAGACAAACTTGTTTATCTTCTTTCATTGTCGAGATATTCGATTTTTAATGACAAAACTTTTCTTCAAGTGAAGCATTATACAACTAAATTTCGTCAACTTTGACCGTTCGTTTCTCAAAATTGAAGCAGATGCTCATCTTGAAACTTTTGTGAGAGCATTATGCTATCATAAGCTTTCAATTGGCACACATTTTGGTTTAAAATACGAAGTCCACGAAATAGGCTAAATTTGGGATCACTCTTTACTTTCTTTTTCATTATTTTGATTAAAATTTGTGTATTTTAATTGAGCTAGAGCTTTGAAATTTTGCATACCTGTGCAAATCCCATGACAATGCAATATAGTATATCTAATATTGTTGTATGTTGGTACAAAATGTACGGAGCTAAAGAATAGAAAGTAAAAAATAAAATTGAATATACTAAAAATATTTTTTGTATTAAAAATTTTATAGAAAAATTTTCAATTGTTTCTGCGACGCACAATTTTATTTCTAATGCAAAGACTAATGTTATTGTGTGATAGGAAAAAAACATCTAGATTTGAGATAACTACAAGTGGGATTTTGATGAAATATTGGAAGAGGAGGATTTTTCAATTTGAAACCCGCAAAATTTTTCCGGAAAATGTTTCTTACCTTACTAATGAAATAAGTTCAAATTGTTATAATGCGTCTTTCTTTATTTATTAGGTACAAAATTTATCAGTTTACAAAAAAAAAGTAAAACAGTAAAATAAAACGATGCCAACGAATTAAATTAAATCTTCTGTTTAGGAACAAAAATTAATCTACTAAATATTACCGATATACAATTATACTCCTGTAGAAAATAAAAATAAATTATCTAATATTCAGGCCTCTTTCAGAATCCGTCGGAGAGGCTACGAACACAAAAAAAAAATGATATCTAACAGGCTGAGTGAAGTTGAGTTTGCTGCCACTGTAGAGAGGTGATACAGTCTTCAATGGCAGTAGCAACAGCACCCTTCATATTGCTAAATACCATTTTAGGAATAGGCCTCATTAATTCAGGGAACTAAAAACATCAACTTATTAAATTTTATACTTTTCAGTCTGCCCTATAGCTTCCTTGCTCAGTAAGAATTTTTTACATTGGGGTTGAAGGATGAAGATAGAAAGGGTGTTTTTTCTAAACTATAACCGATAACAAGATGCATATCGTTTCATACGTTTTCGATAACATAGAACTAATTTCTGGGGCTACTTTTTACTTAGGGATTGAAGGAGTGAAAATAGAGGGGGTAGTTTACCTAATTTATAGCAGTAGCAAGATGCATATCGTTTCTTACATTTTCGAAGACGCAGAGCTCATTTTTGGAATCGATTTTTACCTAGGAGTTGAAGGTGTAAAGATATGGGGGTAGTTCTTCCTAAATTACAGCAAGATACATTCGCGAGAACGTAGCACTTATTTCTGGAGTTACTTTATACACTGCAAATTCTAGAGTTTTAATTGAAAACGACTAAACATTTTGTTTTAAAACGTTTTAGTTTTTAAATTGATGTGCCCAATTTTTTAAACGTTTTTAAGCGTTTTAAATCTTAAATAGTTTTAAGTGTTTTAATCTAAGACGAGTTAGGCATTTTGAATATATTTTATATAATATTGTTGTAATTTTGTCCGCCGAGCGGTAGACCGGCAAAGCTACAAAAAACCTGCCTTTGCTCCTGTTAAATATTTATTTCGTTTTGTTAAATATTTATTTCGTCTACAATATTCTAGAACTTCATATCGGAAATTTAATTAAAGTATCTTACCAGGTCATCTAGCATTTCATAATAAATCGAAATACTGTTTACTTCCTTAAAAAATATTGCGTTAGATTTTTCTAAGAAAAAGCAATAGTTTATTTTAAAGCTTCCTCGCACTTCTCAAATTATCTAAGCATCATTTTGTTTTTCCCAGAAAGACATGAGTTATTAACAGAATTATCGCGTTTCTCTAGAATATCCTAAACACTAACAATTGCATGATCCAAAATTTTCCATCCATAAAATTCTGGGTCCCCGTGGAAATCAAATGGGAACTATGGTGACACCATAATGTAAACAAATATAATCCGAAAATTAACGCATTTCGATTATTGAACATTGATTGTTTATGAAATCGGATGGTTGATTCAGGGTTGTTTATTCTAAGTCAGTAGAGATCAGTATTAGAGGAGAGTCTGTCGGTGTTCAAAGTACATCACAGTACTTTTCATGTACTTGAGATCTCAGTACTTTTGTTGTTGAAGTCTTTTAGCTTTTGTTAATTAAATAATTTATAGAACATTTATAATAAAGAATTTATAAAATAAGTGAATTTTAGAGTAGCGATAAAAAGCAAACGGTGACAAAATTTTGTTTAATAAACTGTAAAAATTCAATATAATAATCTTTATTAAAACCTAATATTATCTGAATACCTATAATAAACTTTGGTGTCAGAAGAAGAGACCTGTCACAAGAGAAATTGGTGTCAGAGGTTTATAACGAGCGAAAAAAGGTCGACGAGTGTTTGGCTACTCTGCCGTAGACACTCGCAAAGGAGGGATCGAAAGCACATATCTGCCCGATTAAAATACCAGGTGTGAATTACATATAAACGAAGGAAAAATTGTTTATAATAAAACATTTCAATTTCTAAAATAAGTAAAAAAACGCGTATGCTGGTTTTATTTAAAACAGTTCATCAAATAAAACACTTGAGTGTTTTAAGATAAAATGCTAACAAGTTTTGAATTAAACCACTTTTAAGATTTGCATTGCGCAGTATGTAGGGGTTGAATGAATGAAA
Source organism: Dysmachus trigonus (assembly GCA_949715965.1). Lineage (NCBI taxonomy): Eukaryota > Metazoa > Arthropoda > Insecta > Diptera > Asilidae > Dysmachus > Dysmachus trigonus. The sequence goes on from OX454320.1 coordinate 62,057,344, forward strand.
ATATAGGTGTTAGTTTATAATCAATTATAGCTAGTAATAGCAAGATGCATTTTCCATATGGATTAAATGCGATACCTGCCCGGACATTTATGTGGGAAAAACTGAACGATCCTTAACCCTTATCAGTCACACCTCAGTAAAATCCCTCACAGGTCATTCTGGGGTGTATCACACCCCAGCGTGTTTACAAGCTTATAAAAAATTGTAGGAAGCATAACAAAAAAAAAAAAAAAATATCCTGTTAAAGTTTAAGTCTTCCTCTAAAAGACTGTACGGGGTCAGATATGTGAAAATTAAATTTAAGATAGTAAAAAAAATTTTTGAAAAAAAAAATCGAAAAACTGACTAAAACTACTGTAACTTTTTTAATTTTTAAGATATTTCAATTTGCCAAGCGGTTTTGTAATCCTGAAATGATGCCCATTCAGATGGTATGTTCAGTTTTTTTGGCCGTTTCAAAAAGTATATTTATTTTGAAGACTGAAGGTACCACTTTTATGAAGAAAATGAACAACTCATTTACACACAAAAATAGCAATTTATTAATTAAAAATTTATTTAAAAATCCAAAAAATTTTTTTCATATAGTATTTAATGCAAATTAAAAAAAAAAAAAAATTTATTCATTAATTATTAATTATTCTATGCCAAAAGCACATTCAATGCACATCTCTATGCGCTCTATACGTATCACACATCGGTTGAAGGCACGATGGACACATTGAATTAGTCTTCTTATCACTTCCTCTTGGACAAATCGCGTTCCTTTTTTGTTTTTCTACCTTTCGACGCTCATTTTGAGTGGGAAGATGGTCCTGCAAATGCAAAATATTTGCAATTCCAGCAAAAGTTGCCTCTTCTTCCCTGTCCTCACACAGTTCCTCACGAATCGTGCGTGAACGTAAATTATACGCCATATCTTATAGCAAAAATGCACGTTAAAATTTTTTCAAAAAATTGTAACAAAGAAAAACTGTTAAAATGTACTTACTACTTCAAATTAAACTCCTCAGGAGTAAAAAAAAAATTTTTCGAAAAACTCGAAAAAATCACGTATAGGTCACACTGGGGTGTCTCACACCCGAAATTCGAGGGGGCCTACTTTGAGCAACTGCCAGGTAGAAACTAACGGTCCCAAAAATATTTTGCCGGCGGGGAATGAAAGTTTGTAACGCTGACTAATTGTAGATGGCGGTATTAGACCCATATCCATTGGTTTACTGGGTCATTTTGGCGCTCAAAAAAACGCTGGGGTGTATTTCACCCAGTGTGACCGTTAAGGGTTAAAGATAAGATTAGCTAAGCATTGTACGGGCACTAGGAAGCCGATATTACAATGTCCTATTTCCAAAGATTTAAAAGAAAATAATGTAGTGCACTGTTCTCATTTTGGTTTCGTACGAAATGTATTTTCGAACGAAAATGATTTAAGTGTTCTTAACTTTTTTATAAAACGCAGGACTCATTTAGAGCCAATCATGAGTGAGAGAGTCAAAATACAAATTATTTCCTAATCTATTGATTTTTGAATGAATTTGAATAGTTACTAGCTATAGTTTAGAGAAAATTATCAAAATCTATAAGTGTCGCTTTCTTTTTCGTCAATTTTATTTGCAATTCTTAGTTTTTCGAATTCTCTTCATCTTCAACATTGTCACTACTTTTCAAACTTCGCTATAAGGTATTAACTTCGTCCTGTATATTTTGTTTATTTTTATTATATATCTATATATGTATATATTTAAACCTTATAATAATATTGATAGAGCTGATAATATTTTAAAGTTTTTCGTTAGGAAGTTTATAGTTTCAGTACTTTAGATTTATACATGTGACATCACAAATCTTATAACTCGCCCCCCCCCATCACACGATATCACCCTTTGTAAACCCCCTTCCTCCCCCTTAACGTGTGACGTTATTTATGGATGGCCCCATAGCTGTAGTTACTACATATGTAGTAATGGCTATTCAAACGTTGAAGTAAAGGTATTAATATATACTTAGAAAAATAAAGTTGTTCAATCTGATTACAATTTCTGAAACACTATAATAATATACAGTGGAGGACAAAAGTATTCACACATCACCGTTTGTTGAATAAATCAAATATTAAAACAAAACCAAAAGAAAATATTTATTTAATTTTTTTGGGAAAATAATTATTCATGCTTAAGCTATTAAATAACACTAAAATAAAATAAATATAATAATACCATATTCTGGAAAACAACAAAATATTTCAAATTGCACCTTTCCGCCCGGACAAAAGTATTCACACAGCTTATAATATTGCGTTAATAATAGTTAATTTTTTTAATTTAATATTTCGTCGGAAGTCCTTTCTGTTTGATTACCTTTTTTAGTCTCCTAGGCATCGACTGCACGAGCTTTTTTTTGTGTAATCTACCGTTATTTTTTGCCATTCTAATTGAAGCACCTCCTTTAAATTTGTTTTGTTAGAAATTGTGTGATTCCTCAAGCGCTGTTCCAATTCTTCCTCATGCTCAATTGGATTGAGGTCCGGTGACTGTGGGGGAGTCAGTAGAGTATGTGCAACATTGTAGGCTATCCACATTTTAACATTATGAGCCGTATGTTTTGGATCGTTGTCATGCTGGAAATAAAACTGATCACCTAATCCTAACTTTTCGGTATTCTTTTTCAAATTTTCCTTCAAAATATTTAGCTAAAAGTTTTGATCCGTAATTTGCTCAATGAAAACAAGCTCCCCAACACCTGATATTGCCCCCACCATGACCATATTGCCCCAAACCATGACTCCCCCACTGTACTTGTTAGGTTGTTTGTATTTAAGGGGAGGTTCTCATCTAGAACGTCAAAAAGTAGGTAAAGTTTGTGATTTTTTTGAAGGCAAATGACAAGACATAGGGAAATGATATTTGGCATTATCTTTTATTGTACATTTATCTGTACGAAAAAATTTTTTTATTCAAAAAAAAAAAACAAAATGGCGCCCGTTATTCAACTTCTCCGGAGGCATGTTTTTCAAATTTGCGTACAAGATAACTCAAAAACGGTTCAACCGATCAACTTCTAGTTTCGTGCATATTAAAGTAAACCATTTTCTTCATAGAAAGAGTGGAGCACATTTTGAAAATTGTAACATTATCTCCTTTTTGTAAGTGATAAACTATGAAAAAAAACGACCGAAAAAGGCCTTAAAATTTCAAAATCGCGCCATTCCGTCAATTTTAAATTTTTTTTGAAAGTCGTCCACTCTTTCTGAGACAAATTTATTCTAGTTTATAATAATGTCATCATTATTTGATTTCAGACCAATCTGCGACCCCTAAATTGTACGCAGCTGGGCAATTTTCGAAAAACATGCCTCCGGAGAAATTGAATAACGGGCGCCATTTTGTTTTTTTTTTTAATAAAAAAATTTTTTCGTACAGATAAATGTACAATAAAAGATAATGCCAAATATCATTTCCCTATGTCTTGTCATTTGCCTTCAAAAAAATCACGAACTTTACCTACGTTTTGACGTTCTAGATGAGAACCTCCCCTTAAGGGGGAGCCTGCTTTAGAGGCTTCAAAAAATCGAATTTTTTGTTTTGCCTAAATCTCTTCCTAAACTATCCAAGAATATGTCTCTAAAATTGCAGAACAAAATTCGGAATATTTTCGGAGATACAGAAGAAATAGTGAGCAAGCGTCGAGCAGGTATCCGAGCGGCCGGACCGCCCGGAGCGCGCGCGCTTCGCCCCTCGATCGTATGGTAGGGGCAAAACTATTATTGTAACGGTATATATGAGCTGGCAACGTCCCAACCAATTTTTTGAAGAGTCTGAAGGGCAGTTATATGGAGCAGGAATCGCTGATTAGCATATTAATAGAGTAAGTTCAAGAAATTTACGATTTTTTGTGAACGAAAACTTTGACACGCGATTTCTCGGATTTCCATTTTGATGATTTTTTCAAATTGGCGGGCAAGATAGGAAAAAAAGTAAACGTCCTATCGAAACGAGTCAAAATGCGTTGTATTCGGGATTAAATTCTCTTCTAGGTGAACCTAAAATACCTTAAGAAAGTTAACATTAACCCGGTTTTTAAACGATCTAAAGTGAATTAAAAAAAAAAAAAAATGCATTTTTTTTTTAATCTGCGAAAAATTGTTGAATTTTTCACTTTTTGTTGAATTTTCTTGGTTCACCTAGGAACAACACTATTGAAAATTAAAAATTTCTTTTGATTTTTTGTTTCAGATGGAAATTGCGACCTGCATCTTGCCCGCCACACAGAAAGTGCACACTCGAGGCGCCTCCGTAAATTTCTTGAAACATGAAGAATATCTTATGTATGACAATTAAAAAATTTGAGAAGACTCTTCAAATATATAAGAATAAACCCTAAAAGTTTCATTTTAATCAGACGTTTCTTTGTTTCCCAATAAAATCCTCGAAAATATCGATTTTTTGAAGTCTCTAAAGCAGGCTCCCCCCGTGTTGGGTTTTCTCCAGATCAGGGTTCTACCGTCAGACCGAAATATATTATATATACTCTCGTCGGAGAATAATATATTATTCCACAATCCTTCAGCCTTATTTATATAGTTTTTCGCGAATTGCAACCTCTTTTTTTTATTAGTTTTACTAATTAGAGGTTTTCGTCTTGGTTCCCGTGCATTATATTCATTACGATGAAGGACTCTGCGTATGGTTTTAGAGTGAACATCTTTTTTAAAATCGACTTTAACTTGAGCTGCAACCTCTGATGATGTTGTCCTGGGTTTTTTCTTAATCATTCTTACAACCTGTGTTTTGTAATTCTAATTCATTAATGGGATTTATAAGCCGAAATAAAGCGTTTTCAAATAACCTGCGCTTTCTCCCTTGTAGTTAGTTTTCGTGGACGTCCATTTCGTGGAGAATTTTTAAATTTACCTCCTGTCAAATACTTTCCGGGACTTCCCTGTTTTATTACTACTATCAGTCTTGCTAGTGTTACAACTTACTTAGTGCAGAAAATCGTTTAAAAAAAAGTGTGTGAAAACTTTGGTCCAGGCAAAAAGGTGCGGTTTGAAATATTTTGTTGTTTTCCAGAATATGGTGTTATTATATTTATTTTATTTTGATGTTATTTAATAGCTTAGGCATGAATAATTATTTTCCCAAAAAAATTAAATAAATATTTTCTTTTGGTTTCGATTTAATACTTGTTTTATTCAGCAAACGGTGATGTGTGAATACTTTTGTCCCTCACTGTATATGTATGTGTATTAGGGTGCTTTTTTTTCGCGACTATTTTTTTTTTTTTTCAGTCCCACCTCGAAATGTTGTGGGAAATAACTGAACAAAAATTCCTCGAAAATTGGAGCCCTTAATATTAATATTAAGTTCTCGATCAAGGCGTATAAAGATTTCCCGTATAAAATACACGTAAACTTTGATTTTTTTTCTTCAAAACTCTACAGCTCAGACGCATTTTATGGCATAATCTTGATGAATGATGGGGTTTCTGCAGAATTGAATGCTTTACAAAAGTGTCCATTGCGGAGTAACCCTAACTCCCACCAGCGAGGTAGTACGGGTCACTAACTCAATTTTTTCATGGAATTCTCGTTTTTTTGCCCATATATTGTAAATAACAAGAGCTACAGAAAAAATATAAATGACAAACTTGTAGGAAATCCAATTTTCTATCATATTAAATATATTCCAAAAAATAATATTTAATTGATTCAGTGTATTTTATCACGTATCATGCATCTGAATTAAAACTTTTTCCCAGGCATATTAATTAGAAAAAATTACTAACCTGCCAATTTTGACTATCATAAAAAAATGGCAGGCGACTGTAATACAAATTTTTACACATTTACCACTGTATTGCTTGTTTTTATCGGGATTTCCTTTTTCCTTTAAATGCCATACCAGTTCATTATTTTGGTATCTTGCTAGATAGCAAATATCTTCAATATTTGTTTCTTGCTGTTCAATTTCAGAATTTTTGTACTCTTAGTCTGTAATTCTAAATTTTACATAGGTCCCATTCAGTGGCGGCTCGTGGTGTCTTCGACAGAGGAGGCAGAAAATACAAAAATTTAGTTGATTACCTAAAATTTGCTAAAAACAATAACAAACACCTATGTTGCCGTTGACTGTTTCTTTACTATGATTTTTTTCTATATTCAAAAGGATTACATTTGATAAAACAAATGATGTTAGTCCATTCCTTTTCTATAACCTCTTATTTTTCTGAAAGCATAAACGCTTTTTTCGACGCTACCTGATGCCACAAAAATCACTCAAACATATTACAATTCTGATAATTTTACTGTTGCAGATATTGCAAATGATTTTGAAAACCTATTTGATAATAGGAGTTATATAACGTAAAAATATTATCTACGCATTTTAATGTATTTGGGAAATAAATAACTTTGGATGAAACACCTCTGTTATTGTTAGGTGTCAAATTTATAAAAAATTAAAAACAGCTCACATGGCAACCCGCCGTCCGGGGAAATATTTCTCATTGTTATTTCTTAAGCCATAATATCTCATCAACAGAGGCTTGCGTCCGCTCTCAGGTATATCCTTTGACCCTTGCGGCCCTTGCAGCAATGCCATAGAAATTCTGATTAGAACAAAATTTGCTGAATATGCCAATACATGCATCATTTTGCTAATAAACCGATCGGCGGTTACAAAACCCCCGGGAATACATATAAACACAAGCCGTGAAGTAGAAAATGCATACGTAGTGATGTAGTCCGAGAATCGCCGTGCAATAACATTGCTTCTTATGGCGGTCGGCGGATGATCCAAAGTAAGCCACTCCACTTGCCTGAACTGCTAAACTATAACTTTTACGCGAAAATGATGTTCTACTAACTATAACTATGGAGGAATACCTTTCTAGTGATCTGAAAAACGTTATAGTGGCAAGAATAAAATATTAGAGTTTTTTGCACTTAAGAACAACTCTAACCATTTCCCCGAACAAAACAGCAGCGACAGGTCGACATGACAGCACGACTTTCCGTGGTAATTTGTTCGATGGGCAGTAAGAGTAACTTTTCAGCTCAAATATCTTTAATATTTTGTTCTTACCCCTATAATGATTTTGATACCATAAGAACGGTATTCCGCCCCAGTTACAGTCAGTAGAACATCACTTTTTCGTAAAAGAAATAGTTTAGCAGATTCGCCCTGTGGAGCGGAATGAATGGGTTATACCGCCATAAGAAGCAATGTTATTTCTGTGCAATCATCGGACTACATGACCCTATAGGTGTGGTAGTGAGCAGGTCTACTTCACGGCTTGTATTTATTATTCCCGGGGGTTTTGGCGGGTAGCGTTCTTTGCCAGACATACAGAAAAGAAATATCATGTCTCAATGTGAAAAAAAGCCAATCGCTCCCGCTCGCAGGCCCGTAGATATATTTTGCAGATTGTAGCGCTCGCGCTTATGACTCTTAAGCGAGAGACATTTTTTGAGAGCGGCTTTTTTTCGCTCTCTTCTACCCTATGCACGTCCCTACCCCCGTCATGTTATGTTACGTATGCTTTGCCAGTACATCAGGGAGGCTAGCCTTTTCTGCCACGCACGCACAGAATTCTTTAGCCACAGTTTCTTTTAAACCAGAGCCGGGCAAACTCGACTCTTTTGGCTACCGAGAGCTCCCAATCATCTTTCTATCCTTTTCTTTCCAATACAATACCATAGACAAGAATATGGGTTGATATTTCTTGCTCATTCGCACTCATGGGGCTTATGGAGCGACCCGAAATTAAGACAGGCTCCCTTGGAGGGGAATTTTCCCCGGCTCTGTTTTAAACAAATTACGTTAGGGCCCTTCGCATGTTTTGTTCATCATATATTTATTAGTCAAATTCTCCTCATCAGAGCCTCCTCAGAGAGAGGCATTTTTCGCGGGAAAATTAGGTATTGCCATTGCATTAAAAATTGCTGGTGTAGACCTGCGGTCATAAGAAATACCAACATTGCCAGAGATTAGTGTAAGGCTATTTTACAAAATTTATATTTCTCATGTGTATTCTACTCCAAAATTATTCTTCGTTTTGTTTAGCTCACAGTATAAGAACTGCGAAACTTGACAGAGGAGGAACTGCCTAAAATAATTAAAATTTTTTAATGTTAATCTCACTTGAAATATGACCAATGTTACAAATAGGGGTCAGTCGATCCTTTGCAAAAAATAAGCGCCATAGAACCGTCTTGGTTTCTAGGCTGGAAATATTCATCAACTTTAAGAAACTTCTTCTTTGGAGACGAATGCCAGTCTTAAAAAATGTTTTTCCCTGATACTGTAGAAATCGTTTGTCACTTTTTTGAGTACATCTTTGCCGCCACCTCGAAATAATTACTTTTTGCTAGATTGCTTGCTTTTAAAAATAAGGTAGGTGCGGGTAATAAGGCCTGTCGGCTAATAAAGCCTAAGTAACAAAAATATAATTTAAAATGATCGATGTCGCTCAAGGTCATAATCGCAGGTAGCTAACACTCATCGATGGCACCTGAAACTTTTTGCGACGCTTTAGCTCGCTCGCTGCCACTAGTGCGGTGTCTTTCATTGTGAGGGGCGGTTGCGCAGCACGAATAATAAGAAATCGTCCGAATCAATCGTTAGTATTTCTTGTAATATTACACTTATATATATAATTTTGCACTATAATTTTCTATTATTTCATGCTTCTACGACCTTTGATGTTTGAATAATATATCATGATTCGAATAATGTCTTTTTAGTTTTTCTTTACGCACGTTACCAGCGGTTATTAAGGCCTACCAAATTTGACCATAGGCTTATTATCCTCATTTTTTTGTATCAAAATTTTACTGTTTTACAGTTTATGTTATATCTTTTTCAAAATGTTAGGAATGTCAATAAGTAATTACAACTGTTTACTTATTTATTTATTCTTATTTTTGTTGACTACAACCACGATGCCCCCCAAACGAGCATTGTGGTCTGAAAATGACTTGGTATCGGCTGTCCAGGTAGTTCAAATAGGAATGCTGACACCTGTAAAGCTGAAAGTATAAAGTTCCCAGAAGAACCAGTAGAAATCAGCTTCAGACTGGTAGTTTGAAAAAAAACACTAGGTCGAAAATCCTTACTCAGTGACGACCAGGAAGTTTATCTTGTTAGCAGAATTATGAGGTGCTTGTGACACCACGGATTCTCCGACGCTTGGTCTATACATTTTGTGAGCTTAATAACATCAAGCACAACTTCAATCAACATGCTAGAGTTGCTGGTAAAGATTGGTTTAAACCGCTTATGAAAAGCCATATGGAAATATCTAGAAGAAAAGTTTAGTTTTCGGCCAGGTCACAAAAGTTTAATAAATTTATCCTTGATGATCACTCCAAAAGACTGAATGAAGTTTATGATAATCTAGATTTGAAAAGTAATCCTGAAAGGATTTATAATATGGATGAGAAAGGTTGCTGTTTAACAATTCACCACCAGCAGACAAAAAATATAAAAGAGTGCATTTACAAAGAAAGCAAAGATGGGGGATAACACGCTGAAAGTGTCACCATCGCGAAATGTGTAAATGCACTTGGTAGCGCTATACCATCAATGATCATATTTAAAGTTATACGTTTGAAGCCAGAATTATATGACAACTTTCCACTGGAATCATTGGTAGAAAAATCTACAAAGGGTTATATGACTAATAAACTTTTTAAAGAATTTTTGAAGCACCTAGCCAGGTACAAAAGTGCAGGAAAGTGCCTTTTAATATTTGATGGAGCAGCTTGTCACTTACAAGGAAGGTACCCGAGGTGTACCTCATCGATTTTCTTGATTTTTTGATATGTGGTAGAGCATAGAAAAATATTGGACACTATTTTTTTTTTTTTTTTACGTGCTAACTCCTCCATTTAAGGGGTGAAAACCACCCTTAAAGTTAACCCCCAAAAACCATTTTTTTTAAATATCTTGAAAACTAATTAAAATTTTGCAACAATACCAAGTGCGCTTTTTAGGTTGTATTATAACAATATTGTGAACTGTATTTTCGACCCAAAGGGCTGCAACCCCTAAGTAATTTTGAGGGTAAATACTATTTTTCAGCGTATTTTTTATCTGTAAAAAATCCTAAATTATTAGAATTTGAGCCAAAATAATTGGATAAAGTAGATAATTGAAAAATATAGTTGACGTGTTTTAGGAGATTTGAAAATAATCAATCTTAAGAGGTTGAGCGGGGGTAAGTCACCCCCGACTTGCACCAGAGCTAGATTTTATCAATTTTCCTGATTTCGTGGTATCTTGTAGAGCATCAAAAAATATTGACAAATAATAATTATGACAATAATAAAAATATAATAATTTAACTAAATTTAATATCTTTACAAATCCAACTTAAAGAATTTATATAAATACTAAAGATACAAAAATATATAATTTATAATTTTAATAAAATAAGTGCACTTACTTTTACAGCAAAAAATTAGTTTTCAAAATATTAAGAAAATATGTTGTTTCGGGGTAAACTTTAAGGGTAGTTTTCATCCCTTAAAAGAGGAAGATGGTATTTTTAAAAAAATACATGTCTAATATTTTTTGATGCTCTACAAGATACCACGAAATCAGGAAAACTGATAAAATCTAGCTCTGGTGCAAGTCAGGAGTGACTTATCCCCGCTCACCCTCTTAAGATTGATTATTTTCAAATCTCCTAAAACACGTGAACTATATTTTTCAATTATATACTTTATCCAATTATTTTGGCTCAAATTCTAATAATTTAGGAATTTTTACAGATAAAAAATACGCTGAAAAATAGTATTTACCCTCAAAATTACTTAGGGGTTGCAGCCCTTTGGGTCCAAAGTACTATTCACAATATTGTTATAATACAATCTAAAAAGCGCACTTGGTATTGTTGCAAAATTTTAATTAGTTTTCAAGATATTTAAAAAAATGGTTTTGGAGGTTAACTTTAAGGGTGGTTTTCACCCCTTAAATGGAGGAGTTAGCACGTAAAAAAAAATACGTGTTCAATATTTTTCGATGCTCTACCACATATCACGAAATCAGGAAAATTAACAAAATCTAGCTCTGGTGCAAGTCGGGGGTGACTCACCCCCGCTCACCCTCTTAAGATTGATTATTTCCAAATCTCCGAAAACAGGTCAACTATATTTTTCAATTCTCTACTTTATCCAAATATTTTGGCTCAAATTCTAATAATTTAGGAATTTTTACAGACAAAAAAATAGTATTTACCCTCAAACTTACTTAGGGGTTGCAACCCTTTGGGTCCAAAATACAGTTCACAATATTGTTATAATACAACCTACAACGCACACTTGGTATTGTTGCAAAATTTTAATTAGTTTTCAAGATATTTAAAAAAAATGGTTTTTGGGGGTTAACTTTAAGGGTGGTTTTCACCCCTTAAATGGAGGAGTTAGCACGTAAAAAAAAAAAAGAAATAGTGTCCAATATTTTTCGATGCTCTACCACATATCAAAAAATCAAGAAAATCGGTGAGGTACACCTCGGGTACCTTCCTTGTTAGATCCAGGATGATACAGATAATTTTAAGTGTCCTGATGGCTGTTAAACAAAGAAATTTGTTGTTATTCTTAAGACTTTAAGCATAATTAATGTATATATATTATTATTGAACTCAATTACCAAATCTAAGATTCTAAGAAGCCTATTTTGATTATTTATGTATGTCAAAGTCTTAGGCCTTATTATCCTACTATAGTATAATAAGGCCTACTGACAAGGTTTTCAAAAATATTTAATTTTATTTTAGTTTACGGCAGAAGTTGTTATTTTTAGTTTATACTTTATAGTAATTCATCGAAAGTTTCAATTAAAATTAAAATTTGTTGATTCGGATACATACATTTTATTTTATTTCAAATCTCCCTTAGCTAGGCCTTATTACCCGCACCTACCTTGCATATTAAAGTTATGAAGTATTGAATCATCAGTACTCTGCTAAACGAAGTACTCTACTATGCTTTTTGCTACCTCCAAATGTGATATCTGAATGTATACAATGTATATTATACATACAAAAAAATCATTAAATTACTTCTCTTAAAAGTTATTTAGGTACTGCGAATTCAATAGTCGGCTGAAATATAATTTAGTGAGCATGAAATGCTAAAGTTTTTAAGTGTTTCCCTGGAGATTTTCGTACAGTCAGTCTAACGTAGAGATAAAATAAAGTTATTTAAGGTGGCAAGCATTTCAACGTTAATTGCTATTCAGGCAGCAGTGCTTGCCTTAAATATTATCAACCGTCTATCATATAAGTTGGTTAAAAATCGTCAATTTAGCTTTCTTCATGCAAGCCATTGCAAATCTGGACGTAGTGAACATTAAATATACGAAACTACGATAACATGTTATGAAAGTAACAAAGGGTCTAGCCGGTTAAGGAGGTGAAAAGTGCCCCCAGCGCTTTTGAAAAACAAAAAATATCCTCATGTAGTACATGAAAAAGTACATCTTTGTTGAAATTTTCAGACCCATATACCCTCACATAACCTCAAAAAAAATTAAAACGTGATTTTCAGTGTTTTGGCGATATCTTGGCTTCTTGTAGACGTAGAAAAATCTTTTTTCTCTCAAATTATAGGGTTTTTTGTCAGCTACAAAATAATATTTTTTTTGAAATTTTTGGCGGGAAATTCAAATTTTTATACAAGTTCGAAATTTTCAAAATTCAATTAAAAAAAAACAAAAAAAATAGAAACGACGAAAAAAAAATATGTTATTCTCTGAATGTCAAGCTATATCCATGAATTATTTCAGATTTTTAGATTTGGTGCAACAGTGTCAAAATATGGAAAAACCGTTTTTTCAGCATTTTTCGGTATTTTTACATCTTTTTTAAGTCTGAATATTCTTTAAGTATGCATTTGTTTTAAGTCATTTCCTACCTTGATAAATTCACAAAGAGATCATATTTTCAACCTGGCGTGACATCATGGCTGAATTACACTCACCCCACCGCACCGTTCATTCATATTTGTCATTGTTCATTCACGCATGTTTGAAACTGAGCGGAGTAATAACAATTCCAAATAATTGCAATATATTTCTTAATAAAAGACCTCACAAAGTAATAATATTGCTCCACTCTCTTCTGCACTCACTTATAATATAAAACGGTATTATACAAATTAATACGTATAAAAATAAATATAGGTTCACCTGAAAAAGTAGGAAAGTCTGAAAACTTACATGTATTATACCGAACCTGAAAACATAAGACAATAGATAAAATCCCGTATTTGAGATATGAATAGGATAATTAATCTGCATCACTATATTCTTCAATAACATCAACAATCTTCCGAAAGAATAGCAGATCATTTCTACAGGATTTTTTCCGTATATTAAATTCTTAAATGAAAATTACTCAATCAGCTCCCGTTTTCGAGAAAAATTGAGTGGAAAATTCAAAATATCGTATTTTTGCCATTTTTGAAAAATCATCAAAAAATAACAGATGATCACTGAAACAACATGGCTCAAATCAAAGCCTGAATCTTATTCTAAAAAATATTGAATACCACTAATTTCTTTAGCTTTTCTAAACATTCTCGCGAAAAAGTTTTTCAGGAGCGTCTTATAGTCTTCTTTCAGCATCTGTTGTATGATATAATGGGTTTGGTCAAAAATTTGATTTTCAAGGCATTTTTCGAACATTTTTAAGACCTTTACTATTTTGAGATAATAGCTCAAGGTTATAATTTTGGATTTAGCCACGTTACAAGCTTCTATAATAATCCGAACGAGTTTTCAAATATGGTCAAAATAAGTTCTTTTGACTTTTTCACTCACCTGTTCCTTGAAAACGGGAGCTGATTGATCATTTTCTTTTACGAATTTATAATCTACGGAAAAAATCGTAATATTATTATTATTACGGGAACAGACTGTTCTTAAGCCATTTGCTCATTTTCAATTGTATCTGAGAATATTTTTATAACCTATTGATTCCGGTTTATAATGGCTATAACAATTGTAAGTTTTACTGCTAATGTGCCCGGGACGAACTTGTATCTTAATTACATATATCTTTTGATTTTTTTAAATACTGTGGATTGACTTCATCATTTTCATCTAGCATTTCTGCTAAATAGAAAATCGCCTATTACATTTGATACGTACCAATGAGAAATATTTTTAAAACTTTTTCTGTAGCTGTATAATCACAAAATAGCACAATTGTTACAATTGCACAAGAGATAGCTTAAACGATTCAGAAAAGAACACAGAATTTTTCAAAACTAAAAGAAAAATGCATTTTTTTTTTAGTTTTGAAAAATTCTGTGTTCTTTTCTGAATCGTTTAAGCTATCTCTTGTCGCGAAATTTGAAAAGCCCGCGCTGCTACAGGTGATTCCGTGCGCAGCTGGCGCTCCACACCACTCCTCGTTGCCTTTATCTTTAACTTAAATTCCGTTTTTCTCAAAATACCGTTTTGATGAATGGTGTGCAGCATTCTGAGAAAACCATTCATCCGAAAAAATTCAGATTTTGGTAAAAGCTGTGTTAGCTTTGTCTCTATGACTTAAGTGGAGCAAATCAGGCATTTCTACATTTACATAGCTTGTATCCCATGTTTTAACAGTAAAAAATCAACTAAAAAATATAACGAATAGTAAAAAAAATTAAAGAAATGAATAAAATTTTTTTTTCAAAATGTGACACACTCATGCCATAGCCACATATATAAAGAGTACTAATGTGCAATCTCACTTTTTTCGGATTATTTGTTTGGCTGTTATGGCGCACACCATGAGCTTGCGTTCCTAAGTTATGAGTCCCAGTAGCAGGCCTGCCCTGACCCAACTACTCAATAAAAAAAAAAAAAAAATTTCTCAAAATGTTCATTAGAGATCAGATAATAAAAGGATTATTATGTATAACTCTAAATGTTTTATATTTTCTTGTTCAACTCCCTGAAAAAAACTTTCAATTCAAGGGCCTCTAGAGTGGGATACCCCCTCGGTTCCTGTTCGCATGTAGCAGCCGTAATATATTACTTATCTCATGCATGATATATAACTAAAAAATTTAAATTGAAGAAAATATTTGAAGCCGAAGGTGTTGAACCAGTTATTGAAGAAGATAATGATGAAGATTAATTATCCTATTCATATCTCAAATACGGGATTTTATCTATTGTCTTATGTTTTCAGGTTCGGTATAATACATGTAAGTTTTCAGACTTTCCTACTTTTTCAGGTGACCCTATATTTATTTTTATACGTATTAATTTGTATAATACCGTTTTATATTATAAGTGAGTGCAGAAGAGAGTGGAGCAATATTATTACTTTGTGAGGTCTTTTATTAAGAAATATATTGCAATTATTTGGAATAGTTATTACTCCGCTCAGTTTCAAACATGCGTGAATGAACAATGACAAATATGAATGAACGGTGCGGTGGGGTGAGTGTAATTCAGCCATGATGTCACGCCAGGTTGAAAATATGATCTCTTTGTGAATTTATCAAGGTAGGAAATGACTTAAAACAAATGCATACTTAAAGAATATTCAGACTTAAAAAAGATGTAAAAATACCGAAAAATGCTGAAAAAACGGTTTTTCCATATTTTGACACTGTTGCACCAAATCTAAAAATCTGAAATAATTCATGGATATAGCTTGACATCCAGAGAATAACATATTTTTTTTTCGTCGTTTCTATTTTTTTTGTTTTTTTTTAATTGAATTTTGAAAATTTCGAACTTGTATAAAAATTTGAATTTCCCGCCAAAAATTTCAAAAAAAATATTATTTTGTAGCTGACAAAAAACCCTATAATTTGAGAGAAAAAAGAATTTTCTACGTCTACAAGAAGCCGAGATATCGCCAAAACACTGAAAATCACGTTTTAATTTTTTTTGAGGTTATGTGAGGGTCTATGGGTCTGAAAATTTTAACAAAGATGTACTTTTTCATGTACTACATGAGGATATTTTTTGTTTTTCAAAAGCGCTGGGGGCACTTTTCACCTCCTTAACCGGCTAGACCCAAATAGCTGCAAAATATCTTGAAAGCTTTTGAAAGTTTAAAAGTTCTAGAGAAATATTGTTTTTAATTCAAACTTAATTTGACATTTTAGATTGGAAGTTAAGTATGCGTAATAAAAAGTTGAAGTTATATGATTGCATAAATAAGCCGATGTTCACAGAGTACATATCTGGTAAGTTACAAACAATCCAAAAACTTATTTAAGGGGGGGGTATGGTATTTTTAGTGTTTTTTTAGCAACAATTTAAGAATTTTTTTCTGAAATATAGTAAAGAACAGTTTATTTTATAAATGGACATCTTAAAGTACAATATAAAAACAATATTTTCTGAAATTTTGAAGTAAAAATATTGAAAAACAAGCCATCGACAGTGATTTGAAAAAACCGCCGCTAAAAAACCGGTGATCATCATATCTAATGACTGGATCATCTGTAACCAAAAAACCAAAAAGAATCTGTTAGTTAATTAGTTTCTTCAGGTACTGACGTTGAGTTTTTTCGTTTATTTTGATTTTTGAATTTTTGGCATAAGTTTAAAGTCAAAAAAACAAAATTTTTCTTTCGAAAATTCGATCTTTTACTAAAAAAATTCTTATAAAAAAAAAAAAAAAATCTAAAATAAAAAAACTCTTCGTCAGTACCTGAAGAAACTAATTAACTAACAGATTCTTTTTGGTTTTTTGGTTACAGATGATCCAGTCATTAGATATGATGATCACCGGTTTTTTAGCGGCGGTTTTTTCAAATCACTGTCGATGGCTTGTTTTTCAATATTTTTACTTCAAAATTTCAGAAAATATTGTTTTTATATTGTACTTTAAGATGTCCATTTATAAAATAAACTGTTCTTTACTATATTTCAGAAAAAAATTCTTAAATTGTTGCTAAAAAAACACTAAAAATACCATACCCCCCCCTTAAATCTAGATTTGTCGAAAATAATTACAAATGACCTTATATATCATATGAGTAGCCTATATGCAAAACCCGCTATATGCAAGAAAAGTCAATATTCAGTTAATGGTGGAAATATTAACCTTATGTCTTCTGCCATCTGAAAAACAATATTTTGTGCTGCAAAAAGAACTGAAACTCTTTTGAAATAAGGCGACAAAAATGCACACTCCATACATATATATGAGAACTTTTACATGTTTTCTTTGAATAACTCAAAACTTTTTATGAAGCATATAGCGCGTTTTGCATATGGGCTATTCATATGTAGATATACGCATGTATGTAATGTGCTAATGAATATGCAAGTAATTTTATTAAAAAAATATAATTTTCTTATTTCGCATTTTTTCCTTGTAAGTTACGCATATAATTTTATAATCATAAAAAATACAAATATTTAAAAAAATAAGTTGTAAATAGCAAGAATTTCCTCAATTTATTAAAACACGAAACTTTACATATAAGCACATTAATTTTTAGTACTCTCGAGGGCTGCTTTCCAGAAGATGATGACAAAATTTTTGTCTAAGGGAATATTCTCATTCATGTTCTGGCTAAGACAATGATTTTTAGGGTTCTGTAGCCAGCCTTATATAATAGCTTCGTCGTGCCCGTTCGTCTGTCTGTGGGTTTAAACCCTTTTACTCTCTCGGTTTTGCATTTTTTGAGATGAAATATAGTGTAAAAGGGTCGGTCTATTGATAACTTAAAACCACAAATGAAGAAAGTTAAAAAAAATTACAAATATTGTGTAGGGTATTTGGGTAGGGAAAAATTTGGTCATCGTTATGTGATTTGAATTGAAAGGTCTCCGTCCAACCAATATCAAAGCCGAGCTAAATTCTACTCTGAGGAAGTCTGCCCCTTCGTTTACAACGGCAGATATAGTAATATTTCAAAAAATGCTGTACATCGCATATTGATTGGAAATTTGCACATGAGAAAACTGTGTGCGAGATGGGTGCTCACAATGGAGCATAAACAGCGTCGTGCAGATTTTTGATAAAGTTTCGTAAATATAAAGTCGAGCTTTTACGTCGATTCAATACCATGGATGAAATAT
This sequence comes from Dysmachus trigonus, assembly GCA_949715965.1. Taxonomy (NCBI): domain Eukaryota; kingdom Metazoa; phylum Arthropoda; class Insecta; order Diptera; family Asilidae; genus Dysmachus; species Dysmachus trigonus. The sequence goes on from OX454320.1 coordinate 62,075,394, forward strand.
GGGTCTATTCTTTCACACCTGAGACAAAGGAACGCTCAAAACAATGGACTGAAAGGGGAGAATCGGCTCCAAAGAAGGTGAAAACAGTTCGATTATCTTCAAAAGGGAAATTAGATTATCTTCAAAAAGGAAAAACAATCAACGGCGAGTATTACGCGAACTTATTGCAATGTTTGAGTGATGAAGTCAAGAAAAAACGACCGCATCTCATACATCGCAATAGCCAAAATCAATGAGTTAAAGTTCGATTTGCTTCCTCATGCACCCTATCCACCCGATTTAGCCCGCTCTGATTATTTTCTTTTTCCAAAGTTGAAAAAATGGCTCGGTGGTGAAAGATTTGCCAACAATGAAGAGGTGTTGTTGGCAGTTGATGACTATTTTGAGGAGCTTGATGGTTCTTACTATAAAAAGGGTATCGAAGCTATTGAACATCGCTCGGAAAAGTTTATCGAGCTGAAAGGAGAATATGTTAAGAAATAAAGATAACTTCTCTCAAATTTTTTTGTGTTTTCTTTGTTACGTTGGGTACTTTTGGGACCACCTTCGTATTAATGATATATCCGCGTGTATCAAATACTCGGAAATTTTATGTTACGCTGACGATGCCAAGATTTTTCGTGTGGCGTCTCCTGTACGAAATTCTAAACTGCAACTTACCTAGAAACCTTTTATAAATGTGCTTTATTAATTGTCTCCTTCTTAATGTTGACAGGTGTACGACTTTGTCTTTTTCTTGTACGAGAACTAGTATTAGTTTTAATCACACGATAAATGCCTATGTACTAACTAAACTTGACAAGATAAAAGACTTGGGTGTGTGGCTAAATTGTCGTTTTAATTTTGACGATCATACACATTTACTACGTATACATGGAGAACTGAGGGATCGAGAAATCGAAAGCTCGAAATTCGATGTGCGTATATGACCACACCGGATCGAAAGATTGAAAGCTCGAAATGTAATCGGAATGACAGATAAAATAACCTGCAAATATGTGAAGTGAATATCGAGGAGAGCAAGGGTCTGCTCATGTCCCCACAAATAAATTTCTCTTACTCATTGACTGAAAATAAATAATAAATTAAATCATAGATTACTTCTTGCGACGACTTATTACCTTTAACCTCAAAGTACTTCAAAAACTTGAGCTGTCAAAGCTATATCGATCTTTCAATCTCTCGATCCGCGTTTATATGGGATAATTTCGATTCGATCCAGGTCGAGAAGTTGGATCGGATCGAGTCGATCTCATTTGGATTCGATCTGCGTCTACATGACATTTAACTGGATTGAATTAGGATTGAACCCGGATTGAATCCCCGCATGTATACGTAGTAATTGTTTTTTTATGTCTGGAGATTTGTGTCTTCTCATCCTCTACAGTCTACGCGCATATGGATGTGTGTGTGGTAAAATTCATAAAATACACTGAATGGCGTTGAAAACACTCCTCTACGATCATTATTTTGAGAGATATGGAAGATTAGGCAAATGTCCTACCAACCGTTGTAAAATGCTTCACTTGGGTTTATTCGCAAATTTTTGTCCGAGACCATAGAAGCCACTAAACTTCACAAAAACTTAAGGGATAATTTCTCTCTTATATATTTTGAATCTAACTGCGCAGTCCTTTAATTAATAATAATCGTTTAATTTTGAACATCAGTGTATATAATGGATTTATTTAATAAAATTGTCTTTTAAAATTTATTTCCCAAAAAGCACAAAAAACGTTTTTCTTTTGTAATTTCCAGGAACAATTACCAATCATTTAAATTTCTTAGTAATGCCAGAGAAACAATTGTTTTACTCTTTTAAGAAAATAAAATTTAATCCATATTGTGAAAAATCTATAGAAAATGGAATTGGATATTCGACCTTAGATTGCAAAAGCAATTGCTTTCACTTGCAGATAAAACAGAACGGTATCTCGTGGATATTGAAAGAACTAAATGATGATTTGATTTTCTTAATAATGAGTCTCCAATGCAATTGAAGCAAATCGAATAGCTTGCTCTTGGATATACCACTAATGACAAATTTGTATTCTTTGCATTCAACAGTACAAGCATGACAAAGAAAATGCATATAAAGAATGGCATTGTTATAAGTAAAAAACCGGCCAAGAGTGTTTCGGACACGTACATGAGGGCTCCTTAGTGGTTCAGAATAAATACTTACATATCAGGCTGTCCCAAAAATCCTTGCCACTATCAACGAGTTAAACATTTTATTTAAATTGACGGAAAACAACGCACTTAGTCAATGATATTATACCCACGCTTTAGAAGTTTCTTGAATATACTTATACTTTTGTATTCTAAGAACTTATACAAGGAATTTTTATGTTAAAACGCGAATGTTCCGTAAATGTCGTAAACGGCAATGACTTTTGGGAAAATCCGATAATTATTATTATTCAGTTATTTAATTATTATGATTTTAATTTAAAATTATGGAAATTATCTTCGGCTTAATAACATCCCCTTAATTTATGTTATACATACACACAATATGTAATAATTCTTACTTTACCATGAACATTTTCAATTTTTTTTAAACTTTTCAGAAAGTGTCTTTGCTTCAGTGTGCGTTATACTTTTTATTGAAAGTTCTTACTAAGAGCTAACTAAAATTCTGCATTATTTAATATTTTTTTATAAAGGTATATATAAAGTTAGGGGAGAACGCTTTTGAAACCGAATATTTCGCGATCAAAGTGTTAAAATTAAAAAGTCCCGGGAGATTTTTTGTTTTATTTTGAAAGACGCATTTAACGCTACCCCACTAGACGGGGTTAATAAAAACGAAATTTCTCTTCACGTTTCTTGTATGGGACGGGGTGTCAAAATAAATATTTTGTTCGAATTTTCTTCATTTCTGGTTTTGGATTGTCAATATATGTCCTTACACCAGATTTCATCTCAAAACTGAGAGAATAATAAGGCTGTGACCACTCATTGCGAATCTATTTTGTAATTTGGAAATTCAAGATGGCGGAACAAAATTTCTATAATTTAAGGTGATTACTACAAAAGGTATTTCGGATTCCGAATCTACTATGTTTATATCAATATTTTGAGATTCAAGATGTCGGATGCAATATTGTACTTAATAACAAGGGGTTTCTGGTCGTTTATTTCTGGTCCGTGATAGGAATTTCGCAATATAAGATAACGCATTGGCGTGACGACCAAAATTTCCTAATTTCAGGGAATTTCAATGAAAATTAATTCAAAGAGGTTCCCAGCAACATGTTTCCAAATTGATCGAAAATCAGTTCATAGTAGTTTTGGTGCCACTGCATCCAGATCTACCATCAGAATTTAAAGGATTCGAATTTGCTATCAAAATTTAAAATGGAAAAGCAATATGGCTGCCAAAATGTCTGCCAAAATGTCTGCCAAAATGTCTGCGATTCAAAGTATGTATTATAATAAGAAAATACTGAGAAAAAAGACCCTTATTATAATAATATTGGAATGTTTATTTGAAAATATGTTATCAAATTGAACAAAAAACTGGTCAAATGATATTAAAATTATCTTAATGAAAATGAATTTTTTTGTTCAATATTATCTTATCAAAGTTTTACTTACATTTTTATATCAAAGATACTATCAATTAATCTTTTCAGAATGAAAGTACATTTCTACATTTGTCTGCACAAAATTTCAATTCTATATAAAAAACTATAATTTCCATAACTAAAACTTTCAAAATGATAGTGGAATTTTAAATGAAATGTGCAATTTTTTATCCACATGAAAAATTATCAAATTACTAACATTCCACATAAAAAGTGATATGCTGGTCTACTTCTACTAACGTTTAAAAATATCATTTTGAAAATGTTAACGTGAAACGGCTCTCCTTCTGACGCGATTGATTTCATGTCCTCATCCGTGTTCTCATTTTCGTTTGGAAAATGCCTGTAATTGTGAATATGAGGTAAGTCTTTTATATGCATTCACCTATGTCGATATTTCGGTAATTTGGGATGGATTTATGCCACACGTATGAAGTTGAACTAAATGAAGGAGTGGAACTTAGAAGAAGTGTATTTATTATTCATTATGTTTGTCACCTTAAATAACATCACTTATCAATATATTTATTATTTTTGTTTATTCTGTTATGAGTTAAAATGTAAATGTAACAACTAACTGAGGTACTCGGCTTCGCACGGCGAAAAGAAAGTTCTCACTATCCTGCATTTTTCTGAATTCCTAACCTAGATATTTTGTTATCTAATGAGCAGTGTTCCAGCTGGTTTAAGAGATAATTGTAAAGCGATTTTGCAAAATCATCGCAGTACATTTTTATAAACAACGTTATACGTTTTTCCTTCTGGTGCTAGAACGTGGAGATTTCGGCCATTCGACACTCGTGCGCAAGCAACGTCCAGCTGCCCATGTGAAAAGCAAGGCGCCTCTAAATGTATACCTGCTACTTTCAAAGTTTTTCCATGGGAATTGTTAGTTGGCGTTGCGAACGCTTACTTCAAGGGGAATTTTAGTCGTTTGAATTGAAAAGGTAAATCTATGGAAATGATTGGGATTCGAGGAATGAAGACTTCTTCTCTCTTGGCCGATTCTGTTAAAATTCTAGCTCCGATGAGGTTTCTTCCAAGACCTTTAATGCATAATTTAACGTAATAGATTCGAAATTAGCGCCGTCAAAATTTCTTTGGTATTTTCCATAAGAGTCCTTTGAATTTGAGAAAATTTGGTCGTCATATTAGGTTCATCATCTTGAATTTACAAATTATAAAAGTAGACTCGAAATTAGTGGCCTCAGAGTAATCATTGTATTGTTTTTTATTAAAATCCACCATCTTGGATTTGGAAATTTTGATATAATATCCGAAATTAGTGTACTCAGAATAATCATTGTATTAATTTTCATTAAAATCCGTTGAAATCGGAAAATTTTGGTCGCCATGTTGGATCCACCATTTTGGATTTTTAAATTTTGATAATATCCGAAATTAGTGGCCTCAGAATAATCATTGCATTTTCATTAAAATCCGTTGAAACCGAAACATTTTGGATCCACCATCTTAGATTTGGAAATTTTGATAATATTCAAAATTAGTGTCCTCAGAATAATCATCGTACTAATTTTCATTAACACTAGGTTTACCGAGAGATGGATTGAAAAGTTCGCGGCCTCATATAGACATGATTAAAATTTTTATTTCGCTCTGTCTTCATTACATTCAGTAACTCTTTAATTGTCATTATGTGGAGTTTCATTTTAGTGGTACTTTTGGTTCAGAGTTTACAGTGTTTTATTGAGCGTTAAGTTAAGAAAATCGAACATCTACAACGCACGCTCTCACACGTCCTGCGAAACGATGGCTGAAATCCATAATTATGGGTTCGAATTACTTCTACACCCCGCTTATTCGCCTGATCTGGCACAATCTGACTTCCACCTCTTCCCCAATCTAAAAAATATTTAGGAGGACAGAAATTTTCATCAAACGAAGAGATTGAAGCTGCCGTCAATGCCTATTTTGAGCGAAGAAGTGCATTGAGAAAAGTGGCGAAAAAATAAATATTATTTTAAAATTTTCTGGTTTCGTTTTCATATTCAGGCCGATAACTTTTCAATCCACCCTTGTATATGAAGATCATTTTAAAAAATCACATTAATTCGAATTGTTTTTTTTCTTTCAAATTGTGATAATGTTTGGTATCAATTTGAAGTTTTTTATTAAACACACAGATTTTAGTAACATAATAACCGTATTGGTTGAAACAATTTCTAGGATGTGCCAAACTATAGTATTTGAGAAGCGTTTAATTAATAAATATTAATGTTACGCTATTGGATATGAGCAAATGCACTGAAAATAAAAGGATACAAATTATGTATGTAAAAGGAAGTAAGTTAATTAATTAAACAGGTATATAAGAAAACAACAGAGTTAAGTAATTAGGGGTAATTAATGCAAAACATAATATTCAATTGCATCATAACTTGGCTTCTGGGAAAACGCGAGATATTCGACTACTTACACCAATCGTTATCCCGGCCGATATCAAAAGGTGATTTTTAGGGACTTGTGGACTTTCTGACCAGCTTTGAGCCTTTATGAATTACCAGATCGTTTCAATACTCGTACACACTTTGTATCTGCGTGAAATCAAATTCATCCGTCAATAAAATGTTGGACGGTTGTCCAGGTTGCACCTGGCTATCTGAGAGTAATTCTGTTGTATCGTACATTTCTGTGTTGAGGGAAATGAGGTTGTTGATGAACTATTTAGGAAAAATTCATCCCATCGGTACCTACCAAGTAGTGATATTGGCACTTGACAAGTACCATACTTTAGAAGCATTATTTAGCATTACTTGGCATTACTCAGCATTACCTGGCATTACTTACAAATATCATATACTTAGAAATATTAAGTAATGCTTCTGAAGTACGGTAATGGTGATGTAACAATACCATTAATTTTTTTGAAATACTAATATTGGCAATGGTACTGATAATTGTAATGTTGTAATGTTGATGGTAGTGAACAAATAAAAAAAGGAAAAAAACATCGCTTTCAGTTGCAATACCATTATTATTAACTTTTACATTTTGTGGTTTTAAGTCAATTCACTAGTTTTTATCATAAAAATACATTTCATCAGATACTCACACTATACATTCACTTCTGCTGACTAGCCTTAAATGTTATCTGCAGTTAGTTAGTATAAAAACAATTATGTTTATCAAGGTGTCTGGAATATGTGACTTCTCTTACATTTAAAAACAATCTTAGAGTAAATGTACCGTCTACTTTTATAAAACTTACTTCTTAAAACGTATGTGAATCAGATGGTATATGAAGATTTTTCTTTTGCTCTCAATGTTTTGTGATAGGAATCATTACATTGTCTGATTAAATAATATATTCAACAATGGTGTCAGCACCAAACAATTAAATACAGTAAAATTATTCCTGAAAAAAGCAATATTAAAGATCATCTTAAATAGGAACTTATTCCAGCCAAGCTAGTTTAACTTAAGAAAGATCTATGAATTCCGCTTGTAATTATAGCAAAATTATTCGAAATTTACAATATTAAATAGGAGTTGTCAACATTTTGCTAGTAACACTAAAAAGGTTCAAACTTTCTTATTACAATTTAGGTAGTTGTCTCCTCGAGGGAGGGAGGATATTATTATCGTGTGGGTTCGGTTACACTTTACAAATAATTTTACATGGCTACTTGCAAATCATCTATACATTTAGCTAAACGGTAGACTATTCTGAAACATATTTTTCTTTCTAGTGTATGTACATACTTCACATATCTCTTTAATATATTATACTACATCGTACAATGACTGGAACAAAATTGAATGACTTCCTGCATTCGGTATTTTTATCTTTGTGTTTTTCTTTGCTTCCTTGGGGGAAAAAACTGCCTCGCTTTTTTATTATGAAGAAAGAAAAGTGCACATCACAACTCGCGAAATTATGTAATGTTTTGCTTAATCCACGGTAAACCATCATTACGTATTCATATCATGTTCTGGCTACTAGGAGGCAAAACGCTACTAAAGATAATTCATCTTGGGAGTAATTCGTATTTCGAAATCAATCAAAGTCGGAATAGGTATAATGGGAAACAAAAGTTAAATTGATTGTGAAAGAGGGATAATCTAGAAGTTTTTGGAAGAGTCACTCATGATTTTATTCCATGCAAAAGAACCTCTTAATCTAATTCAGCAATTTATTAGCTCCAAGCACAGGAAAGGTAATACAGATGATGAAAGTGGAAGAATGGTTAATGTACATACATATAAGCGGTTTAATGATACTAATAGCATACAGACTCGCTGGGGTTTGCCACATTTCATACAAATATTCTTGGGAATTAGAATGTTTGCACGGTTGGGCTTAAGGGGATTAGGTTCATTATAACTCCTGCCAGTTCTCATTTAATTTTTAATGCTTGCGATATAAAAATTAATCAATAAATCTACAGCATGTTTTGGTACGACTTTTACTAAACAGCTCTGCACAAAACCTTATATAAATATGTAGTTATAACAAACTTCATCATTAAGTGCCGCAAAGATCCTTAGTTATCCGCATTCAGTGTTAGAGTTTTATTATTCACAATATTTAGTTTTATATTTTGCTTAATTTCTTTTTGCTCAGCTCAATTCTTTCATTTACAAAGCCTATTGTATCATACTGAATTTTTTGTATTTTGTATGACAAAAGCTACCTTTTATCATTTACTAAAAATAGCGATTTTGAGACGATTTCTCCGAAGTGTTTCCTTTGAATTTTCATTTTGTTAAGAAATTCATCTAATTTGTAACGTTAAAACCTGTTTAATTTCCGACCATTTTCCAATTAAAATTAATACTTGGTGAAGTTCAGTTGGAAATTAAAGTATTGGTAAATTTAAATTTATGGAGGCTTTAATTAAAGACAGCCTCATTAATTCAAAATAAAATCAGTATATAATACGCTATGATTTTAAACCTTTATAATCATTATTTATTATGTACATCATAATTGTTTTTAGAAAAATAATATAGGGTTCAAAAACAACTTCATCAGCTTATTTATTGTCAGTTGAACGAAAATACTATTCTATAGAAAAATTGCACATCGGCTGATGGCCATTTCTCTATGTTTCTAAATCGACCCTAAGATATAAAATTATGAAGGTTAAAGAAAGATATAGAAACAGTAGTATAAATATAGAAAAACTTTAACTTTTTCGTAAATGTATGGCAGATCACTTGACTCTAAGATCGATTAGTTCTATTCACTTACATAGTTGGTTGAGCCTCTAAGATCGTGCTTGTCTAAGCTAATCCTTTAATGATTAAAGTCTTTAATCCATCATTGTTAAAGTGAAAACGAAATTAATTAAAATAGCCTGGGATGATATATTTATGGAGAAGTATTGGAATATTTTTATTATACTTTTATGAGCCCCTGCCGTACAATTCAGCACACATTTCTAGGAAAGTGACACAAAATATATATTTGTTGAAAATTATGGGTTTAGCCTTTTTTAAAATGCAACATTGCCAGAAATAGCAGCAATAGCTTCATTTATCTCCCCGAGATATAATAAGAACGATTGATGCTTCAAGCTACTCCTTTACAACTGGTGTTGAGACTAATGGTAATTTTTGGTGTATTGTTTTTGTAAGTATGTAATTCATTATATGATGTCGCGTTCGTACACCAAAAATTGCAATTGGTATTACCAATATACAGACATGTATGTTATTTTTAGTATACATATATTGCATAATAACTTCCTATTCAATTAGATTCCTACTCAAATGTTCAAGTAGATCTAGTAAAAATGGAGGGGAATGTAGACTTTCAAAATTTATTGCTGTTTGTGCCTGTACTGCTCTTGAAACTTAAAATATACTTTTCTCAAAACAGGGTCTTTAATATCGATGACCAGAATTTATCCAAAACTGCAGGATCGAGTTCCCTCAAAATTGACAGAGCTATGTTATAGGGTATGTTTTGTTGTATTCCCCGCCATTAAAATAAACAATTTATCAGGGTCACCAGTACGTGAAAGCGCGACGTAAAATTGACCGTGGGAAAAATATTCGCGACGTAAGTCAACCGTAAGTCATTTCGTACCGAAATGTTTGGTCTTATGATTTGTTTACATCAATGGCAAAAGACATTTTAATTGGAAACGTAATCGTTTGAAAGTAAAAGTCGGCAGGAATTATAAATAAATATGATAGCCTCAATAATATTGTTGCGAAATGTTTTAAATTACATAGATTTTGCAATTTAATTCCAAATCAATGTCCATGAAAACCCGAAAATCTCCATTATCACGAAAATCCCTTGAATAAGAAATTTTGGTAGCCGTATTGAGTCATACAGTATGCGCAATTTCTATAAGCGCAGCCAGTTTTGTTCATGTTTAAAGAAAACTACTTTTTATTTTTCAAAACCGATTATATTGCATAAATTCCCCATTGGTAAATATTAATTGAATAATATAAAACATTCATTAAAGTAAGTAATTACTTTATAATAAAAATAAATATAATTAAAAGTCTCTTTTGTCTGCGCAATTTCTATAAACTCACTTTATATTGCAGTTTTTATTTTAAAAGCTTAATGAAAAGTAAATGTTTGTATATTTTCTAAGTATTGTGTTTTATCTCCTTTGTTAGTTATAACTTAAAAAAAACTGTTAAACATTGAATTTATTAACTTTTTAAACAAATGTTCATCAATATCATTCCAGCATTTCAAAATATCGGCTTTCAGTTGAGATAACGAAGAAAATTGTCCACCATTGGCGTAAACTCTTCGTGTCATGATTCCCCAAATGTTCTCCATTGGATTTAAATCCGGGCTACGTGATGGCCACTCCATTACAGGAATATTTCTTTCACTAAACCATCGTCTTGTTTCGGCAGAAGAATGCACAGCGGCGTTGTTCTGTTGAAAAATCAAATTTTTTTCCATATTGTCTTCTAAACATGGAATAAGAGATTCCTCCAGCAGGTCTGTATATATGGCAGAGTTCATTCGTGTGGGAACAAAGCGTAAATATAACTTTCCTTGATAAGAAAAGGCACCCCATAACATTAAACTACCAACACCAAAATTACTACTTAGACGAGGCGAATCGGGCTTCCTTAAATCATGCCAATAATCACTCAGTCCATCTGGGCTATCTAAATTAAATTGTTTTCCGTAAGATAAAATAACATTTTGCCACTTTTCGTCCCAGTTCATGTGGCTTCTAGCAAAATCTAGGCGCGCATATTTATGATGCTGTTGAAGTTGGAGAGATTTGGCCGGTTTCTTATATTTAATATAAGTAGTGTCCTTCAAAATGTGTTGAACTCTTCTTCCTTTAATTGGGAGTTGTAATTCCGTTATAATTTGAGCTGCACTTAACTTTTTTTTCATAACTTCTTCTCTTATGTTCCCAATATTTTGTTTGGAAACTTTGGTGTTCCCTCTTGGATGATCCCATAATCCATCACGATTGCCCTTTTTAATAAAATTTCGCACCACACATTCTGAACGTCCAATTCTCCTTGCAATTTCTCTTATACCAAGACCAGTTTCCCTAAACGCACGGATTCTGACGCGATCATCGTTGTCAAGGACCTTTCCTCGGGGCATTACAATAAATCTTAAGAAATAACAGCAATTATACAGAATTAAGCTAGAGTTGGAAAATAAAAATGAAACTCACATGAATTGTTTCCTAAAAAGTTGCAAAATTACTTTGCGTTTAACTAGTAATACTACAAAAAGAAACTGCGTTTATAGAAAGTGCGCACTCTAAGATCAATTGTGAAAGATTGATCTATTGCATTCACGCATTCCCTGATATTTGGAATTGTTTAATTGCTTTTATGAATAGTTATAAACTTTAACAATTGTGCCTGTAAAGAACCTTTGTTACTATATCGCTTTATTTCAATGAATTATGCATTACACTTGAAAATCAGACGTGCGCTTATAGAAATTGCGCGCACTGTATTGTATCTACAATTTTATATTTTCAAAGTTTTATAGCAAGTACGAAATGAATGACTCTTGAAACCTCTATATATGTATATATATACACATACAGGTATCTCTCGAGATACAGGGTACTTGAGTTGCACGATTTTCCAGTTACACGGAAAAAAACTGCGACGTTCCCTCAAGTTACACGCTATTTGAGTTACACGGTTTTATAACAATTTTAATAAAAAGGGAAAAATAATAAGGATTTATCATATATTCGTCAATGTTAGCTATCTGCGGAATCCTTTCGCTTCCTGCTCTTGAAAAGTGGAATACAGGTCACTAACATACAGTGGCGGATATACACATTTGCCGCCAGTAGGCTATTCAAATTTAGTCGCCCCTTCCGACCTCTACAATTCGATACCCTACAATTTATTCTTTACACACTTCTTTATTTCTTTTAATTTTCATTTATTGTTGTTATTTAAAATATGAATCTTTTTAATTTCTTTAAGATATAAGAAAAAGTTTTGGCCCCAAATTTGCCGCCCCTAAAATCTGCCGCCCTAGGCTCCAGCCTACTCAGCCTGCTGGTAAATCCACCACTGCTAACATATGTAGTACTAAATCTGAGTTTCCACTTACACGGTTTCGAGTTACACGGAACCAATTAATCGTGTAACTTGAGGGACACCTGTATTGGTACTGGTACTCACAGAAATAGAACATTTTGTTTGCAGATTCGAAAGCATTGAACCCTGAAAATCCGTATGTATTTCCTTTCTTTGAAATTCCTTAAGGGGGGAAATTTGAAGCTTTAGATTAAGTTAATTTTAATGATTTTTCAAAGAACGATTTGTTTAATATTTACAAAATTTTAGGTATTTTTTATTATTACCTTTAACTACTGAGTTTTCTGGGAACATTTTAGCGCGAGTTGTAAAACGGAGTAAGATGTAGCCTCTGCTGTATCGATAAGAAACAGAAAAATTTCGTAGTATTATTTACATTCATATGATGTATGTGACCCAAAAGACAAAGAAATGTGATCGTATAATTTCAATTTTACACAAAGTTATGTAGTTATTTTTGAAATAACAAAATAATTTCCTTAAATGTTTATTTAAAACTTATAGGTTTAAATAGAAAGTAATATTGTTATTAAGATGTGTCTAAAATTTTTGTGGGATGAATCAATAATTTTTTGAGTCATTGCTTGCGCCAATTCGATAAATATATTTTTGAGAAAAACGCGTTTAAAATTTTGATCTAGCTACGGCGGCCAAGAGTGGAGGAGTCACGCTCATAGGCTATAACATCAGAAGTACTTTGAATTAGTTTTAAAACTTTGCTGGCATATTCTTTAAACGTTACACAAACATTTTAATTTTTTCTTTCGATAGTTCTAAAGATACTACCCACATGTAATATGGTTTTGAAATGTGGGTTGCTATATTAGATCCGCAAACTTGCATTTTAAAATCTTGACAGCAGATTCTAAATCAGAACCATCGAAAATTTCGACCGCCATTTTGAATTTCCATATAGCCTATGTTCACTAGGATGCTATGAGTAATACCATGATGTAAATTTTATGGTAATCAGATAAACCGTTTGTTTAAAATTGTACCTAATAATCTAATACCAAAAAAAAAATATTTATGCTGTACCGTGTTCTTACGCAATCTGCAGCGTCATCTGTATGCCATATTCTGCCACATTGTACCATTTATAGGAAGTATCTAGTTTTAATATGTGTAGTCACTTCTTGCATATGTATGATTCTTTTTTAACATATTCACTTGAACGATTTTACGTACTTTTACTCACATCGAACTCATGTATGTGTTTCGTATGAAACATTTGCTGTAGTAAAAGTACTCTTTATGTTGTTTACTCGACTTTATAAATCTTAAGAAAATACCACTTTCTATTCAAATTTTAAATACCCATTAAAAAACGGGGAAGAATAAATTACTTTAATCTGGATACATATAAAACCATCTGTATTACCTCACTTGTGCGTAAAGACTTTTCGCATTGAATATTGTTCTAATATTATTTTAAAATTTGAGCTGCTTCTCAGTGATAAATACAGTAATAATTATCTGTCTCAGTATATTTCAAAGTACCGCATTTTACAAGATTTTTGGATTATTTACTAGGTCTCTGGGGAAAACTTTATCAACCATTAAAGCAAGAAAATCGAAAAATAATCGACCAAAAAAGGAAAAAGTGAAGGTCTAACGGACACCATCTTCAATATATTTATTTCAAAGTTTCTGAATAAGAAAGTTTATTTTTAAAAGACGGATTTTCAAAAATTGTTAATAGGCCGGGTAGAATTTATTTTAAAAAATTATAGAATTCTTAACTATTCGCGTCTTCTTTTACTAATTTTTACTATAAGGTAAGTGCAAGTAACAGGGAAAAGTCAATCGAAGAAAAAATTCTACATTAAAATGAGAAGATTCGACAAGTAATTTAGAAACTTAACTTTTAACTTCATCAACCCATATATACGTTCAATTTTGTTGTTGTTTGTTGTTTTTGAAATATGTACAAAATGCTGAAATATGAAGTTCATTTTTCTTGTTGTACTTTTTCTATTTAAATATAATTATTAAACAATTTGGTGATAATGATGCAATGGGTTAAGCTCATTATTTTGATTTGACATTAAGGTACAATCATCTACATATTTCTACTTAAATTTTGATGATAAATTCTTCACTTTTTAGATTTTTTCTTTGTCATGTTCATATTTCTGCTTATTGTTTGTTATTAATGGTTGATTAAGCTCTGCCTGGACACTGTAATTACAATAAGCAATCATTCAAAATGATGACTGATAATCACCTCTGGTAGTGTTATTGGATCTGAAATTCAGTTACGATCGTGATAAGTGATTAGCGCATCACGCAACGGGATCCCAGTTTTAAAAACGGATTTCATGAGTGTGATAGTTTAGAAATAGTTGACTTAGAATACTTCACTTATATTCATTAATCTACTCATTTCATTGTACTTTTTACATACCAGCAAAAATAATAGCTCCATTTAAATAAAAATTCTACTAATGTTGTTTTATTCAATACTAAAATTTAAAGCTTTTTCAATGTAAGACTTCTGGAAGATATTGTAAAATAGGCCGAATTCTTCGACGTTAAGAAAAAGCTGTAGTAAAACGATAAAAGTAAACATGTTACAAAATCTTCCGCCCTACAAAACAAAATATTTCCGTTTTATACAATTTAAGTCTGATGACATAAAACTGCATCAGTGTAAATAAATATTAGGTCATGTAGCACAGTATAGTTGAAACTTTATCACAGAGAATCGTGACATTGCTTATAAGTAAAGACTGTAGTAATACCTATAACGAATCGGATATTGGAAATAACCCTGCTCTTTAACACTACGTACATATATCTTTACAATATGTTAACATTTAATTAACTAATATTCAGCTAGATATCCTCTTTAAAATACAAACTTACTTCAAAGGAAACTTTCTCTGGCCCCTTGACCCTCACAACCCAACACGACCCGCTGCGAGGGTGGTTCTCCGTACTGGCTGTGGTAGAAATCTTCGCGCATCATAATATTTAGACTGGAGCAACGGAAGTAGAGTATCTCTTGGAAGGGCTTTCTGAAGTCTCGGTTTAGTGTTGCATAAATAATAGGGTTCAGCAGAGAGTTTGCATAGCCTAGCCAAAGGAAGAGCGATGACAGCGCCTCCGGAATGTGGTAGCTTTCTCTCTCTACAAACGGTCGAATTAATGCTAATATAAAAAATGGCAGCCAGCAAACGGTGAACGCTGACATTATAATTCCTAGGGTTGTCGAAGCCTTCCTCTCCTTGGCGAGTTGAAACCTTAATTTTTTTTGATGCGGCGAACCAAGAATGGCATTGCCGCCGCTGTCGCTGAGTATGCCACCGCAGCGAATTCCACTGGTTTCCAGTTTTTGTTCTTGCGTAGCACCATTTAAAGCGTTTTCTAAGCGTGTTTGCGCCCTTTTTTCGTCCATAACGATCCGCCTTGCGGCACGGAATATTTGGTAATAGACGAAAAGCATCACCGTCAGTGGGATGTAAAATGAGCCGAGTGTAGCATATATCTGGTAGCCAAAATTCTGACACACAGTGCATATAGGCTCGCCATTCTCCCCAGTATGCTCGTTTCCTAAGATTAGCAAGGGAGGCAGGGAGATGCATGCCGCTGCCAGCCAAACTAGACCTACGCACATCATCATCCTTCGTGGGGTCCTTTTTACCCCATATTCCAGGGGCTTCGTTATTGCCCAGTATCGGTCTACAGATATGGCGCATAAGTTTAGTATGGAGGCCGTACAGCAGAGCACGTCGAAAGACACCCAGATGTCGCAGAAGAGCTGTCCAAAGCTCCATTTCTTTAATACCTCGTATAAGAGTGCGGTAGGCATTACCAGGATTGCTACGCACAAGTCCGACACAGCGAGGGAAACCAAGAGATAATTGCAGGGACGTCGCAATTTTCTCACAAGGCATACTGCAACGCATACTAAGACGTTGCCGACTACCGTCCCTAAAATGATGACGAGCAGAATAATGCTTACTACTATGGCTTGCAATGGCGGTAAGGCAGTAGTCTCCGTTGGCTCAGCTTCGACACTGGAAGGAGTCAGGGCAGCGATCGTGTCGAATGTCGCGTTCGAAACAGTTGTCCCAGGAGTGAATGCGGCGCTGCTCTCGAGTACTTCACCACCTTCTATTGTTGATGTAAAATTAAGTAAAAGTTGTTCAGTGAAGGCTTCATTTACTGTGGGTGGATCCATGCAAGTAAGTGATCTAGGTGACGGGCCCTAACGTTTTCGTTCTGTTACACACCCATCCCCTATTGCATTAAATATCAATTCGGAAATTTGCTGCCTCGATTTTTGGCTTCTTCGTTAAGTTTAATATCTCCTCAGTCTCTTATTCGATTCGGCATAGTAAAATTTTCTTATGGAAACAGGCCATGCGTGTAAATTACTCCAAAACACTTTAAAATACTGTTCTGATATTAAGCACACTAGCGCCGCCGTTGTTCATTGTAAAGCACGCCCTCTCACAGCATCCTCCTCCTAAAGTATGTCCGTATATGATTGTCTTGAATCTGAAAAGATACGAAAAGAAGCGTTTATTCCTTTGGCGTAAAGTAAATGCATGTGACAGACTACATTTATCATATTACAACTTAAGGCTTTTTGCACGAAAAATTTTCCAAAGATCAATTGCTCTTCTGTCGCTCTTTGTAATCTTCGGCGTTGCGAATATTCAGTGCCTTCGAATCGAACATCAAATGCTGCGAAAAATCTATCAATACTCGCCGATGTGTAATGCACATATATAAAACTGTGAAAGCGAGAAGGGTTACCACTGTTTTCACCTGAAGGACATAAATATGTACTAGTGTATTTCATGAGATGCCAACACTTTCATTGTTTTATGTTCCTGTGTGCAAAACAATGGAATAATTTGGTATATTCATGCAATATTTCCTATGAATTACTTGGAGCTTTGAAGAGCGAGCGTTGGACTCTTCTTCAATTTGAACATATTGTTTTGTTTGAATTGAATCGAATTTGTAAATAATGCGATTAAATACTATTCAATTTAGCTATACTGAATCGTTTTCAATCACCGCTTAAAGTTACAAGGAGAATTTTTATTTAATTGATTTTAATTTATCTCAAAGTGCCATTAGACTTGTTATTATGAATAATAAAGCTTAATCACGTTGATTTCAATTTATTACTAATTAGCATTTTGCCCCCATCTTTGCCCGAAGCTAATTAATCCCTTTTCCAGAATTACTTAAATATTTGTGATTACCCAATAAATATTTTCAGCAGTTTCTTGATTTTCCGGGGTAATAACCTCTTTGGGATATCAAGGGATTTCCGAGTATTTCCATCTATTTTATAATTGCGAAGAGAAAAATTGTATCTGAAATTTTCAGTAGCGTCACATATAAAGATAAGACATGCAGCGTGATACATAGCATGATTATGATGGCTTTCGGTGAAACGAAATGGAGAGTTTTCATATACCAACGTTTCAGAGATAAAGCTTCGGTTGTTTTATTTATACATTTTAATTTACTTGTATTCCTCTGAAACAGGCGGATAGACAGGCAAACCAAATTTCCAAAACTGATAAATATGGTCCAAGGATGTGTGTCAATTCTGCTCTCTTGCTAATTTAAACTTTCTAATTGATTTTAGAAGATTTGCGTCGGAGGAAAAGATTGCTGGGTAGTTTGCTTTTGCTTGAAAAGTATCCATTTTTATACAAATCAAGTACGTAAGGCCGACCATGCACGTTCAGTTATATTGCACAATAAAACTGGGTGACGTCAGAACTGATGGGAAAGCTGAAGAAAGCTCAGGCCACATGCACAATTTACTCAGTTATTAGCACAGTTTTTGACCTGCGCAAAGTCGTCGTGATTACGCAGTTAATTGTGCATATAACTGTGCAATTCGGTGTGACAACAGCCATGGATTCAAGTGAGAAGAGAACGGAACTTTTTTGATTTTATAGAAACGTAAAGTTTCTTTTTATTTGTTTCCACTTTTAAAATTGCAGCAGCTAATAGCACGTGAATTAATTATTTTCTCTGATACATTATGGCTGGTTATTAATTTACTTCAAAATGAATTCTTCACGTCTTAATCGTTCAAACTCTCATGAATAATAAGCAAATAACTGAGCAAATTGTGCATTTAACTGCACTGTGTGTGGACACCATCTAGCGCAGTTTTTTGCGCAATATTTTACACAGTTTTATTGTGCAATATAAGTCAGCGCCTGGAAAAGTTCCTCTCCAAGAGAGCCGTATACCTGCCTAAATGAGTGAGAATGAGCAATCCATATTCTTCTCTATGGAATGGAGGGACTTTGGACAAAGAGTATCTATAACAAGAGGGGACACTCGAGCGGTTATTTTTTAAAATTTTTCGACCTTGGTACCGTTACAGGAACGAAATGGGAATTTATGCTAGAAATAGTTAGTAATAAAGAAAGCATAAGTGAGAGAAAGACAAAAATTTGGGGCGAAAAGTGGAACACTCCTGCAGGGTGCACCTCACAAAAATCTTTTATCACAAAACTTTTCTATGAGCACATTATACGCTGCCTTTTCCACAGCCACACAGAGCCGTCGCGTTGTGTACGGGGGCCTGGGGCCATTTTGGAATTCGGGGCCTATTGTTGCGCAGTATTTTAGTTATCTGTAAGGCATGTAGCGATTTGGGGGCCTATGCGACCCTGGGGCCTGGGGCTGAGAAACCCAGCAGCCCCCCCCTCGCGACGGCTCTCCACACACCAAACACATTATATCATGCTTACCTATCATTTATCTAAAGCACATTTTATTTTATTTAATTAATTGCTTCTAAGAAAGCACTTTTTTACTCAAAAACTTTTAAGCTTCTTCACATTTCCAAACAAATCAAGACCACCCGGTACTTTTCGTAAGCGAGCAGCACACAAAAGAAATTCGGCTCGGGGGCGCCTTTAAAAACGCTCAATGAAAAAATGTAAACAATCTCGTCGGTATTCATGCTCAGTGTGTGCTGCCTGCCTCTTCTCCCTTCTCCGATTCGGCATTTCCCTATAACTTAACATTGCGAGGAGAGGTAAACTTGAGTGGCCTAGTACTGGTGCCCGGCTCGGGGACGCCTTTAAAAAAGCGTTCATAAAAAAAGCTTCAGTTTATTGCTTACGCTGTAAAAGCTATCTGTGAGAACTTTTTGGTAACTATTTCTCTCTCTACATTTCTTATAGGTATTTACAGAGGTGGTAGCCCTGAGCTGCTTTATCTAATGGGAAATTTTGCTGGGTGGATTTTCGAGAGCTTGCATATGAGTTGGGACTTTGAGAGCGTATTGAGAGTGTCCCTTCTTCTTTGCTTTGGATTGGAAAGGAGAACCAAAGGATAGAAAGATGAGTTTCTCATTCGCATCTGCGGGAGGAGCTCCTAGAATAGACCGTGGGAGCTTTTGGGAGCCAAAAAAGCCGAGTTTGCTCAGCTCTGACGTAAGTGGAAATATGGAACAGATTCCTGAAATCATATTAATTTCTAATAGTGTAGTAGTTTCTGCTTCATCACGAAAACTGTTCTCTGAATTTTTGAAATACTTTAAAATTATTAAAAGCAGATATTTGAAGGAGAATAACATACCATAAAAAAAGTGATGTGACTGTGAGAGAAACCCAGTCGGGTACATGGTATAAAATTTTCTACACATTAAAGAGGGACCCCAAAAATCGTCTGTTTTTGCACATTTCACAGCGAACTAAGGAAAAGACATAAAAAAAATGTATCAGGTATCAAATTAATCGTCGTAAAAAGTCAAGAGGCATTGCATTTAATTTTTCGAAAAACCCTAATTGAGGTTTAAATCATCCTGAAAGATTATTTTTATCCAAAAATGATCATTTAGTACAAGGATGTTTCTTATTAGATTATTTATATCAAATCAATCTCAAAAATGCAATGTGATGTGTTTTCAACAAAGAAGGGTTAAAAATCCACCTACAGGCACTAAAAAGAGGTGTAATCATATATCCAATATTTCGGGGATGATTCGGGGAAATCTATGCTCAATTTAGTACGGTCCTGTGTTATCTGAACCATGAAAATTTGTAAGTATTACTATTTATAAACCGGCCTTAAGCGTGCGTATATGAGGGTTCCGTAATCGTGTCAGAATAAGTACGTACATAATTATTATTAATATTCAATTATAATATATTCACGGCCGGCAGCCATAAAAAACCCAAAATGCAAGGTTGCCCATTTTTAATCCCGGATTAATCGGACTCTACAAATACACTTAGAAAAAACACTGTCATTTCAAGAAAAAAGTTGTTGATTTATTGGTCAAATCGTAGCCAAAACCTCCAGGGTTTTGTTTTAACAATATAATGAAATCAACTGCAGCACGCTTAATTTAACTACGCAAAACTTGTAGAAATCAAAAACTTCATCTTTAATTTAAAATTACTTTTGTTGGTTCCAAAACATTTATATGTTGTATCATCAAATGGGAAAATTGTTGCTTTCAGCAGTGAATTTTCTTCTGAGTCTAAGTGAAAGAAGTAAAGGGTGATTAAAAAAGCGTTTGGTATTTAATTTTCAACAAAAACATAGAAAAATTGGAAAAAAGTATACAATTTTTATTGCCATTTACTTTTTAAAGATTATTTCATGTAAATGTTGGCCACGACTACGTTTCAGGTGGTCCATACGAGAGATCTAATTTTGAGTGACTTTTTTGAGCACAGTCGCTGGTATCTCACCGATAACACGTGTATGTCTTCTAGAGCTTGAATTGATACTGATTTATCGGCATGAACAAGAGATTTGATGTACCTCCCCAAAAAATATTCTAACCGTGTCAAATCGCACGATCTATGCGGCCAATTCACTGGTCCAAAACTAGAGATGAATTGCTCACCAAATTGATTTCGCAATAGGTCCATAGTTTCGTCAAAGAATATCTATTTCAACAAGAAGCGACACTTTAATACCCTCTCAAAATTCCAACCCATATACAAGCTCTCGAAAATACACCCAACAAAATTTCCCATTAGATAAAGCAGCTCAGGGCTACTACCTCTGTAAATACCTATAAGAAATGTAGAGAGAGAAATAGTCACCAAAAAGTTCTCACATACAGCTTTTACAGCGTAAGCTATAAACTGAAGCTTTTTTTATGAACGCTTTTTTAAAGGAGCCCTGGAGCCGAGCACCAGTACTAGGTCGCTCAAGTTTACCTCCCCTCGCATAGTTAGGTTATAGGGAAATGCCGAAACGGAGAAGGGAGAAGAGCATGAGTACGGACGAGATTGTTTACATTTTTTCATTGTGCGTTTTTAAAGGCGCCCTGGAGCGGAATTTCTTTTGTGTGTTCCTTGCTTACGAAAAGTACCGGGTGGTCTTGATTTGTTCGGAAATGAAAAGAAGCTTAAAAGTTTTTGAGTAAAAAAGTGCTTTCTTAGAAACAATTAATTAAATCAAATTAAGCTTTAGATAAATGATGGGTAAGCATAATAAAATGTGTTTGGTGTGTGGCTATGGAAAAGGCTACGTGTAATGTGTTCATAGAAAAGTTTTGTGGTAAAAGATTTTTGTGAGGTGCACCCTGCAGGAGTGTTCCACTTTTCGCCCCAAATTTTTGTTTTATCACTTATCTCTCTCACTTATGCTTTCTTTATTACTAACTATTTCTAGCATAAATTCCCATTTCATTCCTGTAACGGTACCAAAAAAAGATAAGGAAATACGACACGAGTGTCGCCTCTTGTTAATAGATACTCTTTGGTTTCGTGTGCTGTGTGCCGAAAACACGACGCTGTGCCAGATCGCCCGGCTTCAGTTCTTGAACAAGCTTATTTTATATGCCTTTAAACCAAGATCTTTGCGCAAAATCTTCCACGTATTGGAATAACACAATCCCAGTAGCTACGAACGGTGACGAATGGACACATCACAATCTTCACCAACACTGGCGGCTACAGCAGCAATATTTTGTTCTCGCACTCTATGCATACGGGAGGGTGGCTTGATGCCCAATTACGTGAAACTGGTGCGAAATTTGTCGCTATGGCTTGAATTAAAGAGTATCTATAATAAGAGGGGACACTCGTGACGTTTTTCCTTATCTTTTTTGGACCTTGGTACAGTTACAGGAACGAAGTGGAAATTTCTGCTAGAAATAGGTTGTAATAAAGAAGGCATAGGTGAGAGAAAGACAAAAATTTGGGGCGAAAATTTGAACACTCCTGCAGGGTGCACCTCACAAAAATCTTTTGTCACAAAACTTTTCTATGAACACATTACACGCTGCCATTTCCACAGCCACACACCAAACACATTATATTATGCTTACCCATCATTTATTTAAAGCACATTTAATTTAATGTAATTAATTGCTCCTAAAAAAGGACTTTTTTACTCAAAAGCTCTTATTTGTTCACATTTCCGAACAAATCAAGACCACCCGGTACTTTTCACAAAGCGAGCGGAGCACACAATAATTTAAAACCAGGGCGCCTTTAAAAATACATAATGAAAAAATGTAAACAATCTCGTCCGTATTCATTTTCGGTGTGTGCTACCTGCCTCTTCTCCCTTCTCCGATTCGGCATTTCCCTATAACTTAACTTTGCGAGGGAAGGTAAAATTGAGAGACCGATACCAGTGCATCAAGCCAGGGCGCCTTTAAAAAAGCGTTCATAAAAAAAGCTTCAGTTTATAGCTTATGCTGTAAAAGCTGTCTGTGAGAATTTTTTGGTGACTATTTCCCTCTCTACATTTTTTATAGGAATTTACAGAGGTAGTAGCCCTGAGCTGCTTTATCTAATGGGAAATTTTGCTGGGTGGATTTTCGAGAGCTTGCATATGGGTTGGTATTTTGAAAGGGTATTAAAGTGTACCTTCTTGTTGATATCGATATTCTTAGGTTTGAATAGCCTGCTGAGTATGGCGATTGTGACGACCATAAAATGGTCGAAGTGTGCAAAACACATTTTTTAGCAGAGCACGAATTTTGATAATAAAATTCAATAATTTGTAAGCGTTGTTCGCGTGTACAATAGTCTTTCCATAATGAAAAGCTGTATCGCAAATTTTTTTTTTGGATTGCTCAAAATCCAATATGGCCGCTAAAACCATGTGATCTTTATAATTTTATCACTTAAAAAAGTACAAAATGGCTCGCAGTATTCCGATTTAGATCTACAATGGCTTAAATGAAAGCGATTTTTGCAATACAGCTTCTAAAAGCAGAAGTCAAAAGCTTTCATTTGGGCCTTTGTAGACCTCAGTCGGAATGATGCGATCGATTTTATAGCCTCATAAGTAGTAAAATAATGGAGGTCACGTGGTTTTACCCGCCATATTGGGCTCTGTATAGGCGGATTCTTCGAAAGCCAGTGTGCATTCGAAAGTAGAAATCAAAACCTTTTTGAGCCTTGGTAGACCTTAAATGGAGCTCACCATTTTTGGACAGCAGGGGGTGGTCCGTTCACAAAGAATGCCTCATATATATTTTATTTTTGAATTTAGACTCGTCTGAATACAAGACTCACAACTTTTGAGTTAAAAATTATTCTGAAAAGTTTTTATTTCAAAATTTGAAGTTAAGAAAATTATGGCAATTTGATACACATTTCCAAAAGTATCAAGTCTTTATTTTGCGTAGCTGTATTTGCTGTATAAGCAGCCAGTATTTGTTTTATTTGTACATTATGGAAGAAAAACAATGGCAGCCATGTGCTGATTTTGGTTAATATTGTTGTAATTTTGCCCGCCGAGCGGCTGGTCGGCAAAACTACACCATCCACCTTCGCCACAATTCAGCGACTAACGGACAGACAGAAGGACTCAGGGACATTTTTGTTTGGAATAATACTCGTCCACCGAAGTAGACGAGCCCAAAAAATCGATGAGTGTTTCGATCCGAGACGCCAAGCTCATCTCATCAGTATGGCGCTTGGCTTCTCTGCCATAGACACTCACAAAGGAGGGATCGAAAACTAATCCCTATATCTGCCCGATCGCAACTTAAAGTGTAATTATAAGCGAAGGCAAATTCTGTAACAATATTTAGCAAATATGTCTATACAATTTTATCATATCGCAAAATCAAATAATTTAAATCATTGTTTTTTAAGACTACATACAACCTTAATAACTTTAACAAATCGCGTTCGATTGGTATTTTGTAGAGTCACTACGTCAGATAAAGGCGACATGTTGACAACGCCACGAATATCCACGACAATTTTTCGGTGTGAAATTTAAATATTATAGGTCTACGGTTTAACTCGCCTATTGGGTTTTGTGCAGGTTTTTCCTTTTCTTAGTTATTAGGCTGGCACAAGTATTCAATTATGTCTCAGTACAACATATACAATTTAGCAATTCAAGAAATTCATGAAATTCGAAGAATTTTGTTCGTAATTCAGATATTTGAATTTTACATTTGTATTTTCTCAATAAAGCAGCGTTGTCTTGTATTCATAGGTAATGAAATGTATCCACGTGATGTTTGGGAAAACAATTTGCAACTATGTATATACGACGTACATGTATTAAAGCATACCAAACAAAAGGAAACGAATTGAATTCTTCAGCTCCACTTGCTTATCCATCAAAACGAAGTATAGGTAAATGAAATCTTCGCTATGAATAAATTGCTTGTCCATATGTGTATCTTTCTGAAATAATTCTTCTCATATATGAAAAATGAAAGATATTTTCCGCTTGTGCCCTTTTCCTGCGCTATATAAAATGATTTCGAATCATTTGTAATTTATTGTTCTGGCTTTTTTTTTACGAAGAAATATTGATAAAATGTAAATGGATTGGAATGTCTTCTTCTGCGTTTCATTTCGAGATTATGATATCGCCGTTCAGCATTTAATTCAAACGGCCACATCTGGTCTATTATGTTGAAATCTATATATCCAATCCTACCCGTTCATGGTTTACTGCATGTATGCGACTTAGACGTTTAACGCCCTTTGTTTCTGGAATGAAACGTCATATTTTAAATTACTGCGGGGTTTGTTTAAACAATTGTATTCCAAAGACGCACCAAATCGATTCAGGTACTGTTTCACAGCGTGTAGATTCGATGGATGAAGAGTCGTTATAATGAATGTTGCAGTTGAGTGTAAGATAAGAAACAATGGGAACATGCAAATAGTTCCCTTCCTCTGCTGCAAATAAAATGTGTTCAGCTGGCGTTGTTAACAAATTATTCTTTAGAGCGGTAAATCGATTTTGCTTTTTCGCGGAGATCTTTTTATGAAACGCTTTATAAATTAGCACTTTGTTTTCTGTTCAATTATATTGCAAGGCATTTAAATATCTAAAGTTTTTTATTTATGTTTTGTCATTTTCTGTTTTGACAAAACAGGGTATAACAAAAACTAAATGATTCTAGATTGGTTCTCATATGTTCACAAAAACTTGCAAATGAACATGGAGTTTATAGGTGAACTAATTTCTGCTTTCTTGAAAAATCATGCTTACACCATTGAAATTAGTTGAAATTTAGGTATAGCTTTAATGAGTTACACTTGAAATATTTTCCGTAATTTACGACAGTGCTACATATTCGTCAAACGCTTTTGAATTAGAGTTAACTAATGTGACGGCGCACACGCGAGTCTCTTCTCTATGTTGACACAAGTGTCGTCGACTGATGTTCTTGCCGTCGGCGTCGTTCTATTTTGGTTCTTGCAATTTTTCATTTACAGATCTCTGTTGTAGTTCACATATTTTGTTACTTGAACATAAACCCTGAAAATAATATTAGTATGATGATGCAATACTCTTGAAAATATTAATGAATTAGAAACATCTTATTTGGTTGATATTAAAGTATTTTGTTCTACAGCAAAAACTGCGCAAATTAATGATTCCTATATGAGCATTAAACTCAACATGTCCGCACATTTGAATTTAATTAATTTATTGTTAGTTAATACTTCCGTGTCTAAGTGTGCAGAACTTTTGGTCAATTCTTTCAATTTATATATTCGATAAAGTATATGATAGTATAATACATACCATATCGTTCCCATATTCCTTGTCCATTTGAATGGGGTTCTGAAATTACTATAATAAATTTCAACAAATTGCAAAAGGTGGATGGAGGTTTTCCCTTATTCGGCTAAAGGTCATATGTAAAAGAGTCCTTGTCCTTCAGCTACAGGTCTGCGATTTCTGTTAGTTCCTATTGATGTGTTACCAAAAATTATTTCAGTGCGTACACTAAAAGGACCAAAAAGACGACATAAACCGCCAGTGTTTTACACAGTAAGTGATTTTCGGGTTTATATCATTCCCAGTATATTTAATTACAAAAAAAAAAAAAAAATTATGTAATTATGGGCATGGCGTTGTGGAACGAAAGCGAAATACGATATTTGTAATATGAACGGGTAAGACAATTTTATGATCATACCTGGCTATTCCCCATTTTCATATATGTAAATATTTATACGGTTTGTTTATACGACATGTCACCATCCAAGTTTGAAAGTGCATACATACTCTCGCACTATCTGCCCTAAAGCTTCTTTTTAATACGGATTAATCGTTTTTTCAACAATTTTCGATTTATTATCCTACAAAACCAATTGAACATTTTGGTTGGATAATTGTGTACACTGAGAAAAGAGTTAATTTATAGTTTGAAAGATTTGGTTATATGTAGTTTATTTATAGTTTGAAAGATTTGGTTATAGTAAATATATTATATGCATATAAAATGCTGAGATAAATATCGATAATGGCTTTGTCAACTTTTTTTAAATTTAACAATAAATATTGCTAGAAAAACTTCATTTAACTAGATTTTATTTTAATTTATTTATTTACAATTCGCCAAAGGCTGACTACTACAAATACGTACATCTAAATCAATTAAACCAACCTAGCCTTAACACAACTCTTGGTCAAATTAAAATCAATATGCTCGAAATGAGCGTTAATACAGCGAGACATTGATGCTACTGGCTCATGAAGACCATAATTAGTCCTGTGGTTAGGAATCCTAAGAAATCCCGGGTGTCTCAGGAAGCGAGCCGGAACCAGAATATCAAAAGACGATAGCAGAGCCGGAGAGTCAATAATTCCTTGCAGGCATTCAAATGCAAAAGCAGTCTTGGAGATATCACGTCTAAGCTGGAGTGAGTCTAATTTGATTAATTTAAGCCTATCAGCATAAGGAGGCAAAATGACTGGGTTGCTCCAATGAAGCCCCTGAAGAGCAAAACGTAAGAACCGACGTTGAACAGTTTCAATACGATTGATATTAACGGAGTAAAATGGAGACCAGACACAGGAAGCATACTCCAAGATCGGACGAACAAAGGAACAATAAAGAAGCCGCGTAATATAAGGATCTTGAAATTCCTTAGCCCATCTCTTAATAAATCCTAAGGTCGAGTTAGCCCTGTTAACTATTGAGTCGATATGATCATCGAAACACAAACGGCTATCATACTTGACACCTAGGTCCTTAATTTTATCCAGTCTTGCCAAAACACAGCCATTAATAGTATAATCGAACACGATCGGAGTTTTTTTACGACAAATAGACATATAAGTACACTTATTAATGTTAAGTGGAAGAGAATTAATAGAACACCACTTGAAAAGGGCGTCTAAGTCAGTATTAAGAAGATCACAATCTTGACTAGAAGAGACAACTCGAAAAATCTTAGCATCGTCAGCATAGAACAGGATTCGTGAGTAAGATAAAAAAAGAGGTAAGTCATTGACATAAATATTAAAAAGAAGTGGGCCGAGGTGGCTGCCTTGAGGTACACCAGAAGAATTGTATATCACCTCAGAAAGAAATCCACGGAACAATACTCGCTGAGTACGAAGGGATAAATAAGACTCGACCCAGTTCACAAAGAGAGGGGGAAAGCCAAGGGCCTTCATTTTGTAAATTAGAACAGGGTGAGTAATTTTATCAAATGCTTTGCTAAAATCGGTGTAAATGCAGTCGATCTGTTTACCATCTTCTATAGCATTAAGGCAGAAATGCGAAAATTCAAGAAGGTTAGTTGTTGTAGATCTACCCTTCATGAAGCCATGTTGAGAGGGGCTAAGAAATGGCTTACAATGAAAATATAAGACTTGAGAAATCAGGGCTTCAAAAATCTTCGCTATAGATCCCAAATTAGCAACAGGTCTATAGTTGGATATATTGCACTTGTCACCTTTTTTATGGTGGGGAAAAATTATAGAGGATTTCCAGTAAGATGGAAATATACCAAGCGAGATAGATAAATTAAATAAATAACACAAAATCGGCACAAGAGGACCAGAACAGTTCTTAAGAAGAGAAACAGGCACACCATCAGGACCACACGAATAACTATCTGCTAAACTATTAAGGTAAGTCAAGATTGTATCGTCAAAGAATAAAAAATCCTTCATTTCCAACGATGACGAAGGAAATGACGTCAAGTAAGTGAAATCACTAGGACTAATATCACAGTTGGTCTTAGTAAATGCATAGTTTCGCATAGTTAAATCTCCAAAAGTCAACACATTTTTTAAGAATATTTTTAAAGTCGTGAATTGTTCAAAATTAATGTATAATACTCTCAAATGCTCAAATGTTAAATTACAGAAGATTATGAAACCTTTTTTAATCCGTCCCAAATACCAGCCAGATGAATAACGGCCTGCTCGTACATTATTACGTACAAATTTTCTGTTTAACATTTTGTAGACTTCTAATTCCACGACTCGTTGCGGACTTCGTGCTTTCGTCCAAAGGATAGCATTTAACATATTCATCAAATCATATTTTATCAAAAAATGTCTCCGGGGGAACCTTAGAATAGTCTTGAAGTTGTCCCTCCTAAGTCAGGTTGACGGATGGCATCATCACTGTAAATATATTTCTTTTAAAGGTAGAATGAAAATTAGTAAAATCAATTTTACTAGAAATTTATTATTAATTTCCTAAATTTGCGATTTGGTTGACCAGTTCAGTTAAAAAACTTTATTTTTATTCTAAAGGTTTTTACTGCTTTTGAATTCTAGCAGTTTTCTATCGGTAGCTAAAATTATGCTTTTTTTTCAGTACGGTTTTTGGAGTTCTAAATAAATGTTCTTTATTTATTGGTTTTTCAGTAAAAACAAGAAGGCCGGGGCATACGAAGGCATGCGGGAAGCACTTACTAAATCTTTTCAAATCCAATCGTAGGTTTCAAATACTTCCAATATTTTAGTACAGCAAAATACTTCCAGAAGAACCACTAGGAACTGTGTGCGCACCACCGTTTAAGTTTACATTTTAGCGCGGGCTGATGAGTACAATTTGTATTGATATAAATAAAGCTTTTTATTAACTACCTACTTGTGTTATTTGTGACTTGTTTCTTAGTTAATCTACAAAATTGAACAATGCCCGCTTTACATATAACACATGTATGCTTTTGTAAGGGTTTTGTAATTTGCTCGAAATTTCTTCATTTCAAGAGTTGTGATAACTTTTACTATGTATCGTTAAACTGTGTTAAATTCACCTCCGGTCAGCATCAAACTCTGGTAAAATATTTTATTCCAACCCACTTTTCTAAATGTCATTTACATATATATCTCTGTAAAATTATTTTAATGGGCATTAAGTGAAAAATATAATAAGATTATACATTTATTTTCAGTTTTTAATTATAAAATAACACATTTGTTTCATTTGTTTCACCAAAAATAAAAATAAAAAATAATCTTGTAAAATAATGTAGTAGTCAAATTGTTATAATAATTATAATATTGGACACAAAAAATGTTTATTTTGTTTTTTGTATTATAATATTATAAATTAACTCTCAATCAAAAATATATATTCGACATTGTTTTACATTTTTCACTTAATAATCTTTAAAAGAATTTTTTTAATATATAGTACACACTTTTCGCAACGTGTAGGGCATATCACTCCTTAAGGTGCCCTCTTTGGGCCTCTCTTCCTTAACGCTCAAATACACCATTGCTTCAAGCTAAACTTGAACTAGACGATCAAAAGACCATATCTGGTATTTTTCATAGGTATAAAAGTAGTGGGAGGCTGAGGTTTTTAGGGAAAAATTTACTACCTTTCCCCACAGGAATCAATCGTACATTTCGGTGCCCATTCACTCTAAGGATGAATAGCGTCACAAAGTCTGTGAAATTCCCAGAAAGTGATATTAGTTTTTACTGTATGTTTGGCTGAGTGAATTTGAGTTTTTTTTCGTGGAATAATTCAAACTTTTTGATATGATATGGGGAAGGTGGAGCAGATTTTCAACGTATTTACTTTCGAAGCTCATAAATTTTGAATTTCTTAATGCTACTAGCTTCTTTAGTTACTGATGGTCAAGTCAAGAACAAATATCGGGCCTTATTACACTGGTCGACGAAATTTAATATTTAATTTTCCACAGAACAAGTCATATATCATGTCTATAGGATTTTCACCGTAGATACGTATTCGCAAATAAAAATGTCCTATAACGCTACGTTTTTTTAGCAAAATAGGGTTAAAAAGTATAAAATATTGTATTTCGGTATTTTAATTCATTAAAAAATGACGAAACGTCAAAAAAGCTCGTAAAATGACTCAAAAGAGAGCCTGAATCCTTATATGTATTGTATATACATAGGAAATACCACTAATCTATAGAACTTATGAATAAGAGTTTCATTAGCATGCGCAAGCAGTGATCGTCATTCACTATCTATTATATGAAGTAATCGGTTTATGGAAAAAAGTGAATGCCACGGATTATTTCGGAAAGTATTCAAGCCTTTCATATTTTAATATAACAACTAAATGTTCATACTTTTCTTTGAGCTACTTTAAGAGCTTCTGCGACAATTCGTTATGTTTTAATTACTTTGCAAAAATTACCAAAATACATACTTTTCAAACCTATTTTTGTCAAAGACGTGACTTGATAGAAATTTTTCAGTTGCCAATTTGTGATCTATCGAAAAGATTCTATCGACATTACTACATACTTTCTTTTATAAAGCGAAAACCATCGCAGGCCTGTGTTTAGAAGTCGATTTTACCAGACTCGACTAGTGAACACACATTTTCAAAGCTAAGATGCTAAGTATAATAAATTAGTGTCTTCGCTAGTGGAGTTGGGCGAAATGCATACCTTTCTAAAAATATTTTACAAAGAAGAAAAATTCAGTTGTAAATATGATTTATTTTTCGTGTAAGTTTGCCGTTTCACATTGTGTGAAGCAATATTGAAATCGGAAAAAACTTTAACAACGATGAAAAGAAAATATTATATTAGAATTTGAAACTAAAGCATCAAATTTTTCTTTTGCTGTTAACACGTTTTGTCAATTTAATACTTCTTTAACCAAATTAACAATAAATGATAAATCAATGTTTTTCTTGTTAATGTGCGAATGTTAATTGAGTTAGTTTTAAATGAATGGTAACAAATTTTGGTGTAGTTGGTAATTTTTTTTAAATATTTTTATTGTATATAAAAAAAAAAAAAGGTAGAGATTTATCAAAACAACGAGAACATTTTGAATTTAGCTTAAAATCTTATAATAGTTTGTATATAAAAACCAGTGAAGTCAATCTTACAAATCTTATAGAACGAAGGCAATGAGTATTTAATTTTATTCCAAATTAGGGTAACTTCGTTTATTCTTTATATAATTTGAATCTAGTGTTTTATAATTTTTATAAATTGCATTTCTATAAAATTTATACCAATATAGATATTTAAAATTTTGGATCATATTTAACACAACATTTTTTGACTGTGTATTATTTCAAGTAAAATTGAGCGGAAATTAATTTCCAAAATAAATATTTTGGGTTAGTTAATTTTCAAAACACCTCCTTTCTCATGTTTAAAAAATTATACTCCCCGTATATGTGTGTATTATATACATATTCTCTCACTATATGTAATTTCTTCAACACTGAGATTAAGATGGTAATTCTACTTGCTACTTCGAGTTCGATTTCGACTGCATGCATAATTTTTTGCTTTCCCCTTGCTAAAAGCTTACTGATGTCGATTTGAAATGCATTTTATGTGAAACATTACTTCAGATTTTAACATTGGGTAAAAGGAAGAACGTGAAATTGCGATTTTGTGCTTCTTTTATATTCAACTTACTTTTGGAGTCAGAGAAATTTTTCAAAATAATGTAATGGATGAAACATGTTAAAATATAATCAAATAATACAAAGTTTCCGATAAATACAAATTCGTTAAAACTTACTCATACAAATTGTGAGATATTATTTTGGAGCTGCCTGACGCAATATTTCTTGGATTCATAACAGGGGCTTCCATAATAAAATATGTATTTAGTAAACGAAACAAAGTATTAAAACCACACTGCAAAGCTATTCAGTTTATTTAAATAAATGGTGCTATACGGCAAAAACTTTAATTTACTCAGCCCTAAAAGTGCCAGTATTGATTATACAACAGTGAAATTCCAGAGAGTGTACAACAAAATTTCGAAGTACACTTTGAGACAAAGTTGAACAGCTCAACCGAAATGGTTCGCAAATAAAGTTCTCAATAGTTCCCATCCAAACTACAAGGATCCCGATGTAACTTTTCAACATCCAGGGAGCGTCAACAATTGCACATCTTCATCCGAACAAGGATAAGGAACAAGAGGTATATAACCGTCGTATGCAGCCAGAGGTAGCTCCTTATCGATTTTTTCTTTCGAGTTTCCCAAACGAAGGAACTATTTTATTAGCAGTGCCACCTGCTTGAAGTACATTTTGGCGCTTACATTGTTCGGAAAGGTAGATTTTAGGTAGCAATTAGCCGGCTTCCTGCGTGCTGTTGGCTTCTTAATATATGTACAATCTCAGCCATTTTCTGGCATTTACGATGGTTCTTGGCAAATATTGGTCGTGCGTACCCAGTCTTGTCGTTTTATCGAATAAAGTAAATAAGCACACGTACGTGACTAATCGCAGTTTAGAAATATTTATTATCTCTATAGAAAAACTGAAAATAATAAATTGTATGTTAATAAGTTGCCGCAATTCTAATTAACTGTGCTCCAAATGACTTGAATTTGTAGAAAGGATAGGTTTTATGGCCATGATTTGCGAGTCCTTCAAGCCGAACGAATAAGTCCCATTTCTCTAGTCGACAAAAATAACATCGATAAGTATAGTACTTTATAAAAATATCCTGCGAGGTAGTTAATTTCAAGTGTATACAATTAAAAATATTATGAAATAAAGATGAAACATACCGGGAAGTTCTATATTTTCTAAGGTTTTATGCAATGCTTTTAGTATTTTTCATGGGTCAATAACTGCAAAAATCGTCAAACAGAAGATCAAATAAGCATCTTAAAATATGAGCTCTAGTGGAAAAGCTTCAGCAAACAATGCGGTGACTTATTCCAAATAAACACCTTTCAGCTTTCATCAATTACTTCCCAAATCTTAAGTATACCTCCATCCTCAGCAGATTTTAAAGGAAATAGGTCAATGCAATGTTTGATTGCAAGCACCCAACAATCAGGAACAGCATTGGTAGAGAAAAGTTTAAGGAATTGATTGCTATTCGATCAAACATTCAATTTATGCAAAGCGATGGTCAGGACTCGGTTGCTTATCCAGAGTCGAACACTTCCACTGATTCCGCAGGAAATTAATTTCTTGCAAATTGGAATTCCTTTGCGAATGTTAACCAATAAGTGCGAAAAAGATTTGAGGAAAAGTTTTTTAAGTGCATTATTCAATTTATGCCGTTGCCACTTCATAAACTTTGCTTTTAACGATTACCCAAACTCATCATCAAGTGGTTAATATTCATCTATACATATAATTTATATTACTCACTCCGTGTTCCTAATTTATCAGTAACTTTATTAGGCATGAGTTCCAGAGTTTCGCATGAGAAATATCTAATATGGTAAAAGTAAGTTCATAAAACCTGTATATATGCATATTATTCGGTTAGATTGATAAAGTCTTATTTTTTAAGTGTTCCATACCGCTGACGTTGGAACAACCAAAACACTTCTGTAATCTAAAATTATGCATATTTACAGCTATGCTTTAGGAGGATGAAACAAACTCTTTCGAATTATTATCAGCAATAAGTTTTAAAAGCAACTGAGACTTTAAAATGACATATGGACCCTTTTTAAAGTTTTCGATTAGATGCCCTTTAAAACAATATAAAAAAAAATCGCCTTTGTTTAAAAAGAGAGTAAATTATTTCTTTACTATTTTTCAAGTACTATAATATTGTAATATAATAAAATTGAAAGATAATAAAAATAAATTTCGCAAAGTGAAACAAAATGTATATCTCGTGAAAAAATAGGTGTGTAATTTTACCCCTAACCGACGTACCATATGCCATTTTACTCGTAATCAAGTTTTAAAAGTTCTGTAGTAAAAAGTAAACACTTTAGTTTGCTGAAATTACAACGTAAAATATTCTTGACAAAATTCTACAATCTACAGACTATGCTATTTTGTAGCGAGAAAAGACATATAAAACTTGAAATAAAATATTTGTACACTTTATTGTTTTAATCCAACACTCTCAAAACACACAAGGCACAGAACAACTGTTCTCGTTGGATGCTGGAAATTAATGGAAGAAACAAAACTTGGGAATTCAGATTGTATACAAGGTGCTAGATTAACTATAAGCCGAATGTCGTTTTGCCCTAGTATGTCATTACAGCCAAATTTCCACGGTTATAGTAGATATTTATTGGTGTGGCTGATATTCAGTCGATGTATTAACTGTTTTGTTTTCATCTAAAAATAGAGAAAGTACAAATTTGGCACAGATGCTATAGATAGTGATAATTAGAAAATAGATATTTTTCAGATATACATATCAAAACATTAGGCAGGTTTTTTAATGTAAAGCTTGTAATTAGGATTTTGGTATACTGCTAATCATTAATTCTTTTACGTTTAAGAATTATGTATGGTAAGTAATGGGTACGGCATTATATTTTAATAGCCATGTGTTAAAATTACCTTTTTGTTTTCTAATGTACATAATTTTTGCTTATATACCTATCTTCATTAAATTTTTAGAGTGGGAGGAAAAAAATTGAGATATACTATATTCCGACTAGTAGCTGCCGTAATAAAGATGGATACTTAAGTCATGCTTCATGCGAATAATAAATAAATACTCATAATAATGAATTTGAATGTGTACTAGTATCATCTGTGGTCGAAATTCGACCAAAACTTGTTTTTCACATAATTGGTATTTATTTGTATGCAAATTCTCAATTCTTACCTTGACGCCATGATGCGCTATGTATTTTTCCTCCGTGCAGGGAAAACAAAGGCATTCGAGCTCATACACCAATGAACGTGATCAAAATGCTTTCATTTAATTGGTTAAAGCGTTGGGGAATTTATGTTCCTTAACGGCAACATACACACATGATTTTGTTCGCACATCTATGGCGCAGTACCTTTCGAATGATATATGTTTTATTCCCCTCATTTTATAATAAATACTAAAAACAGGTATGACAATCTTCGATGTTCACTTATTAATATACAGATACGTATATTTTATTTAGAATGTTTATGTAGGGATAACTCCTAAATCATTAATAAGCAATGAGAGTGATTCCTAATAGTTCAAACACTTTTTTTTTGTATGTGACTGCAGGCAATCTCCGGAAATATACACATTACATTTTAACCTTATCTTTTCCTTTTGATTAAATTTGCAATTAATGCCTTATATTATTACCAGGCCTTCCAATTAGAGTTGGTTACAAGCAACATGTTGTATTATTAATTTGTGTTGTTATACCCCACCCCAGATCTAATATGTATACACTAATATCCATTTAATCCCGCTCCAGAGCTTTCTATTAATAAAAACAAATGCGGAACCCTAAAATGTGTATATTCAACTCTATCACTTAAGGAGCTCAGTTCTTGCTATGTGATAAAATAATATTTCCTTCGTTTTCTCTTTCGTCTGCAAGATGTATTGGAAGGAACGTTCTCCTTATCTGGCAGGTTGCTGACAGGTGTCCTCCAAGATATGCTTAAGCAGATGTGCTCGGCCAATTTGCCGGTATGAAGAAAAATCAAAAGGAAAAAGAGGAATAAAGTATTAGGGCGTCACCATATTGCACCTAGGTATATATATGAAAATATTTGAATGAATTTTCAAACTGTCAGCAATCAATATTGTTTCAATTATTTTGTTTTCCATCTCGTCGACGATAGAGATTTTCACAATCATCCAAAATCCACTTTTTAACAGAAAAAACAAATTTGAGATAATTTTCTTTTAGAGCCCAGTGGAATACATAAGGACATTTTAATATGCAAAATAATGTTTTAATTAGATCATAACGCGAAAAATAATTTAAAAATCATGAATGATTACACTGGTCAACACCAAATTTTTTTCCGAACAAGTGGCAAATAATTTATATACGATTTTTTCCGTAGATTATGAATTCGTAAATGAAAATGCTCAATCAGCTCACGTTTTCAAGGAATAGGTGAGTGAAAAACTCAAACAACCTTATTTTGACCATATTTGAAAAATCATTAAAATATAACGGATTATTATAGAAGCTTATAACGTGGCTAAAACCAAAGTTAGAACCTTGAGCTATTATCTCAAAATACTAAAGGTCTTAAAAATGTTCGAAAAATACCTTGAAAATCAAATTTTTGACCAAACCGATTATTTCATACAACAGATGCTGAATGAAGACTATAGTAAATACACGCTCATGAAAAACTTTTTCGCGAGAATGTTTAGAAAAGCTATAGAAATTTGTGGTATTTGATATTTTTTAGAATAAGTTTCAGGCTTTGATTTGAGCCATGTTACAAGTTCCAGTGACCATCTGTTACTTTTTGATGATTTTTCAAAAATGGCAAAAATTCGATATTTTGAATTTTCCACTCTATTTTTCTCGAAAACGGGAGCTGATTGAGAATTTTCATTTAACAATTCGGAATATACGGAAAAAATCCTATAGAAATGATCTGGTACTCTTTCAGAAAAAAAAGAAACATTGAATTTGTTGACCAGTGTTATTTACGATCCTTACATCCGTAATTCTCAAAAGTTCGCTAAGCTCCGACGGGGTGTAAAATTAGGATTGCAATTAGAAAATAATGTACATACATACTAGAGTGCTTTTTTTCGCGACTATTGTTTTCTTTTCAGTCCCACCTCGAAATTTTGTGGTAAATACCTAAAAAAAAATTTTCTGAAAATTGGAGCCCTTAATATTAATATTAAGTACTAGACCAAGGCGTATAAAGATTTCCCATATGAAATACACGTAAACTTTGATTATTTTTCTTCAAAACTCTACAGTTCAGAGGCATTTTATGGTATAATCTTGGTCAATGGTAGGATTTCTTCAGAATTGAATGCTCTACAAAAGTGTTCATTGCGGTGTAAACCTAACTCCCAGCAGCGAGGCAGTACGGGTCACTAACCCCAATTTTTCCATGAAATTCTCGATTTTTACCTCTATCTCGTAAACAACAAGAGGTACAGAAAAAGTGAATATGACAAACTTGTAGGAAATTCAATTTCCTACAAAAACGTTCTGAACACAAAATCGCTAACATCGATATTTCTTGAGATATTGGGCTTTGAAGTTGAGGTAGTGTGGAATTTTCATGGATTATTGAGCTAAATAAGTAAGTGCCCAGTGGCGCTTTTTTTAAAAAATATATCTCGGCTCCTAATGGACCTAGTACGTTGATTTAATTCTCTCTCTCGTAAAATGAGCCAAAGGGGTCGAAAATGCGAATCTTTTGTCGAAGAGCCTAATATCTGCTTCGGGCGTGTTGAGTTTTCCATACATGTCAAAAGTACACTCATTAGGGGTTAAAATAATTGGCGATATGAGACCGTGTGGATGCTTACAACCCTTGGACCGTTAAAGCTATGATATACTTAATTCCGTAAAACCGTTGTATTTGGTATTTCCCGCGATCATTGGAAGGAGGAAAACTGGATTGTCCCAAGATCGGATACATTTTTTTCGGAAAGATTCGATACTGTCAATACGTTTATTCTTAGAAAAAGCTGATTTTCTAAGTATAGAATAGAACACGGGTGCCCAACTAGTCGATCTCGAAGCGCTCTCTAATCTTACAAGCCAGAGAACTTAAGGGAGATTTTTGGAAATACTTGAATCGGGAAAAGTATTGCAATATCACCAAATATAGCTTGTACTCTTATTTTGGATCTACATATGTACTTATGAAAAGCAACTTTTTCATATTTAAAATTCACGAACACCACGATAATCGAAGAAAACTTGCTGACTTTGATTTTTGAACGACTTTGGCGTGATCTTTTTGGTCTTGCGTTTTGCACGATATTCGCTGGATGTTTCCGGGTCGTAAGCATAGATCCAAGTCTCATCTCCAGTTATGATGCGTTTCATCTCGTTCTGATAGTCAGAGATCATTGTTTCACAGACTCGACGTTGTTTTTCCAAGAAATTGAGTGTTTTTGGAACCAATTGAGATTTGACTCTTTTCAAGCACAAATGTTCTTTAAAAATGGTTTGGACTGTTTCAAATGAAATGTTTACAGTATCAGCAAGGTCTCTAATTGTCAACCGACGATTTTTGAGCACCAAATCTTTGATTTCATTGACATGTTGTTCATTGATTGATGTTGATGGTTGTCGGGGACCCTTATTGTTTTCAACGCTTTCTCTACCTTCTTTGAACTGCTTATACCACCTGTAAACATTTCTTTCAGACAAAACCTGATTGCCGAAGGCCTTCTGCAATATTCTAAACGTTTCTGCAGCAGAAATTTCATTCCGTAAACAAAATTTAATGCAACTTCTTTGCTCAATAAAATGACACATTGTAAAAATCGAAAAATTTATTTTAGTTGATCAGAAAACACAACGAAACTAACCAAACAAATGATGTACTGGCGTGAAATTTTACACAGATATAAGTGATAATAATAGTATAATACGGCCAATCTAAAAACAAGGAGATTTGTTCGAATCGGTGTACCCGCGCAATTTAATTTCAAAATTGGCTTTACTTTTTAATCACAGTAGTACATATACAGGACGTTTGGCAGAAGGACCGACAAAATTTGTTGGTGAGTTGGTAGTTTAATTTCTAATTTTTTACCGATAAATAAAATAGTTAAAATAAATAAATAGTTGCTTACTTACGATCACCGCTTTTTTTTGTACGTAAACTGGTTTCGTAATCACCTCACATGTCCTTTTTTTGGTAATAAACTACATCAAATTTTGTTGTTTAAATGGAAAACATAAATCAAACATGCAATAAAAAATAATTTCATGCTATTGTGACCACAAACAAAACAGTTATGAGGGTTTGGGGGGGGAGGGGGGAATTTAAGGAATTTTTGTAAATAAACTGGAACAAGTCGTATATCAGTCACCGAATCACATACGACTTAGGTCTCATCGGCAAAAAATTAGAAGTGAACCCACCATCCCACCAACAAATTTTGTCGCTCCTTCTGCCAAACACCCTGTATACAGAAGTTGGCTGGCCCGTGGAGTATAAGATTGCGCTGTTCATTACGGGCCTCTTAAGCCTATACCTTGTATTTTATTATTCTTTAGATCATAGAAACGGTGCAAAAAATTAATTAATCAATTATTAAAGCGAGTGAAAGTGATTTCTAAGACGCTTTATAATATCAAAACTTTATGAAGGCGAATGCTTATGCAATTAGTGGAGAAAATTTAACCTTTGTATGTATTTATAATTTTCTGACAGTTATTCCTTCATAACCCATAAAGAATTAGTTAGAATATAGAATATAGAAAATATGCATTTATGACTCAATGCGGAATCCTCTCTTCCCCTCTTCAAAATTCGTTTACTTTCAATGTTTTCTCTCTTCAAAATAATTTTCATATTTATTATTTTTACACATTGATAATAAATTAAAACGAAATATTGCTTTAGTGAATACTGAATTTATTTTTCTGTATTCAATTTGAATGAAGTTATTTAAAAAAAAAGAGGTGAAACTCCTGGAATTTCTTTGTCTTCTTTTGCCGTTTTAATTTCGGAGAAATTAATTTGTCCAAATCTACCTGCTGTCCTTTTTAAGCGTAATTTCTTTACAAACGTTCTTTTCGTTTCTTATGTAGATTTCTTTTATCTCGCCCTAATTTCTTCTAAACTTTCTGATGGTAATTTTTTTTTCTCCAAATCTCTTCAGACAGATACAAGAGGAGAAGTGAAAAAAACCACACTTTTCTAAGATTTATGGAAGTAGTTTTTGACGTCAAGGCTAATGCAAATAATTCATTATCTGTCTGAACATTATAAGTTTCTCCAGTAGGTACATCGGGCAGGTAATTAATAACGTTCCGCAGAAAAACAACTGAAAAGGTCAAAAGGCAACTTGACGCTGCATCAATTGTGAAAAATTGAAGTTTCGGAACTTTCATTTTATTAAGCATCAGCACAGATAGAAGAGAATATATTTCCTACATAGACCTATACTACCAGATTTATTCCAAAAATAATTTAAACGAGTCATTTACACAACACTTGAGATTAAATACTCTTGACCTTGTCACCTCAGCCATGGGACAATGACTAGTCTAGAAGAAAAATCATTTAAAGCTATTACGACTGTGCAAGAAAGGTATAATCTTCAATTGATTTGATATAATCAGCAGCTCCAAAATATTTATAAACACACAATGGAGCTTAGATAAAGTTGTTGCCAAAATCTAGCAGCAATCTTATCAGGAAGTGCCATTTCAAAATCATCAAATCTCACCGTTGCGATAATTTACTCGGGAGTAAATGTGAAGAAAAGAAAAATTGCCATTAAGAGTGCTTCCGATTCCTCTCATTCGCCCATCCATCTTTTTTTCATTATCATACTGCAGACGAAATTGTGCGCAGAGGCTTTTTCTTCAATTGTGAATTTTTTTATGATATTCGAGGAGACGGTTGTACTAAAGCCCATAACCTCTTTTTTCCTTCCTGTGTTTTTATGCCTTTACTGAGTAGAGTACATGTTTAGGACATTATACATATATATTTTTTTTTTACCTCACTTCTTCCCCTCGGAGGGAATGGACAAGTGGGCGATACCATCTAGATATTCAGATATTCGAAGAACTCCAGTCGTCCTGGAGCTTTTACATCTTATTCCCCGCGATATCGCGGCTGGTTTCTTTATGACTTCGCCAGATTTCCCTTTTTATTTTATTAAAATGCTCCTCCAGGCCACGGTCTGTTACAACCTGAGCATGTTTTCCTTTGTGCAAATCCAAATGTGGGCGGAATATGAGGTAGAGTAAAGGGAAATTAAATGAATAGAAAGAAGGGTCTATTTCTTTCTTTAAAAATCCCTGCCGTAGAAACATACACATACACGAATCGTGGAGCAATTTGCTCTATAATAAAGATATATCATATGGAAAGGAAGATTTGCTTAATATTGGCTCATCGTGGATCTGTCTGCAGACGTACCGTGAGGTGTTAATCTTAGGTGATATCAAGCTGATTGTATAAGACGCTCTGCTCTTCCCTTATCCTCTTAACATAGATACGCATACCTGTAATGAGATTTAGAGACATTCACGTTGATGAACTTTCCTCGTGCTAGGTAGTAATTTGTCTTGTGACTAGTCAAGAAATTTCTTCGCAGCGATTCTCATTAGGCTTCCATATATGTTACTGCTTATTGACTAATTTTTATTAACTCTGTTATGAGGCACGGTCATGCAAGCAATTATAGTCGCACGTTATTATTTTTTCAATATTTTATGTGCTGCTCTATGCCACTGCCAGAATCAAAATTTGTTTGATATACATACAAAAAGAAATTATGAATCAAACTGTGAATTAAATTTTAACGTGTAAGAGTACCACAATAACCAACCGTAATGAGGTTTTATATTATGAGTTCTGCGGTCAGAAGGGTTATTCAATTGCCAGAAATCATGTTTGCTTAACACTGAAATATTCTACAGCAATTGCGCTTCCAATTACCAAAATAATTTTAAATCTTTTCTGACGCTGAAAGCACCAAATGATGCTTGTTCGCTTTCTGGCAGTTCTAAAAATAATCGCTGGCCAAATGTTGGTAAAAGTACGCTCAAATTGAATTGAAAATCAAAATATTGTATAATATAAAAAAAAAAAAAAAAATGGGAAACCATCCCAAAGGTGGCTCAAATATTTATGGATCGAAATCGGTCAAACTTCTTTATGTAAGAGCATGCTTGTATAACCGATAATTAAGGAAGATTTCTTCTCATTTAATCTTATGCATGCCTCCCACTATCTTAGGATGCATTAGAGCTTTATGGCGAACAGGCCGTAATTTATTTAAGTTCTAATAACGGTTTTGATTAACTTCGGCACCATTAAATTGCTAAATCTGTTTATTGATAGTTCATTTGAGGTTCTAAGGATAGTGTTCTATAGCATAAACAAAAATCATTTTAGCTGTGGATTTTGTGAGGCGGGTAATTGCGAAAATAAATCGTTGTCTAAAAGTAGATAGCGCTGATAAATAGCAGTGCGTTTATTTAACTCCCTGTCTTCAACACTGATGAGGCAATAAGGCTTAGGCGCTATTTCTAAATTAGATGGCTCAGTTAGCTTACATAACTCTCCGGCTCATGGAGGCGCAAAA
Source organism: Dysmachus trigonus (assembly GCA_949715965.1). Classification (NCBI taxonomy): domain Eukaryota; kingdom Metazoa; phylum Arthropoda; class Insecta; order Diptera; family Asilidae; genus Dysmachus; species Dysmachus trigonus. The sequence goes on from OX454320.1 coordinate 62,118,142, forward strand.
CATAATTTACCATTAGGGTTTCTTGTTTTCAGCGAAAAGTGATGATTTTGGCCCCAGAAATTTAAATAACGCAGAAGCCTATATCAAACAGTTTTCTTGCTTATTGCATCTGTCGGCCTACTACAGGACAGGACAAGGACAAAGGGATAATTCAACTTTGAATAAATGATAAAGCAATAGGAAGCATATGCACACCCATGTCGTTTAACGTTGCTTTAATGCTGAAAGGTGGGATTAAAACGTTTAAGGACACATCCGGGTTATACTCAGGCTTAAAAAATTAATTTTCATTGCGTCTATAACACTTGACTGAGAAAATAATATGCTACTAAAAAAGTATAAAAGTCAGCAATTGAGAAATATCCTGAAAATTTCGTGGTTTTAATACTAGCATTTTTTTTGATTTGCCCATGCCCATGAATTTTCATAAAATTTCACTTATCTGATTTTTGAAATTATTTAATCAAAACTATGAGGATCTTACTAGTTTTTATCATATTATAAAGAAAGAATTGTTTTTCATTAGGTGTTTTTAAGAAAGATATTGTTAAACCTATTTTGGATAAGTACTCATATCTTTTTTGATAAATGTTTTAAAAAGAAATCTCTGTTCTGGGTAGAATCATCTTAATTAAGGTAAACATTTTGGCTTGTTTTAAACGTTAATTGAACATAGTAAAATTTATTTATTTGTTTAAGTTAGACGATGTTCTTGTTTATGTATATAATTTTCCTCAATAATTAACCATATTATTGTAACCTTTTTCCAGCGCTTTTATAAAATTTAATGAGAATGAAGAACAAGAACATTTTAATTTCGTTTTCACTTCAACCTCCACCCAAATCCTCACTACCCACTATTTTTTAGGATATTATCAAAATTGTTGAATATAGCCCAAAAACAAGAAAGAATAGAGGAAAAGTCAGCGGTGGAAAAATCTTTTTCAAAAATTAACAATAATCAGGATTTTACATAAAAATACTGTATTTTTATGAAATTTACACAAAAAAAGAATTAATTTTTATTTTTGTTATGTAAACTTCCATAAAAATGTGTACAAAAGTATTGTATATGCAGTTTTAGAGAAATATGTAAACATACATTTTGGTAATGTAAAGTTAAGAATGTGTAGTATTAAAAAAAAATATTCACGATTTTTACATAATAACAAGGTAGTTTTGCGAAATTTCCACCATACAATGGTACATTTTTCTGCCGTTTAGTATGTATTGTAAATTTCTATGTAAAACATATTTCTCTATAAGATTGTCATGGTTGCATGTATTGTGTTAATTTTCTGTTTAATTCGATACAGAGTAGATTCATAGTATTCAAAATTTTAGATATTGCAACAATAAGCATGAATTTAAAACAACACGATTTATATAAAAATATAAATACCATATATGTCAAAATATACATTATATCTGGGTACATCCCCAGAGCTATTGTGTAATTATATACACATACAGATATATAAACACATTTTATGCGTAGATATCCACAATTGATAAAATTTAATTTAACTTTTATGGAATAAGTATTTCCCCAATTTGTGTGGATCATAGGTAACCCATAGGCAATTTTATAATAGGGGTACCGGTTAATTCGTGCGGTTTTTTTCGAAAATTGAAGCTTTATTGTGAAAAAATGGTTACAAATTTAATATTCAAAGTATTGTCCATCGCTAGCTATAACCTTTTCCCATTATTCTGGCAATTCACGAATACCCTTTCTGAAAAATTCGGCCGGCTTCTCCGTTATCCACGAATCGATCCAATTTGTGACTTCTTCATAATTGGAGAAGTGCTGGTCAGCTTTACGCTTCAGCTAAATGACACATACTGATTCTGAAACTATATGACAGTAGCTTTCCAACACATATTTGGAAAGGTGAATCACTGGAATATAAAACAAGTTACGCCATCTGTTAGAAAACCGCACGAATTAACCGTTACCCCTATTAGTTACCTAAAGTTGTTGATATTTGCACGTTTATGTTGGCACAAGTTGTTGCCATAAACGTTAGGGAAATATTTTTTACTGTGAGGTGTATTACATCGCCTGTCATGCTGATGATCACTTGACTCGTTAAATTTAAAATTATCTATCTTAAATCTTACTGAACATTTTTTTGCCGCATTTCTATAATTTTTTTTATAAATAAAGTGGTACTGTTGATTAAATTTTGAATTCATGCCATACGGCTTGCACTATGATGAATGGTTGAGAAGAGAAAACTCTTCACTAATTCTTGAAATTCTCGATAAAATAAATAATGAGAACGGGCGCACGCTAATGACTTATGAACAGCTGAAAATTTTAGTGGTTATTTTGATAAATGACGACAAATTTGTTTCGAAAGAATAGATCTTGTATTACATGCTGAAAAACGTTCGTTGCAAAAATTGTAATATTTTAAGCTTGAGCAAATGTAACTAGAGTGAAAGTTTCATCATTACCAGACAAATGGTTATTAGAAATTCTTTAAAATATAAATTTTTCATTTATTCACTTTTTAATTTGTGAAAATGCAAAATTTATCGCAAACTGGGCTACCAGAAATTTTTAAGAGTTTGGGTTCACGCCTCTATATCTATTAACTTGCTAGACGAAACGTTTGCAGAAAAACCTTTATATGTCTTAAAAATATTATCTAGTAGTTAAAAAAAATTTTTTTTGGATTTACGTTTGGTTTGATTAATAAAACATTTCTTTAAAAATTTTGTTCACTAAGCACACTATAATTATATACTATAATTTGTATACAAACCATATTTTTACGAAAATAACAATCCTTCTCTTCCTTTTCTTAAACCTGCATGTTGTTTTCTGATATTAGTAAAAATATTTACGGAGAATTTATGTATATCTACTTATTGTATCTGGGAAAAAGGATAAAACAATGAGAATTTTGTAAAAGCCTTCTCAGGATGTTCATTTAATGTTAATCATACCAACAGTAAAATTTGGACAGCAATTTAAAAAAAAAAAAAATATGCACTTGTGCATAGTTCAAAGGGTAAAAAATGCTGAAGAGAAAAATTGAAATAAAAATGCATTTTGTTTAAGAAAAAATATTTTTCAATTTCGCAGAACAAATATTTCTCGAGATAAAGTGGATTTCGTGAATTCAGGAGGGTAAAAAGGAGATTGCAAAATATAAGTTTTATACCTCGTAGGTATGAGAAATTTACTGCCACTTCCATCCTCTCTGCTCTAATATAATTTACTTCTTTCATAAAGGACAGCCAGCTTTAGCTTCAGACATGCCTTTCTACGCCACCCTCGACATTTAGGAGGATTCAAATTTTATTTGAAAAGCTGCTGAAGTTTATGGATAATTCAGCATAAAAGTGTAGAAGTACTTATAACATCGTAAAGTAAAATACCTTCATGCCGGGCTTCCATTTTTCCTGCCTTCTGCTTGTCGCTGGGTACACAAATTTGCGTGCGTAAGTGCGTTTCATACCGTGGGTAATGATTTGTTAAATTATTGGCGTCTTAATCTAAGGTAGACGATTGGCTTACCTCTTGTAAAATTAATGTGCTTTAAAATGCTCAAAACGCGGAAAATACCCTGAAGCAATTTTTCTACTTGAAGACACAGCATATTGTGACATTCTAATAATGGTGGATTACAATGGACAAGTATTTCAAATATGTTTACATTTAGCGCTCATCCTTTCAATTACTTTTCTTGTTTCCCCTTTATTTGCTAGGCGCTGGAGACCTGCCAATTGTAGTTGTCGCAATTTGCATTTACAAATCGTGCTCTAAATAATGTAAAACATCTAAAATAAAATTTAATGCCTCCGCAGGGTAAATAACAAACTTGGTCTTACCAACGTTAATGTTGCAGTGGAGCATACCAAAACTCAAGTTTGAGCCCAAGGCAGTAGTTCGTCCTACCCACAGCATGCATATATGCTTGTACTCGTATATGAGCGAATATCTACGAGCTCTTTCCTTCCAACCAGCCGCTAATTGAAATTAGATATCCAGACCAAATGGGGGGCGTTTATCAAAGTATTTTATCTCGAAATGCATTAGCACACAAGGAACTGTTTTGCCCTACTTTGGGTGTCTACATTATCGCTGAACATATCGCGTTAAATCTAATGTTCTTCCATTGTGGATGTTCCCGAAATTTCTCTCACCCTATGTTTTTATAAAGCCATTAAGAGCAGTCTATTGTTCATATGTATTGAAATTATCAAGCTGGACGCCCTTTGGCCTATCCGATTCAACCCTTCCGATATTTTATTTGGCCGTCGATTTATGTAGAATCAGGATCAGATTAGTCATAACTTACTAAAAGACAGTAAATCAGATGTTTATCACTAGTGAATTGATATTACATTATTAATTCTCTACTGAATTTTAGATATTGATAAGTTCCAACGATGTAAAATAAACAAATTATAAGTAAAAATAAAAAAATCGCTTAACATAATAGAGAGTAAGGAGTCACAATATGGACTTTATGATTGAATCATTTTTTCAGTTTTTATTGATTTTACAAATTGCCAATTGTAAGATGTAAGGCAAGTTGCCTGTTAACTGCTGAACAACATCAATTCTAAGAGAATACTTATAATTAGCAGCTGATATCCTTGATACACGGGCACGACTGAATGAAGATCCAGCAGGGATTATCATCGGCTGTACCGTGTATCACTGTGGATTAAGTTTGAATCTTCATTCATAACTGCATTCGAAGGCTACTCGATGAAGTTCGAAAAACTTAATTCAGAGCGGATGAAAATGGAAGTCCTGGAAAAATCAGTTGATCCAGTGTCAAAACATGAATTCACTCTGCTCTTTGCACTTTGAACTGTCAAAACGAAATGTCATCGACTCCTATGCCCGTGTATCTTGCATTGAATGAATTAAAATCCGGGTAAATTATCATTCATAGGATCTTCATTCATCCGTTTCCGTGAATCTTGGGTATTATAAAAGTTTTGAAAAACGAAATAAATATTTCGCACAACAGATTGGGCACCTAATGTAGCTGAACGGAATAACATATATCAATTCCTATTTCCTTAAGGATGCTGAATTTCTTTATGAGTTATCATTAATGAAGGAGCTAGAAGAAAAGTACAGACAACATATGAAATGATACACACCTTGGTGTTAATTTTTAGATTACTTCTTCTACGTATTTCCGACATGTTCGTAGATGTTAAATGTTGTAAATATAAATATCTAGCTGAACAATTCTGCTCACATCGTTGGTGTAGTTCACTAACACCAATAAGGAGAAGGAATAGTCCGGGGATTGAACCAGATTATATTGTCTTTTAAGGGAATGTGGGATAAATATTGAATACTTCAAGGTCGCATCAGTAATGTGTGGGTTCAATATTGCGTAGTCTTGTTAAGGGGTTACATGGGTCTTAAAGGTATAAAAAAAACGATTTCTTTAAAAAATTTTATTTCAAAAACGAAAAATCTTTTTTATTTAAAATTTAAACATATGAAAGTAAAGTACTTAAAGTACTTGTAAAAAAATCGTCAGCCAAAAATATTGAAAATTTTCCATTTTCCAGCCGTTTTTCGCCGTCAACCCTTTTTTTTGCGGTGGACATGATATTTCGGTGTGGATTCATCTGAAATCAAAAATTCAAAAATTTTCCTGTAGTTTATGCCCTTGGCTCGTGATTGAACGAAGGAATTGAAAAAAAAAATGAAATTTGACATTTTGACATGAGTTTGAATCAATTTTCGTCTCAAATTTTTATGCGTTTTTCCGATTCTCATTATTTTTAAAAGGTCTTTTTCGTATAAAACAAGAACGACTTGACCGAATGAAAATTCCTTCGTTCAATCACGAGCCAAGGGCATAAACTACAAGAAAATTTTTGAATTTTTGATTTCAGATGAATCCACACCGAAATATCATGTCCACCGAAAAAAAAAGGTTGACGGCGAAAAACGGCTGGAAAATGGAAAGTTTTCAATATTTTTGGCTGAAAATTTGTTTACAAGTACTTTAAGTACTTTACTTTCATATGTTTAAATTTAAATAAAAAAGATTTTTCGTTTTTGGAATAAAATTTTTTAAAGAATTCGTTTTTTTTTATACCTTTAAGACCCATGTAACCCCTTAAGTGTCGTTGGCAGGGAGTTTTTTGTACTCGGAAGGTGAACTTTTGACAACAGTAAAATTAGAAAAGCACTGGTCTATTCATAAAGATTGTAAATAAACGCATTAGTATGTAAAGTTTAAAATAATTTAAAAAGTGAAAATAAATTGATTTGATTGACATAGTTAAAGATATTTTTTTATTTTTAGACGATGAATAAAAATGATTATGAAATGGAATTTATCTACTTAGTTATTGTTTTATTTATCTATACATATTTTTTTAGATATGACAGAAATAAGACAGCTTTAAATTTTTACATTATCTTTTCAAAAGTCGATCACCTTTGGAAGTATATTAATTTGTATCATGATTATATTCAGTTTTTAGTATTTTAAGGAAACTGAATAGTTCAAACTATATTTGAAAACCACAAACATGCATATGGGGAGAATCACGTCAACTGTCCCAGCGCCGCGGTGGACGGCCCGCGCGGGCGTCAAACACGACGTTTTCAACTCGTCGTTTCGGTGTCAAAACTTTGATAAAAAAATTATCTAAAAACATATTCTTACGTATTTTTTCCTCAGCTTTCCAGTGGTGGCATCAGTTTTTCGAAAATTTGCTCCCATAACCTCGAAAAATGCACTTGTTTGAAAAACACGTTTTATCTCCATGATCTTCAACTTTTGGAATTTTTTTGATAGTCTAGATCGAAAGATGAGACATTTTTACGTAGATATCGACAATAAAAAAAGAGGGGTTTTTCGTTTTTATAACGTATTTAAACGACGAACGAGACGATGCGAGCCGCGGCGTCACGGTTAGGTGTATTTGTTTACATCCAGTCAGAGAGACGGTAGCAGACGGCGCGCTGCTGCCGCGCATGGCCCGGCCGCCGCGGCTCGCATCGTCTCGTTCGTCGTTTAAATACGTTATAAAAACGAAAAACCCCTCTTTTTTTATTGTCGATATCTACGTAAAAATGTCTCATCTTTCGATCTAGACTATCAAAAAAATTCCAAAAGTTGAAGATCATGGAGATAAAACGTGTTTTTCAAACAAGTGCATTTTTCGAGGTTATGGGAGCAAATTTTCGAAAAACTGATGCCACCACTGGAAAGCTGAGGAAAAAATACGTAAGAATATGTTTTTAGATAATTTTTTTATCAAAGTTTTGACACCGAAACGACGAGTTGAAAACGTCGTGTTTGACGCCCGCGCGGGCCGTCCACCGCGGCGCTGGGACAGTTGACGTGATTCTCCCCATATGTATGTATTAGGGTGGTCCTTATTCATAAGAAAAATATTATTTTTCTTTAATTTCGCGGGGCACCACGTAATTTGATTATATACCATAAGAAAGTATTTCAGTATTTTTTTTGATTTTTTTAAATGACATTTAGAGGTCGATACCAAGGTTTGAATTTTAAATAAAAATTCAAAATCTGTGTTTGTTAGATTCTTTTATTTTTATAGTCAGGACATAATTTCCATTATGTGGTGACGACAAGCAAGCCAAAGCATACTTTATCCTTTTTTTGCTCCAAAAGAACGCATACTCCACTTCTTAAGCCGGTATTTACAGCAGTAGTGTCAAAACACAAACATTTTACCTTATCGCTCTTGTTAATGACTTATTAGAACTGAAGTGCGGGGCGGGCTAAATCTCGACGCGTCAGTACAGAAGAGGGGTCGAGGGGATAAGAAGCGATTGTCTATGCGAGTTTCACTTGCACGTAAAATATGATATAAACACCTAAATGAAACCATCATTTAAGCTGTCCTTCAACGCTTTTTGTAAAAATTTTGAAAGCTGGTAGCGACCTCTCAAAAAAAACCCTTATTTCATATTTAAAGGTATATAATCAAATGAGAAAGTGCCCCGGGGATAATTCAAAAGTCGAAAAATAAGGACCACCCTAGTATGTATATTATACATAATTTGATAATTTACATGAATTATTTGATAAATTACCAAATATCATCTTGACAATTTGTCTTATGTGGATATGATGGATATGTTTTATACTTGATGATGGATAAGTTTTTACTTAATTCATTTAAGCTAGCTGCATACGATAACCTTGATAATTTGTTTTTGTAGTTAGTTTTTTTTAGCTTCCTTTATAAATGTTTTTAGGCAATTTGCTGACATTTTTAGGTAGTTGACCTAAGGATTATTGCATAAAATTGCACAAGTATTTTTAGATAATATACCGAGGTTTATAGTTTGTTTTCAGAACTCACTTTCCTTAAGCTTCGCATAATTATTTTGGGGTGTCTTGCATAAAAACTTATAAGACCCAAAATTTCAATAGTGCACTTTATAGATATTTTTTTAAACAATTTAACATATTTTTTTCTCTCAGTGTACTATACATACTATATATGTAATAAATAGCCAAGTTATGGCCTCTTGATGTTACCCCTTGTTTTGTCAATTTTTTCAGAGAAATCAATGCACATCAACAAAATGGAGGCATGTCGCACATCGTTTTGGGAAGACTGTCCGATTTTTTTGCTTCAAAAAATCGATTTTTTTTTCGCTTAATCAATAGTTTATACTTTTAAAAATAATTTGTAAAAATTTGGAACCGATATCTTGAGCGGTTCAAAAGTTACAGGTCATTTAAGAGGCGTGCCTCCCGTCGCGCGGCCGTCTGAGTCGATGAGCCGGAGAGCAGGTGCGAGCTATGAAACGCGTGTGAATAGCGTTCGGATTTGTGGCCTTGAATTGATGAATGAAATATAAAGAGGTAGGTATGTTTGATGTTTCTTTGTTCATCTTTTCGTTAGGAAATACACTTTCTTCGTGAGAAAATACACTTTTTTCTAGCCAAAATGCACTTTAAACTTTGACAGTGAATTTCTCCGTTCGTCGGAATTGATGGCGGTTGGGCTAATTAAAAGAAAACGGCTCATGATTTTATCTTGAAACTTGGCACACTTATTATTATAATATATACGCCCGTTGTGGTAGAATCACATTTTTTATTTTTTTTTGTTTTTTCAAAGTTATTGCCAAAAAACTAAAAAAAAAATGACGAAAAAACGACCTTTTTTTTCAAGTGTCCGCCATTTTGTATTTTTTTTCCATTTTAAAAACTGTCCCTATCACAATGGGCTAAATAGTGTAATTTTTTAATAAATTTATGAATTTTTCATTTTAGTTCACCTGAGGCAAAAAGACTCGCGCAACCAGCGGACGGAGCGGCAAACTTTGAAGAGCTGGAGGGGGGGGGTTCCCGGTTCCGGAGTGACTCAACAAAATTCTCTTAAAAAAAAAAATCGTTGTCATAGCTTCAGTAGTTTTCTTGAAAAAAATCATTAAAATGACCTATTTTTTGCCTTAAAAAATTGGACAGTCCCCTTAAATCGCAATTTTATTTTCTTAGCGAGAGTAATAGCTTATTATAACATGGGCATTTATGGGAATTTTTATCTTTCACTGTAAAACTTTAATATTTTCCCTCGAATATCAATGAATATCTTTTATCCACGGTTGACATCAAACAAGCGTTTTGTACCGATCATCCGCAGCAACCATCCGGCGCAGGATACGTGAGGCCTTTGTGCGATGTCCCGTCTCAACAAAATCTCTTTGTACTTCCTTAAATGGCAGTCAACGGCGGATATTAGCAACATATAAAGTTACGTTCTGGTAATTTTCTGTTTTTTTGGGTAGGTTAAATGTACCTTTTAAAATTGCCCTCAGCTTTTGTACACTGTATGTACCATTCCTTGTATTAAGCAATTCGAACAAGATAGACTTAGATAGATAGATTTGTGTTTACAAAAACGTATTTCCTTCCAACAGGAAGCCAGGAAGGGAAAAAATAAACTTCCGAATTTAAAATCTTAAATTGCATTTATAGTAGAGAGACATAGAGGTGTATGTATGTCATATTGCTAAGTATTTAAAAACTTTTAGGAGAATAATTTGTATTTTACATTTATATACAGGGTGTTCAGAGGTGGGAGGTCAATACTGAAGGGGGTGAAAGGTCAGACCGAGACAAGCAAAAAATCGTATGGGTGGGGGGGGGGGGGGGGCATCTCGCACCGTTTGGCAGTTACAGGGTGATTCGTAAATCAGGATTTTGCCTTATATGGGAACCGCTCTTGTATTTTTATCTTTTTTTCTACGCATCTCAGCGGCCCCAAACTGATTTCAAAAAATCACTATTTGGAAGCCCTTTCCAAAAAAGTTTACACCACCCCCCTATCCCCAACCCCTTGGCCACAATCCCCCCTGGAAGTTGAAAAAATTAACTTTTATTTCACGATTTTTCACCTTTCGCCCCACTTTTCTCCGAAATTCATGTTATTAACATACCTACTTTTTATTTTTTTTAAGTTGCCTATCTAACTACCTTTCCAAAAAGGTGCAACATGCCCAGGTAGGAAAAGGATACGAAAATTTATTTACAAAAATCCTTTTACAGAATATCATGATAATTCGAATTTTTAAGAAATTATACTTAAGTTAACTAAAAAATACATTTTGTTCGCTTAAAAACTAATTTCAATTAAAACGTTTGTCCTTTAAAAGCTGTTCAAAATGTTCTCCGCTAGTTTCGATGCATGCAAGTAGCCTTCGTTTTATTTCACGTTTGAGGTCTATGGTAGCCAGTCTCTCCCGTATTTTCGTGGCTGCAGTCCCAATCCTGGTAACTAATTCTTCCCTGGTGTTGATTGGTCTTGAGTAAACTTCATCTTTCATCATTCCCCATAAGAAAAAGTCCAGTGGGGTAAGGTCCGGTGACCTAGCAGGCCAAAGAATCGGTCCACCTCGTCCAATCCAGCGCTCTGAGTAATGCTCATTCAACCTTGTCCTAACAATGTTCCCAGTATGCGCAGGTGCTCCGTCGAGCTGTAAATAAATTGCGCTTCTGGTGGCCAGGGGGATGTCCTCCAACAGATCCGGAAGGGTATTCTCCAAAAAGTTCGAATATAGCTGACTATTCAGCACTTGGAGCAAGATGAAGATTTCTATCAACTGGTTGCCGATGATGCCAGCCCAGACATTGACACTAAATCTTTGCTGGAAGGACCGACACCTGGTCCTATGTGGGTTCACATCTGACCAGTTGTGGAGGTTGTGGAAGTTTGTGATGCCATCCCGGGTGAACTGCGATTCATCCGTCCACAGAATTCGGTCTAGAAACCTTCTGTTTTCAATGTCAGACTCGAACAGCCAAGTGCAGAATTGCAATCGTCCTTCGGAATCTCCTTCCCTAGTGCTTGGACCGGGATATGGTGGTATGGATGTAGTCCCTCTCGGTTCACAACGGTCCAAACTCTCCCTGAAGACAATCCTGACCTTCGTGCGACCTGCCTGATGCTTATTACAGGGCTGTTCCTGACGATGTTGAGGATTTGTTGGTCGGGGTCCGCTGAATCGGGCGATTTTCCTGCTCGCGTTTCTGCTCTGGGGGCGGTTACACTTCCGGTTTCTTTTAACCTTCTGAAAGTCCTTGAAAATACCCTTCTGTTGGGTACCCGCCGATTCGGGAATCTCCTTTGGTATTCTCGTACGGCCTCACTATCATTTCCTTCTACTAAACCGTACCCGTAAATTATATCGGCATACTCGTCAACACTGCATTCTGCCATTTTATCTTAATTTTTTCTATTAAACACCCGGTTTTATCGCTTGCTTCTTCAACTGTGGTCAATGTCCTTTCAAACTTACCCATTTTTATACCATAATTCATAGGAGGTATTAGAAACGGAGAGTCAGGATACTTAAGAGTCAATACTGGATATAATAAACTAATAACGCTATTTAACGAGATTACATTTATTATTTTATTACTGTTTTGCTGAAATAATAAAAATGTACTACCTTTGTTTCCTAAACAAACATTTCCGAACTTGCCGTCATAAAAATTGTGTACTTAACGACTTTTTCCATTATGGTGCAATAAAGTAATTAGGTACCTGTGAGGATGTTTTAATTTCAGGACTTCTGCAAGCCTTTTCTACCTGGGCATGTTGCACCTTTTTGGAAAGGTAATTAGATAGGTAACTTAAAAAAAATAAAAAGTAGCTATGTTAATAACATGAATTTGGGAGAAAAGTGGGGCGAAAGGTGAAAAATCGTGAAATAAAAGTTAATTTTTTCAACTTGCAGGGGGGATTGTGGCCAAGGGGTTGGGGATAGGGGGGTGGTGTAAACTTTTTTGGAAAGGGCTTCCAAATAGTGATTTTTTGAAATCATTTTGGGGCCGCTGCAATGCGTAGAAAAAAAGATAAAAATACAAGAGTGGTTCCCATATAAGGCAAAATCCTGATTTACGAATCACCCTGTAACTGCCAAACGGTGAGAGATGCCCCCCCCCCCCCCCCACCCATACGATTTTTTGCTTGTCTCGGTCTGACCTTTCACCCCCTTCAGTATTGACCTCCCACCTCTGAACACCCTGTATATGTATACGTAAATAAAAATGTTTAGAAAATTTCAAAGGATAAGACAAAATATTCCCTGTATGAAAATATGTCCAGGAAATAATTTCAGTTCATGGAATACTAAAGATGCCTTCAAAATATTTTGTAGGGATTTTCAACCTCCCACATAAAGTCTACATATTTCTGTTGAGTTCACCAAAAACTGAGGGCGCTAAAATATTGCCTTTGATTGAAATTACTTGCCTCTGACCAGCAGCAGTACCTAATACAAATCTTAAATTTTCTTATACAATACAGAAGATGTAATTAGCGTTATTGAATCCCCAATTTATACGAACCTAATCAGGAAGCTTAACATGATATTTAGGATTTCATGTGGTCTCTTAGAAATTTGAGAAAGGATAATCAAGTTTAAATTACTGATACAGAATGGATTCGAGCAGCTTCAGATGGTCCCCTTGTTAAGAAAACGGGAAAGTCGTAAAACTTCGGAGGTTCGCTCTGGTTCAGTTTCATTCCCCCTGAGGACGATTGGTATAAAATTGAATACATCAAATCAAGAAGAATCACTGAGACCATTTTGAGATGTATTGTAATGTATACGTTAGCTATATTGAGGTTGCACAAAAAAATTTCAGTCTAATTTTGTGGTAGCGCGTTCGCAAGAAAAATATCCGTGGGGTTTTAGTACGCAGAAAGAATAGCGTAGGAATAGGACTTGAACGAATTTTATGAGTGAGTGATAGCAATAAGAATTTAAATCTCATTGAGTACGACTGTAACATAAAACTTTCTGTATTTCCCACAATTTGCTCATAAAACTGCCATTGGGCTAAAACCACCTCGCCTTCAAAAGAAAAGTTCTCAGTTCAATTTTATAAAAGCTATACGTATGTATTAGGGGAGAAACAACCTTCATATTATATTTCCTAAATTACACTTGAAATGTTTTTCCATTTTAAAAGTTTTTCAACCGTAATAATCGGGCAATACTGCAATTTCGCCAACTGATATCATGCTCATTGAAAAATGAAACTTGAGCTGGGTCATTTTGGATCGATTTACGCTTCAGTGTACTTTTCAAAAAGCATCCACTCTCCGTCAGGCGTATTCAAAAAATTTTAAATTACGTTCTTCTTTTTTTCTCGTTTAATGAAAAGCATAATTTAATCATTACCTAAATGATCGGTGAGCAGAGAGGTAGGAGGTGGAAAAATATATCTGTAGAATTTATAGTTAATCAAAGTTTTATTGGAGGTAAGGTTGACTCATTGGGACAATTTTATGGAACTATCAAGTGCATCCCATGCGCATATTTTAAATTATGTTCGCGGTGCTCGAACTCAAACATTTCCCATATAGCGTTTTATAACCTAACATAAAAATAGGATCGATTTATCTGAACACATCAATTTGCTTCTAAACTACATGAGCAAACTTGATTGAATATAAATTCTTCTCTCGATTGAGTCATTCTATGAGAAGCAATTAAGCCCCAAACCTTTTTTGATAATAATAAGTTGATTTTGCCTTATTTTGGTTTGTTTTCTGTTTAGTAAAATCCATAACATAATCAAAGCAGAAGTAAAACACAATATTACAAGATTGATTAATTAATCGTAGATTTCCTTAGTAATCTTTATTATGTTTATATTGAGCAATTGTTGGTTAATTAATCACAGATGGGAAAGATACAAATTTCAGTTTTTTAAAAAAGTAGAATATGTTGCTTTCATTACTCGGAGGTTTTGAATTGACTTACACACCATAGACAATAAGATCTTATTGTCTGTGGTCACACTACGCCATAAAAAGAATTTGTGACTCAAAATAATAATTAAAAATTTTAGAGTTATAATAATAAACCCTAAAGATTTCAAAACTATAAATTGAAGGCTTGTACTAATATGAATTTTAAATATCATCTTTAAAGAGTGAGTTTGTCTTACGTAGTAATCTTCTGTTTTTTTTTTTTTTTTTTTTTTGTTTTTTTGTCCATACTACATGTTCATATTCGGAGCTCTCTCGGTGAAAAAAAGGTTTTTTAAATACATATACATATATATATTAAATACATATCAGTAATATGCAAGTGTATGTGACTACATCATCATCTGGTTCTGTTAGTAATCACATACAGCATGTAAATTACAAAAAGCAATTAAATTAAAACAGAAAGCCAAAGTACAAAATACTATTAACTAGTTATCGAGCCAGTCGAAAACAGTCAGAATCATGCCAAGTTAAAATTATCTTAACGTACAATAAACTGTTACCGCCAGTTAAATTAAGAAGAAATGACGGGTGAGTGCGGGCAAACAAAGACTGTTTAAAAACATTTTTATTAATATAACATCAAATTGATCAGGATTATTATTAATAGATAAGCGCTTGCGATTAATAGGTTCAAACTTAAGGGGACGTGACACACCCAATTTTTTTATTTTTGATGTTTGGAAAAATTGGAAAATTGAAGGGAAAAACAGCAGATACATTAATTAAACTTTGCATATTTATTAAAAAGGGTTAAAGTAATACAACAAAATTTTTTTTTTAATTTTTTGAATTCGTTTTTTTCTTTGTACAATTTTTTTTGTAAAGAACCACAAAAACTGACTGCGGACACGATTGGGAGCGAATGGAACGTCTGAAAAAAAAAAAAAAAAATATGAGGTTAATTGTTATCAAAATCCCCAGGGATTGAACCTAAATGGAACACTTTTCACGAAAAAATTACAAAATGGCGGCATTTTTCCGGGACAAAAAAAAGTGAATTTTTGAAAAATGCCGCCATTTTGTAGTTTTTTCGTGAAAAATGTTCCATTTAGGTTCAATCCCTGGGGATTTTGATAACAATTAACCTCATATTTTTTTTTTTTTTTTAGACGTTCCATTCGCTCCCAATCGTGTCCGCAGTCAATTTTTGTGGTTTTTTACAAAAAAATGTACAAAGAAAAAAAACGAATGCAAAAAATTAAAAAAAATGTTTTTTGCATTATTTTAACCCTTTTTAATAAACATGCAAAGTTTGATTAATGTATCTACTGTTCTTCCCTTCAATTTTCCATTTTTTCCAAACATCAAAAATAAAAAATTGGGTGTGTCACATCCCCTTAAAGTAGTTAGATCTACAAAGATTTGGCAATTATCTTAGATTGTAATCACTTACTCTGAACTGAAACTTATCAACTAAAGTACAATATTAGAATCAATGTTGCCAACAAATAGCTGGTGTACAAAAACGACGTCAGCGACTTCCCGAAGTTTTTATAAAGAGTGGATATTAAGCGGCATAAGCTGGTCATTATAAGGGGGAAGTTTAAGCAGGTTCTCCCAAGTTTAATCCTTAAGTGCAAATCTAATAAATTTACATTGGACAGATTCAATATTATGGATGTGCACTTGATAATATGGGGACCAAACTAGACTCCCATTTTCAAGCAAGGGTGTAACAAAGGAATAGTAGAGTAGCTTGAAAATTGCAACGCAAAAAAATTCTCGAGACCATCTTTTGATGAATCCCAGCATAGAATTAGATCCGGAAACCATATGGTTTATATGTGTCACAAAGTTAAGTTTGTTATCCACTGTAATCCCTAAAACACAGACAAAGTAGTCCAAGAGTGCAGTTCGATAGAATATAATCAAATTGCAAGAAATTGTGGCCTCTGCAAAAAGTCATCACCTCGCATTTGTCAATATTAAGATGAAGATTATTATGTAAACACAATGACAGAAAATTATCCAGATCATCTTGAATTGATCGACTGTCAATTTGATCGTTTGGTGTGGACAAACAGCTTAATGTCATCGGCATATATCACGATTTTATACACTTTCATCAGTCTAGTGATGTCGTCAACAGCTAAAATAAAAATTAAGGGACTCAAATGACTTCCTTTACGAATACCAGAGTAGTCGTAAAATCTCTAGATTTGGCACCTTTAAATTAAGGGGGTAGTCCAGTGAAAACGACTGTTTTTTCAACGATTTTTTTTTCATATTAGAAATTAATTTTTATTAAAAAACTTTTTGACATATGATAGTACAACTATTAAACTACACAAAAAAATTTTTTTTTTTTTTTTCGATGAGTTATCCCGTCAAAATGGCCGCTCCAAAAAAAAAAAATTTTTTTGTTGGCGGACGTCGAATCTCTGCAACGGTTCATTTGAAACAAAAAGTTCAAACGAGGTTTTAATCTGTAGAACATTGGCTATCGTCGGAACTAGAATTATTAATTTTCAATAAAAAATAACAAAATGGCGGCATTTCGAATTTTTCGGGTGCTTAATTTGTTCATAACTTTGTAAATAAACAATGGATTTTAATAATTCTAGTTCCGACGATAGATACACAATCAAGAAATATACAGCTAAATTTTTAGATCAATCGGAGCAAAAGACTCTGAGATCTGACGTCCGCCGAGTCAAAACATGCTGTTTTGAGAAAAACGCGTAAAGTTTTTTTTGCGGAAAAAAGCTAAACAAATTAATTTTACCTTAGGCAGCGATGCCTGCTCCATAGATAACGCGATGCCTGCTCCATACATAACTAACTTTAAATACAAAGCAGAAGGACCTAGACCGTTATAAACCGAGAACAAAATGGGCGGAGCAAACAGAAATACAAGAGTCCTCCTTGCTCCGAAACACGTCAGGGGACCTACGAGCGCTCGGGTTACACGTCTCTCGAAAACTCTCTGTATCTTTAAAACTATTCCATATTTTGCTTAGATATTTTAAGGGAGTATTTTCGAGGTGTAGTAGAGTAGATTTAAGCAAAAAAAAAAAAAAAAATCGAAAAAAAAAATTTTTTCACTGGACTACCCCCTTAAACTTGATAAGTCTATACCGTGTAGGACGATGCTTGTCATCTATATTTATAGGTCTGTAACTCCGGGATAAAATGTTCAAGAAAAGGGGGCTCTTTCAATCGAGTGTAGTGGCGGCTTATATACCAAATTTGCCCAATCTCCTTTTCAAAGAACAAAACAAAATTCTCTCTCAGCTCCAATTTGCGATGAACAAAAACGAATTTCTTGTGTTTTATGAAAAACAAATCTAGTTTGTAACAAAGACCTTGTAGATTTATGCGAACCGAGCATATTGTGATGAATTTCGTTTAGTAGTGCCATGCCCAATATATGCGATACTTTCGGAACAATGGCTATACCACGTAAAAAAAAGTAAATTATAAATACTATTATCATAAATACACTTACACAAACCACCTGAATTAGATTTATTAAACGACATTTATATTTTGCTATGCATTTTATAACCATTCACTTTTGTAAGTTCCCGAATGATTTTTGTGATAATTTGTAAGGTTACATGTAAGGAAAAGAATAATAATTTGAACTCCATTTTGTTTTTTATAGATATAGAATAGATGCACATTCCATTAATGAATATTTGTAGGAAGAAATAAGTATATATGTACAATGTATATACGTAGTAAGTTAGTTAGCACTAGATTCACGGACATTTATTGTATGATTTGTGGAAGTTGTGTAACATAATTAATTCAACGAATGGGGAATATTTCGCTGTTGCTAGTGTAGTTAATAATAGAGTTACCCTTCTAATACACAAGGCGCACTTCAGGACTCTAACTCGAGAAATTATTTACCTATTCCAACAATATTAAAAAGGCGGGAAATAGGCTTAAATTAACACGCACTATAAAACCTAAGGTAATATTGTAAAAAGTGGTGAGAAATTGATTTACATACCACAAAATTTGATGCCAAAACTGCCAATGAGTTTTTGATAAAAGTTTAACCTCTCTTACAGTGAATTCAGCAATGACTTTTCTATTGATATTAGCGCCAAATCTTACAATTTTTCGTCTATCATTCTGTCTTACAATTTTCTGTCTATATTTCTGAAAAAAGTCTTTATGCTCTTTAATTTCGGAAAATACTTTTTAACAGAATGGGGAAAGTTTGAGATTGCAGAGTTCCAGGAAGTTAGGATAAAATAGGATTGTGAGGTTTGGAGAAGAAATGTAACTAAGAGATTTGGGACAGGAGGTTAGAATGTGGGTAACTGTGAGGAGTTGTGTACAGTGTGGGCAAAGGGGTCGTGCGTGCCCAATTCTCAGTCTGAGTAAAGACCCAGGAAAAAATATGCATTGTAAAAAACTACGCCAGAAAGTCATAAACAATTTTGCCGTACAGTCATAACCTACAAAAACAAATAAAAATCGACATTTTATTTTTTTTAAGTGTCACGTCGTTGGAAAAAAAATCTGGAAAAACTATGTTAGGAAGCTATAAAAACTTCAAAATGCCTGACAAATTTTTTTGATGCTCTTATAATATGTCAAAATCCCATCCAAATCGGTCAATGCGTTCAAAAGATATTAATTTTTCTCACAATTTTTAAAATTAGTTCTCACGCCTTGGGGGTTAATTATTAAGGGATGGAACTTGGCCAAATTGTTACTTGTATTAGTCCTGAGGATAAAACAAATATAACGGTTTCCGTTTTTTCAAATTATCAATTCAATTACATCGTTACGGTATGAATTTGATTTGGGTGGAAAATGGGGCATTCCAACTAGGAGAATACCACACAATAATATTCTTGTTTAAATCTTCAAAAATTGGATATCCTTTTTCGGTCCCGAACTGTTGTCATTAACTTGCGCTGCTGCATCGAACTAAAAAATTAAAAAATTCTAAAAGCGGAAACTAATAATCAAAAATATAAAAACGTTGGTGGATAATTGCAAACAACTCAGACAACAAGACAACAATACCTTTGTTTAATCAAAGATTTTTTTTATTTTTTCCACGGCGGATTCTCCAAATAAAATCCAATTATTTTAATTATGATAAGCTACAATTCTTGAAGCTGCGTTAATTAATGACGACCTTCATTTAAAAGCATGCGTAAAAGTGATGAGTGCCAGTAAATGAAATTTAAGATGGATTCGATATAATTAAGTAGCTTACCCGGTCCCAAAAGTATTGATTTTGCTGTAAAATAGAAACTGTGAAGTGTCATTATGAAAATCATCATCATCAAAATTGTGGTACCAAATTTTAAATCTATTTGTATTTCCAATCATATTTTCGCGGGCCTTGAGCGTGGTGTTGCCAACATATCATCTTGATCAAAAAGTTTCAGGAATTTATTCAGAGAATTAAAAATACAAATTTATTCATCAAAATAGGCATTGTTCCCTTCAACGCACTTATGCCAGTACCTGATCCAATCCTCGAAACATTTTTGATACTCCTTTGTCAGTATGGCCATCAGAGACGTCTTCGATTTCTCTATTATCTCATCCTGGCTGCCAAAAAGGCGTTTGCCGGAGCAGTACTTTTATTATAGTCAGCCGAACAGGAAGAAGTCGCAGTGAGCTAAACCAAGCAAATTTGGTGGCTACTGGTTGGTGTTCGTTCGGTTCTTGGTTAAAAAATGACGGATAAATCCGGTTGAATCCGTTTTTAAAGCAAAATTTAATACAAGCTCGTTGATGTAAAGTCGTTTCCATTTTTAAACTCGTAAAAACCGAAAACACGCACAAAGGCAAATGCATTCAAGACGGCGTCGCTTTTACAAATATGGAGCTATAATGCTGCAAATTGGCGGAAATGTCAGTGGCAGATGTGGCAACTTTACAAAAAATTAAGAACTGAAATCGGGTAACTAACAGCACTACACAGTCGTTCCTGAAATTTTTTGATCAAGAAGGTATTTGCCCCGGCACATGATTAAGAATAAGAATTTCAGAAGTTTAATTTTCAAAATTTGTTTGACCTATGGCTATGAATTATGTTCATGATTCATGTTTTATGTTTAATATTCACAAATGTGTAGAAGTAATTTCTTCATAATTAATATGTAAAATATTATAAATATAAATGGTCTGATATGATATGAATTATGAATATTTATTACATATTATTATACGTATAAATCATAAGAAGCTTACTCACAAATTCGTATTCAAGAATATATAAACATAAATTTTGAATTACTCACAAAAGCACAAATTACGTACATACTACATATATATGTAACTTAGGCTCAACATTAAAATTTGTTCCTCTTGTTAAGGTCATGAAACTTTTACACAATCTATCCGTCTAAAATTTATGATTTATTATTCATTTTGTGATTTTCTTGAGTTAAATGATAATTTCTTTCTTCTTAATGAGCACGAGATTGTGAGATTTGATGATCGTTTTGGTTTTGATGATCTTGAATTTAAAAAACCTTTTGAGTTATAAATCTCTTTTCCGAAGAAGAAATATGTTTCATGATAAGGGTACTTTAACAGTGTAAAATGTTGGTTATAATGTTATAATAATTTTAATAAATTTTAGATTTTTTTTAATGTAAATAAGAGTCAGTTTAAAAACTAAACAGATATTTAACTCAGAGCTTAAAGTGTTTTTCATTTATGTATAATAAAAATCTAATTAAAACAACTGGAGAAAAATTAGTGAAATATATTCATGATCATGGATTATATAATTATTTTCTTTTTAAGAAATGAAATCATTATATATTCTTAAGTTCTGAATAATTATCATAAATTTAAGATCGGCAACTGTTCGCTAAATTTTATATTTTTAATTTAAACAATAATTATGTGTATTATGCATAATATATGATAACTTTTCGCGCAGTGCAAAAAATTATGTTTTAGTCATAGGCAATTACAATTAGAAATAATTATTTCCTTATGAAAGTTCCTTAATATTTGATTTGTATTCTTAAGATAAGGTATAAGGTAAATCATTACAGAAATACACGGCGCAATTAAAACTGTCCGGATTAAAAAAATAAAGTTCATATATCCGTAAACTGTGAATATTTCCATGTATTTGTTTCTCTCTTTATTACTTTAACCCGTTCGCCACCAACTGTCACACATATGTGACACAACAGTTTCTTACTACAAGCAGACGTCACATATATGTGACAGTCGTTTTTGGCGAACTTACTAAGGCATGTTTAAACATGTAGTGTATTGGGCAATACTGTTAAGTTTTTATCTATATCGCAGCGTCACATATTTGTGTCAGTTTGAGGGAATGTTTATTTTGTTTTTTTAGATTGTTCTAAATACACATACGTTAAGTTTATTCCAATTAGTTTCATATAATCATGAGAAAAGTCTTGGGCTGTGGTGGCGGTTTTCTCCGGGAGACCCTGGTAGCGAACGGGTTAAATAAAGAAGAAACTTTTCATAGAGATCTCGTTTAAAAAGAATGGATAATTGAAAGAAAAGAATGAATATAATAGAACGAAATATGATATCGTCCCAATCTTCGGTCACAGTTATACGTTTTTCATAATGTTGGAATGATATCGCGCACATCAACGAATTTATGTTGGCTATTTTCCTCGAGTTAAGTTCAATTCATATCGTTTTTTTAACTAAGAAATAAATTTTCTGAACGAAATGCAGTTTTCTTCTTCATAATAAACCCAGATAATTTTAGCACTTTGCTAGATTGTGTATTGCTCCATATATAATAATATACTTAAAACAGTCTTTAAAAATTTGTGATATTTAAATCATTTACCCAAAATTGTCAACGTAAAATATTTAGAAAGCATACCCACAACTCTAACTATGTACATTTATCTTACTTAAAGTAAATTTTTTTGTTACTACAAGGGTTTTAACAAAGGTGTAGTTTATTTTTGCTGTATTAAAGTATCTAAAACGTTTTCCTCATTAAGATTGTACAAAAACAGCCTTTAAGAATTTTTCATTAAAAATTAAAGATTGCATTTCCTCTAATTCCTGACCCTCCTGTCGCTTGGAAAATTGCACCTTTTTGCCATTAAAGACTTCAAAGAACGTCTCATTAGGATACCAATTTACCCGTTTATCACCCAATCAAGAACAGCCAAATGGGCATAATTAAGTCGAGAATAATTTACCTTAAAACACCGCTAATAACGAACTTATGGCATCTAATTACCGTTTTGGGGAGTCTCCAGATGCCGATGATTAAAATTATATCCAGAGAAACGGCGACGCATTTTATTATATCAGGAGCTGATAAAGGATAAAATTTCTCGAACACCATCAGCTTAGTCATTGGTTTCTCTATAACCTAGTCCATGACATGAATATTTTCTGAGATGGTTTAAATGACTTGAAGAAGGATGATTCCGTACTTCCTTAGAAGTAGATTGATCCCTTCAAGGGACAGAAAAATTTGTTTGCTGATTCAACTCACGTATGGAGTATAAAATGGTTGTAGACAAGGAAATTTCGAATAAAATTATAGTTAACCACTTTTTGGTATTTTTAAAGAGATTTATTTAATTAAGTCAAATTTAAAGAGTCGTATTTACACGCGAGACAATTATATCAACGGATAAGAGCTTCGATTTATAGATAAAGCAGACCAATTCCATTTGAAAAATCCATAAATGTTTGTACATTGCTTTATTAGGCTGCATTGTGAATATATTCTCTTAAGTCTTTATAAATAAAGGTCAATTATTATCACCTGAAAGCTCCAGTTCATACTTCAAAAATTGGATTGTAATACATCACAAAAATTTTGTACGTAATGACACAAAAGTAAAACAAGTAGGTATACCTATTCATCAAAACAAGATTTCAGAGATTTATTAGATTATATAATTCTAACGGATTAAAAAAACTATCGGTTTTCCTTTTAAGGATTGAAAGGCTTAGATCATGTAATTGCTCAGCTTTTCTTAATTAGATTTACATGAAATATTAATAAAATAAATTCAGTACATAAGATTTATGATAGCTAAAAACACTTCCAATATTTTCTGTGCCGGAATAATCTGGATAATTTAACCTCCTTTACGTCACTGCTGGTAACGGTGAACAGAAAGTTAATAATTAATTGAAATCCTTTCAAGGATTAAAATAACTAAACGACGGGCGGATCGACTTCGTAGGGTAAGCAGAGTAAAGTCAATAGGCCGCTTATGGTAGTGAAACTCAACCCATTAATGCGACAGTTTTTATGCAAATTTAATGATGATAAGCTATTTCTTCAAATCGATTAAGGTAATGGCCAAGTATGACGTAAGCAGCTGCCAATATTTACTTCACAGTCATTCAATGTTGACGATTTCATGAAAATACAATTTATGTACTCTATAGATATATAAGTGACTATTAGGCAATTATATTATTTATTTAATCAGTG
Source organism: Dysmachus trigonus (assembly GCA_949715965.1). Taxonomy (NCBI): domain Eukaryota; kingdom Metazoa; phylum Arthropoda; class Insecta; order Diptera; family Asilidae; genus Dysmachus; species Dysmachus trigonus. Next base: position 62,141,828 of record OX454320.1, read on the forward strand.
GAATTTTAATAATTTTAGGAAAGAAACGTACTCCTAATTTTAGGATAGTTAGATGGGAATCCACTATACACAATTACAGCATCTTTTATTACAAGAATTTGTTTTAAACATATATTAATTAAGCATTTGACACCAATTATCTTCTGGTTGGTAATAGGATTGGTGTAACATACTTAAATAATCAGTACATCAAATAAAGTGAAAAAACTCTTAAAGACATTTATCTTACGATTTTAATGTGCAATAAGTCTTCGAAAATTATGAAATGAAGTTTTTGCGTGTTTGGATGTTACAAATTCTTAGTTCTTGCATTTTTCAAAATTGTTATAAACATGTTACTCATATTTGCTTATGCGTATAAGATTGAAATGCTTTTTAGGAATACTAAACAAACTTAATTTATTCCATCAAATATTTTGTAATTTCGTAAGTGTGTTACACTTTGGATTGGTTAAGGCGGTGAAGTCAGTATTTTTGCATAGTAATTCGACAAGAATTTTATAAAACGTAATAATTGAATATATATAATTTAGAAAATAACAACTTAGGCCCCTATTGCGAGAGTCTACTATGAATCGACTTTAAGTCGTGTTAGTACCACGAGAGTCGATTTACAGTGAAATTTTTGTATTTCATAGATTTATCAAGTCTATTGACATTTTGTGCTGAAGAAGCATAATTCAATCTTATTAATTTCGGGGATATGTTTTTCAAAAACATGCAATATTTCATTTAACATATTATTGTTTGTACTGGTGAAATTCTTTCTTGTCTCCCCAATTTGGTTCAATATTCACGACAATATCCTTCGTAAACCTAGAACTATTTTTGAACTAAAATACATTTTATTTAAAGTTAGTATATGAGTTAAACATTTTTAAGTCATTAATTTCTGGAGAATTAGAAGTTACTGTCTAGTTTTTCCCCCTGTGAAAGATTATTAAAACATGATTTTTTTGAACGCTTTCTATTTCGTCTTCAAAAACACCGAACCAAATAAAACTAATTTTTATTATTAATTCTAATTAATTTATTTGTTTTTTATAATACTAATAAACATACAAAATGTATTTTGAAATTCTTTTGATTTAGTTTGACTAATTTCCACTGGAAATTTATATTTTAAAATTAGAAATTCTACTGAAATCGACTCTCGCGATAAGGCCTAGAAAGTTGATCAAGCTATTTCTATTACCTACCTTTAATGAAACTAAAATTAAGTAAGCAATCCTAAAATATGTTAAAAATCGTTTACATTTAATTAATGCTAACTCAAGGATTGCCAAGTAAATAAACGGCGTATGTCTCGAAGGTAATACAAACATCATCTCCTTTGATAGACATCCTTTGCTTATTTAAAATTGTCAGAAGAAAAGCTTTAACTGAAGAAGGAAAGACTTCTCCGTCTTGGTAATTATTGATTAGTGTAACATAATAAAACGATCTTCTAAATTATCATCTGGAGACAAACGACAGATTTTTGCTGAAGCAGTTCAAGGAAAAGTCGTTTCATTGCAAAGATGGGCTAACCTCCAGAGATTTAGGAAAGAAAATGTTCCCATCACCAGCTAAGCATATAAAGAAACAAGATTAAAATTTTCGAGAAGTAAATCGTTCTGAGTGAAATGAAAGCGTAATCAAAGGAAACATATCAGAAAAAATAACTCTGGAATTTACTCATCTTACTTTTATATCTATTTTATTTTTGGTAAATTTGAAAATGTGGAATATTTTTATTGACTTTTTCGAAATTTCCCAAAATAAAAATGGGATCTAGCTAGGTCTAGTAGCAATCAAAATTTTCAAAATAATTCATGAGACATAAATTTCTTAAATAGTTGCAGTTGCGTTATTAAAACATAAAGCTTTTACATTAGATTAATTGAATTTTTTGTTGAAATTGATTATAATTTAAGATTATAATATTCTACGTATATTTTCTTTTATACAATACGTATTCAAGGTTTATAGAAGTTTTACTTTTAACCCATCCACCAGAAAGTTTGTAAAAAATAATCTTATTGTGCTATTCTAAACAATTATAGATTGATATACGACAATCAGCATCTATTCAGCTGTGCATACTTTCATCTTTAAACCACATTTTTAAAGCAAAATTTAATTTCATTTCAATTTTAAGCTTCCATACAATTAAAATTTTCCAACGAAAAAAAGAAAAGAAAAAAAAGCAATGATTTAAGTATATTAGCAAAAAAGTCGTTGGGTTACACCGAGATTTTTAATTTAGGATCAAAAAAAAGTCGAATAATTAATATCAAAGGTTACGTTTTTTGTGCACCCGCATTAGTCCTAGAAGTTTAATCAAATTCAGCTTTTCGTGAAGCATGACAATGATTCAATTTGGTATCCCTTTTTACTACGGGTACCGGATTTTTATGATTTTGTGACTTATAAAGTTTTACTGTTCTAGAAGGGTTTATGACACGTAAAGATTCATTTATTTTCATTGCGCTGTAAGCCAAGAAAAATAAGACAATTTGCTTTTGGGTGAAGTATTAAAAACATGGGGAGGGGTTATTTTACGATAAATTTAGCATATTAAACTGTATTAAACGTAAAAAAATAGAGTTATCTTGAGTTGCAGGTTAGTAGTTAATGTTAATAATGCTAGCCTAAGCCTAGCTACAAAATTAGGCTACAAAAAACCCTTGTAGTGATTTTATTTAAATTAATTACCGAAGAAATCTACCCTAGATAGGGAGACTAATTTTAAATTAATTGTGCTTATATCCACATACTAGTAAGGGCCAAGCAATCAGAGCGCGCTGGGAAAGTTTAATTGTATACAGTACGAGGTTAAAAATCTAAGAGTAAATTGTAGAACGGCCTTGATATTATGCCTAAAATGCAATGTATATTTAACTTGAATTATTGTAAAAGATTGAAACACTTTAATCCCAGGAAAGAGTTAGCATTGCGGCAAGTCGATTAAAAGTGCTCTGTTCGCTCAAAGATATTCTGGAGGTTCGCACATTGAAAGTTCTATAGTCCTGGTTCTTAGTGACCTTGAAGGAGCGTTGAGACCTAATGAGCTGCGGACCTACAAGGATTCAATTACTCCATTAACCCTTATCAGTCACACCTCAGTAAAATCCCGTACAGGTCATTCTGGGGTGTATCCCACCCCAGCGTGTTTACAAGCTTATAAAAAATTGTAGGTAGCATAACAAAAAAAAAAATATCCTGTTAAAGTTTAAGTCTTCCTCTAAAAGACTGTACGGGGTCAGATATGTGAAAATTAAATTTAAGATAGTTAAAAAAATTCTTGAAAAAAAAAATCGAAAAACTGACTTTTTTCACTAAAACTACTGTAACTTTTTTAATTTTTAAGATATTTCAATTTGCCAAGCGGTTTTGTAATCCTGAAATGATGTTCATTCAGCTGGTATGTTCTGTTTTTTTGGCCGTTTCAAAAAGTATATTTATTTTGAAGTCTGAAGGTACCACCTTTATGAAAAAAATGAACAACTCATTTACACACAGAAATAGCAATTTATTAATTAAAAAATTTATTTAAAAATCCAAAAAAAAATTTTTTCATAAAGTATTTAATGCATATTAAAAAAGCAAAAAAAATTTATTCATTATTTGTTAACTATTCTATGCCAAAAACACATTCAATGCACATGTACGCTCTATGCGTATCACACATCGGTTGAAGGCATGATGGACACATTGAGTTAGTCTTCTTATCACTTCCTCTTGGACAAATTGCGCATCTTTTTTGTCTTTCTAGCTTTCGACGCTCATTTTGGGTGGGAAGACGGTCCTGCAAATGCAAAATATTTGCAATTCCAGCTTTTAAGTCCTTACGTATAGATACGATATTATAGCGTTCTTGCAAGTGCGCTTTCACCGTTGTATTTATACAACTTATCTTATGGCGAAAATACACGTTAAAATTTTTTCAAAAAATTCTAACAAAGAAAAACTGTTAAAATGTACTTCAAATTCAAATTAAACTCCTCGGAAGTAAAAAAAAAAATTTTTCAAAAAACTCGAAAAAATCACGTATAGGTCACACTGGGGTGTCTCACACCCATAATTCGAGGGGGCCTACTTTGAGCAACTGCCAGGTAGAAACTAACGGTCCCAAAAATATTTTGCCGGCGGGAATGAAAGTTTGTAACGCTGACTAACTGTAGATGGCAGTATTAGACCCATATCCATTGGTTTACTGGGTCATTTTGGCGCTCAGAAAAACGCTGGGGTGTATTTCACCCAGTGTGACTGTTAAGGGTTAAAAAAAAAAACATTTTGCTTGTAACACGGCGCCCTTCAAACGGGGATATTTGGCTCTAGGCAGTAGGTATAGTCATGATCAAACGGGTTCATAGGCTCACGAGCTCTGTTCTCTATCTGTCGAAGAAACCTATGCTTGACTTTCTCGACTTCATATCAATCCTCAAATTTATGTGGGAAACCACTGTTCCAAGTATGAATGAACGAATGATAAGTATCAATCGAAAAGTTACTAGAATTTCTTTTAATGAACTATAAGGAACGATATGACTTTTGCATTACGACATTAATGTATTTACAAAAGCTGAGTTTAGAGTTAAAAACTACACCGAGATCAATTGCTTCAGATACGGATTGAAGTACTGTGCTGTTTAAAGTGTAATAGTCCAATGGTGATCGCATGCGAAAAAACCTCATAGCTTTACATCTTTTTATGTTTAGGTATTTTGTTCTTCGTGCACCTGTGATTAATAGCATAAAGATCGTCTTGAAGCATCTGCGCATCGCTGGGAGAGTTGATTATTTTATAGAATTTCTCGTCATCGGCAAACAGCTACACTTTCCAACGCTTAATTCGAGTTATGAAATCATTAATAGAAATGTTAGATAGTAAAGATCAAGGTCCGGAATCTTGTGAAACTCCTGATGAGGCTGGGATATTTTAGAGAGCGTTTCGCTACCGTTTATTACTTACAAACGGTCCATAAGGTATGATTCAAACCAAACTAATATAACGCTCGAAATGCCAAGTGTCTCCAACTTCGACAACAAAATCGTGTGACTTACCCTGTCTAAAGCCTTCGAAAAATCAGTATAAATTAGTCTATTTGATCCCCGTCTTCCAACGGCATTTTAAAAAAATACAAGGTTTGTGGTTGTTGATTTTCTCGGTACACACCCGTTCTGCTCTTCGAATAAAATATTTTTGCAATGAGTTGATAGATAATTATACATATAAGCTTTCAAACAATATTGGAATGGCATTTCATGACACGAGACTATAGTTTTGTACAGTAGCTTTCACTCCGTTTTTAAATATAGGGACTACTCTGCTAACTTCCCAAGGACGAAGTAGAAGTCCAATCGATAAGGACAAATTGATTAAGATACAGAGCAGGTTTGTAAGAGCGTAAGAGCATTTTCGGAGCAATAAGTTTGGTATACTGTCGGTATCTGGGGCAATGTTTATATCTAGAGAGTTAAAAGTTGCAAAGACCTCACAAGGGTTCAGGGATTAAGGTGAGAAATCAATCACATTACAGCTGTTCATATTCTTATACTTGTTCTGGTCATTTAATTTACAATGTGGCGTGAACATAGATTCAAACTGAGTGGCGAATAAATTTGCAATTCACTCAACTATCGAAGCTGAATCTAATTCAGTACACGTAATAAAACCAACCAACCAACCAGAAAGAAATGATTTAATACCCTCGTATTAAAATGAATGCCTAACATATTGAAATTAACGCGGTTCTATACAGGGTGTTTCACATAGCGTGTGGCAAAATGAGTGGGGTGAAAGATATGGCTTTAGACAAAAAAGAAAAATTGTACGACTGGGAGGTGGGGGTGGGGAAGGTGGTGATTGTGCATCTCAACCGTTTAGGAGTTACTAGTTCATTTTTATTGTTTTTGTTGTTGTTGAATCTTTTTGGAAAGGTAATAAGATGAGGAATTTAATAAGAATAAAAACAGATGCATTTATTACATGTCTTTCGGAGGAAACTTATGGAAAACCTGATATTGCTGCGTTGGGTAGATCAAAAGATAAAAATGAACTAATGATGTGCATACTATGAAAATTTGCGAATTTATGAATCACCCTATAACTTCCAAACGGTTGAGATTGCCCCCCTTCCCCCAACATTTCTTGATGAGATCTTTCACCCTAATCATTTCGGTATACGCTATATGAAACATCCTGTATATGAAAGCGCATTCATATTTAATATTATCAGTGTTGCATTTTACTATTTGGTGTATCCCAATTCATTGTCGTGCGAAGCCTAGACAAACGCGAGCCTTCTTTAGGTTTTCATTGGCGGTGTAGAATTTTGAAAACAGTTTGTTTGATCACTGAGCTAGTTTCATCGCACGTGATTGCCTAGGTGTCATTCATTATTTATTGGTTTGTCATGCTATTAGTGCCTGGTGCTTTTTTGCAAAAGAAAAATCATCTTCTTCAGGCGATGATAAAAAAAAAGCCCAGAGATATTATATGTTACTAAAAAGCTTAGAGCTTAGCTAATTATACTATAATTTTAGTTGGACACTACTAGGGAAGAATATAATCTGATTAAAATGCAGCCGCAATTTCATAGCAGTTGGAGCAATCATTATTATTTTGGAACAAAGACTGGTCCGTACCTACACCGCTTGGCCGTTTGACGTTTTTGACTTGCTTTTTAAAAAAAATTATGTAGTCAATACTGAATCCAACTATTCCCTGAAAATCTTTTTAGGTTTTTCCGGTTATTTTATATACCAAATTTTCGAGAATAATAAATCTATATGTGCACTTGAAATTTATTTCGGTTGTCAATAAATGAATTTCTTCGAAAACCTTTTGCGTTTTAATTCTAAACAGAAGGTTTGAAATATAAATGTATTGCCAATATGAAAATTTGCATTAAATTAACGCTAGATCTAGTGTTTAATAAGGGTTGACTAATTAAAACCACATTAAAATAAATTCCAAATTCAATTTAAATTAACTATGTTAAGTTATTGTGTTTTCGTTGTGTTGCCAACGGCATTAAAAATCTTGTAATGTATGCAATTTGTTAGTTTTCAATGTTTTTTTTGGTGAAGTCATATATAAATAAAAAAGAGTAGATTTCATTCCAAAATTTTTAACCGTGTAGATTAACATTATATAAAAGTTAAAATAAACTTATAATAATATAAGCAAAGAATGTTGTATATGTATATTTATGTATGTATTTGTGTGCAAACTTTAAAGTTCTCTCTTTTCTCAGTATAGTTGTAATTGCTTGACTAAGCTCAAAGTTTGTATAAAACGATTTATAATATAAGATATACAATACTAGTGCAATACACGTTGCAAAATAAACTTCTGAATCTTTTAGCCCTATAGGTCGTTTAGTTCGAAACAGGTTGTTTATGGATTATATAGAATTTAAATTAAGTAATGCGCATTTTTTGTGAGAAAAGCATCAAAGGTATGTTACTGAACATTTCCATGATATATTATAGTTGGGCCCATATTTTCAGGCATTACTTCTTGACTGATTGTTCAAATTAATTGGATGTCTGGAGTTGCCGTTGTGTTATATTGGGATGAATTTGTATTGTAAATGTAAGTAATCATTGATTTCAACGTAAAGCTTCTCATTTCCCTGTGTAATATGTAAATATTGATTGTTTGGTCGATAGTTTTTTATTCTCATTTAAATTTGTACGGAGAATATTATCATAGACATAAAAGTAATAGGCATTTCAAATTATGATGATACAAAGTTTGGCAAAAGTACTAATGGCACTTTGTTAACTTGCTGAATTGAATTAAAAACTTTGTTTACATCTTTTTATGAGCACAAAACATATTCTGAATTTCTGAGAAATGTACTCCTATATGCACTAGAAATGCATTAAAAGACAATTATTTGATAATCTCCCGGCAGTAAGCGGTTTTATATTATTTGAAAGTTTTCCTTGTTCTCGCCCATGAAAGTATACGATATTTAATAACTTTTTCTTACTTAATAACCAAATGGTAAACATTCTTTGGGATTATCCTTTTTAAGGCGCCAATAGAGTTTTGGTTCTCTTACTCAGGTTATCGCTTACGTTTCTGCATTACTACATTGTCCTATTACCAGAGCTGCGGACAAAAAGATAGGGGCTTTGTCCAGAATTTACGAGTCATAAACTTAGGTGGGGAGACTACAAAACTTTATTACTTCCACTCCACCCCCCAGCTGCAATCAATTATCCTGTAAACTATATATATAACAGCTTTCGTTGGTGAGCAAATGGTGGAGAAAAATTAGTCGGATTGGCGTGAAAAGAGTGAGCAATAAAATAAAATATATTCCTATAATTCCTGGAGAAGATTTCAGCTCTTAAAGCATCATCACATAAGCCTCACTTAAACGTTTGCAAAAGAGAAAAAAAAATTTTTGAATATTTTAAGACGCACTTAAATAACACGGGTCAGCCAAATACTTCGAGAAATGAAATGGAAAAGACATTCGCCTACCGAAAGAGAGGAGGAATATGTTTAGAATCGGAAATTCACTGAAAAATTGGGTAGTGGACAGTAAATTACCTAAAAACCAGAAAATAAACCGAAAGAGGACCGTTTTGCAATGACAACGAAAGAGGAATTTTAAACAGGAGGCATCGCGTTTCTCTATTTTTTACCAAACAAATTAGAACAAGCGCCCAAGAAAAATAGGAGAATGCTTGAATGAAACGATGCATAAAATGAAAAATCCTTAGACTTTTAAAGCTCGTAATTAACGAGACAACAAATCCCTTGGAACGCTATCAAGGAGTTGTCAGAAAATTTAACGCTCCAATTTTAAGTTGTGGGAAAGAAATTTTCTTGTAGTTAATTTTCATTCAAGAACGATAACATAGGTATCAGACATAATTTCCTACAGGGTTATTGTATCTTCCGTTTAGATTTTTTATGTTACACAAATTGACTTACATTTGCATATATATTATGTGGGCGTTGTCAGTTCTTAATTGTGAATAAAGTTATTAAGAAAATAAAAATCCAATAGAAAGTTTAAAATAATTTATTTCGATACAAATATGGAAATATTCTTCAATTTGTTCCATTAACAATCGTCCGCAAAAATAAAAGTTTCTACATTTTTATCGAATGTACATATGTGACACATTTTCTTCGATGTCAAACAAATGTCTATAATTTCTCTAAACCCCAAGCAACTAAAAAAAGATGTCTGAATGAATCCCCCATAATCCCGTGATATTTGCGATTCCAAATGTGTAGAATGTATCACTTGCAATGTTTAAACTAACAGTTGGAAATCACTATTTCATAGAGTGTCAGATGAACACGTCAACGAAATTTTTGCTTTGGTCGAATAACAAATTATTTCTATAAGAAGATCCTTCATCAATCACAATTACGAGAAATATATGGTTAAACAAGTGAAAAAATGCTTATTTAGACTAATTTTAAAATTATCCTAAAATTTGTGTAGCATCTTAAGGTCCGAACTTTGACTTTGAAAGTCATATAGCATGTTATGGCAATGTACATTATAAATTTACTATTTTCCACTACAAAATCGAATCGTAGAGATCTATCGTGATTCAACACTGGCCATAGTAATACATATTTAACAAATTGTATTATCAAATGGAAATCTATACAAAATAGTAAGAAACGTTATACAAGGAACTGCTTTATGTATCTACTACCAAAATACTATAAAATAAGAAAAGGAAATGTAGAAACAAAGGTTCTCCTATGATGATATTATTATCAGAATGAAAAGTGGGAATGGTTACTTTTATAAATCGCAAACGAATATGTACATTTCAAAATGTTAGCGTTAATAATGTAAGGATATCGATTTTTTCTTGTATGATTCAAAATTATGTCGCAACAAATATTAATACTACAGTTTTGTAATACGTACCATAGGAGAGAGTGGGGGAAACGCGAACGCGGGGTAATCTCGAATCCAATGGTTCTAATGTGTTAGAGAGAGATAGCCATATTTTACTTGCCGCTATTTCGGAGATCACGCCACCACTAGACACTAGTGCCAGTCAACAACACTGGAGACGGGGACGCACGTACTTGTCAAGGTATTCATTTTTCAATATTTTGCATGTTTTTGATGTAATTTTTTTGGTAAATTCAAGTTGGTGTTGCTTTATTTCTATCTACAATAGTAATTTAACTTTTACATAGTGGAATACCGACGGAGTACTGACGGACAGTCAACATCGTTGGGTTATAATTGTGATCACTGTCATTATTAATGTTAGTACGTAATTAGCCCACTTGGTATTCGTGTTTACCCAACAAATGTCGAGTAAAGCCGAACACTAAGGGTTTTTTTTTTTCATATTGTCACAATTTATTAAAAATATAAATATTGATTAGTGAATTCGTTAGACAGATAAGTAAACTTTATAATTAAACAATAAAGAAATTCTGTGATCAAATTCCACTGTTTTATTTAAGTTTTCCCTTAGGTGTTCGTGTTTCCACCACTTTCCCCTATATGAGGTGTACTCGATAGTCTGGGCTAAGTTGTATAATTCGTGTAGCATTAAATACCACAAAGTATGACGAGTTATATGTTCGGGGACGCCCAGTGTCACTACATATGATAAAGAGTACATGCCCGTTTCTAAGTAGAAATATTACAATATTAGTCGGGGTGCCAGAGGTTTTCATTTCGTTGTTGGACGGAATTTGATGAAACCTGGCAGAAAGGGAAGGTCATTGCCCGTACAGTGACCCATTAGAAAAGTTAGAATGAGCGATGTCGGGAAGGTACTTTGTTATTGCAAAATAACTTTGATAACCCGTTATTTTTCAGTTTTCTTGGAATAACTCGAAAACGAAGCGTTTCAGCGAAAAATATTAAATACAAAAGTTGTTCAGCTGATGATTTTACGTAGGAATACGGTTTTTTGATTAATTAAAAAATTGTTTTTCCGACCGAAAACCAGCAGAAAAGTAACAAAACATGCAAAAACAATAAGCATTAAAAAATAAAGCAAAACAACGATTTCCATCGTTGATATTTGGGTTATTGATAGGTATTGGTATTGTTAACCAAATGCACCCGGTCCGGTTTTTCAAAAACAATATGGCGACCTATTGCAAAATTGTTAAGTTAAAACTTTGGAACGCTGTAAATTCTGACTGAACAAACGGATCTTGATGAAACAAATTGGAATCGGTAGGTATTAACGGCATCTTTGAGTGTGCCAAATTTCAAAATTTTTCAACAATTACTTTTTTTGTTATTAACCAAAAACCATTTTCTGTGCTTCGTAATTTCGTCAATTTACAACATTAAGCTTTGCAACAAAATGCATCAAATCATCAAAACTCGCTATTTTCGCGTTTTTAGTCACCACTGTAGGATGTTAAGAGTAATCAAATTTGTTTCATCAAGATCCGTTTGTTCAGTCAGAATTTACAGCGTTCCAAAGTTTTAACTTAACAATTTTGCAATAGGTCGCCATATTGTTTTTGAAAAACCGGACCGGGTGCATTTGGTTAACAATACCAATACCTATCAATAACCCAAATATCAACGATGGAAATCGTTTTTTTCCTTTATTTTTTAATGCTTATTGTTTTTGCATGTTTTGTTACTTTTCTGCTGGTTTTCGGTCGGAAAAACAATTTTTTAATTAATCAAAAAACCGTATTCCTACGTAAAATCATCAGCTGAACAACTTTTGTATTTAATATTTTTCGCTGAAACGCTTCGTTTTCGAGTTATTCCAAGAAAACTGAAAAATAACGGGTTATCAAAGTTATTTTGCAATAACAAAGTACCTTCCCGACATCGCTCATTCTAACTTTTTTAATGGTTCACTGTACGGGCAATGACCTTCCCTTTCCGCCAGGTTTCATCAAATTCCGTCCAACAACGAAATAACCCATTTTTTGAACCTCTGGCACCCCGACTATATATAATCATTCGTTTATTATAATACTTAAAGAAATGAACATCGAACATCTGGGCGTACGAACGATTGCAATTTCATAGTTCAATGGAAATTTTTGCATGTAATTCTATGATTACGGTCAAGTCTACTATAACGCGTTGTGAAAAATGCGACAAGTTCTCCTATAACGCGGTTTCTTTATAACGCGTTTTTGATACAAGAACATTCCAACAACTCAAATGGCTTGAAAAGTTTATATATGGCAACACTTATTCGATGTGTAAAATTTTAAAAGAAAAAAAGTTAACATTTATGGTATATTCCCCTGTTTGTCAATTCTAGTATTCATTAAACCTAAATTTAAATATGTAAAAATCTACATATTCATTGTCATTTCTATTATAAAATTTTATTTATTAACCGTATCAGTCACAACTTGTTACTTTGAGAATGCAGTTTTTATCGGGTTGGCTAATAAATAATGAGCGACATACATGACTTTATGTTTGTATTTATTTATTTAATAATTTACTATTAATCGTTAACAATATAATCACCGTCGTTATCTACTACCATCCGCCAACGATTCGGCAAAGAGTGGATGGCATCCCTGTAAAACTTCGCCGGCTTTGCTTTGAAGAATTCATCTATGTATTGTTGCAACTGATGTTCATCGTCGAAGCTTTTTCCTTGTAAATGATTACTGAGAGACCGGAATAAACTGAAATCCGTTGGGGCTAAGTCCGGCGAATATGGAGGGTGTGGTACTATTTCCCAGTTGAGCTCCAGTAGCTTTAGTTGGGTACTCTTAGCGATGTGCGGCCGGGCATTGTCGTGAAGGAAAAATATTTTGTCATGTTGTAGACGTTTACGACGGAGTTCAAGCTTTAGATTTTCAAGTTGATTATAGTATATTATTGCCGTCATCGTGGTATTAGTAGGAAGAATTTCCCAATATATTACTCCATGTATGTCCCACCAGACCGAGAGCATCACTTTCCGAGTATGAGGATCTTTTTTTGGCGTAGGTTTACCTGGTTCGTTGCGGCCCAGCCACTGGCGCTTGCGTGTGTGGTTGATATAGATAACCCACTTTTCGTCTCCAGTAACGAGATGGTCTAGCCAGCTAAATGTGCGACGGAACGATAAAAGGTATGCACAGATATCTGCACGGTAAGTCAGTTGATCTTTGTTCAACTGGTGGGGTACCCAAACACCATATTTGTACGTCTTCCCCAAACCGTGCAGATACTTTTCCACCGTGCCATGAGGGCATCCGAGCTTAAGAGCCAAATTGCGCGTAGTGCTTCGAGGATCTTCTTCAATTTATGCCTTCAGTTTATTTATATCTATTTCTACCGGACGCCCAGACCTTGGTTGATCGATCAAGGAATAGTTACCCTTGCGGAATTTTTGGAACCACCGCTTTGCTGTAGCCTCGGAGACTGCATCATCAGCTATCCCCTGGCATATATTACGTGCAGCTTCTGCAGCCGAATGCCCAGATTGGTACTCGTATAATAAACAGTGCTGAATATGCGTTTTAATATCACTCATTTTTTTTGTGGTTCTTTACGCAATGACAACCGAAACATTACTGACGGCATGCTCACGACTCGCTCTTTATATACCCTCTGTAACAGAACGTTCTCGACCTTACCCGAAATTGCATATTAGTACTCTTTATATATGTGGCTATGGCATGAGTGTGTCACATTTTGAAAAAAAAAAAAAAAAATGTTTATTAATTTCTTTAATTTTTTCTACTATTCGTTATATTTTTTAGTTGATGTTTAGGGTTCCGTACCTCGAAAGGAAAAAACGGAACCCTTATAGGATCACTTTGTTGTCCGTCCGTCCGTCCGTCCGTCTGTCTGTCTGTCAAGACCCTTTTTCTCAGGAACGCGTGGAGGTACCAAGCTGGAATTTATATCAAATACTCAGGTCTACTGCCCCTTGGAGCTGTGAAAAAACCAAACTTCAATCAAAAGATACAGCCGTTTATGCCGCAAATTTCCGCAAATTTTCGACACTCACAAGGGAATCAAAACCTACAGGGTACTTCCCGTGAACTCAGAATCTTGAAATTTGGTAGGAAGCAACGCCTTATAGCACAGATAAAGGAAAAAATTGCGAAAACCGTAAATTTTTACTTACATCATGTAATAAAAATATTTTACGGAACCCTCGGTGCGCGATTCCGACTCGCACTTGACCGGTTTTTTTTACTGTTAAAACATGAGATACAAGCTATGTAAATGTAAAAATGCCTGATTTGCTCCACTTAGGTTATAGAGGCAAAGCTAACACAGCTTGTACCAAAATCTGAAATTTTTCGGATGAATGGTTTTATCAGAATGCTGCACACCATTCATCAAGACGGTGTTTTGAGAAAAACGGCATTTAAGTTAAAATTAAGAGTGGTGGAGAGCGCACAGCTGCTCACGGAATCGCCTGTAACGGCGCGAGCTTTTCAAATTTCGCAGCAAGAGATAGCTTAAACGATTCAGGAAAGAACACAGAATTTTTCAAAACTAAAAAAAAAAATGCAATTTTTGAATGTTCTAGAGTGGGATACCCCCTTAATTCTGAGTTTCTAATAACTAATAGAATGAATAGAGAATAATAGAATGCGGCTGTGGTTTCCATATAACGCGGTATAGATTATTCTGATTTATCTTATTTCTATGTTTCTCAAAACGCGATATCCATAGAACGCATATCCTGATTTGAATTAATTCTAAGTCTCTCATAGCACGGTTTCCATATAACGCGGTACGAATTAATCGCGTTATAGGAGACTTGACTGTATATACTTCACATTTTAAAAATACATAGAAAATTGTAGTTTCATAGAACTGAGAGGAGAAGTTCTATATCCATTTTAAATACACAATAAAACTTGCAAGATCAATTTAAAACGTCATAAAGATAATTCCAAATTTAAATCTTTTAAATTAACACTTTGCACAGCAACATATCGAATGTTAATTTACATTGAATTGGTATAATTTTACAATGCTATTTTTCTCTGTGTACTTTTTAACCCTATTTTCCTTGAAAACGTGATGTGGTGGAACATTTTCGATTTCGGATTCATTTTAATATTCAAAAAAATATCTAAAAGAAGTGTTTAAATTAAAAAGCATTGCTCAGATAATGTCGAAGTCCTGTGTAATAATAAAAGAGGGCAAATTCATCAGCTTTAGTGAAATCGATTCCTTGTTTTCTAAGAGACCACAAATGAATCTCTGCATGAACGCCGCCGATTATATAGGGGTACAAACTTAACTTGTCAATAAATGCTCTTTATTGGTTGATGTTCGGACTTATTATTTCTTTAATAAATCACTGCATTTTATCGAGAACGATAAAAATGAGCTTAGTCGGTTTAGTTGTTTTAATTTCCATATTCAAGAACATTTTCCTGCGAATTTTTACCAAACAATATCTTCTGCTCTTGTTCTTGTAAATCTGAAAACGAAAACGCTCGACCCCGTAATATAACTTAACATGTTTAAGAAGAAATAAATATATATATTATATATATATACAGGGTGTCCCAAAAATACCAGGTCAGAGTGACATGGAAGATAGGTTAGTCTTAGATCTGTCAGATAAAGTAAACATGACCTAGTAAAAGTTTCTTAGTTTTCGAGATATTGTCACTTTTTTAATTTTGTTTAAAATCTCTACTTTTAGTTAGAATTTCAACCACCATTGCTAAAAATAACTTCAAGTTGTTTACTTTTTTATTTTTCAGGTATCTTGAATAGTTGTTTCTGGCGTTAAAAGTAAAATTTTGCTTAAATTTAGTGTACCTTCCAAGAAAAATAACTCATTTGTGTTACCTTTGAACTCTGTCAAAATTGTAACTTTAAATTTGACATTCAGTAGTGGAAAAAAAAAGTACTGAAATAAACTGGCAAATTATCTTAAAAACTACTCAATTTAATGAAAATTCAGAAATGGTATGATACTTGGGGAATTGTTTTACAAAAACTTAGAAATTGCTATTTTTATCATGGTATTTTTGGGACACCCTGTATATATATATTAAAAAAATGAATTGACTCGTGAAAAAACCCAAGCCCAGATTACAGTTTTTAGATCTGATGAATATTAGAATATACAATTTTTTTCATTCACTTGTAAAAAGTTTTCCCGAGAATAAAGAGTGCAATTTTTGCTTCATGATTTTCGACATATTCCCACAAAACCGCAAATTAACGTTTCTACGTTTCCTGAAAATCCATGAAGAGAACTCAAACTAAATTTAAAACTTGACAAGATTATTTTGAGCATGAATATTCCATAACCGAGGAAATTGTATGTTTTGTTCATTTTCAAAAGCTAATGCAAATTATTCTCCTAGATTGGTAATCCACGGAGAAAATCCCATAGGATATTTAGTTTCAAAATAATCTTGTGCCTTTGACTCACTTGTGTTTTCGATATTATAATATTCGAAATATGTATTCTTTTATACCATAAGCTTGTCACCTAATACAAGCAATATACTAGGAAAACAATCTTATGATTAATATTTGCAAAATTACGGTGGCCGGTAAATTTGTTCCACAAAACAGATTACGTACGACTGTAATTAGTTATTGTTCATTTTGAACATTTAGCCGAATAAAGTGGAGATACAAAAAAAAAGAAAAATGTTTAACTTAACTAAATTTCCATTCTTATACTCCAAATGGCAAAAAACTATATTATATTATAATATTGCTGATATTACGATATCGATACCACATATGTGTGACAAATAAATATTAGGAAGATTAACGATTTAGAATATTTTACGACTTCTCATAATTTACAGGAAAAATCAAGTGAAAATATCGTTTGTACATTCGCAAAAAACGCAATATTTTTTCTACTTACCAATTTCGTAAGAAATAATTATTTTTATAATTTTCTAACAAATTCCGTGATATTAAAATAAATATACACCATCAGAATGGATGATTTACCATAACAGATTGATGTTAACGTTATGAAATTTTTATTGAAAAAGCATCTTTGCCCTCAGCATAAAAACACAAACATCTTTAAGTGTAAAACACTAATTACCAACAAGTGCAGCAGATTAACCCATGCTTAACTTTCCGACTATAAATAAACCTCAGTAAATAAATCTTCATTAACGTTGACCATAAAGCACTGAGGTGAATTGCTTACTTCAAGAGCAGCTCAGATGCCATGATCTGCATGTGTGAGACAGAACAAATTTCGACTCTTCTAAATGCTTACTTCCGTTGGCGTGTAAGCATGCGTAAGTTTTTTGCGTAAGCCATTTGGTTGTCAGAATGAATTTAAAAATAATTGAAGGCATGAACTTTCTCAGGAAAGATCATTCAAAATTGTCTCCTTAGCAACCACTTTAGGTTTGATGAATTTGAACTTCTTCAGCGGTTTCTTCAATTATAAACTTCTTATTGGGACGACCATTATGACGTTTTATAACAAATTAAGTTGATCGCACTTGAATTTAAAGCATAGTTTAAGAGGAGTTTAACAAAAAGTAAATTATAACAACTAGCTAGACTTCGTTGAAAAAAATATGTCTAGTTGATTCAGCGATGCCACCTTATTAATTCATCTGGTATCTGGTGTCATCCAACTATTTTAATGTCTATTTAACTATAGATTTTACTAGAATATATTTGTTAATTTTTAAATAGAAATCGTGTTATTTAACTTTTTATTCATGCTTAATTACCTAGTTCTTTTCATAACTTAAGTTGGTCAATGTTTTTTTCAACAAGCTACAACTTCTGTACTGAGGAGATAATAACCGATATTTATAAAGCCTTCGTAAAATATAATTTTGAGATTATTTCTGAAGTATGTCTGAGGTTGTTTTAGCTATAAATTGAGTTATATTGGGTGTGTGAATATGACTCCGCTCTTTCCCAACAGATGTCGTTTTTAGTATTGCTTACGTGTATTAATAAATGGCAACACTTGTGTTCGGTAGTACTTTATGCCAGCTGTCAAACGCACTACGTGACATTTGGTTGAAATATTAGCAACAAGTGCTTTTACCTCCTTGAAAATGTCGGTTTCGTTCCAAGTAAACATAATTTGCGGGAAGTGCTGTTACACTATTTTATTGCAAAGAAAAGTGCAAACTCATCGTTTGCTTGTGGAGATTTACGGTGAGCATGCTCCATCTAATACAACTTGTAAGGAATGGTTTCAACGATTTCAAAATAATGATTGTGGCACTGAGGACAAAGAAGATGGAAAACCACCCAAAAAAAATTTAAAAATGCTGAATTGGAAGCATTATTGGCAGAGGATTCTTGCCAAACTCAATCAGAATTGGCTGCAGCATTAAATGTAGAACGATCAAAGCGTTTAAAAGCAATGGGAATGGTTCAAAAAGTTGGTAACTGGGTTCCATATGAAGAAAGAAAGAGACATCGAACGTCGAAAAACAATTTGTGAAATGCTACTTCAAAAGCAGCAAAGAAAAGGATTTTTATATCGAATAATCCCCGGAGATTATATTATGGGAATCCTAAACGTAAAAGCGCTTGGATGAAGCCATGTGAACCCGGCTCACCATAGCCAAAGAGAAATATTCACTGTGACAAGGTTATGCTCTGCATTTGGTGGGATCAAAGAGGTGTTGTTTATTATGAGTTGCTCGAACCCTCTCAAACTAATAATGGAGAAGTTTACCTACGACAATTAATGCGTTTGAAGGGAGCCATAGAAGAAAAACGACCAAAATGGGTGAATAGGCACAGTAAATTAAATCTTTAACAGGATAATGCCAAACCGCATACCGCACAAGTCGTGAAAAGATATTTAGATGCACAGAACGGGGAAGTGCTACTACACCCGCCATATTCGCCATACATATCTCCTTCGGATTATCACTTATTCCGAACAATGCAGTCAGATCTTACAGGAGAACTGTTCACTTCATACGAAAATATCAAAATTTGGATTATTAATTGGATCACCTCAAGAGACCAGCATTTTTTCATGCAAGGAATACTATAATAATAATAATATAATATACCTGAAAGATGGGCAAAGGTTGTAGCTGCCGATGCATACTTTGAATAAACTTTTCGTTAATTTTCTAAAAAAGCAAATGTGTTTTATTTTAACAAAAAAGCGCGGAGTCATATTCACACACTTAATACCTTCAAGAAAAAACACAAATTAAGTCATAAATAAGCTGATTACTCATTCATTTTTCATAATAGTTTAGTTTTTATTAGTTTTAATTCGTTTTTCCATTGGTTGTGATTTTTGTTCATGAGCGTTTTTCCATAAGAGAAATTTACAACTTGTTGATAATTATCAATATACATTTAATTTTAATCATTCTTGATTTTAGAATATAAATTTTCCCTTAGTTTTAGAATTGCATACCTTTAAAGCAACCCACATACCAGGTTTAATACCAGAACTCTAATCGACTAGCCTTCTTGTTAGATGTACAATGGTCCTTGTTGACTGAACTAATTCCGCCATATCTTTTCAACCAGATATGTAGTTAAAATAACAAGATTTTTTATAATTTTTAAATAGACATCCCTGGTTATGCTTATCAGCAATCTTTTTTGATGAGAGTCAAAAGCAAAATAATTAAATAAACCATGAAATTAGTTGTTTGAACGAGATATTTTGGTATTGTGTTTAAGCAAGTACAATTTCAAACATCCGTTTTCATATTATTGATTTTATTAGGAACTCTTTGGGAATAGTCCTTTTTCCAAAAGTATAAATTTTTGAGAACACACTCTAAAATAATTACCAACCAAAAAACTAAAATTTGAGCTCTTCTTAGGGGCTGTCCGAATCCAAGTCTTTGTTTTCATCTTGCTATGACAGTTCGTGTCGATATACCGAGCTAAGCTCTGGCCGAATTCGTGTCTATGGCTGCGAGCTTTGCCAATTACTTAGCTTGATGAGCGAGTCAAACCTTGGGTTGACTTCGTGAGGTAGACTGCATGCAATTGGTTGATTTAATAAGCAGTTGTGAAATTAATTAACAATGTCAGCTACCAAATGTAAGTATAATTAATTGTTATTGTTATAGGCATATGTTCTTGAAAACATTTTTTTATTGCATTGACTAAAGAAATTAATTAATTAATTGAGCTGCGAGAGAGAATTTGGTGATAATGTACCGGGGCCCGCAGAAATTTATGAAATTTCTTATTTATTTATTGTATAATAGTACCAATTGTGATATCGTTATACATTTTTGTGTGTAGATTGAAAATGTAATAACTAAGAGCTCAGACTTTTTGCCTTTACATCTACTAATTCTAATCTAGAATTTCAATTTTTTTTGGTTTCCTACAGAATTTTTAGGCACTTCATCTTGGTCACTTAAGTAAATTTCAAATGTCAAATGTCAAGCTAAGCAAACGAATTCTAACATGCTAGCTTGTTTACTGACGTCATTAAAATTGTCATAACAAGACGATGACGAAGACTTGGATTTGGAACTATGACACTTTAAAAACTGCTTCCTCGAAACTACTAAAACTAGAAAAAACCAACCGATCTCAAATTCCTAAACAATGTTATGCTATTAACTTACCCCTTAACGAATAGTGTTTCCATTACCACAAAAGGCTAGGAAAACTAAAAATGTGAAATTTGACGTAATTTTTCATCATTATCAATTAGATGTGGTGACTGTCATTGCTACGAATACATATACAATATTAAGACAGCAATTTGTGTTTTTGGTTGCAAATATTTTTTCGATCAGCGAAAGGTACACAATAAAAAAAAACTTTAATAATTTCAAAATTACCTTAAGTTTAGGTAAATCTATGATGTATAGAAATTGGAAAAATATTAATTTCATAAAAATTGATTCCATAAAATCTAGGCAAATTTTATCAATTTTAGGTAACTACGCATAATATGTGTACATATTTATTTATTTTTTATTGTGTAAATAATTCCACGATATCTACAGGAATGTACGAAACGAAAAAGTGTTTATATATTTTTTTGCAATTAATTTTTATTTTATCAAATAGTTTTAAATAAATATATCCATGATATTTAATGCTTAATGTATAGTTTCAACTCGATAGAAAGGTTTCTGAATAATTTTGAATTAATGTTACAGGATTATTTCAGGAATAATAAAGTAAGTTATTTTATATTTTTACATAAACGAATTATACGATTTATCCAACTTTTTTTTAGCTTTTAAATATTTTACAAACTTCATGATGTGCTGAATTTGAAAATTATTTAAGTAACGGACATTAATCTGTGTTTGGTATCACACAGTGTAATTGCTGGGTTCCTTGGCTTGTTTACGGCTTTATTGTAGTCTTTTTCTGACGAAAGTTCGAATGCTATAGTATTTGGAAGATTATTTGGGGCAGAAGCCCATGCATATAATTCTTAACGGGCACCACTAGTGTGACCGCCTGGAAAAAAAGGTGATTTTTGGGAATTTTTTTAAAGACATCTACTACATGGAATGTTTTAATATTTTAAGATTATATTTGTGTATAGTTAATGCATGATAAAATGTTGGACCAAATTCGCAATTTCCCAATTTCCCAAAACATTATTAAACTAGAAGATATTTTCCGTGCCATAAACCTCGCTCGAAAAAAAAAAATTTTTAATTTAAAAAAATGACGGACTTTTAAAAAAAAAATTCTTTCGCAAGAAAATTTGATGATTTTTGGCCTGCCAAAATTACATTTTTTATTCTATCCGGTAAACTAGAGGTTTATGGCACGGAGAAACATGTAGAAAAGAAGTTGCAATAAGAATAAAATCGATCGGATGATTTGTCTTCGAGCTATAACTGCAGCTTTGAAAAATGTAGTTTCGAGAAAAACGCGTTTAAAGTTGAATTCATACATTTCTCAGTACGTCGATACGATGAGCGGCTGCTCTTCAGATGGCTGTAACTCAAAAACTATTTAAGATATGCCCTTGAAATTTTAGTGTGGTATTTTTAAATGTATGTAGACTATGGAAATATGCACACACAAAAAAAGTGGTGCCCCTTAAGGTGTGTAAATTTGTTCATCAACTGGTAGTTGAAGACTCGCTCTCACACCTGCTCTTTTTATTGTACCACCAATGCCATCAAACGGTTCCGTGCGCAGTTGCAAAAAAAATGCCGCTTACCAGGCAATCCTAAATCACTGTTGTGGTAGTATAAATTTACAAAATTTTTTAAACTTATAAATTGCTGAGGAGTTCCGTCCGAAAAGTAGTAAATGATGTTAACATTTGTGGAGATATTTTTTAGAAAATCAGTTATTATTTTGGTGAAAACAGCAACAGCATCATGATTATTGCAATCTGAAATAATCACTAAACTCTTGTGTTTGAGTTCATTATTTTTGTTTTCCAGTGAAAACCAGATGCAGCATTTTGTACTACGAAAGCATAATTTTCTGCATAATCACAAATAATAAAAAAATTCGGAATTAAAAATGGCAGAAGCAAGATGGCGGCGTTAGTCAAAAATATATTTTATGATGCATATAGATCGTTGGTATGGAATACCTGTGTTATTTAAGTCTCACAGTTCTAATACAATATCTGTCAGAGTTCTAATACAATATCGTTTAACGCAATATCTGACCCAAAATGGCCGAATTAATATGGCGTGTACTTCAGATAATTCGTTTTATAGCTCCGGCCTTGGCAACAAATAAACTATGAACTTTGTTATTAAATATACACATCAATATGAATTTCCGGAAACATCCGCCATATTGGAACCGCTATATCAATATAATTTATAATACTCATTATTGATTTATTACTCATTTTTGGTAAGATGTTGGCGTTACAATTCTCATTTTTAACGAGTTGTACCGATAGAGTCATGTAGGGCAAGTGTGCGCAGCGGGTAAGTGTACGCATTGGAAGTATCTCAAACACGGTTTATAATTAAGAACCATCATTCCCCCCGTTCAGTGCCCTACGTAACGTCATGCAAAACGTACGTGAGTCACTAACCGCCGGCACGCCATTTTGTTTTCACAGGTAAGATTTGTTTTTAGCTTAAATTATTGCGATTTTTCTATACAAGTTAACGTGTAATATTTTATTGACGTGTTAGTCGGGGTGCCAGAGGTTCAAAAAATGGGTTATTTCGTTGTTGGACGGAATTTGATGAAAAATGGCAGAAAGGGAAGGTCATTGCCCGTACAGTGACCCATTAAAAAAGTTAGAATGAGCGATGTCGGGAAGGTACTTTGTTATTGCAAAATAACTTTGATAACCCGTTATTTTTCAGTTTTCTTGGAATAACTCGAAAACGAAGCGTTTCAGCGAAAAATATTAAATACAAAAGTTGTTCAGCTGGTGATTTTACGTAGGAATACGGTTTTTTGATTAATTAAAAAATTGTTTTTCCGACCGAAAACCAGCAGAAAAGTAACAAAAATGCAAAAACAATAAGCATTAAAAAATAAAGGAAAAAAACGATTTCCATCGTTGATATTTGGGTTATTGATAGGTATTGGTATTGTTAACCAAATGCACCCGGTCCGGTTTTTCAAAAACAATATGGCGACCTATTGCAACATTGTTAAGTTAAAACTTTGGAACGCTGTAAATTCTGCATGAACAAACGGATCTTGATGAAACAAATTGGAATCGGTAGGTATTAACGGCATCTTTGAGTGTGCCAAATTTCAAAATTTTTCAACAATTACTTTTTTTGTTATTAACCAAAAACCATTTTCTGTGCTTCGTAATTTCGTCAATTTACAACATTACAACAATAACAAAATGCATTTGATTACTCTTAACATCCTACAGTGGTGACTAAAAACGCGAAAATAGCGAGTTTTGATGATTTGATGCATTTTGTTGCAAAGCTTAATGTTGTAAATTGACGAAATTACGAATACACATTGGTTAATAACAAAAAAAGTAATTGTTGAAAAATTTTGAAATTTGGCACACTCAAAGATGCCGTTAATACCTACCGATTCCAATTTGTTTCATCAAGATCCGTTTGTTCATGCAGAATTTACAGCGTTCCAAAGTTTTAACTTAACAATGTTGCAATAGGTCGCCATATTGTTTTTGAAAAACCGGACCGGGTGCATTTGGTTAACAATACCAATACCTATCAATAACCCAAATATCAACGATGGAAATCGTTTTTTTCCTTTATTTTTTAATGCTTATTGTTTTTGCATTTTTGTTACTTTTCTGCTGGTTTTCGGTCGGAAAAACAATTTTTTAATTAATCAAAAAACCGTATTCCTACGTAAAATCATCAGCTGAACAACTTTTGTATTTAATATTTTTCGCTGAAACGCTTCGTTTTCGAGTTATTCCAAGAAAACTGAAAAATAACGGGTTATCAAAGTTATTTTGCAATAACAAAGTACCTTCCCGACATCGCTCATTCTAACTTTTTTAATGGGTCACTGTACGGGCAATGACCTTCCCTTTCTGCCATTTTTCATCAAATTCCGTCCAACAACGAAATGAAAACCTCTGGCACCCCGACTATGTATACTCTATGAAAATTGCTATATATCAATGAGTACTGCGTAATATCTAGTGTGATTAGTGGTGATCATTGAATTGTTATGATAATGCAATCGTGAGCCATTTTGATTGAATCTCGTTTTGATGGTTTAGGGCAAGTGTGCGCATACGCTTGTCGAGGAAGTTTGCACATGCGCACACCGCATCGTTTTGGCTTTCTATGTAAGCTGCATTTTGTATTTTTAGAGTATAATTATTTATAGAAAATGCCCCGAAATTATCAAAGAAAGGTCACAGACTATGGAAGAGCTCAGAATCTCTGATTTTCGATGCTGCGCACACTTACCCCTATAGTAGGGGTAAGTGTGCGCATATTGACTATGTTTATTTTGCTAGTTTTTCAAAAAAATGTGCAATTGATGAATATTGTTTCTATGTTTAAGTTGTTGATTAATAAATACTAGAAGTAATTAACCTTGTTTTGTTTCATTAAACATGCCATTTTTCATTTTATGACGCTTCAAACCTTAAGTGCGTACACTTGCCCCACATGACTCTATACGACCGTACAGGAAAAACAGACATTTTTAAGCGCCCATATTTAATTTGGGTCTGAAAGTATTAAAAAACTTAGTTTTTTAGATTTCGCATAGTAGTAATGGACAAATCGTTTGACCTTTCGTAATTTGCGGCTTTCAGTCGCACGGTAGTAAAGTGTTACATATACTGTTCTATTATTCCTACTTTGACCCTCATATCTCAGAACTGAGACATGAATTCAACTTGAGTATTCTCCTCGAGTAGTATTTCATCGTAAACTTCCATTTAGCACACATTTTGACTTCAAAATCGAGGTCCAGAAAACGGGCGAATTTGGTGGTCACCCTTTACAATATATATTAAATTTGTTGTTAAAATATTATATATCTTTGTACAAACAATATTGAAAATCGTCTCGTATGTATATACTAGAAAATTTAATTTAATGGAAAAAGACATGTCGCACAAAAACATGATTTAACTAAAAAACCTAACAATTTCCCTTTTTTTCTTTATAATACTACTAGCTGGGTTACCCGGTTCACCCGGTTGAGTAAATACTTACTAATTAAACACTTCTCAAATGTTCTAGTTTTAGCAATTAGTGGCCTCAGCATAATTATTGTGTTCATTTTCATTAAGATCTGCTGAAATCGAGATATTTTGGTCTCCATATTGGATCCGCCATTTTGGATTTACAAATTTTGATCATATTCGAAATTAGTAGCCTGAGAATAATCATTGTAATAATTTTCATTTAAATCCGTTGAAATCGAGAAATTTTGGATTTGGAAATTTTGATAATGTTCAAAATTAGTAGCCTCAGAACAATCATTGTACTTTCATTAAAATCCGTTGAAATTGAGATATTTCAGTCGCCATGTTGGATCCACCATCTTGGATTTGTAAATTTTGATAATATTCAACATCAGTGAACTCAAAACTTTCATTGTATACTAATTTTTATTAAAATCCGTTGATATTGAGAAATCTTGAATTTCAAAATTTGGATAGCGGGTTTAAAATCATTATATCGTAAAACCCCTAAGTACCAATTTTCATGAAAATCTCTTCAAATTTAAAATTGTCAGCCGTCATATTGGATCTGCCATTTTGAAACCCTATATATTATCCGAAAAAAAATAGCCTATATGTTAATTTCGAATATCTACTACCTACGGAAAAAACGAAATCAATGCAAGCGTTTAGGCGTGATTGAACTTTCATTTTTATATATATACAGGGTGTCCAGGAAGTAGTGCGCCAAAATTTAGGGGATGGTAGCTTGGGTCATGACCTATCAGAATATCAAAATATGACCTTAGTGAAAACCTCACCGTTTTGGAGATATTTGGTTTTTTATGAAAAATTAAATTTTCACTACCTTTTGTCAGATTATTGACTAGTAGAAGGAAAATTTACCACTGTATAGTGGAAATTTCACAAACCTATATTGTTATTATGTAAAAATCGTGAATAAATTTTGTGTAATACTACACATTCTTAACTTTACATTAAAAAATATATATTTATATATTTTTAAAAGAAAATTTCTCTAAAAATCATTCAAATTCCATGCTTTACATATTTTTACGGAATTTTACATAAAATAAAGAAATATTAACTTTTTTTTTGTGTAGACATTTCGTAAAAATATATATCAATCAAAAGTAACAATAGCAAGTTAAGAGTGGAGTAAACTACCTCTTTAAAACGATGAAACTAACCATGACGCCACCAAGCTGTTTGTTAAGAGCACACATACTCGTATGTATGTAAATACATTGTAGGTGTCTATCTCTTTTATAGTTTTCATTTTACTGCATCAGTAACATGGAAATGTGTACCGCAGAGCAGCAGCTATTGTCGTATACATATCCGTGCACTTTCATTATGCTGCATATAAAAACTTTTTGGTCTTCCCAAGCAATGAATATCCTTAAAATTACATAGGATATCTTACTGCCTGCGTCGTCATGAAAGGTTCTTTATAGTTTTGCTTTCCTTATGGCGACTATCAACAATATCAATGACATTTTGAACTTTTGTTGCTCCTATTCACCCCCAACTTCAATATTATCCAAAAGTTAGATGTCTCTGCTCGCAACTTTGTGCGGTTTTGTTTAAAAGGTTTCCTGACTGTTTGGATGAGCCAGTATTTGTGCTAGAAATAATTTAAGATCCTAGATTACCCACGTGCGGTTAAAATCTACTCAACAATTCAGTTAAATAATAAGATTTGTTACAGTCATTAGATAATGCCAACTGTACCTATATCCAAAGTGGTTAGGGACTAAGACTCAGGTGCTGGGAGGTCATGAATTTAATCTGTCCTATAGGACATCAAAGTTGCCTGTGGGATGACGACCCACATCGTCTTAAAGGATATAGTCAACAAACTGATGGATACAAATGGCGTACCTCTGATTGGATGTGAGGTCAATATTGTGGCTGGCACATAAATCAATTTCGCAATGTTGACTACTTGTCATTTTGAATAAATGCGGCTATATTTTAACAAGAGATGAGCTTTCATCATTCAAGTCCGGGACAGAATTGATTTTCATGAAATTCGAAATTTCAAATTTAGCTAACCGCAAGGAATTTTAAACAATTGTTTTAATCATGAAGGCTCACCGTTAAAACGTATTCTGAAAATACCAGACGAAATCGTAAAAGTTACAATCTCGTGCTTCGTTTCGCAAGTAAATGAAAGATTGCTCGAAGGCGAAAACAAAAATTTAATTCATTTTATGGTAAGCAATTCCTTGAATACTTAAGGTTGATGTTCACATTTAGTTAGGCAAGTCAAATCCAGAACAGCCAGAACAGCCAGAACAGTCTGTAGACAGCCCGAAGAATTGGATCCGAGTCACCCTTCATGGAGTTTAATAAAACGAAAAAGTCGCCTAAACATAGAAGATGTGAAGAAATTGGTAAGAAACATCGACACCAAAGAGTCAACTACCTCAGGGCATTTTTTTTTATTGTTTGTTTATGCAGGAAAGTATACTCTGATGCTACCTAACTAAAGTAATTGAGCTTTGGATTTCAGAATTGCTAATTAAGAAGAAAATTCGAGTACGTCTTGAAATGTAAAAAAATCAAAGCATTTCTGTAGATACATCTCCAGATTTATGTAAGATTCTTCATCGTGGAGGAAGAATATGGTTTTAATTGCGTTACTTTAATATTTTCGCTTGTGCCCATCTTCCTTCTGTAAAAGCTCCCAGTTAGGTATACAAAAATAAGTACCTCTGATTTTAATAAAATTCCGAGCTCCGAGCTTTGGAGAAGAGAATGGAAATTCGTCAATATGTAAACCAAGCCTTCGTTAAAAGTTGTTCCTTTGAGAAAATTTTGTTATTGTTACTTAAAGAAAAAAAATCAGAGACTTATGAGGGAAGCAGAGAATAAGACTTAAAGGAAAACTGCCCGTAAAGACTTTAAGAACATTACTTCCTTTTTTGGTTAAGCTCAATGTAAGTTTTGTATGTAATTTGCTCATGTTGTGACGCACATTTTGCATAGATTCTATACGTGAACAAATAAGGAAACGGAAGCGATTAAAAGCACACTTGTAATATCCAAGGACAATAAAGAGAGAATTTTGTTATAAGAAGGCGTTTTCGTTTCGTAGGCGGTTTTATTTAAAGGTCCCATCTGAGATTAAGCAGTCATTGTTCTTGTTCTATCTACTCCTTCAGTGACCACGAACAGAGGAGGTTAAATAATCTCGAAGAAATACGATAGCATATACTGTCTTTTCTACCTACATATATCCAATAGAAATTATCTATATTGTCCTCCCTATAGTTTTCGACTTTTTCTCGTAATTCAATATCCTCCATCGTCTTAGGGCTATGTGATGGGTAGATAAATGATTTGGCATTGTTATCGAAAGGTCCTTGATGTCAGGTATTAAGTGGGCGATCAAATGTTTTTCCGCTTAAAGAAAACGTTAAGGATTTTATGTAATCAAATAATTTCATATTTTAAGTAAGTAGATAACAATCCCTTTTGTTTTTCAATTGAGGTTTTTAGGACTCTATCAGAATAAAATATTATAATATATTTAGTTATTGTGTAAGAGCATATCATACTTATTCGATTTATACTCACCAAATACATACAGTGCTGTGCAAAACATTTGCAACTAAAATTCCAATTTTCTATGCCTTACTACAACAAATCATAAATTCTTAAAAACAAAAAAACTAATACAGTATTTTATTCTTTATTATATCTAATTTAAAAATACTAAAAAACTAAAGATAAATATTCAATAAAAAAGGAGATACATTCGTTTTTTTATGCAAAGATACAAATTGGACTGTGCAAAACATTTGCAACTCTTTGACATTAACAATGTTGGCGACTTTAAAGATCTATTATTATTAATATTTTGTTGAATAGCCTTTATTCACAATAACTGCTGCACATCTTCTTGGCATAGAATTAGTCAGCGACTCGATATGTGAAGAAGGTATGTCATTCCAAGCCTGTTTTACACCATTAAAAAGTTCGTCACGGTTGTTGTAAAATTCTCCCCTCATATTCCTCTTAACCAGTTGCCATAGATTTTCTATGGGGTTGAGGTCTGGGGACTGTTCGGGCTATTTCAAAACTTCAATGTTTTGCTGCGAAAACCAAGCCT
Organism: Dysmachus trigonus; assembly: GCA_949715965.1. NCBI lineage: Eukaryota > Metazoa > Arthropoda > Insecta > Diptera > Asilidae > Dysmachus > Dysmachus trigonus. Next base: position 62,171,424 of record OX454320.1, read on the forward strand.
GAAGAAGTCTGGAGGTGTGCTTGGGATCATTGTCCTGTTGGAAGCGCCAGCGTAGGGGCATTTCTTCCTCTGCGTAAGGAAGCATAACATTTTCCATAATGTTTTTGTAGTCCTCCGCCTTCATTATCCCTGGTATTTTATAGAGAGGTCCCACGCCCTGAACTGAAAAACACCCCCAGACCATTGTATTGCCACCTCCATGCTTCACAGTTGCCAGAGTGTATCGCGGATCGAGTCGTTTATTCGGCGGTCGTTTTAATTTTTTCCCTCCATCTGGCCCCACTAAGTTAAACTTACATTCATCCGAAAAAAGGACAGTTCTCCACTTCTCCAGGGGCCATTCTAAATGACTTCGAGCAAAGGCAAGTCGAGCTCTGCGATTTTTCTCGGAAAGTAGTGGCTTTTTCGCTGGCCTGTAGCTCTTAAGATCGGCTTCTATGGCGCGTCTTCTTATTGTCGAAGGATCCACATCCAAGTTTAATTCATTTTTTACCTTGAACTGAGGAAAGGCTGAGATTTAATTAAAATTTTAATTCTTCTATCCTCAGCCTTTGTTGTTTTCCTTGGTCTACCACCTTTATGAATATTTTCAACACTACCAGTCTTTTCAAAAGTGCTTATGATTCTTGATATGGTAGATTTACCTATTTTATATTTCTCACTAATGTCTTTTTGGGTTATACCATTTATGCAATCACTAATTATTCTGTTTTTTATTTCGCTACAATATTTATTACCACCCATTTTAAGAACTTTTATTTGAATTGCGTTCGATGGAAAAATATTTTAATAACACACTTCCGCGCACGGATCTGACCGACAGACTGGATTAGTAGTACTGCAGTAGTTGAATCGGAATAGAAAATAACAGTTAACTAACAAAGTACTACTAATTCTCATTTATTACGAGAAAAGTATTTGTTGATATGTAAAAGTTGCAAATGTTTTGAACAGGCAAAATTATTACTTAGAATAAAAAATGAATGTTGTTCCTTTATTATGGAATATTTCCTTCTGCTATTGTTATATCTGGAAACTAGACATAATAAAGAATAATGCACTGTATATTGTTTTTTTGGTATCCGTGGTTTAGGACATTTTGTAATGAACTGTAAGAAAATGTGATTTTAGTTGCAAATGTTTTGCACAGCACTGTAAACGATAGGGCAAAAAGTATTTATTATATCTCTGAAAGAGATTTCACTTCAAGAATTATGAAAAAAGTCTTCATTAACCAAAAATAGTAGCTGTATAATAATTTAATATTTTACTAAAAAATGATTATGTTTGCTTTATTACATTTACATTAACTTCCTTCACTATATATTATTTAAGTATATGTTTCGCGATTAAAGAGACATAATTAACACAGTTGGTCAAATTTTAATCCATTTGAGACTAATGTCACAATAATTGGGATGTATATAAATTTTCATAATTAAATTGTTAAACATTTCTCCTCAGTTGGGTTTTGATTGTATTTAATTCGTAAAGTTTGTATTTAAACATAACATGCACTCATACTTGGCTTGAAAAGTAAAAAATATGTTTTGCTGTAATTTTTATTTATTAATTTTATTTATAAAGGATTTATAAAAACACCTCACATTTTCAATTCACAAAATGTTACTGTTCTGAACTATTTGTGCAGAAATGGTAGATCTTTAATTACAACTTCACATAAATGTATATTAATTTAAAGTCTTTAAGACTTCCTGCTCGATTCTGTCTAGTATGATTGACACAGAGTCAAATTGAGAAGAGTTTTTTTTCTGACAGCACAGGTCAACAAGGTTTTTTCCCATGATTACCTGTTAGATGATTTCTATCGAATTTTGTTCGTATATTATGAATGAGAAAACAAAAATTCCCTATTAGCTCGCACTTTCGAGAAAAATATGGTTAGTACGAAAGGACTTATTTTGGCTTTTATTATTTATTAAAAAATAACAAATCTTTGAGGAGCTTGTTACTTCGCTAAAATTAAAGTTTGAATGAATTTTTCATACTCCAAAGTATAAAATTTGAGTCCGTTCAGAGTTTAAGTTTAGACTATGAGAGTATTTAAACGGATTAAATATTTGAGTTTATTTATTCTTTATTATCAGGTATATTACACTATCTGATATTTATTATTACATACAGGGTGTCCCAAAAATACTAGGTCAGAGTGACATGGAAGAATAGAAATAGAGTCCGGCTTTAGCACAACCCTTAATGATAAAAATAGCAATTTCTAAGTTTTTGTAAAATATTTCCCCAAGTATTATACCATTTCTGAATCTGCATTAAATTGAGTAGTTTTTAAGATAATTTGCCAGTTTCTTTTAGTACATTTTTTTTCCACGACTGATTGTCAAATTTAAAGTTACAATTTTGACAGAGTTAAAAGGTAACACAAATGAGAATATTTTTCTTGGAAGGTACACTAAATTTCGGCAAAATTTTACCTTTAACGCCTGAAACAACTATTCAAGATACCTGACAAATAAAAAAGTAATCAACTTGAAGTTATTTTTAGCAATGGTGGTTGAAATTCTAACTAAAAGTAGAGATTTTAAACAAAATTAAAAAAGTGACAATATCTCGAAAACTATGAAACTTTTACTAAGGTCATGTTTATTTTATTCGACACATCTAAGGCTAACCTATCGTCCATGTCACTCTGACCTGGTATTTTTGGGACACCCTGTATATAAACCTACTGTCAAAGAAACCAAAGAAAAATTAAATTAATTTTAAACAGGTATTAAGTAAGGAGTTTCTGATTACTTCTTAGCTACAATGAAAATTTACTAAAAAAAGTTAGCATTGTATATTCTGGAAATGGCCGATGTCAGTTTAAAAGTGCCGTAGTTTTTTCTGTGAAGAGAAGTTTTGCCCTCTAGTCGTTTAAAGCCGTGAGTTGATATTAATAAAATTTAAAAACTCAGACTCTACGTCTATAGCCCCAGTAACAATATCATGCATGAATGTAACCCCTGCAATTTCTCTACGATTCGACAGAGTCTAGAGTCGTCAATCTTAAAAGTTTTAGTCTGTTCCCGAAAAGGAAAATTCTACATGGAACTCTACGAAAAAACGATTTTCTTCGATACGCTCGATATACTGAAGCATATTTTAAGATAAGACGTATAAAACAAGGCTTTTGAGAGATGACGATCGTTACCCAAAACCAGGTACTTCCTCGATTGACCACACCATTAATATGAAGTCCAAAATCGGACTTAGTATCAATAGCCAATCCCAAGTCAATGATACCTTCTTGCCGGTTAGAAGATATTTAATTGACAAGTTCCCCATTTCATATGAAATAACTATTTCTTCACCTCTGTCACTTGATTAATACCTCCCTTATTACACTTTCAACATTAACGCTATAATACAAGCATGTACCACATTACATGAAAATAATTTACCATATTTTCACCATATTTAGAACATATATACCTACACACAAAGATAATAATAAATGTGTACAGCGGGCACTTATTTAAACTCAGCGTCTGCTTACACATTTACAATTCAACTCTCTTATTAAAAATGGCCTGTACTTTAAAATGCTTCTAAAATACGAGGGTCTTGTGCCTGAGATTTGCCTTTAAAATTAAAATTCATATCCATGCCACCCTTTCAGACACTCTGTCAAGGCAATTGCTTTAATACAAAATTACAGCTAATACTTCAAGCTTTCTACTAAATGTATAGTCATTTCTCTAACCACCCCGTTCCGGAGGCTCAAGACCAGGAAGCGCCTCAATTGAGGATGAAAAAATACCAAAAGCAGAAGAGTAGACGAATTAATTCGTGGCGGTGTATTTTGTATTTAAGTTTTGTTAGATGGCTCTCTTACCTTTTATACAAAATTTGTAGGCCTCATTTCATTGGCAATTAGCATCAACGTTGAAACCTGTAAATTGAAATTGCTTCTATTAATTTCACGGTAAAAAGTATTTTAATTCTAAAGGGTTAAGGATGAATTAACAAAGCTGCTCTCAAGAAATAATACTCTGAAGCACCTGAAATGCATCATTCCGTCTAATTCCACACTATGAATGAAATACGAGTCGAAATCAATCAAGCGATCAAAAGCCAATTGAACTTTGTAGATGATAGCTTCATCGGAGTTCTGTACCTACAAATGCAAATTCCCCAGTCCCATTATTTCCCAAAAAAGGGGGAAACGGACTACCAAGCAAACTGTTGAGTTATTTTAAAAGTAAATGAGACTTTTCATGATTAAAAATAGACTAAACTTTGGCAGGTATGAATATTAAACTGCTTGAGGTGTGAATTAAGGAAAGGCTCAGCTGAATGTCAGGTAATGCTGTTTAAATATTAATTTCATCTCATAATCCGTGGGCTTTATCATATTGATTTTCGCCTCTTAATGGAGGCCATTCGAAATTTGTAAAGCAAATTCTACACGGACTTTGCTCCTTTGATTCAGTTTTAATATCAAGCAGAATACATATTTTGTTTCATTTGAAAATAATATTTTTATTATATATTATTATTATAATTTGAAATAATTTAATTAATTAATAAACTCTTAAAAAATTATTCTGGCTAATAATAAATATTCAACGCATTTTCCCCAAAGTGGAAAGATGCATTATTAAAATATTGTTATAATAAATCTTTAGAAACAATTTTTCAATGCATAACGTTGTAGTATTCAACATTTATGACGATAACTTTTACTCCATATCAAAGAACTGGCGGTACTCATCTAACCCATTTTAGTGGTAACTAAAGGTTGAAATTTGTATGTAATTTACATACATATATATTTTATTGCAAATGATCCAATAGAAATATGTGGATCGATTTGTGATAATGATAAGAAAAAGTTCGAAGTACGAGTATATTTTCATTATTAGAAGTTCAAGCGAATATGGTTCTTTACCTGGAAGTTGTAAAAAACACTATTTGTGAATGTAATGCCAAGGCTCGAATATCCCTTTACACCCGAAGGTACACGAAAGTGCGGGTAAAACTTACTATCGTGCGACTTGTAAATTACGCAGGCCTAACTATCGTGAGGGCAGCTTTTCAGAAAATGGCAAAATGCAGGATTTTCTTTTATTATTTTTCTTATTTTCCGTAGTCACCTAGATAATTTCTCAGTTAATTGGTTTTTGGGAAATTCTCAATTCTCTCGGGTGTAAAGGGATATGCCAGATCATAATAGCTCGATGGGACTTTTAGAAATAGATATAATTTTGACTCTTGATGCTAACTAAAAAATTCTTTCTCAGCCCACACAACATTGTTAAGGCTGAAATATCGTCAGTGGATATTTAAGATAAGATATTTAAGCGTTCTCACTATAGCTGAATATCTAAAGAACTATTCCCGAAGAAAAGTTCTCTCGCAGAATCAACATTTAGAAAACTAGAAAATATGCAAAGGTTGCGCACGAAACAATCGAGTAAAATAGGTAAATCATCACAAATAATTACTCTTTTCCTAAAATACGACGATTTTAATATTTATTAATATATCTTTCGAAACCGGATAGATCCAGAACGATAGAGACATTTCTGCTAATACCTGTATACAATGCACAAGGTAATATAATCTTCAATAAGTACAATATTAATTGACATCGTGATAAACACACTTAATCAAATCTATGAAACAAATTACTAAGTACAATTCAAAAGTTTATTCAATAGTCTTTAAAATGAGACCAACATTTTAAATATTTTTTCTTTTAAGAATGAATAGCTTTTACTTTTTCGCAAAGAAACAGAAAATTAGTAAAATGGAACAATGCAATAGCTTGAAAATCGTTTATTTTTGTAAGATGTGCTACTCCTTCTTGCCCTAATGACGACTTCCATGCGATCTTTCATTGGCCTGATAAGCTTAGTTACAAAATCGTTTGGTATATGGTTATACTCCTATATCACTGCGTTCCTCAGTTCATTAATTGATGAAATAGTAGTTATCCTAGCCCGAATCCTTCTCTGAGCTCGTCCCACATGTGTTCAATCGGGTTGAGTTCAGGGCTCTGTGCTGGCCACTGCGTAACACGAATTACGCGGGGAGACGGTGACATCAAAAGTACCGTGACCGTGGATTTGGAAAATTTTTTAATGTAAATCGACAGTAAAAAGTCATACCAATTAAATAAGCTAGGTATGAATAGGTTTGACTAGCCGAAAATATGTTTAATTAAATCAATTATTATTAAAAATAATAATTTTCTACCGTTATTGCTGAAATTGATTACTCTTAGAGCATTTTTAGGAAATTTTATGCTCTTTCAGAAAAAATTTGTATGACAAACTTTTAACCAAGATATTTTTGAGGAGCACATCGAAAAAAGTAAAATTAAAAAAAAAAAAAAAAAAAAAAAAAAAAACGTTTCTATGCCATAACGGTCAAATTTTACTACCGGCCGTCCCCTTAAAATAGGTACAAATTGATTGTTTTTAATAATAATTAATTTAATTAAACATATTTTCTGCTTGTCGAACCAAGTCCTACCTAGCTTATTTTGTTCGTGTGACATTTTACTGTGGATTTATATAAAAAAAAAATGTCAATTTCGCGCTCACGGTACTTTTGATGTCACCTGCTCCCAAACTAAATTCTGATGTTAGCGACGTAATCTGGAACAATTCGTGCGGTATGTGGCCCTGCATTATCCTGCATAACAATGAAATTGTCGACAATGACACCAGTGTAGGGATAACATTTTCTGCTAGGATGCCATTAATGTACCTTTGAGCTGCCAGAGTTCTTCCACTTTGACCCTCCCCTGCAGATGAAGACAAGATCAGTTTGAGCTTCAAGAGAAATTGCACCCCATATCAAGCAAGAACAGCTCCCGATATAGATACGTCCGTCGATGCAGCACTGGGCATATCATTCTCCAGGTAAAGAATATTGATAATAACAAGAAGAGTCACTCTAATACACTTTCAAGAATCCAACCTATACAAAAAAATACAGCTAACAAAATTTTCTATTAGATAAAGCAGCTCAGGGCTACTACCTCTGGAAATACCTATAAGAAATATAGAGAGAGAAATAGTCACCAACAATTTCTCTTAGATAGCATTTACAGCGCAAGTAATAAAGTGACACATTTTTTCATAATGCATTTTTAAAAGCGATCTGGGGCGATTGCATTTGTATTGGTCGCTCAACTATACCTACCCTTGCAATGTTAAGTTATAAGAAAATTACGAATCGAGGAATTGTTAAGAGGCAGGTAGCATACATCGAGCATAAATACGGATGATATTGTTTACATTTTTTCACGGCGCATTTTGAAAGGCGAACATTATTTCAATTACAAAAATTACAGGGTGGTCTTGATTAAATCTGTGCTTTTTACCTAAACAAAAATTCCCTGAAAATTGGAGCCCTTAATATTAATATTATATACTAGACCAAGGCGTATAAAGATTTCCCATATAAAATACACGTAAATTTTGATTATTTTTCTTCAAAACTCTACAGCTCAGAGGCATTTTATGGTATAGTCTTGGTCAATGGTAGGGTTTCTTCAGAATTGAATGCTCTACAAAAGTATCCATTGCGGTGTAACCCTAACTCCCACCAGCGAGGTAGTATGGGTCACTAACCTCAATAACCCCATAATATATATATACAGCCTTGTTCAAAAGTATTAGGCACCCCTAGTTTTCTTCAAAACAAGCCGTTTAAGACATGTGTAATAAAAAATGCACATATTTTCTAAAAAAACATGATCATTTATTAATTTTATTAATACTTTGTATTTCCCCGTTTGCTTTTATCACCGCTGTAATCTTTTTCGGCATATTGTTGACTAAGGTGGCACAAATATCTGGAGATATTTTCTCACATTCCTCAAACACGGCTTGGCGCAAGGACGAAAGTGAAGAGCAGTTACGTTGGTGGACTCATGCGTTTAATATGAGACAAAGATGCTAGAGGGGGATAAGGCTGGTGGGCTGTGAAGGCCAATCAATGAATTGGATATTGTTGTTCGCGAATAACTCGCGAATTTTCTTTGCTGTGTGGCAAGGAGTATTATCTTGTTGAAAAATATAATTATCAAGTACTCCTCCGAGAATTTGTATTATAGATGGCTCCAAAATTTGTTCCAGCATGGGCTGTATATTTTTCGGAATTAATCCTTCCTTCACACACAAATGGCTTTCCGATTCCTGATGTGGCCATACAGGCCCAGATCATAATACTTCCGCCACCAAATTTCACTGTAGGGACGAGGCAATCCGGACGAAAAGCTTCCTTCTTCCTCCGTCGCACGAACTGTGCCCTAGGTAGGACGAAAATCTGTAATGTAAACAAAAAAATTGAAACAATTAAAAAAAAATTTTTTTTCTTAACTAAGAGCCTCAGAAATTATTTTTTTTTTTTTTAAGTGAAGAAGAACAGTTGGCATATTTACCTCAATATTTGATTCGTCCCGCCATACGATTTTTGCCTAGTCCTCGGCTTTCCAATTTTTATATTTTTTCGCCCATTTATGTCGGTTTTGCTTGTTTCGCTCAGAAAGCCGTAGATTTTTTCTTGCCTCGGAACCACGTAGTCCTGCGCCTATAAGTCGTCTTCTAACTGTTACTGCAGAAAAACTAGCTCCCGCTTCATCCTGAAGATCTGCAGCGAGATCTTTCGATGTTTTTCTGCGGTTCCGAAGAGACATCAATATTAAAAAACGATCCTGCCTTGATGTGGTGGCACGCTTTCGTCCGCTTCAGGGCTTATTTTCGAAGGATTTAGTCTCCTTATACCTTTTGAGTGTTGTTTGTACAGAACAACGTGAGCACTTTAATTTTTTTGCAATAACTGTTTGACTAACACCTTTTGCGTCCAAAATAATTATTTCTGGCCTTAAAGACTGGCTTAGTTCTTTAATTTTTGGCATTTTATCACCTTTAACACTTCCTTATTAAAAATTTAAAATCAATTTTTAAAATCACTTGAAACCGTTTCTAAATTGCACTTTATCGCATCTAACACCAAACCATAAATGAGCGAAAATTTGAAAAACATCCTCGTTTTTATAGTTACTGGGATTTTACGACCGGCAAACCCCATCAATAATCTAGTGACAGTTGGGTTTAAACACCTACCATGTTAAATTTTTCTGGAATCCATTCAGACTCCATATATCAATGAATATCGAGGGTGCCTAATACTTTTGAACAAGGCTGTATATTAGGGTGACTACAAATTTCTTTTCCTTTCAAAAGGGTTTAATAGTTGCAAGTACAGAAAAGAAAAATTCTGGTCCAAGGAGAACTCATACTGTTAATATTTACTGGTAGCTCATTGAACTTTTTAGTCTTCCATAAGAATAACATGGGAAAAAAATACTTTACTAGACAGTTTCCTCTATATCTCATGAGCAAAAAATCTTACCCGAACGGGACCCATCGAAAAGAGCATAAAATTTTCCATAAAAAAGGTCCTATACACTTTTTCATGAAGACAGCACTTAATTAGTTTATCAGCTCTCAAATTGTAGGAATATTTTTAAGATTGAGAAAAAAAAAACCTTTTTGTAGAATCCCTATCCCTATATACCTACATATGTATATATAATATATATATGTAAAAATAAAAGTTCATTTGTTTGTTTGTTTGCTTGTTAGTCAATCATGCATCGATATTTTTCATTTTTTATCCGAAGGTAGTACATATTCCAACTTAACAACATGTAGGGAAAATTTTTTTCAGATAATATAGAGGGTTGCAAAATGGCGGATCCAAGATGGTGGTTGAAAATTTTAAATTAGAAGCGATTTTCATGAAAAATGGTACTGAGGAGTTTTGCGGAATGCTGATTTCAGATCCTCTGTCCAAATTTAGAAATTCAAGATGGTGGATGCGACTAAGATTTCTCGATTTAAACGGATTTTAATGAAAATTAGTAGAATGATTATTCTGAGGCAACTAATTTCGAATATTATCAAAATTTCCAAATCCAAGATGGCAGAACATGGCGACAAAAATTTCTCGACTTCAACGAAAATGAGTACAATTTTTTTTGAGGTCACTGATTTTGAGTATTAATTTAAAATCCAAAATGGTGGATCCAATATGGCGAACAAATTTTTTCCGATTTCAGCTAGAACATCTGAAAAGTGTTTAATTAGTAACTATTTACCCAACGCCGGGTGAAACCGGGTAACCCAGCAAGTTTGTAATAAAGCTATTAATATTACTGAAACAATTTATTAAACGTTTCAGTGGAATTCGATATTCTGGTTGTAATTTTATATTCTTCATAAAATAATACAAAAGGAATTACTTTAATCGAAAGTAATAACTTACTAAGAATTTCTGAATATGGTTGCTAAATCAATAAAAGGCTTTTGGATTCAATTGATAATTCGATGAATGCATAAATAAAGTAACGAAAAAAATATACTTTTTTCTGCCTCAATTATTAAAAGCTTTTTGGATTTTGTTATTAAGCGATTGGGAATGAAAAAACATTCAATGTATAGATTTCAAAGTACAGTGTAAAAGCTTCAAAATCAGTTCTTGTTCATCCAAATTGTTCATATTTGGCGAAGATACAGCGGTTTAAACAATAAAAAGTGTTTAATTAATTGGTGCTAAAGAATAAATCAGTGATCCTTTAACTCTTTTGAACTTTTGACAATTGAAACACTGAGAAGAAATCAATTCCAGCAACTTGCTTTTTGTCATTGCTTTAGGTAGTATACTTAAATTAAAAAAAAAAAAGGAAATCTTCATGGCCCCGCCATTTTTATCAAAACTGATAAACTAAAAAATGTCAAAAATAGGGTTTTTAATGTGATCAGAATATTGAAGACGTACACAAAAAAAATATTTTTGAGAAAATCTTGTGAAAACATTTTGAAGAAGATACTTTCAGCTATCAAGTGGCGTCTGGTAGATTACTGTACGGTCATTAGTTTATGAGTTATGGAAGCTCGAAGTTGCAAATGACTTTTTTGCTTTGACTGCTCATAGCTCAGTTGAACAAAATCGCAGGCAAATTTTCTAAAAACCGTTTTAAACGAGAAAGTACCTCCTTTAGAATACTTCACATGGATTTACTCGCAAATTTTTGTCGATCCCATAGAAGCCACTAGACTTCACAAAAAATTAAGGGATATTTATTTTTTCTATTTTTTTAATCTGTTTCTGTCAAAGTACCAGACAATTCGTTTTTGGATTTTTTTATGGGGCGGTTGGGGATGAATAAAAAACATTCAATACAAGTTTCAAAGTAGAAAGTACAAGCTTCAAAATGATTTTTAATTCATCAAAATCCACTCAAAGTAGCAAAATTTGCCGATTTTTTGGGTGATCCCTTATGAACGCCATTGTATATTGTACAGATACTGATCTGTCAATACCAAACTACAATATTATTGGACAGTTGTCAAGCTCAAATATCGTCTAGTTAAGCTTGATAAGCTAATAAAACAATGCAATGTAATCCAATTTCTTCTAGATACCACATATACTAGGGGTGGACATAGTGCAACTCGCGAACCGTGTACGGCTCTCGCAGGCGAGTGGTGCGGCTCTTATGCAAATAAAATATATGTATAGTATGAAATATGTTAAACTAATACTGCTTAACGTCCAAAAGTAATAATTGTATTTTATTTCTTGTTAGTTAAGAAAATAGTTCAAAAACATAAAAACATAATAAAAATATTGTACTGATTCTGTCAAACAATTTTGTAAAGAAAATCTTTAAAACTTTTGATTTACGAATGTTGTCCTTCTTCGCAGTGAGTTGCCGATGCTTATTTATAATAAATTTAAGTGTTTCGTTCAGTCAGAAAAACTGAAGTACCTTAAACTAAGATTAGTCTCAGCAGCACAGTCTTTGGTTTTAGAATATTTTTGTTCCGAAATCTGTTTCAAAGTGACTGGCGGAAGAGAGATCTGTGGGTAGATTTTAGAAAATTAAGCTGAGTTTTCAGTTTCTTAATGATTAAGTATTTGTTTTATCAGAAATAAATAAACGGCTCTTTCAAATATTTTTTTCTGAAATGTGGCTTCCAAAGGAAGTGTAGCTGACCACGCCTGATATATATATATGTATATATATCATATATGTATATTATTTTTATTTAAGAGTCAGAAGCTACCCGATTTTCTTCTATTGCATATTCTTGGTCTAAACGCCGATTTCTGAAGTTTATTTAATTTGTTCTGATATGCAGTGAAGTGCAATAATTTGACATGTTTACATTATATATATTTCCCATCATCATAATTAATGGAAGGAAGAGGAACATTCGAACTCTCCCCGAACCCAAATTTTGGATACTAGCTTTGCAGAAAAACAATAACAATTCGTAAATGTGAAGGTTATTCCAGTAGGAAATTGGTTAAAATATAAAAACCTATATTTTGGTTTTATTTAAAAATCAAATTAAATTACAACATCCGTTACAGTGTCCGTTTTCACCAAAAACCCCTAAATTGTCTCGTAGCCATAAGAGTTACCTTAACCAAATAAGTTAAATTCTGTTTCACTATTCCAACCCACTAAATGCGGGAGCTTTTCATATTGATTTATTTGAGTATAATAAAAAATGAATACACAGGAAACGAATCACAATGCCACTTAGTTTTCAATAAGCTTAGAAGCCCGATTTTTCTTCCACTTAATTTAAGGTGTATTTTAGTGTAAAATGGTACCTTAAATATGTGGTGAATGCCAAATTTAAATTTATTCCTATTTCAGTTACAATTTAAAAGTTGGAAGGAAGAAAATGGAGTGTTACATCTGTAGTTCTAACGGCACGAGCTTCTATGAAATTCTTTTAAAATTTAAGATTTATAACAATTTTTTAAAAATGTTCAAAGTAACGATATGTTTTGATTCTGAATCCTATTTTACTCAAAATCATTAATTGGCTACATTCCTGGAATTGTAGTCTACTTTGAAAAAAAGGGAATAAAAGACGTTTGACACTAGTTAGAATTAAACCTAAACACACATCACAGGGAACGAAATAAAGCACTGTTTGTCCACACAAAAGGTTATTTTGGAAGACAGCAAAAGATAACCCACACAAAAATTAAATTAAAATACAAGATTATATAAAGATTATGTATGTATATAATAATTCCTGGTTTTAATTCTAATTTATTTTAGATCCGCCGTATTTAGTGTAACAGCAAGTTGCAGCTCTTCGCCACATGCGACAATCTTGATATATATAAATCATGCCACCAATCAACATTTATTTACACTGAACATCTAAATTTCCGGAGTTTTATGTAATAGATCTACACTTGTCCGAAAAACATGGTAATAAGCAAAATATGTGCAAAAATGCAGAATATGCAGACAATACCTATCAACGACATTTTTAACATTTAAGTAAACTGATCGATGACGCATCCACTAATGTTAGCGAGTTTAAACTTATGATAATAAGAAAACAATACGTTTACACACTTTACTTTTGCTAAGCTTTAATCACTGGTACAATGATAAAAAATAGAACAATGTGCAATAGAGCCATAAAGCTATTATATTTACAATCTGTTATAGCTGACATAAAAAATTGCGATTATTTGGCTACTTAGAAGTTCATTCAATCTTATCAGTAAACCTATATATCTTTATGTAAATGCATACATATGCATATGTTACACTTGTTATACCGTAAAAATCAAAGATAAACCTACAGTGACTTTTGTTAAAGTTAAATTAAAATTATTTTGAAAAGCTTTTTCAGGCAATGGATCTTAACCAAAAGATCAATGAAAATAGCATTATGACGAAATTTCGTCATCTGCTAACGAGTAATAAAAGGACATCATAAAATAGTGAAACAGCTTCCAAGAGCGTGTTTGTGTATACCGCGGTGGGGAAACTCTTTCATTCGGCGATATAATAAAATGTAAAATAAATAAACAAAGAGGCGGGCGGGGTTGGCAATGCAACGCGAATTAATGTCGCGTCAGCCGTGAAATATTTGCTGGGCACAAATAGTTGTAAACATGTGCTGCTTGTTTTATGTTATGGACGGCTGCAATTCCATAGAATGAATGTCAATATGGTTTCATGGCATTTTGCAATACTACATAAGTTACGTATATGTATTTTGTGGCCACCCTGTTATTTAACTACACAAACGGCATATGCGAGTGTGATTTTCGTATTCACGACCGCCCATAAAAGATGATCAAATTCCGTGAAATATTCAGTATGTGAGCTCTATTGTGTTATGCGCGAGTATGCGAGGAGATTCCCTTTTCCAGCTGCCCGGCATTTTTCGACAATCGTTTATCGTAATTGGCGCAATAAATCACCATAAGAGCCCTTCATTAGGAAACTGTTTTACTGTTTAGGTGAGAAACTTCGCCTTCACTCCGGTTGCCTCCCATTTCGGCACTTTAGGGCTGAAGGTCAAACTTATTGCTTGCCGTAATTCGTATAATGGTTGTATTTATGTTCGTTGCAATTTACAACTTTAATTCTAACAGTTACTGCTTCATGATTTCGCCAGAGTCTGTGCCATTAATCTTGAAATTTCTAAAATTCGCTCCCCTTTTTTCCAGTTGACTTGAGTTGACTTCAGTTTTGAACCCCCTTTGCTTTATGCCTGATGTACATATATATGAACGCTAAGTATATTTGTCTGCTTTCTTGCAACCGAATGCTCCAGCGTTTCTTTTGTTGAACAAGCTTCTTTTGCAGTTTAATCATATTTTAAGCATTAAGTCCCATACGTAGACTTAAAGCGGTCGATTTTGTCCTTTTGAGCGGTGTCACTGAAAGAGCTTTCAGCTGTGAAATATTATGGGGGCACACATGATTACCACATTAAAGCTTAGGCAATTTGAAATATTATTTCACTGGTTCTGAGACATTTACGTTGACGCAATTGGTTTCGCCGTCGAGTTGAGTACGATTGATGAACCCCGCGAGCCAAATAAAATATCGTATTAAAAAAAGTGGTATCTGATAATCTCACAAATTCACAATCCTTCTTATTGAAAACTTGTCACTATAATTACACAAATTAAAAACCTAATCAGAATGTGTATCAGCTTGCTGGCATATGCAAATATGCTATCAAGTAAAGGGTGTTATTTTAAGTCCGACAGAACTTTAAATTTTCAAAATAACACAGATAATTAAATTTTGATGACTTTTTTTTCCCGTATGACCAATTCATGACATTAATATTTTAAAATGACAGCCCAATTTTGAGTCACGTTTTCGAGCAATGTCGGCCGTATGTCCGAATAACACGAATAACATTGGCTTCCAAGTTGCCAATTGTTGCTGGTTTTTCATCATAAATAGTGACCTCGCGTAATCCCATAGAAAATAGTCGAGAAGTGTTAGATTATACAAATTGGAAGTCAATTTACAGGGCCATTTGTCGAAATCACTTTATCGCCAAATTATAATTTCAATAAATCTCCTGACTCAATCTGATGCAGACTACTCCTCTTATCTCTCGGCCTTTACCATGTTCTCCGAACGCAGCAAATGCCTTTACAATAATTATTTCAATCGTATGCAATTTTACCTCATTTGTGACCCAAAAGCTTTTACAAATTCATTAATATCAAAACAAAATCCAGTGGCTATCCTTCGATCCTGGAACTTGCAGAAGTTTCTTCAGCTGATCCCAGAAGTATCACTAACATCTTCGTTAACTATTTCAGCCAATTCCTTTACGAACACTCCTCTGAACCCGATTTCAAATTCTTTGACTTTATGCAATCTCGCCCTCAAACTTCCACGGTCTCCATTTACATCGACTGCCTACTGGTTGCTTCATATATCAGCGCCTGGACGATAATTACAGCTCTGACCTCGACGGTATTCTCGCCATCATACTGAAAGAATACGCAACGTAACGCAACCTATTACCTCTCTCTTTCAACTGTCAGTCTCCCAGGGCGTTTTTCCTTCTCTGTGGTGATGATGATCTCTATTCACTAAAAGGGCTGGAAAAGTGATGTGTGTAAATATGGGCCCGTCGCCAAATTGTCTTGTATACCTAAACTGTTTGAAAGTATTATTTAAGATTCCATGTTCCTCCATTGCAATTTTACTTTCCCCTCATTCCAACCCGGCTTTCTTGAGGGCAAATTAACACCGACTTTTTCTCTATAGCCTTTCATTTCAACAAAGCCTTTGGTAAAATTTCACACCAAATTATCTTTTTTAAACTCTTAAATTCTTTCTTGGGTGAGATCCTACCTAAACCAACGCCAGTATAGTGTTTTCTTCGGCTCAGTAAACTCTAACCCTTTCAGGGGTCCGTCAAGGTAGCCATCTGGGTCCACTGATCTTTATTCTGGCTGTAAGCGATGCACTCACATCATCAAATATTCGGTCCTTTCAATTTACGTCGATAATATGAAGATCTACAAACAAATTCCCGCTGCGGTTGACCTCCACTTTTACAAGGAGTTCTGAATTATTTTTGTATATGGTATTGTAAAAACTTCTTCACGGTAAAACATTTAGGACTAAAAACTAATATTTTCTGGATTGCATATAAGTCCACACCAAAAAAAAGATTAGATTTTAATATTTTGAAAGTATTAAAATGAAACTGTAATATTGGCAAGTATTAAAATTAAATCTCTTCGGTATTAAATTACTTTTAATACTAGAATATTAAAAATCAATACTTGTTGTATTAAAAGGTAATATTGTCTATGCTTTACTTCTAACCCATTATGGTTTTAAGATGTTAATACTACAGTGCGCGCAATTTCTATAAGCGCACGTCTGATTTTCAAGTGAAATGCACAATTCATTGAAATAAAGCGATATAGTAACAAAATTTCTTTACAGGACAATTGTTAAAGTTTATAACTATTCATAAAGGCAATTAAACAATTCCAAATATCAGGCAATGCGTGAATACAATAGATCAATCTTTCACAATTGATCTTAGAGTGCGCAGTTTCTATAAACGAAGTTTCTTTTTTAGTATTACTAGTTAAACGCAAAGTAATTTTGCAACTTTTTAGGAAACAATTCATGTGAGTTTCATTTTTATTTTCCAACTCTAGCTTAATTCTGTATAATTGCTGTTATTTCTTAAGATTTATTGTAATGCCCCGAGGAAAGATCCTTGACAACGACGATCGCGTCAGAATCCGTGCGTTTAGGGAAAATGGCCGTGGTATTAAAGAAATTGCAAGGAGAATTGGACGTTCAGAATGTGTGGTGCGAAATTTTATTAAAAAGAGCAATCGTAATGGATTATGGGATCATCCAAGAGGGAGCACCAAAGTTTCCAAAAAAAATATTGGGAACATAAGAGAAGAAGTTATGAAAAAAAGTTAAGTGCACCTCAAATTATAGCGGAATTACAACTCCCAATTAAAGGAAGAGAAGTCCAACAAATTTTGAAGGACACTACTTATATTAAATATAAGAAACCGGCCAAATCTCTCCAACTGCAACAGCATCATAAATATGCGCGCCTAGATTTTGCTAGAAGCCACATGAACTGGGACGAAGAGTGGCAAAATGTTATTTTATCTTACGGAAAACAATTTAATTTAGATAGCCCAGATGGACTGAGTGATTATTGGCATGATTTAAGGAAGCCCGATTCGCCTCGTCTAAGTAGTAATTTTGGTGTTGGTAGTTTAATGTTATGCGGTGCCTTTTCTTATCAAGGAAAGTTATCTTTACGCTTTATTCCCACCCAAATGAACTCTGCCATATATACAGACCTGCTGGAGGAATCTCTTATTCCATATTTAGAAGACAATATGAAAAAAGATTCGATTTTTCAACAGAATAACGCCGCTGTGCATTCTTCTGCCGAAACAAGACGATGGTTTAGTGAAAGAAATATTGCTGTAATGGAGTGGCCATCACGTAGTCCGGATTTAAATCCAATGGAAAACATTTGGGGAATCATGGTATGAAGAGTTTATGCAAATGGTGGACAATTTTCTTCCTTATCTCAACTGAAAGCCGATATTTTGAAATGCTGGAATGATATTGATGAACATTTGTTTAAAAAGTTAATAAATTCGATGTCTAACAGGTTTTTTCAAGTTATAACTAACAAAGGAGTTAAACACAATACTTAGAAAATATAAAAAAATTTTCTTTTCGTTAAGCTTTTAAAATAAAGACTATAATATAAAGTGAGTTTATAGAAATTGCGCAGACAAAAGAGACTTTTAATTATATTTATTTTTATTATAAAGTAATTACCTACTTTAATGAATGTTTTATATTATTTAATTAATATTTACCAATGGGCAATTTATGCAATATAATCGGTTTTGAAAAATAAAAAGTAGTTTTCTTTAAACATGAATAAAACTGGCTGCGCTTATAGAAATTGCGCACACTGTATTTGTATTGCTTTATAATCCGTTTTTCATTAAAGGTTTTATGGATATTAAGTTTTTTTTTTTCCAACAAAATTTCTCAATTTTTTTTTTCATAGAAAAAAATATGGAAGTATTCAAACTTGTTCAGTAATTTAACTCAATTTATTCAAAATATGTTCATACAATACACAAAATGATGTTCCCGATTGATCTTTGAAGATGAAGTCTGCATATTGGTCAACACTGTAGAGTGCTTCTAAAACTTGAAAAAAATGTTATGTGATGCGTACAAAACAAAATAACACATTCTGTACTTACTCGACAATAATATATCTTCACTTGATAAAACATCATCGGTCACCTTTTTAATGTGTTTGTCATCAAACTTTGCCCGCACATACCAGGTCTATACCTATGAAATGAGACTTTTGGCTATTAGCCGCTAGAGGTCACTAGTTACAAATTTTTAACCGCTCCAAAAGTATAAATCTGTCAACAATATTCAGTTCATTGTTTGTAAAGTTTCATAGAACAGCGCATTTTTTTCTCTCGTAGAAATGTCGAATTTTGTGCCTACAAACTACGATTTGCAGACATCGTTGATTTTCTGTTACCATTTGAAGAAAAACGCTGCTCAAGCCCATCAAATGCTTGTAGATGCTTACGGCGGATATGCTCTAAGCAGAGCACAGTGCTTCAGGTGGTTTGAAAAATTCCGAAGTGGTGATTTTAACGTGGAGAACGAGGAACGTGGCCGATTACCGAAAAAGTTTGAAGACGCCGAATTGCAAGCATTGCTTGATGAAGATGATGGTCAAACCCAAGAAATGATGGCACAACAATTGGGGGTGAGCCAAAAAACCATTTCCAAACGTTTGAAAGACATGGGAATGATTTTAAAGGTGGGCCGATGGGTGCCGCATGAACTGACCGAAAGACAACAAGAAAACCGAAAAACCACTTGTGAAATGCTGCTCGCCCGCTTCAAAAGGAAGTCATTTCTCCACCGCATCGTCACTGGTGATGAAAAATGGATTTATTTCAAAAATCCCAAACGTAAAAGATCGTATGATCCGCCGGGCCACAAACCAAAAACGACGGCCAGACAAGATCGCTTCGGCCGCAAGGCAATACTGTGTGTTTTCTGGGATCAGCGTGGTATTATTTGGTACGAGCTGTTGCAACCCGGTGAAACAGTTGACAGTGCACGCTACCAATGACAATTGGTGGATTTGAACCGCACTATACGTCAAAAACACTCACGATATGCAGATAGGCATCACAAAGTAATTTTTTTTGATGACAATGCACCGCCACATCGAACAAGAGCGACCAAGGAATTGGTGGAGTCATACGATTGGGAACCGTTAACGCATGCGGCCTACTCACCAGACTTGGCGCCGTCCGACTACCACTTATTTGCATCGATGGGCCACGCACTTTCCGAGCAGCGCTTCGATTTGCACGAAAACGCCAAAACATGGCTCGATGATTGGTTTGCTGCAAAAAATCAACAATTTTTTTGGCGGGGTATCCATAAATTGCCCCAAAGATGGGAAAAATGCATCGCTAGCGAGGGATATTACTTTGAATAATAAATCTGTAACCATTTTTGCAAAATAAACGTTTATTTTTGAAAAAAAAGTCTCATTTCATAGGTATTTCCTTTCAGCTCGCACTGCATCTTGTTCTAAAAGATACTCTGAATGAAATGGCTCACCAAAGCTAGATAAGATATACACACGTTGTGGTATAAAAAACTTAAAATTAAATCTAATTAGATTGAAGAATTTACTTTGAATGTAATTAATATTAAGAATTACTCCAAAAAGATTAAAGAATATTTTAACATATATTTTGGATTACTTTTCAATTCAGTAATTATTGCATTTTTGAGTAATATTTGATAAATATTTACTTTTAATTCGAAGTTGATTGAAAAATGGCTGTAATACAAGCAAAAGATTAAATTTTACTCCAACATTTTTAACCGTGTTGGTATAAAACGCCTCAAAATACCAGTTCCCGTAAACGGCTCCCTTCCCCACCTAGTGTATCTATTATATGGCGAGCATATCCCTTCGGCTGTCTCTCTTCGTGATCTTGCCGTCATGTGCGACAGGAAACTAAACTTTCAAATTAATTTTTGAAATAATTTTGAAGTCTGCATAATGAGTATTTGGTACAGTGATTATTTTTTCTTTAAAAATAATCTATACTTTTAAGTCATTCATTAATAATTCGACGGTGATTTCTATCTAAGCTAAGAAAATACCCTTTACATTTCCTTTTGACAATCCATAATGCGAATAATAGCAATTCCGTTATATTTCATTTCGTTTCTGCAATTTCTCCTAATGGTTTCGTGCGTCAGCGGAACAGAAAGAATTCCAACTCGATTCGAGAGTCCAGTTGTCAGTATTGCTTAAGAAAGCATTCGTCAAATAACTGTGAGTTACATATACAAGCATATACATATAAGCATATACATACACATTCTGGTTAGGCCTTAAATCTTGCAAATCTCATATTGAACAAAAATTTAAGGGCCTAACTGGCTACGGAACCCTAAAACTGATATTTTTTTTGTGCCTTAATTGTGTTTACAATATACATACCTCAGTTGCACCTATATTTGAATATTTTAATCAAACCAAAAGGTCTCAATTTTATTTTCTTGACAGTAAATGTGTTTATTAGTTTCCTTATGGAGATTTGGAATGTTTTAAGATTTTAATAAAATATAACTAAGTTCTATATAGTTCTTCCGTTTATTGTCAAATAGCACATCACAAAATCCTGAACTCTTCCATCAAAATTGAAAAGGGTATACATGACGAGTTGAGAGATCGAATCAAAATTCGATTGAGTTTTCGATGCGCGTATTTAACTTCTACGGATTAAAGGATCGAATCCAAAGTTAATGCAAAGTGGATTGAAGTGACACGAAGAAAAATTAATATTAAATGCTTTATTTATTTATTGTAACGATAATCAGCAGCATTTATCAAATCGGCTACTCGATCCGCGTATGTATTTGTTATTACGATTCGAGCCAGTTAACTAAGCGAGATCGGCTTCAGTCGATGCAGTTTCAATCCAGTCTGCGTATACATATATGGGATTCAATTCAGACTCAATGTAAATTCGATCCTAAATGTGCAGATAGTAATTATGTATATGAAGAGATTCGGCGATATAGTTTAATATAAATATGATTTTAAAGGCGTTTCTTTTAATTCTGTCTGATAAAGTAATTATTATTATTAGAGTATAGGTACCATAACATATCTGCATGTTTTTAAAAACAAACGCAACTTCAATTAAGAATAGTACCATAACCTATGTGAGCCATTTTCGACTGTCAAACTTATCTTATTACTTAGCAAGAAGTTTGCTCATTGTTAGTTGAATTCTTTGCAATCAGCAAAGTGCGTGCAAGGGAAATGCTTTTATGACAAAAGTCACTTAAGGAAAAATATATTATAAAAACAACTCTCGTGAAACTTTCAAACTATTTTAATTTATATTATGTAAGAAAATGTAACGTAAAGGGAATAAAAAAAAACTTAAATAAGAGCAAAGGGGAGACGGTTATTCGAGGGTGTAAAAGTCGATAGGGTGAATACCTTTCGAGGACTGAAGAGGAGCGGGTTTCGCTACAAAAGCTAATTACAGATAGAACTTTCACCAACAACTCCTTGATTCAATAATAAGTCCTTCGTGTCTTCGAGGGATACCTCCACCCAAATCATCGTCAATTTCGATGTCTATTTCAGCATCAGAATTAGACAAAAAGGACACGAATTTCACAAGGGTAATTTCACTGAAAGCAGGTTTGCTTAAGCTTAAAATAAGTGGATTCCATGGCAGCAAAAGTCTCCTAAATACGTCAGCAATCTGACTCCACCCCCCTTTTGATGTCAAGTGCGAATAAAACTCTTGAAAACTCATACTTTTGTATAAGCTTTCTTGATGTTTATTAGCTCACAAGATAAAAGTAAAACCACAAAATGTTTACATCGCGGAAAGGCAATTATTTATGCATAAATGAAAAGCTAAATCCTCTCTCTATACATAATTACATTTTTCTGCTAAGGCTTCTTAGTTGCAATTTAAAACTTTATATTATCTCTTATTGCAAAATAGTATTTGACAACAATAAAACTTTAAGGATAAATTTTAAAACCCGCCACATTGGCGACAATCGACCGTAAAAGTTTAAAGTAGAAAAATAAAGTTTGAAGTATGTAAATATTTTTCATTTACCATCTAAGAAAGTTGTTCAATCCATTTTGAAAGTATTAGATGGATAATAACTTGAAAATGCTATTCATCAAGTTCTATAAATGCGAGTTAAGTTCTTTTTTAAAATATACGGAACAGTGAATTTGAGATATTCTCATGGATTTTTATGAAACATTGTAAAAACGTTATTTTGTGGTCAGAAGTGATAAATATGCAAAAATAAATTCAATAATATTTCCAGTTAAAGATTTGAAGTTACTTGGAGTTACGGAATTTTGATGCGTTTATTGTAAATTTTCAAATCTTTTCTGTAGGTCAGGCTTTAAAAAAATGAATTCAATGTAAAATTGAAGATACAGATCAGATCATAAAAAAAAACGCAGCAAAAAACGAATATTCTAAAAAAAAAATATATCATAATAATAAGGAAAATAGCTATAAATTTACAGTGGAATATTTTTTAATTGTTGATAAAGCAAAATTTTAAGTTTGCTGGTAATAACTTTCTTTAGTTAATTTATTTGGAAAAACAGAACAAGCATATGTAACTTTATGATTTTAGAGTTGAGCTGCCATCCCACCACTTTGGCATTTTCCCATGGAACACTGTACATTCTTCGATTATCACAACATTCTTTATTTTCGTTCAAAAAGTCAATACGAATGAAGTCTAATTACAATCAGCTACTTCAAAGTAATCTGACGCTAAACTTGACTTAATAACAAATTAAAAACGAGCTAATGACTTTATTCCACTGTTAATTAGTCTTCATATACCAAATTAGATTAGAATAAAGGAGAATTCTAATAAATGGCGTTGCGGCTTATTCTTTGTTTTCTACGTCCACTAAAAAGTACCTAAATAAAAGAATATGTATTGCTGACAAAATAATTAAATAATACCAAACCTCTAAGCCATAGGAGTCAGAAGAGATAAGGTAATTTTTTTAGAAGAAAAGAGTTTTTTCTTTTGAAAAATGTTAAAAATGTTTTTTTTTAAAAATTATCCGCCTTCAAAAAATCTCAAGTCCCAAAATCATTTCCTACTACTTCCAATATTACTTCCGAAGATTTTATTACATTACTCCGAAAATTTACTAAAATTTTAGTTTTTAACATTGACAGAGTTAGTGACGAAATTTCAAGTTATATTATTTAATATTTTGCAGGGATTGGGATTTTTTGAAGGCGGTTCTATTTTGTTTGAACATTCACTCTTTTTGGTCCCATCTCCCAAATTAGTCTTGCTTGGCAATAAATTGACTACGGATCTGTTTCAATCTAAAATTGGATTTTAGGAAAATCATTTATAGCATTGTAGCGATTTCGCGTTGTAGAAGTATTACCGCATTTCCTAAACCGCATTGTAGCGCGTTATAGGAAATGTACCTGTATATAATTTACGATTACACGTCGTGTAAGTTCCCTGAACTAAAAAATTTTATCGAAACAATGTATAAAATGATATACAGGGTGTCTAATAGGAATGTGCGAAAACTAATTAGTCACTATTTTTTAACAAATGGAGAGATCGGTAAAAGGTAAATATTTTTTAATAAAGGAAAGTCATCATTTTAATTTCATGTCCATTTTATTATAAAAAAATTAAACCTATTTATACCAACCATTAATTTAAAAATATAGTGAAAAACGTGAATTATTGATAATATATATTTTTGAAATGTGAACCATCTACATAAAAGGTATCTACCTGCATTTCTTTGAATCTTCTGTCGCCAAAGAGAAGTACAAAGGGATGTTAGAGACCAAATCCTTTCTCACGCGAAAAAGAGGAGCCGCGTTAAATCATTTTTTTTTATTCAAGACGGAGCAGCACCTCATCGCACACAAGAAGTATCATCAATAAATTTTATGGCGATCGAGTTATTGGCCTAGGGTACCCACGTTTTGCTAGGGGGTCATTCTACAGAAAATCATCAAATGGTCAAAGCCGTACTATTTTCGATTTGGACGAAACTTGGTGGGTATCTTTGTTTAGATGTCAGAAGAGAAAATTCACCATTATTTAATTTTTTTGATGTCTCAGCTTCGATGCGCGACCGCTAGAGCACTCAAAAAGTGTGATTTTTACGCTCTACTACTATGCGCTGTCAAAATTGTTCTATTAGAGATAATTGAACATTTGTGATCGCAGTTGAAAGCTAAAATATAGTAGTTTTAGGAAAAAAATATGGAAATAGAAAAACATTTTTATTCGAAGTATACTAGCATCATGAAAATACGATTTTTTTCACATTTTTATATGATTTTCAAATGGCTGTAGTATCTTTCCTGGTAAATAAAAAAAATTCACTTTTTGTGTACATCATGTCCATATATTAAACAAAACAACAGTCCATTATAGACTCGTTCGACAAATGTTTTATATTAAAAAAATAAGCTTGAAATTTGAAAATTTCTGAAAATTACATATTTCGAGCTTCAAAATGAAAATGTGGGACAGGAGATAGAGAACTGAAATTCTCAGGAAGTTTAGGTGTAACCTTGAACTTTAAAGACCCGTTGAGTTTACTTTGTTTTTTGCATCCCTCTAGTAATTACAGCCATTTCAATACAGCTAATAATGCAGATTTACTTTTTAATTAGTTTCTTTTCTTATTTCACAATACGAGGAAACAACAACGCAGTAATAAAAAAGAACAACAAAAACAATAAAAAACAAAACAATATGTAGTAGATACTCCGTATACATACATCCCAAATGAAGAAGGCGATTTAAATAAATATATCCCAAAAGAAGAATGCAATTTATCGTAAATGAAGAATGCGATTTAAAATATCAGAATTTTATTTTGTTACTCTAATATTAATATATATCATTATTAATACAACAATGAATTATTAATATTTTTTATTATTATGCTTGAAATGTTAGACATACTTATAATTTCTGAATTATTTGAAGCCGAGTATTTACGAATTTGCAATTTACTTTGAGAAATAGGTACAAAACTATGAAACATTCTTGTTCCCTTTATTGTAACAATATTACTAAATCTATCACATACAAATTTATCCGCAGCTTCAACATCAGCATTGAATACAAAAAAAAAAAAAAAATTCGATTCCAGAAATTTGTTCGGAACAAAAATTGAACATAGCTTTAGTAATTAATATATGACGATCTTCAATTCGTTGTAAACTAGCTTTCCGCACTATGCGTTTGATTGTTCCCCCTGCACCTACACATGGACTTTTCCCGTGAGAAGTGGCAAAAAAATACCACTCTGCTTCCAACCCAAAATCATCATTATGATGACATAGATTAACAAAATTTTTCTTATTTTTGTATTGAGCCGCTGATCCATCGATGAAATATTTAACTTTTTTAAATTCTGGATAATATCTTTTGATGTATTGAATTAACACTTTTTGAAATGAATAGAGAGCTACAGTACTATGGGTTAAGTAGTCGCTAATTACACAAAATGTTTTTAACTTATAAATCAAACTATCTTTTTTATGATATACTACAAAAGGAAGTAAAGTGGCTTGATCTCATTTGTTTGCTAGCATTTACGGAGTATCTGCTGCACATTGTTCTTTTTTTATTACTACATTATTGTTTCCTCGTATTGTGAAGTAAGAAAAGAAACTAATTAAAAAGGAAAATCTGCATTACTAGCTGTATTGAAATGGCTGTAATTACTAGAGGGATGCAAAAAACAAAGCAAACTCAACGGGTCTTTAAAGTTCAAGGTTACACCTAAATTTCCTGAGAATTTCAATTCTCTATCTCCTGTCCCACATTTTCATTTTGAAGCTCGAAATATGCAATTTTCAGAAATTTTCAAATTTCAAGCTTATTTTTTTTAATATAAAACATTTGTCGAACGAGTCTATAATGGACTGTTGTTTTGTTTAATATATGGACATGATGTACACAAAAAGTAAATTTTTTTTTTTTACCAGGAAAGATACTGCAGCTATTTGAAAATCATATAAAAATGTGAAAAAAATCGTATTTTCATGATGCTAGTATACTTCGAATAAAAATGTTTTTCTATTTCCATATTTTTTTCCTAAAACTACTATATTTTAGCTTTCAACTGCGACCACAAATGTTCAAATATCTCTTATAGAACAATTTTGACAGCGCATAGTAGTAGAGCGTAAAAATCACACTTTTTGAGTGCTCTAGCGGTCGCGCACCGAAGCTGAGACATCAGAAAAATTAAATGATGGCGAATTTTCTCTTCTGACATCTAAACAAAGCTACCCACCAATTTTCGTCGAAATCAAAAATAGTCCGGCTTCAATTTTTTTTAATTTTTGATGATTTTGTATGGAATGACCCTAGGGGAAAAGGAATAGAATAGCCACCTTACTCGTCAGATCTCACTTCATGTGATTTCTTTTTATGGGGCTACATTAAAGATCTCTGCTATGAAAATAACCAAAAAACAGTTGAGGATTTTATTAAAGACATTGGGAAGATCTTCAATGGCATTTCAAATGAAACGTTAGAACATGTTTTTAATAGTTTTAGAAAGCATATGGATATTTGTGGCAAATTAGATGGTTAAAATATCTAAAATATATATCATTAGTAACTAACGTTCTTCACTACTTTTTTAAATTAATTGTTTTGTATTAAATAGATTTAATTTTTTTATAATAAAATGGACATGAAATAAAAATGACGACTGTCCTTTATTAAAAAGTATTTACATTTTACCGATCTCTCCATTTGTTAAAAAATTGTGACCCATTAGTTTTCGCACATTCCTATTGGACACCCTGTAGATTTTTAAGAGTTCTCCATAAAATTACAAAACAAGAACATGAATATTATAAGTAACTCATAATAAACAGTTGCATATATGTATGTTAAAAAAATAAAATTTACATTCGTAAGTGTTTATTGAATACAATTGAAAACAATTGCCTATGTTGTATACAATTATTTTATTTAAGAAATTTTAACAATGAAAAAACATAACATAACGAAGAGTGGACTGCTAGTTATTATAATATAATCGATTTTGCTCTTGGATTTTTCAGCATAAAGCTCTATGACTTGGCCCGTGCTTATTGGTATATCGTTATGAACATGCAACAGTGCCAATCCAGTCAACATGTCTTTCCTCATTCGTGTTCGCAACCAAGTTTTGATTGTTGTAAAAATTTCTTACTGTTTAAGCTTCGTATTTCTTCATAATTTCTAGTGTAACATTTTTACTTTTGGACAGCGGTCACGACCCCACGACCTACTCTTTTATATGCCCCTGCTCCAGGCTTTTCATATAAAGGGTGTCCCATGGGAATGTGTGAAAACTTAATGAATGACCCCCACATTACCGACCTTCCGAGGGGCCCTACGTTTTTAAGATATATACCTGAGGCTCATCAATTTCATTCTAGTTGTGGTAGAAGGTAGACAACGTAAGTAAAATTAGTGAGCTATATTTTTATATATTGATGTTTATATCACAATCACGTACAGTCAGTAATATTTTTTTCAAAGTTTCTGTAAGTTCTCACAGCAATATTGCTCTTTTTGGCAGAGCAATTGATAAATTAAGTTCGCTGTGTTTTTAAATTAATGGCTTGTAAAGGGATTTAATTCTTTATAATAAAATGGACTTGAAATCAAAATTATGACTTTCCTTTATTAAAAAATATTTACATTTTCCCGATTTCCCCATTTGTTCAAAAATAGTGACTCATTTGTTTTCACACATTTCCAAGGGACACCCTGTATATCATTATGCCCTTCGACAAACCTGCGCCACTCAATCAAAATAGAATCACCGAAACCTTTTCACGCATTCCACGTGAAAAGTCATAAAAAAAATACATACGGGTCGAATTGTTAACCTCTCTGTTTTTAAATCAGGTAAAAGGAAAGGCATTTTATATAAAAGTCGTAAATAGAAGACGGAGAAACGCGTTCATGACCTTGACTTTCGAGTGATTTTGACATAGCCAATCAGTCGTAGTGCGACGACCGCAATCAAGCCAAAAGTGCTGATGCTTCGTTTATCATTTTTAGCTGTCTAACGAATTCATTGAATGAATAACTTTCATATTTGAACTGAGATTCGGATGTATTGTATTATTCTTCTTTTTTATCTTTTTTCTACAAGTTTTATATGAAATGTATTTTTCCTACCTGTCATAGTTTTACATGAACAAGCTCTTTGCTAAAAGAAAAATCCTCTGTTTTTACTGATTTTCACGGTTCAGAATTTGGTAGCACATAGTTTGGTCAGAGTTGCATATATGTATGTACATTTAGGACTACTTTGGTTAGTTTACGCAACAAAAAAGAATAAGCTTAAGAATGGCCATTCTCCTTTAAATATTCTAATCAGAAGAGTATCCCACCATAAGGGTCAACCCTAGCAAAAAATAAAAATAATAAATAGCTAACTCTACATACTTATAAACTGAATATGGCTCTATTTTTCGACAAAAATTTAACTCACGTTTGAACTACATCCCCAGACAGACAATTTTGTGTGTGGGGTGTTTTCCCCTCAAACCCAAGAAATTGCGTAGGAGTCCCAAGACCCAAAAAAGTTGTTGGGATCCGATTATACATGACAACTTAAAAAATATGTATAGTTGAGGGTTAGATTAGTTTCCACAACATATCCCTCCATTAGATTTAAGCCAATTGCCTATTATTGAAAAAAATTTCCACTTGGCATAAAATGGGACCTTTATTTACATGAATAATGCACACGCCATGCCGAGTTGCTAGAATTTGGTTTTATTTACATATTAATCCCTCTTTTCTTGCCTTTGCATCCATCCGAGAACGCGAGGACTTCAGAGAAGTATGCAAATAAATTTATTTAGGGATACACACAAAATCTTCACTCAAATAAGAAGTGGAAGACGTATAGGTCTGCTGGGGATGCTAAGCATGAGAATTACACTGTTTATGCGTCCGCATGCAGTACCTTTCGGGCACTTCTGGATGAGCCGCACCACTTTGCACCATTAACATTGAATTATCTATAGTGCAAAGTAGCAAATTTTGTTACTTGTTTAAATAGTAAAATTGCATTTAGAAAGTTCAGGGCAAGTGTTCGTAATAATATTTTTTTTGGGGATTTTGGTTAACATTCATGGTATATTTCCTTAGCATCTCCATATAATCTCAATATGTTTTCCTCGAAGAGTGATTTTTAAATTATTTATAGCATATTAAAATAAAGGACCCTCTTAACGTTTGAAGTTTACAGTTTGCCCAGTCTAAACTGAAAGCTTTGCATTTCTTATCTGGAACCACTTAATTTAAAGTGAAAATGTTAATCAGCGCACTTCCTTAGGATTAGGCAACTTAAAGGTTTGCATCAAACGTTTGTCTGGCTACGGAAAGGCAGTGCCTTTGTAAATAGGTACCTACATATAGCTATAGGTTGAGCTCATTTGGCAGGTTTTTTTATGCTACGAGCCCCAAATTACCAGAAGTTGCTACATTCTCCACCGCACTTTGCTAGTGGGTGCGTTGTTTACCCTCGCTTAGACTCAATCTGTCGGATAAAGCTTAACGTACCGTTTAACGACTGTATTTGATTTGTCTATAGCCCAAGGAGGCCATGATCGTATCTCCTCTCCCCGGAACTCGAATATGGGGCTTTCTTTGGGCTTTTTACCTTGCTTGGGGGGATTTGCCTTTTCTCCACTAGATACTAGATATGTATTCTACATAAAAGAGGCCTCTGTTCTGTTCTATGCTTGCATGAGAATTCCTTCCTGCTTCTGGACGCTTTCAGTTACGCATTCCACGCTCCCATCATACTATATGGTGTTTAGTTTCCCTCACCTCGTTTAAGTTGATCGTCCTTGGGATAAAATTCTTGTTAATATTCAGCGAATAAGCTGGGCAAGCTTGTTTAAAAAATTAATAAATAACTACGTGTACAACACTGGGGTTTGGTGGACTCAACACATGACGCGAAGGGCAGAGCCTTACATAGTATTCTTATTCTTTGTCCTCATTCCTGTACATTGATGGTAAAACTGGTAAAACCATCGCAACCCTTGAGAATATGGCATTTATTTGTATCATATGGAAACGAAAAATAATATATATCGTATTATTTTGATTTGCTACAAAAATTCAAATTTGTGCATAACATGGCGCCTTAAATAGAGTTTGAGGTCGCATCACGGATTTTGGTGAAACTTTGTAGAACCATCCGTTTTGAATCAAAAAAATCTAATATGTAAACAAATCTTGTCGGTCGTTTATACGATACGCGATTTTCTGCCTAATAACAATTTTTCAAAAAAAATTTGGCAAAAATTGTACAAAATCCTTAAATTAAAGATAATTTGTTTTTTTTTCTTAAAGCAATTTTGCAAGTTTCTATAAAATAAACAAATTAATCTTCTAATTAAATATATAATCAAAAATTCCCTCGTATGCATTCTTACACGTCAATTCTATACTGATTCTAGCAGTTTTAACGTTTCAAGGGTTTTATAAGTACAATTTAGAACGAAACTTTAAGAGAATATGCAGAAAGTAGCGACGCAAGAATCACACTTCGCCAAAAGTTTGCGTATTCGTAGTTTTTGACTCTTACAACATTTTATCAAAATTCGTGTTCAGAGATTTATTACTTTCGAAAAAACAAAGTAAGGTGAAAAGCTTTAATGCTTGATTAAAAATGCAATGTTCACTATACACTATTGCATCAGGGGTATTCTACTTATATTATTAATAACAAGTCATTTATAATACGCATTGCTTTGAGGTGCTTTTTTGTATGCGCAGCAAATTCAGTCGGTTTAGAAACGTTTTCCAATACTTCTACTATATTAAAACGAACCCGCTATAAACTCCATTGGAGATTTCAAAAGTTTGTTGGTATATTCGAAATCATTGACACTTAAATGCATTTATATCAATTTTTATTAAAAGTCCTTAACACTTTCACAGACAGAAAAACATTAAAAGGATTCAAATATGCGTTTAAACTATGGAATTTAACAAAATTGCTTGAGTACTAATAAAACATGGCTACTTGAAGAACTATTAATATATGGTACATAGTATACAGAAATATAAATCTCTTAAAACATAATAACAAAAATTGGAAGGAAAAAGATCAAATTAGGATAAAAAAGTGAGACCCGCATTTATAATGTTTGCAGTATTAGATCTGTTTGTGGTTCAGAGGCAATAGCTATGGGTTATTGATACTTTATACTACGTTTTATTGTAGTAACGTTAAGAGGTTCTAAAGCCTTCCATTAATCCAAAAATTCTAGAAATCGACAGAAATAACAACGATAACGATTAATATAAAATTCTATGGATATCACCTACCAATTGAAACAGGGGTAAACCAGTGTTTAAACAATTTTTTTAATTAGTTCTATTGTAAATTGTAACCTACTCATAAATGAGTCATAGCATAACTTTCATACAAACGTTTTCTAATGCTGATATTTTATTAAATAAGTTTAAAATTGTATGTCAGAATATTTACAATGCCTTAAAACACGTTCATATAATTGCTCTGTTGCAAACAATTGAAATGCACTCACTTTATCTTATCCACCTTACATTAAGGTGTTAGTCATGAGGAAAATAATTAACTTTTCAAGGAAGCTATTGAATATTCATTCACATGAGAAGTTTGCTAAATTTGCCTTTATTTTACCTAGAACTTATTGTATTGCCTTTGGCAATTTACATTTCTCTGCTACATGTGAGTAATTGTGAAGATTTGTTTTAGCTAAAAGTTTCGAATTTTCTTAAGAAGAAAGTCTAGCGTAACATTTTAATGGTTTACACCTACTTCTTCTTTGCCCTGATGATCTATGAACTTCCTCACATCCCCTTCTTATGGCCTGCATCTCACATATCTGCTCATTAAAGATATTTTCAGTTTTTGTTATTAAAATTTAATGATTTGAATTTTTGTGGCTTTTTACGAGGACAGATGAAGGTTGTTATTTCGCATCATAAGTTATTTTTTTTAGCTTTCTAACAGAGAATAAGTATAGTATTTAAGATATTCAGAAATTGTAATAAGATTCAAAGCTTTAAAAAACTTTATTGATTTTCGTAGCCAAGAGACTAAGTTCGATTCCTTCTTACAATCTGCCCGAATGTTCTGACCATGAATTAAATTCACAGAAAAAAAGAAAAGAAAGGGGAGAAAAGAGATTGTTAAATGTATATCTTTTGTTTTTCAACCTTTTTTTTCTTCTATTAAGAAATTTAATATTTTCTGTTTTTTAACCTATTGACTGCCAAACATGAGATAACTCGTAGTTGGTAATAGCTGAATTTCAAGCTGAATATTATAGAGACAGTGAATGTATTTTAAGGATTTCTTCTCCTGATCGAAGAAAATATTTCTTTTTTTGGTTTACTTTGTAAAATTTACTTATTATTTATATACGTATATTATATTTTATCTTGTAAATATGAATGTTGTCGTTCGTTCGTTATTCGATTTTACGATTTTATATCGCAAATAATTATAGTGGAGTACAAGGTATTATTCCGGCATTCATATTAAATAAGCCTAGTGTAGATTACAAGTAAACATTTTATTAGTCTAAATATTTCAAATTGTGATTTATTTATTTATTTTATTAGTGTGTATAGCCGAATCAGTTGATTATAAATATTTGCATATATGCACCTCTAAAAATAAAAATTTGGGACATTCAGAGTAAATAAAGTTTTTTTTTCTAATAATGTTCCATAAAAACGGATCAATCTGTCTCTAGTTTAGTATAGTTATTTAAAGCCAAAGGATATACCTTATAATGGCTAACATAACAAAGTTGTATTATTACTATATATTTATACATATATCAAATATGGAACACAAACTATTTAAAACAAAATTTCAATAAAGCGCTGAGTAATTTTAGTCCACATACGAGAACAGCCCCTTATCCTAGAAGGTAACATTACTTCTTAGAGGTCTCTCTGGTTCAAAGCTACTAAATGCCATGGGACGCACGCGAAACCATCTCATTACGCATTGCTTCGGTACAAAATTTTACGCATTGCTAAACTTGAACGGAATTGCGGTTGTTCCCAAATTGCGCTCCTATGGATGTCACAGGCAAAGACCCACCCCTGTGGGACGTACGTGAACGCCCTAGCATTTAAAACCCTATCTTCTAAGCTTAAGTGCCGTTGAAGGGAATATTGGCACACACAATCACAAAAGTTGCAGAAATTTATCACTTTAAAGCATATCTTGCCAACGTCCCATCACAAGGAGAATCAAAATTATTGAAAAATTAAACATTTAGGCAGATCTAACATGAAAATAACGAGGACTATTTTAGGAGATTCAAAAGCAATAAATAAAAGGACACGAAACTTCGGCGCCTATAAGAAAAGTTTTCAGACGGCAGAAAGATTAATCTTGAGGGTTACTCTTCCAACCCGATGATTAGCGTTCGCAAAACTCCTGGGCCTAACAGAAAGTGACATGGGGAAAATCCACAAAACTTTGGATGATTCAAAATTGTGTAGCCACATTCGACGAAAGAAGAAGTAAGAAGAAAACTTTCCCCTAAATTTAGCATGAAAAAGTTCCCACCACAAAATTATATCGCCCTGACTACACAGTGAAACGAAAAAATTAACTTTGATTTCACATGCCTAATTCGCATTCCTTTCACGATTTGTAGAGGTCGTCTAAGGAGAGTAGGGGCACCTCGCCCTTAATAGGCAATTTTAGCCGCTGACAGGATCCCACCATATATATTGGATTATCACAGGAGCAGCGTGTCAAAATTAAATAAATTGATACATCAAAGACCCGCCACACACCAGCAAATGTTGTACACATTAACTACGTATGCCTGCCCACCGAAGTAGATATATGAGTCACCCTGTCTGCATGCAATTAGTTTAACGAGCCTGTTGTATTCGGAATATGCTCGATTTTACACGCGCCAAACCCAAAGCACAGTACCTATTATTAATTCGGAGCCGCTTTCGTGTGCAAAGTCACAAAAATCCCCAGTAGGACTCTTTACGAATTGATGACATTTGCTCAGATTTCTTCACGTATGAATCTTGGAATTTAGGAAGCACGATTGGGGCACGGTCACGCAACATACCTTGCACATAGTCTGTCATGAGGTAGTTTTCTCATTAAATCTCTCATTTGAAAATGTTCGCGAGAGCCAGTGATTTATCATTCGAATAATATTCACGTATGGAATTTACGTGATTTAAAGCAAAAACACATGTATATCAAATTTATGAGATGTAGCTGTAACTATTTCTTTTCAAACTTTTTATCTTGTAATATTGTTAAAATGCAGCATCTTGCGTTTCGTATGTACATATGACAGTACTATAAATACAGAAAGGGAAAATCACGTCCCATCTACGAAAAAAACTTCCAAGCAGACTCCGGATTCTTTTCCCAAAAATAGAACATTAATCACATATATCCTTCAAGAAGGACGAAATGGTGTTGTTTTAATTCATAAATATACCATTCAAAAAAATATGAGTGAGTTTCTTTTATAAATACAACATTCATGAGGACGACGTGAAACCTTTTTTTATGTTAAGATAAATGTTCAGTGATATGTTACACGACATCAAAAACCGAATAGGAGGGAGACTGGCAATTTCCTTCCTACCACTATTTGATGTTAGTTATACCTAAATGCTTATGCACGAGTCGCACAAAATATCCTAGAAGAATGGGAGGATTGGATTTTCTTGAAAATTTCACAAAAGAATTTAGTTACATGTTCTGACACAGAGTAAAGTAAAAAAGGATTCTTGTCGGCATGAGGTTGAGAACGTGTAGAATTTTGTACAAGCCTTTCACTAAAAGACCTTTATATGCAGGTGAGAAAGAGTATATTGAAACCTGAATTTGCGGTATTTTTTCCTTGAAAAATCAAAGGCAAAAACAATTTGTCATTTTAAACGTAAGTTGGAACAACCATTTTCAGTAAATTCTTTAATGAAGTGCGCCATGCTATGAAAAGCTGGACGATTGGACAAACATTTAATTTTTACAAGTACAGAGTAGTATAAAAATGATAAAATCTATAAATAAATCGTTACAGCAACTCAATGTGAAGATTCCACACTTTGTGGTAGCTGTCCTCAAGGCATTTACTAATTATGAATTCTGAGTTATATGCACATGAAGATTGTTTTTGTTACTAGAACTACTGCTATCAAAGGAGCACCATGAAACTTCCACTTTTTGTGTGTGAGCGTGTGATTTTTAGCAGAGATAAAATTTATCATTTTCGTACAAACACAATCCATAAACCAAAACTTGCACCGTCGATATTTTTTTGCGACCAAAGTTGTCATGAAAGGTATTTATGACTTTTGACCAAAGTGATCACATTATTATGTCGTTCATATTGCTGATATTAGCAATGTTGTAACAATCGTTACTAGCCTTATCGGCAAGTATACTAGAAGACTTGGCGGAACCTACAATGACTTGTGAAAGAGTTGCCACAATGAGGAAGAGAAGGAAAACGCCACTTACTTTCTATGTCATTGCCTAGTACCTAGGCCCGTTGTAGAAGTCGTCACCTGGACTTCTTTTTGTTTAAAGACCTTGTAGATCTGCATGCTGTTAACAACATTAGGAATCTGAGACATTTCATTAAGGATTCTAAGCGATTCCCCAGTTAGTCGTGGGATCGTCCCATATTGTACCACAATGGGCTTCTTTTTGTGCCTAAGTGTGCCGTTTTAGGCAATCACCTTAACCGAATCTATGTCAATCCAGAGTTGCTTTTTCCAGCCCAAAAAAATATTAATAATATTTTTTCAAAAATTTAACTTGAACGGATATTTCAAAGTCATTGGAAGATCTAACCAGAATCGCTTGGACCTATCTTGCTACGAGAATAGACTTAAACTAACAGATTTGCAAACATTGGAAAGTCGTCGTGAGATCTTTAGAGTTGTTTCTGTCCATTTAGCGTTCACCGCTGAATTCAACTTGTTCCGAGCTTTTTTCATTGTTTAAAATTAATGTGGGATTGGGTCGCACTTTCCATTAGAACTTGCAATTACTCGAAGGCATCGGCGATCGATCACCGTAGCTCAGTTGGTTACAGCATCGGACCGTAAATCCGAAGTTCGCAGGTTCGAGCCCTACCCGTGTCCGGGCACGATTTTTTCGAATAATTCCTCCATTAATGCACAGACAAAGAACCTAAAAAAACCACATTTGCCTGGTATTCTATGTCCGCACAATTAAATCTCTTAAGGCCTCTTATAATAAGTATTTTGATTATATTGAGATAAAATATATTAATAAATGCTTAACTCACTCAATATGAGGAGGTCTATAAAGATTAACCAAAAACCAAACCAATTGTTAATTACGGATTTCATTACCAAGTCTCACCGATTCGAGATTTTCTCTTATTCCATTACCTTGGAACCAGAATCGCTTTATGTAAGTACTATTGAATAATAAAAGTTACATAATATCAATCAAAAAGAAATTATTTATAGGCTATGAAAGTGATGACATAAATCCAATTTTTGTTAAATTTTTTTAAGGATAGTGATTTCTTCTTTCTATATGTAAAGCGAATTACATATTTATACCTTATACATTGATCATTTTATAAATAGATTGCTATTTTTATGTTGCTTTTTAAATATATTTACTTCTATTTTAGGTACATTTTATTCTGTTTTCGATTTACACTTTTTACATATACGAAATCCCGATTTAGATTTACACGATTTTCTGAGGAACTCATCTACCGTGTAAATTGGGGGATAGGTGTATTTTCAGTTTTAGTTAAGTTATAATCTGGTACAGTCAGGGCAGTTATCTGTTGGGTAAATAAATAAATAAACATTCAGAGGTGGACAAAATAATAACTACACTAAAATTTATTTTTTGTATTAAAAGTTGAAAATAATGCAGTTATCTTTCTGATAATTCAAACACAACATAGTTCATATAGTTGATTTAACAAAACAATATTGGAATACTAAAGATTTGTATTTGAAAAAAATGCCATATTTTCACTACAAAAATTTAATTTAAAAATTGCTATAAAACGGTACAAATGAATTCCTTAACAAATGTTTAAGTACATTGAGAATGGTTAGTCAATAAAAATAAAATTGAGTGACCATAGATACACACACAGATTTATGAAATGTAACCTTTCAGCCTTTTGCTTTCCAGTCTTATTTTTTTGTATAGCATAAATGTTAAATATTAAATTCTGAAAGTTTCGAAAAATGTATGATTTGGTTACAAGTAATAATATTTATATTTGCGAAAATCACTTTTGTTTTTGCAAGAGTTTTTAAGTTCTCTTTCTTAAATGACGTTCAGGTCTGGTGATGGCAAAGGCAGCGACAGAACTTTAGAACTTTATTTTCATCATGCCACTCTTTTCCATCTTTCGCTAAATGTTACGAGGTGTTGAAGTATTGGTAGATTCAAATTTTATATCTAGACAGAATTCTCCGGCCAACGCTTTTAATGCATAAACCATAAACTTATTTGGCTCTATTAATAAATACTTCGCTCGGCGTCTTGAATGAATACGAATGGATTTTATTAACATTAATAAACCACCGAAGGTCAAATGACCGCGTTTGAACTTTCGATTAAATATTTTACATTCAATTTTTCTCAGTTGACTTTTCCCATGATATATAAAATGCTAATAATCAATCTTTCGACATCAATTATTTTTCATTTTCCGTTTATTTGGCGACTGACTTAATATGTCGTAAACTGACAAGAGAATTTTTTTAATGATTTCTCAATTGACAGTCCATATGTTTTGGGAGAAATTGCTTGTAATATATATTATTTAAATATTGATGTGAATTGATTATTAGTTCCAATCAGGGTCTCTTTCAACTTATGCAGCAAACTTTATCAAAACAGAAAAATTTACGTATATTTAATAACTTCCACATACCACACTTTGTACCACCTACTAAACTTGTACAAAAAGAAATATTGAAAGTTATTTGTATAATTACACTAGTTTACAAGGTTTTTATACCCTTGAAAAATGTAATAAATATGTTATTTATTATTAAGAATCTCTAATTTCGGAAAGAATAATAAAAAATTCCACTACGTCACATTTTCGAGAGAAATTAGACTTAACATTTTAAAAAAGCGTATTTTAGCCATTTTTGGACTTTTTTGAAATAATAGGATGTCGAAGCGGTTCAAAATGTAGTTCAAATTAAAGTTTAAATTCTATACTATAGTTATAAAATATCAGATAGTTAAAACTCTTGCTACGGTTTGTTGAACAGACAAGTTTTTCATTGGAGTTCCACTCCTATATACCGTTGGTTCATTTTATTTATATGGCAGCGGAAAGATTCACGAAAAACTCGTTCCCTGAATAAATTTGAATATAGTTTACAATTACAAATAACATAACAAATAACAAAACTACAGCTTAGAATTCAAATTCTGATTTGACTTCCGTTTCGAGCTGCTATTAAATCCCATTGTTTAAAATCCAAAAGGGGCTAAGATATAGTTCTTTTCATGTTGTAACCCTATTTTTCTCGAAAACTTAACGTAATGGCAAAAAGCTGTACTGTACATTACTGAACCGTTTTCATTAGAGGAAGGAAAAAATTACATTTCGTATGAAGAACAAGAAAAAAGTTAAAATTTATAGTGTTATTTATAGTGTTATTTATAAAAATGATATTTAAAAAAATATAATTGGCTAAAGTGCACGAAAACTAATAAAAACAAATAATGAATTTTAAAAATTACAACAGCAAAAAATGGTGCGTGCGTGAGGAAATAACACCAAAATTCTTTATTAAAATAGGATATATAACTTACGAACCTCAGTAAATCATTATTTAGCAAATTGTTTAATATGTTTTATTTTATTCATATTGTTAAATATATTATCTTTTAAAGCTTAAAAGAGGGAAAAGCAAAAAAATTGCTTCCCTTGTTGGAGAATTTCAGAAACTTTTTCTGCTACTCCTTATACCATTATACGCAAAAAAAAACAACAACAAGCACAAGTAAATTTTATAAATATAATTTTTATGACTAACTATTCTAAGTCTAATATTGATAAATAACACAAGCTTATTCGTATAATATTTCATCCCCCATTTAGTCCACCTATAAAGTATATATGTATTTTGGATGTACTAAAAGTACTATGAAAGATGTCACACAACATTAAATGTTACATTGTGCAAAAAATGTTAACATCTTCATGTCCATGCCCATATGTGAAAACAGGATAAGAGGACCTAAAACGGAAACAATGTTACGCCCTACGCTTTAAAATTGCATCGTTACGGTGGAAAACTTTATGGCAGAATTTATGTTTAAGTTTTCAATTATTTTCATGAGGTACTAAAAACTAAACACGTTGAAGTAACATAAATCAAGCATGCTAAAACATCAAAAATTTAGATTGTGCGCAACATACCATAAATTCCCTTCATACCGCTCTAAATCGGTGTGAGTACTCACATGGCAAGACGTGGGTAGGTGGTATGGACAGTACCAAAAAAATTATTAATAAAGATGTTGATGTATTAACGGCGCTTTTCATGTAATTTAACG
This sequence comes from Dysmachus trigonus, assembly GCA_949715965.1. Taxonomy (NCBI): domain Eukaryota; kingdom Metazoa; phylum Arthropoda; class Insecta; order Diptera; family Asilidae; genus Dysmachus; species Dysmachus trigonus. The sequence goes on from OX454320.1 coordinate 62,211,554, forward strand.
AATGTTACTATGTACACATAATAGTGGTTCAATAGTTGCCGTAAAACTTTGTACCAGTTGTTGAAAGTTTTTAAATTTATTTCATGAAACTAAAGGAAGGTCGGCATAGGCAATTCAGACTGAAGTACCATATAAAATCGCAGTACCCAACTTTGTATAGTAGGCTTGAGGATTTATGCGTCGAAATGAGAGCCACTTCTGAAACGTATGTATAGTATGTACATATGTACTGCAGAGTATGCTCTTGGTTTTTTTTTAAAGGACCAGCAGTGTCGGATCAGTTGCTTCATTTCAATAGTCGTTTGGTTGAATTACATTTTCTTTCTTTCTGCCAATTTCGCACGGGAAATTACTTTGGGTTAAAATTTAATCGAGTTCTTTAATCCGTTTTCAAAAAGAATTCCGAAATTCATCAACTTTTAGCCTCACGTATTTGTAGACACCTTCGGGTTAAATCGAAACTAATTTACTTTCAGTTGAGCTCTGATTTTAATCTCTAGTAAATTCCGGAAGGGTGCTATCAGGGTTCTCCAACGTATGGTGAATTTCGTACGTATGAATACTTTTATAAGTTGAAATGACGTCATTTATCCCCCAATCAGCATAAAAACTCCCTTTATGGGCAGACATTAAAAATTAAATGCTCCTTAAACCTTAGATAGAGGGCCGGATAGATAAGCTTAGTCACTTATTCCAGCGGGTTTCGCCTACTAATCCAGTGAGTTACACTTCACTGGGACGATGAGTGCAATATTTATACATAGATTTACATCCGAAAATCTGAAATATTCCTTTAATTTAACTTTAGATTGCGAGTACGCGCGGACATGCGCACCGGCGATTATTCCCATTGTACCATTTCTTCATACGCTGAGTTCTTTTCCATTAGTTCATTATCGGATTTGTTCTCAGAAAGCATTACATATACTCAGGTGGGTTTTGTTAAATTTTCCTAAAATGAATCGATGGCAGACACTTCTGAGCGTTTGCACCCTTTCACGCACAGGCCTTATTCAGAACTGTGAACAATTTCTGTGCGCCTGAAAATCAACACTATAGAGAAACGTTTTTGCCTGATTTGATTTCCCTGGGGAGCACTTTTATAAAATTAAGGTTCAACAGAACGGGGCAAAGAACGATCTGTTTACGTTTTTTTGACCAAATACATTTCCCCGAAAATCCTTCGGAAATGCTTTTATTAACCCTAGAAGGGTCGCCTCTACACATTTGATAAAACATTTATTACAGCGAAATTTTTTTAATAAAACTTACATCCCTCGTTCCAGCGGAGTTATCCAATTACCTCCAGTAATTACCACTCTGAATGAAGGAAATGGTGGCCCTGGGCGGTAATCCTCTTAATTCCTCGCACGTTTTACTATTAACATTTTCAACATTTTTAATATGAACATTTTCATTAAGCATTTCAAAAACTTCCACCATTCTAAAAATCAGATGTAATTTTAAATCTGATTGCATTCTTTATTAACTGAAAGCTCACAGTCCCCAGGACGACTTGCATGCTTGATTAGGACTAGTGCCTAACGCACGCTCCGCCCGCAGTTGTTCCTTTATTTTATTCTCCTACTTATCTACTTCCTCCCGTGGCGCATCCGAGCGGGAGGCAAATCAACAGATTTCTCACACAAAATATTTTATACTCAAACTTGAATTCTTCACGCTCGAAAAGGAAAAAAACAGAAAACTGAAGAAAACCGATTCACATTTCACCTAGTGCTTAATTTCTACCCGGACCACGCAAAGTTCCATTTCAGACTGAATACTAGACTAGCTCCCCAGAAACGGCTAGCACTTTTCCACCGTGTTCTCTTATATTACAACAGAGCGCCGCACTCACTGGAAGAGCTTTGTTTTTCTAAGAAAGCTTAGTCTTATTCGGCCACATCTTCCACGATGAACGAAACAATTTTTCAAAAAATTTAGCCATTTTCCTGTTGTCTTCCGGAATTATAAAATAAATTGATGGGTTTTGTGGCCTTAAATGGGAACTATTGATTACTACCTTTCGTATTCAGATTTGAAGGAGGTTTTAGAGCAATACAGACAAAGTTTGGAGCTAACCGTTCTTAGTAGATAGAGGTGGTGACTCTTTCTGTCTGTAAAAGTCTATTAAAAAAGGGAAATTAACCGTAAAAAGTTTAGAATTTATTGAATTCTCGTCTAGTACAAAACAATTGACACACAACTATGAAATAGAGCCGGCAGCACGTGAATCTGATTTTGTCAGCACAGTACCGATTTTTCAACCCTTGTCATAATTCACTCTTCATTTATGGAGAAAGAGCAGACATTTTGAATACTTCAAATAAATAAACGTTTTCCCTGTTTTAATTAGTTTCGCACATAATAAAAAGTTAGCAGTTCTGGTCCAATCTTTATTTTTAAGAAAATAGCTTACATATTTAAATAGCGCGGAGTTCTATATGGTCCAGGCCTGCAATTATGGGATTTGTAAACTATAAATAATTAAATTAATAAGTTTTGTTTAATTTTTAGGGTTCCATGCCCCCAAAGGAAAAAGAACACAACCCTTATAAGATTACGAACATTTTATATATTATGTGGAGTATCATTTAAAAGGACTTGTTATGTGAAAGACAAAAATATTTCCCTCATTATTTTAAATAGTATATTAATATATCATTCCCTTCTCTTCTCCCTCTCACCTTATTTCGGAAACTAATCTACAATTAAAAAAAAAAAAACACAGGGAATATAACATCCTAGTTGCAGGAAAATTGTAATGGAAGCTCTCCACTCAGAGCAAAAACAATTCCCGACCTAAGAATACAAATTATTAAATTAAGAATGCCCGTTGTTAAGAATATCAGGGTTAATTTTAACAGACTTCTTTTTAAATCATGAAAAAAAACACTCTTTTTTATATCTTGAACATGCATGAATCAAGAATATCCACAGTTGAAGTTTCTATAAAGTAGAGGCAACTACTTCAACTTATATTATATAGAAAGTATTGAGTATTTTAGTACCGCACCACTGCATTGCATCTCCATCCTGTTAATAATGGGAAAATATACGGCCGAAACAAGTAAACATGATATGAAATGCTTAATTTATGTTGTAAAGAACTAAGTATTCTTAATTCATTTTATAACTTTTGAATACTTACTTACTCCTGACTTAACCTTACTACCTTGTTCAAACAGTTTCAGGAATTTATTCAGAGTGCTAAAAATACAAATTTATTCATCAAAATAGACATTGTCATCTTTAAAGTACTTTCCACCAACTATAACGAACTTATGCCAGCGCTTGATCCAATCCTCGAACAATTTTTGATACTCCTTTTTCGGTATGGCCATCAGAGACATCTTTGATTTCTCCATTATTTCCTTTTGGCTGCTAAAACGCGTTCCCCGGAGCGCTACTTTTAGTCGACGCAGGAAGAAGTCGCAGGGAGCCAAATCGGGCGAATTTGATGGTTACTGGATGGTGTTCGCATGGTTCTTGGTCAGAAAATTGCGAATAACGATAGCATTATGCAACGGTGCATTATCGCGATGCAAAATCCACAAGTTGTTTGCCCACAAATTCGATCTTTTTTGGCGAACTGAACTCCCAAATAATACTTCTTGCTAACTGTCTGACCTTGCGGCAAGAATTCATGATGCACTACACCGTTGTAATCCATGAAAACCATGAGCATCGCCTTCTTTTTCGAATGAAAACGACGTGGTTTTTTCGGTCTTGGCTCATTCGGTGAACGCCATTCACTCGCTTGATGCCTGGATGGCGTGTCGTACTCATAAACCCACGGCTTGTCTCCATTAATTATGCGTTGGCCGAATGTTGAGTCGGATATAGCATCGAAATCATGTCTTTCGCGACGTCAACGCGGTCTCTTTTTTGTATGAAATTCAGTTTTTTCAGCTTTGCAATGATATGTCTGAAGCCCAAGACATTAACCAAAATAAAGGAACGGATCCATAAACCATGTTCTCTAATGGTTAATTTGTGATTTTCGGCAATCATTTCTTTGATTTTATCGATGTTTTCGTTGGTTTTCGATATCGAAGGCCTGCCAATGCGTTCGTCATCTTCGACGGACTGTCGCTCACGTCTGAAACGTTTGTGCCACACATAAACATTTGTTTTCGATAGAGTATCGTTGCCGAAACACTAATCTAACATTTCCAACCGCATCGTTGAATCCGTTTTTAACGCACAATTTAATACAAACTCGTTGATGCAAAGTCGATTCCATTTTTAAACTCGTAAAAATCAAAAACACGCACGTACAGATGTATTCAAGACGGTGTCATTTTCAGAAATATGATGCTACATATAATGCTGGAATTTGGCGAGAATGTCAATGACAGATGTTGCAACCTTACAAAAAAGTAAGAACTCAAATCGGGTGATTGAAGGTACCACACGGTGATCTTCCTGAAATTTTTTGATCAGGGTAGTACTTTTATTAAATACAATTCTTCAATGTTTTAACTCCTTAAAGAAAATATCCCTTTTTTATTTTAGCTGATTAGTATGAAATCCATGACATAATTTATCATATGCATATAATTAACGCATTCTTCTGTCTGAGTGACTAAATCTTGTAGTAATTGAAGAAATTCAAAACAATTACAATCAAGAAAGTTTTATTTTTATACAGTATTTAATATCAAAAATATATTAAGTATTTCAAATTTTTTTAACCTCCTCTTAAAAAACTTAATAGCTCTCCCGAAATTGTAGAAAATATGATACAGATCCCTGAGTCGACTGGTTTTTTTAATAAATACTGATTATCCTAAGACTTTTATTTTCAATAAAATTGTTTTCTCACAACTTTCAAAACACTTTATCTCATATTTTTATTAACTATTCAAATATGCGAAATCTTTGTGAAAGAGAATCATATGAAATTTGTTTTAATATGCGTTTCACATAATTAAAAGACCTTAGCATTCAGAAAATAAAGATATAGAAAAAAAAAATATCTTAAATCAATATCTAATTAATGTGACAAGAAAAAGTATTCAAAACTATAACCCCCCTTTTTCCTACTTATATTTTATCATTTATTTAAACAGCACTAGTTCAGTTTTTATTTATTTATTTCCAAAGACATATTTATGATTGATACAATAATTATCATCACGCAAAAAACGAGATAAGTTGTCGCTAAAATATAGAATATAATTATTACAGAAAGAAGTACCTACTCTAGAAACTAGAAAAACGTGATATTGATTTTCAAAATGATTAAGAATGAACAACTCAAGCAGAATGTGCTAACATTGAAAATATCACTGTTAATTTTCATAAAACCCACTTTCTTTCTTTCTCGAAAAAATAGTTCTTAAAAAAAGTGAAGTGTTACCTATAAATCTTTATTAATTACTAGTTCACTTATGGGATTTTATTACGGGCATATAATAAGTACTACCATAGACAAATAAAGACTAAAAGTTTCATCTGGAACAACTGATGTGAAACGCATTTTCTGACACAAGTAAAACGCATTCACTCTTCCACATGCGAAGCTTCCAAACTTAAAATTGTTTTGAAACTGCATACCGTAAGGGAGTTTAATTTGAAAAAAAAAAAAAAAAAAAACATTACAAAAGCGAAACGTCTTCTTTATAACACAAAACAGCGGCAGAAGCCTGGGAACATCAGTTAAATATAATGAACGTATTAAATCATGCCTTTATCAGCTAAGCTGTTCCACGAGTTGCCCTAAACTGCCCTATGGTACGCAATTTCAAAACATTTTTTTTCGAATGAAAAACGAGCTTTCAAAAATGCGTTTCTCTTCTGTTGTTTTAGATGAAACTTCTTGTCTTCATTTTTCTATGGTATTACTTAATTAGATAAAGAATTATTAACTATACTAATATATATAATGTTATTTAATTATGACGAGTGCTCTATTTTCACATATTTTCTCAGAATATTCTTTTAAATATGCTATTTATACACAAAACAAGCCCTTTTAAATGATACCCCACATGATTCATAAAAATAAAAAACAAATGTTTTAAATACATAATTTACACCCTCTTTAATTCTCATGTGAATGTTTTAAAGTGTTAAGTAGTGCGAAATGTGTGGGTTAATAAGATGTATTACAATGTCAAATTTCATGTTTCTACGTCGCATGATCAGAAAATCGGCTGTGATAGATCTTTTGATCCCCGAGAGCTCCCTTGGAGTCAAACTCTGGTTTAGAACAGAGCCGGCTTTGACTCCAAGGGAGCCTGGGGAGATCTCGGGAGACAAAAGAGCCAACTCCAGGTGCTTCTAGAACCTACCTGGGGTGCTCTCAGGAGTAAAAAAAGGCGAGTTTGCACGCCTCTGTTCTAAGGGTTCAGTTTTTTTTTTCTTTGAAGGTGAAGAATCCTAGCAAACACCCAAACTTTTCCTTTTTATACAATAATACTAGCATTTTGCCCCTTCTTCGCTCGCGCTACTTGAGCTCTTTTCTACAATCGGTTAAACAATTGCACTAGTTAACGCTAATGTAGGTGCCGAACTTGTAACAGATTATTTCTATAGGATTTTTTCCGTAGTTTACTAGCTTGCAAACGAAAACTGTGAATTATGTCAAACGTTTCAATCAATAATTTCTGTGCATTTATTTTTAGCTATTAATATATAAGGTCGTCCGGAGCAAAGTTGCGCATATTTTATGAAAGTAATATTTTTTATGGTAACATGTTGAGACATGACTCACACATAGTTCAGTAGCTCAGTTATTGTTCTAGCGTGCACCAGCGCTAGGTGTTCGCTATGGGGTCCGGTTCGAAGACAGAATTAAAGATTGTTATAAGTGATCGTGAACATCGAGTTTTTCTGAAATTTTTGTTTCTACAAAATCTTAATGCTACCGAAGCCCACCGTCAATTAGAAAATATTGTAGGGCACAAGGCCCTCAGCAAGCGAACAGTGCAGTTCTGGTTCAAACGCTTCAAATGAAGAAGGGCGACATTGAAGAACATCGAGGGGTTGACCGAATTTCAGAGGAGATTTTGCAAAAAAGGGATCGATTTAATTCAGTCAGCTTTTAATCAAACGCGTTCTTGGTCTCTTACCTCTGTGTCGGCTAATTTGGGAATTCCAATATCAATTGTGCATGAAATTATTACCAAAAAACGGAATATGAAAAAGTCTGTGCTAAATGGGTGCCTCACGAACTTAATTCGAGCCAAGTGGAAAAAACACGTAGTATACTGTACTCATAATTTAGAAGTATACAATCAACCAAAAAGTCGGCTACAGCATACAGATTATATTTTATTTTATTTTATTTTAAGTACATGCAACTTTGCTCCGGACGACCTAATACATTGTTATACATATGTCCTGACAGTAAGGTAATTCAAAGAAAATGCAAAATTAAGTGCCTAATCAGTTTATATGAAAACAAGAGCAAGAACAAATTTGCGAGAGTGCCTTTTCAAATGCAAGAATAAATAACACATTTTTGTAGTGAAATAAGTAGTTCAGCGTGATAAGAAGTTCAACTCCATATTTCGAGTAATTGTTTTTATTTACAACTGTCACATGCATGGGGACCTTGACGTAGTTAAAAAGGGGAAAATTTCCCGCCAGTGAATTTAAGACACCAATGCCACCCCTGGCACCTCGAGGAAAACAACAACAACTTTGTACAACAACCATGCTTTCTGCTAGAAAACAGTATAATATAAAAACTATCTTAACACCAGCAGTCCTCTATGCATGCATGTGCATTTCAACCAAGCGGCAGTCGGTAAAGCCGCAGAAATGTCTTGGACTAACTTAAGCTCGCTTCATGCCTGGGCTCAAGCTTGGCTTAAAACTCAATGCTTGGCTTAACCCTTGCAGATGAGATTTTCTTAACGCATAGTAGTTAGCCGATTTCAAATAATAAAGAATTTATTTATCATAAACATAACAACAGATATTTTGTAAAGGCACAGTGATATTCAAGCTAGCTTACAGCAAAGTATAAATTAAAGAAATAGGAAAATGCAAAAATTCTGCTAGTGAGAGTGCCGGTTTTAGTTATAAGGGTTAAAATTAGACAAGAGCCAATCGTTCAAGCTCAGCCTGGACTAATCCTGGTTCAAGCTTGGCCCATCCTCAAGGTGGACTAAGCTAAACCTTTTGTTATATAATCATTGGCTAAACTAAGTTTCTTACGAGTTTCCAATGGTTTGAACAAAACAAAATGACGCTAGGTCCTACATTTTTTTCAAAGCACAGAACAGCCGGACTGAGTTTAACGTGTGATTACACTAACTTAACTATGCAGTTGTTTTAATACTTGCCTGTATATGGTACACAACACACGCTGGGGCCCATCAGGCCCTCTAAAATGACGCTTTCTTCAGGCGGTTAATTATACCTATGAGCGTATATAGTTTATAATCTTGATCTAACCCTGTGCAAAACGAAAGATTTCTGCACTTCCCAAAAATCAAGAATAAAAAATTTTAATTAAAGGTCATATCGGAGCTCTCCAAATTTAGGTTGGACCTGGGTGCACCATGAATTCGACATTAACTTAAATATCGTTGATAACTTTACAACAATCTTGTAATTTTAATAGATTATTATCTACGTACTCAAGCAATCTGTAAACAATTTTTGCCCATTTAGTACTGTATGATGTTTTTTCTTCGAAAATTCCGTTCTTCTTTGAATTTTCATATCAAAGTCAATATTTTCATAGCTCTGCGCTAAGACATAACCTTTATTTTTTGGCTGAAGTTGTTTAATTTCAGACTTTCTCTCTTTTAAAAATACCATTTTAATAATTTTATAAAGGAAAACTAAAAAGCACATTCCCGGACTAGAAGACTGCAAAAAACAGAAATACAATTTCAAAGGCTTTAGCATATACCTAAACAGGGGCGTAGCTACCGCCGTATCAGCCGTATCAATGATATGGGGCCCCCGGGCTTCAGGGGCCCCGACGCACAGTGTCTTATTTGAAGGATCTAGGAGGAAAAAATTCATTTATGCTAATAGTAATTTTTAATCATTTAGTTTAATTACAATTAGTGTTCCTGACGATAATACAATGAAAATTTATTTTTTTAATTATGAAAAGGATAAGAGAAATTATAAACTCGAAATATTGAATTTTGTAAAGAGATTAATGATCACTAAAATTCTCATTCTTAGTAGAATACCAAAAAGTCACTTTAAATTGGGTAAGAAGTATTTTTGGTTTTGAATAATATTGCAAAAAAACATTATATGCTATGGTTACTATATGATAAATACACATTTCCTGTTCAATGACATAAACTATGGTGAAAACAATTCTTAAAACCCCTGTCTAGGCAGGAATAGGCAGCCGATTTTTGTATGTTCTAGTAAAGGAACGCTTAAATATTAACTCAAAACTAATTGGTATTTCATATTTTACCATATAGTTAAGATTTTTCTTATAAAAGAAAACGATTAATAAAAAATCATTTCACATATTCAAAAGAACTTAAAACATTAGCTTAGCTCAACCATAAAATATATTCAACATGGAATAGATACTAAACATCACAAAAACACTGCAGAATAAAATGACAGGTAAACTGCACAGGTGACAGACACATTTGAATACTGTTGTTGAATACAAGCGGTGAAAGATAGACGTAATCGCTTACAGCATGAAAATAATGACTTACAGAAAGCCAGTATTTTACTTAGTAATCTTTTGAATAGGCTGAGCAAAATAAGAAATCAAAATTCATTCCATGATTTGTTAAAGAACTCTAGAGATCTAGCAAAAGAGTGTGGGGTAAAAACTGTTTTTAAAAATAAAAGACGGAAGATAACGAAACATTTTTTGTTCAGTTATCAGAAGATGAGAGAATTTCAGACCCGGAATCGTACTTCAAAATCTATGTGTACTATGGCTGTTTAGATATATTAATTTCTCAAACTAAACAAAGATTTTAGATCCTGTGTGATCTGAGTTATACGTTCGAAGTGTTACAACCAGAGAAACTCTTATCGTTTTCAAACGAAGTAATAAAAAATGATGCCGGATAACTGACTGCTAAGTATAGTAAAGATATGTCAGTTGATCTGTATGAACAATTAATTGCTTTTTAAACATGCTTAAAATCTGAAATTCAGAAAATTCATTCCATTAAGGAACTTGCAGAATTATTACTGATAAAATTCAATAGCCTTGCATCCAGTTTTCCTGATGTAATAACAGCATGCTTTCTATTTTTGGCCCTTCCGGTTACAACTACAACAGCTTTTCGAAATTAAAAGTGATCAAAAATTATCTTAGGACTTCTATGGGACTTGTCAGTACTGTCAATAGAGCAGAACATCTCGAAAAACTAAAATCCTCTTCAGCTACGGATGATCATAAATAAGTTTACCGAAAAAAAGACGAGAAGAGTTTATATACAATAATTGTTTTTTATTTTATTATCTTTTGTGAAAAATCTTTACCCTCCATTTACACTTCACCGCAGTCGGGTAGAAGGGCCCCCCGATAAATTTTGATACAGGGCCTGTCTAGGGCAAGCTACGCCACTGTACCTAAACCACAGCGGACAATTGAAAAGTGCGTTTATAAGGTACATAGTAAGGGTTCTGCTATATTTCAATCTCCATGGAATATTCAGTCTATGCTCAGTTTCAAATATAGACTTGTATGTACCTGTATACTATGTATACGTTAAAAATATTTAATCGACAAATTTAAAATGTACTAGCGAACAATGCCATCAAGGCGAACTTCAAGTGCTTGCTTTGCTGCGCAAAGAAAAAATATCGACAATGTGTGAACTACTTTATTAAGTGATTTGTACCTTTAGTTAATTAGCCCTTGGTGGTTTATCAACGAGTAATTGCCTTGAACGCCGTTATTATGTCATTAACAAGAAGAACTTAACAAACTTAATTATAGCCAGTAAAATATAAATGATTATAGCCAAATTTACAAAAATAAGCTAAAACCAGGAAGCGGAATTAATGATTATAATTCTTAAAATTAAAACAAAAATCTTACATATAATTTTACAGTGCTAAAATAATTATTAATATAATATACAATTTATATCATAGTAGTTTATATCGTTCTAATTCTGCATATATAATTATTATAGCCCGTTTTCATCGCTCTTGATATCTTAGCTTTCCAATGGAATCTGGAGTTAGTGAAAACTGTTCGGAAACATTCAAGAAGAGCAGGTTTTAATGAAAACTACAGCAAAAATATAAAAGTATCATATCCTGCGTCCTGCGAATCAATAAACTCCTTGAGCGTGAGCAGGCGCTATTTGAAAAATTCCTTTCTATTTAATACAAAAGGAAGAGAAATAATTACGAATATCTGTGAGCGCTCCGATCATCTGACAACAAAGCCTTACTGAGCATTTAATTTAATTTAATTTATTTATAAGTAAAACTCCTTACATTTTTGCGGGTCAGTGGTTTTCCTACAATATAAATACCTAAATCAAATATTTTCACTGATGTTTTAATATTTCGTCCCTTAATTATAAAAATCTCGTTATCATAAGAAGTCATAAAAAAAAGTCAAAAATCTTAATGGAGATATAAAAGGTCCAAGGGGTGGGAATTTTATCCTTAAAGTAATCTAAGTAAGGGTAGAAAATATTAATCCATTTCCAAGCAGTCCTCTGGAAAGCTCCTTATACTTTAGAAACATCACAATAATATTGAAATGCTTGAGCTTTGTGTGACACTAATGAAATGGTTATAATGAAAGATTTCATTAACCTTAATTTCAAAGAAGAAAAATCCAAGTCTTTAATTTTACTCGTATTATTTTGACGTTTACAAAATAATAATATATAATTAATTAAAAGAATTAAAACTAGGCGCAGTTGTTGCATATACATATCCAAAAGTATGGAAACGGCTAAATAACTTTCGAGGAATGCATTTTGGAGAAAAAAGTTGTAGGCAAAAGTTTTAGGAATTTTCCCCAGCTATTCAATGGTGGCCATAGATTTGACCTTGACCATAGCCTTGAAGGTCATTTCAAGGTCACGTTGACTTTTTTAAATTGGAATCCTTATTTTTGACCACGGAAATGGAAAGAGCGGAAAATTTTACGTCCAACTGTGACCTCTACCATGACCTCGAAGGTCATATCAAGGTCAAAATGGCTCTTTAAAGACGAACCTGCATTGTTACTGCGGATTTGCAAAGAAGAAAGTTTTGCGTCGAAATGTGACCTTGACCACAACCTTGACCTTGAACATGACCTTGGCAATGACCTTGAAGGTTATATCAAGGTCAAGGTGGTTTTTTGAAGGGGAACCTGCATTGTTACTGCAGATTTGGAAAGAGCAGAAGTTTTGCGCCCGGATGTGACCTTGACCATGACACACTTGACCTTACCTTAATCGACTTCACCATGGTCGGTCGTAAACTTTTCCGCTCTTTTCATTTCCGTGGTCGTTAAGTTTTCCGCTCTTTTCATTTCCGTGGTCGTTAAGTTTTCCGCTCTTTCCATTTCCGTGGTCAAAAACATGGTTTCCCCTTCAAAAAACCACCTTGACCTTGATATAACTTTCAAGGTCATTTCCAAGGTCATGTTCAAGGTCAAGGTTGTGGTCAAGGCCACATTTGGACGCAAAACTTTCACTCTTTGCAAATCCGCAGTAACAATGCAGGTTCCTCTTTAAAGAGCCATTTTGACCTTGTTATGACCTTCGAGGTCATGGTAAAAGTCATGGTTGGACGTAAAATTTTCCGCTCTTTCCATTTCCGTGGTCCAAAATAAGGGTTCCAATTAAAAAAAGTCTACTTGACCTTGAAATGACCTTCAAGACCATGGTCAAGGTCAAATCTAAGGTCACCATTGAATAGCTGGGGAAAATTCCTAAAACTTTTGTCTACAACTTTTTGCTCCAAAATGCATTCCTCGAACGTTATTAAGCCGTTTCCATACTTTTGGATCACCCTGTATAATACGGAGTATAAAATAATATGGAAAAAGTTCAATTTTGTTCCTTTCACTATAAACTTTATTTATACCTCGTTTAACCCATTAACAACGAAGCGGACATTTCACAGTCGATTGGCTTTTCGTCTATAAAAACCCTAAGACCAATTAAATATTATTAGAGAAAAATATTTTCTTAACTAAAAGGACCTGTTTTTTCCGAATGTAAGGCCAGATTTGAAAAAAATGTCTCCAAAAATTAAATATGGCCGTCCAAAGTTGCTTAAGTTGAAGCATCTTCTGTCCAATTTTTCATAAACTTAGTATTAATCTATTCTTAGAAATGTCGCTCTAAAATTACTCATACTGTGTCTTTGCAATATATAACAATAACAGAATACATGAAAATATTAGTAAAAAATATTTTCGAGATGACGGTTCCAATATGGCCGCATTACAACAAACAATTTTTCTTTGCAAATATAATGCATGCGGATAGTCATTACACATGTTTTTGAGGTCGCTGATTCTTATCAGATTTTCATTTAAAAAAATGGTGGATCCAATATGGCAATTGCAATAATAAAATACTCAATTTCATTCAAATTTTATGATTCTTAAAATTTTGCTGTTCATTTGCCATCTATAATTTTTCCCGACTACCACCACGAGAAGGTGAAAAGAGTATACTATAGTTTTCCTTCCTTCATTTTTAGTTTTCAGTTCTTTTATAAAGTTTTATTTCCATAAATTGAATGCCGTATTTTCAAGGCTTTATAAAATTTAATATTTCGTTTTTACCGGCCCATATGTTTTTTACTAAACTACAATAAAATAGTGTTGTTTTGTTCAATAGTTTTTTGTTTTTATAAATTCCTTTCTGTAAAATGTCAAATTATTATTCTTAGATTTTGTTTTAGTACTCTTATAATCTTCTTCATTCACTTCGATTATTTCATTTGCCAAATCACTGGTATCATCATGATTAGCAATTTATTCAGTCGATTTACGTTTAGACATTTTTGAAGTGGTCACAATTTTGTAAAATTAAAATCGGATAGGATTTTTGAAATCAGCGACCTCAAAAACATGTATAATGACTATTCGCAAGCACTATATTTGCAAAGAAAAAATTTTTTGTTGTAATGACGGCCATATTAAATCCACCATTTTGTAAAATGAAAATTTGATTATTTATTATTATTATTGTTAGGGGTGACCTTCATGGCAGGCACTGCGACCAGACGGTCTTTTGTGCCGAAGCCCCTTTACAGTAAAAGACGGCCTGCTACCCTAAGGAACGCCAGTAGGTCTTTTACAGAAGATGAATGAGCTTCTGCCGAGTCCAAGAACTCCTGACTGAAGATCTTCCTTCTTAACCGTGCTAAAGCAGGACAAGCACACAAAATGTGTGATGTAGTTTCGTTGTCTTTAAGACCACTTCTGTCTCATTTGATAGACCTATTTTATATAGGTGGTATCTTAGCCCGTGGTGGCCAGATAGGTAACCTACCAACAGTCTGAGATCCGCTTTACTCAAAGCATTGATTTCACTGCAGGTATAAGGTCTGATGAGCTCTTTAGCTTGCTGGATCCCAGGGAAGTTTTCCCAGTGTATGTACTGTAGATTCCTGACCCATTCTTCTATCACAGCTTTGGACGAAGACCAGCCAATGCTGCAGAAGGGCTCAGGACCTTTGAATCGAGATGATGAACATTCCCTAGCAAGTTCATCAGCAACCAAATTTCCCTCAACGCCGGAGTGTCCCGGTACCCAACAGAGAGTAACCCTGTTGGAAGTCGCTAAGTGTTGAAGGGTATCGAAGCACTCTTTTTTAACGAGTCTAGATGACCATGACAAGAGTGCTTTGAGGGCCGCTTGGCTATCGGAGGAGATAGTGATACATATTGTCACCCTTAAGTCTTTTGTTAATGTTGAGTAGGGCGCAGGCTTTAATGGCATGGATTTCAGCCTAGAAAACGCTGGGCCATTTGCCCATTGCTATCGAGCCTTTGGTGTTGGGTCCATAGACACCAGCACCAGCACTATATTCCATTTTTGAGCCATCTGTGAACCAACTGAGAGTTCTGGGATCCAGACTGAGGCCGTCGCAATTCCAGTCTGCACGTTCAGGGATGAGAATACTGAATCTCCTTCCGAAGCGCAGTGCCCTGGTCATGTAGTCTGTTATATAACAGATGCTTATAACCAACGACGTCGATTTCGTAGCCGTTTTCAAGTAGGTACATGTAATGTTCTGGAGACGAAGTCAGCGAGATTAGTCGTAGTTGATCTGCCCTTAAGGAGGCCGTGTTGAAAAGGGGAGAAAATGGACTTGCAGTGAAAGAACATGGAATCATAAACAATTTGTTCGGAAAGTTTAGGTATGCAAGACAGTTTGGTGATGGGCCGGTAGTTAGACACCTCACTTTTACAGCCCTTTTTGTGGATAGGAATGATGAATAAGTCTTTCCACCGAGAAGGAAAAACGCCCTGGGAGATTGATAGTTCAAAGAAAGGTAAGAGGTTGTGTTAAGTGCTGTGCGCATTTTTTCAGCACGATGGCGGGATGTCGTCGGAGCCAGGGCTGAAATTGTCATCAAATGCGCTAATGTATGAAGCAACCAATGTGGAGTCGATGTTAACGGAGACAAAGGAAGTTTGAGGGTGAGATTGCATAAAGTGAAAGTAGTTGAAATCGGTTTCAGAGGAGTGTTCACAAAAGGATTGTCTGAAATGATTGGCAAAGAGGTTCGCGGTTATTCTGGGATCAGCTGAAGATACGTCTACAAGTTTAAGGGTTGAAGGACAGCCACTAGATTTTTTATAAATATTAATGAATTTGTAAAAGCATTTGGTATCAGAGATGAGATTTAATTGCATACGATTAAGGTAATTGTGGTAAAGGAATTTGCTGCGTTCGGAAGACAGGGTAAAGGCCGAAAGATACGAAGAGTAGTCTGCCTCGGAGTGGGTCAGGAGATAAGCTTGCTATAATTTATTCCTTCTGCTGTGGAGAGAACGAAGTTCTTTGTCGTACCAAGGGGGAGAAGAGGCGCAGTTTTTTCGAAGTTGGAAGGGAACAGATTCGGTGAGGCAACTAAATATTTCAAAATAGAAGACATCAAGGGCGTCAGTCACAGAGAGCTGGGAGTCGGAACAGATGGAATCAAAAGACGCGTTACCGAGCAGATAATTCAATTTTTCGAAGTCGCCTTTACGAAAATTGAAGCAGTATTTGGGCGCTGAGACGGTGGGAGGAAGGGAAAGTTCAAAGAAAAATGCAAGAAAAAGGGAAGGGTGAAACCAGTCAAGGGAGGAAAGGAGATGGTTGCTTTCAGTGACGACTGAGTTCCCAGATCAGTAGAAAGATGGAGTCGACTACGCCAATGGCGAGTTCATAGATTTCAAGCGGTTGGGAGGGACGAATGTAACTCCGTTGTTCCTGCATCGAAGAAGCGTATCTCTAACAAAAAGAGCTCCACCAAGAAAACAGTTTCTTCAGCTCCAATAAAAAAGAAAAAAGATGTGGCCCCAGTGACTCCTGTTTCGATTTTGCCTAAAAAACATCAGCAGTCTCAGGATGATCAGCATGGGCAATTGGACGGGCTTGAGGTCGTCGGTCAGCAAGGACATTCATCGGCACAAAATTGCTCCGATTTTGCTGTTATTACACAGACTTCGGTCGTTACTTCCACTCTGAGACCGGCTGTACGTCCACGATGTGCCTTCGTGTCTCGCCTTCATCCGGACACCACCTCGAGTGAAGTACTGGATCATGTCTCTTCACGCTTGGGGATTACGAGCGACATTCTCTCTTGCTCGCGCATCGACAAGCCTCGGAACGGCGCAGTCTCTTATTCTGCCTCATTTAAAATCATTGCTCCTATTGCATTATTTGATGACATCACCTCCACTGCAATGTGGCCAAGCGGAACTATTATCCGCGAATTTACTCCAAGACGCCGCTCAAACGTAAGGACTGCTCCAAAAAACCTGTCAGCGAAGTCAGCATTTACTACGCAAACGTAACCGGGCTTCGCTCTAAAACGGCACGACTTTACGTTAATTCCACAAACTCTTGCTTCGATGTCATTTGTCTATCCGAAACATGGCTGTATGATTCTATTACGGATTCGGAGCTTTTCGGACCTGAATATCTGGTCTTTCGACGTGATCGTCATGGGGCTACACCTAATGCACCAGTGGGAGGGGGTGTTTTGTGCGCCGTTCGCCGCGATATACCTTGCTCTCTTGTAGAGTTTGCCAACCAGGATGATCTGGAGCTTTTAGCAATTGTCCTAAGGATGCCACATAAAAACATATTTTTATTGACTGCATACGTTCCTCCTGGTGTGAGCAGTGACACATATTTGATCCTCGCTTCTGTTATTGACGAGCTTTCCGCCTCCTTGAGTGCGTCTGACGAAATATTGCTCTTTGGAGATTTCAATTTACCATCAATCAACTGGCGGACTTCGGATGACAACGGGCTCTTACCTTCATATGTATCTGCCCCGCCTTTCTACTCTACTTTTATAGAAGACCTCGCCTCATCAGGACTGACGCAATGTTCACATGTACCTAACGCATCTGGAAGATTTCTGGACTTAGTATTTGGAACTGACCCTAGTTCAACTCTGGTTAGGCGTTGCTTGGTTCCCCTGCTCCCTGAGACGTCTCACCATCCAGCTCTTCATGCTGTATTTTTTATCGACCCCGTGATGGCAGCATCTCCAGCTCTTGACAACTATTGTTTTAATTTTAGAAAGGCTGATTACTCCAAACTAAATAATCTATTAGCTAATTGTAATTGGAGTAATGTTTTTCTGGAACGGGACATCGATGTCGCGGTTAACGCTTTTTACGATAATTTGTTTGCGTGCCTTACTTTTTGTGCCCCTGTTTCTAGGTCAAATGATTTTACGGGCCCTCCTTGGATTAATAGCTCTTTGAAGCACTTAAGAAATCTTAAATCTAAGGCATGGAAGAGGTTCTGTTCTTCAAGGAGCGAGGCTGACTTTTGCCTTTATTCTGGCATACGAGATGAATTTATCTCGGGGCTAGATGTAGCTTACAGGGAATACATCGACAATATGAGGACGGTTTTATCCAGCGAGCCTAAACGATTCTGGAAATTTGTTAATTCCAAACGCGGAACAGACGGTTACCCATCCCTTTTAAAGTTCGGGGAGTTTGAGAGCGGTGATCCTCTCAAGATTGCAAATCTCTTTGGTGACTTTTTCAAGACCGCGTTTCTCGACGATACCTGTGGTGTTGATTTTAACGATTTTACCTCTCTGACGACGTTTCCAGCTACGTCGCTGGAAATGAAAGACCTTTTAATTGACGACGACACAATTTTGGAACACATAAAAGATTTGGCTGACAATTTTTCATGTGGTCCTGATGGCATTCCTGTCACCCTTTTAAAGGAATGCTCTAGTTCTCTAGTCCGTGTTTTCTGTTATTTATTTAATTTATCTATATCTTCAGGTAATTTTCCAGTATCTTGGAAATTATCCTTCGTTACACCACTACATAAGAAAGGCAACAGAAATGATGTAACGAATTATAGACCTGTTGCTAAACTTTGCGCGATAGCGAAAATCTTCGAAGCTTTAATCTATAAAGTTCTGTGCTTCCATTGCAAGCCGTTTTTGGGTTCGTTCCAACACGGTTTTATTAAAGGCAGATCTACTACTACCAACCTTCTAGAGTTCTCACATTTCTGTGTTTCTGCATTAGAAGGTGGAAAACAAGTCGATTGCATTTTTACTGATTTCAGTAAAGCATTCGACAGAATAAATCATGCCATCTTGATTCGGAAGCTGGTCGCACTTGGATTTCCCCCATTGTTTGTTAAGTGGATTAACTCGTATGTGTCCGGCCGCACTCAGCGTGTGTTGTTTCGTGGGTCGCTATCCAATGAAATACATAACACCTCCGGGGTACCGCAGGGTAGCCATCTTGGTCCGTTATTATTCATTATTTACATTAACGATTTATCGACATGCCTTAAGCACTCTGAAATACTATGTTACGCCGACGACGCCAAAATCTTTCGTGTTGTTTCCACTATATGTGACTGTGAAATTTTAAACGCTGACTTAGAGGCCTTCCAAAAATGGTGCTCTATAAATTGTCTTCCCCTAAACGTCGAGAAATGTACGATGATGTCCTTCTCTCGTAAAAGGTCATCAATCAATTTTGACTACACAATCAATGATTGTGTTTTGACCCGACTTGACAAAACCAAAGATCTGGGCGTGTGGCTGAACTGTTGTTTTACTTTCGACGACCACATTAATGTGACAGCCAATAAAGCTAGCTCTACTCTAGGCTTTATTAAGAGATGGAGTAGAGAGTTTGACGATCCCTTCATAACGCGGCTCTTATACTGCACTTTTGTAAGGCCTATTTTGGAGTATGCCTCCTGTGTTTGGTCACCTTTCTACACGATTCACATTAATCGGCTAGAGGCCATTCAGCGCCGATTTGTCCGTTTCGCTCTCCGAGGTCTTCCATGGAGTAACCCTCTAATTCTACCGCCTTATCAAGACAGGATTAAGCTCATAAAGCTTGACACCCTGGAACAGCGACGCAATTTCTCCAAGGTCGTTTTTGTTATGGACTGCCTGCAGGGTAACATTGATTCTCCTGTTCTTCTGTCTTTGTTTGCTGTATCGGTTCCTGCTCGCTCCTTGAGGAATCAGGATTTTTTCTACATTCCTCAACACCGCACCAACTACGGTTATAATGAGCCGATCTCATCTATGTCTCGTTGCTTCAATAGCAGGTTTAATTGTTTAGATTTTAATTTATCTAAAGCTTCAGTCAAGTCAAATCTATTAACATGATTTTTTAATTTGTTTTTGGTTTACTTTTATATTCTTTGCATTTGCTAATATTGTAAAGTAATCAGCCTCTTTGATGAAATCGCAAATAAATAAATAAATAAATAAAAACAGAGGATGTACAGCGAACGCTGGTTTAAAGTTATTTTAATGCAAAAAAATTCACAGACTGAGGAATTAGAGGATTTCAAAAGGGTAACACTGAAGCAATTACGTAAAGCGATAAAAACACCGCGACCGGAGGGGAGGGAATCATCTATGCAGCCGAAGTCAGGAGGATATAATTCATTGTCGTTGATGAAGGGGTTAGGTTGGTCTCTGTAAGGGCAAAGATGTCCAAAATAAAGGTATGGGAATTTTGAAAGACTTCGCGTGTTTTTGTGCGTAGGCCTCTCACATTTTGATAGTAGACGGAGAAACAGTTAGGCGCGCGGGTGGAGCTATGAGGGGAAAGAACAGAACTATGAGAGGCAGGTGAAGGGGGGCAAAGTGGAGAATTGCGTGTGTTAGGAACGAAAATAGTTTTTATAGTCGTTTTTTGAAGGTGAGAGATACGACGAGAGCTGACAAAGGACGCTAGAGCAGATAGATCATCGGATACCTTTTTGTGTGGGATGTTAAATGCCTAGTGGTATTTGAAGAAAAGCTGCCGCAGTGTAGAGAGGTCAGTGGGAAGACCTTCTTGGTGAATTGAGACAAGAACACTGGTTTTAGTCTTACCATCAATGCAGGCAGAGTCAGGTTTATCGTGAAGATTGACTAGGAGTAAACGCACATTTTCATAGATTCGGTGATCGCGTAAGCGGGAAAGCAGACAACGTGCGTCTCTAGAGTCGGCAGACCGCATAGTAAGCTTAACTATAGGAGGAAGAAGTGGGTCGATAAATGATGGTTTGGATATCTCGGAGACAGAAGGCGTAGTATTCGTGGAATTGGTGGCTGTTGAGGAGAATACCGAAGGAGCTGAAGAACATTGAGTTGAGGAGATTTTATCGGAATTCTTAGCCACCACAGGCAAAGCGGGAGAAGTGAGAGGAGGGATAGCTTTTCCAAGTAAAGATGGGATGGATCGGGAAATATTGTTGGAAGTAAGGTGAGGGTCGGAAATAGGGGGACAGGTAGCAGTGGTTGGAGGAGGGACTGGAATGGAAGGATTAAGAATGTGAGACATAACAAAATTAGGGTATTTAACCGCGGTAATGAAATAGGGGAAAAGACCAGCTTTGAGTTGCCAATTAGAATCTACGTGTGGAATCGAGGGGCGGACGGTGGGAAACATCGTTTAGTTGGTTTTTGCATTTCACAATAGTGGAGTTATGTGAAACAGAATTGGAAGGTCTAGAGGAAGAAGGGCAGACAGCGGAATTCGCATTCATGGGGTTAGAGGTGTGGGAGACAGAGGAAGCAGAACGGATGGATTTACCTAGTGAGTTTTATTTTCTAATTTTAGGGTTAGGCTTAAGACTATTACCTAGAGACCCATTTTTAGACGCTATCTTAGTTGTTTGGTTGGGCCTTAAGTTATTGGAGGAAAATGACGACCTGACAGAATTGGTGATCCATTTAGAAATCCTAATATTCCCAGAGGAGAAGTAACTGCCGTTAGAGTATATGATGAGCCATGCATATTTCGAAGGGATGATGACTCTAAATTAAGACGAACTCCCGTATTTGGTAGATGAAAGTTTCATACAGGGGGTGATGGAGAAACGGCTGATGAAAAAATTCCGGATCCAGGATTCGTCAGCAAGATGTGGGGCGCCAGTTACGAGTAACGAAGTGGAATTGGAGCAGGCAGCGCTATTGGCGTTGTGTAATTTCTGTATTCGTTGGTTCCAGTTATCTTCCGTCCATAGAGTCCCGAATTTACAGATGGGAGGTGTTAATGGAATAGCCGGTGCTGAGGTAGATTGAGACGGGTGCAATTCAGTCCAGGCGGTTAGCGCTATTTCAGTTGGCTGAAGTTCTGGGGCCGAGGTAGAGGGGAGTGGGTGGCATTCTGCCCGAGTAGCTGAGACGTCAAGGAGTTCCAAATTAATGGACGTGTCGATTTGATTTCGAGGTGCCGGGGATCGTCTGTTGGGAAACTCTGCGAAAGACTTGAGGTCGTCGAAAACGTCAATGAGCGCACGAAGAACGTTGGAGAGTTCAGCTGCAGCAGAGTGGATGCTGTTTGTCGCGGCAACAATCGGGGAGTGTATTTGTTCACTTGGTTGCGGGAGGAGGGAAGTGATCCGAGAGTGTAGCTCCGAAAGGAGTCGAGACGAGTGGGCTTGGAAATCGTTGAAATCCGCGCGAATCGAATCCAGTTCTTCCGAAAGATTGAGCGAAGCAAAATGATGATTAAGAATATTCCTCGGATCGCTGAGAAGCTTATTGACACACTCTTCAAGAACGGAGTTATGCGAAGTATCGAAGGCCAATAGAGACTTCTCCAGATTCAGCAACTTTGCTTTATTAAATTTCGTAAGAGACTCTATACCCTTAGAGATGCATTCCATCTTGGCGAGTCTATAAAGCGATTTTTGCTGCAGGGAGGCTTGCTGCTGCAGAGTGGAGCTGGTAAAATCATTATTACATTTGATCGCAAGCAGCACGTCTGCAAGCGAAATTCCCCTGCATTCCGCGCAGTAGAATACAACGAAGTTTTTAATATCTTTTAGATAAATCAGGGCTCGTTTGTTAATTCCAATACAAGCGCGTGAAATAATTTATCACAAAGTCCGCAGCAGGTAACTCATTCGGAAGCCGGAACCAGGGCGGTGATCGTGCAGTTGGCTTTGGAACAGCAATTTTCCATTTTGTAATAGTAAACAAAAGCACTAACAGAAATAGCACAAACAAGAAATATGTTTTATGAGCAGCTAGTGTAATTGATGATTCACGCAGGTGAGACAGAAAGACGGTGACACAGTTTATAAAAACAACAGAGTATAAACAGACACTTGGATTAGTTCGATGGGGGGGGAAAACTGAAAGCGACCACCCTAGTTGACTGTTGAAACTGAACTCTGTCTGAATGTCGAATCTAATGTGTTGATGATCCGACAGCGACGCTTCATCTGATACTCGCCAGTTCACTATGAACTCGGACAGGATGCTGCTGGCAAGAGTGAGGTCTACACCTCTTCTCTGACCACAGTGATAAAAGTTGGTAGAGGGTAACTATATCTATATTCCTACTAGATAGAGAGTTCACAATGTATTCACCCCTTTAATTTACCTCGCTGCTACCCCACACCGTGTGGTGCGCGTTTGCGTCGCAACCGATGAGAAACTGTCGGTTTGATCGAGTTCCTGGACTTCGTCTGGTGGAATATCTGTCCTATCTCCTGGGAAGTAGGCAGATGCCAGCACATGCGTGGGGATCTCCACCAGCGCCGCTACGAGGTCCCTGGAAATAAAGTTAGAAATGGGGAGCTGATTGACACTTTTGTCTATCAGAAGTGCCGCACATGGCACTTCTACCCCGCGGTCATAGATCAACTTACATGAGTCGATTCCTCGGACTTGGCCACTAATAACCCAGGACTCCTGGATGAGCGCAAGGATTATTCGTTTCTCGGCGAAGGTTCTGCACAGCGTGGTCGATGCCCCTTTGGCATGGTGCAAATTCGCCTGGAGCACTCTCATGGTGCTCATTGCTCCTCTTTAGAGAGGGACTTCTTGACGAGCCCAGCCGCCTTAGCTCGTCGAGGTCCCTTGTTACTGCCACCCTGAAGGGGTTTACGCAGTTTCCCCACCTTTTACCTTTGCTGTTTTGCGACCACCTTGGTAGCATTGGCCGAAGACGGCTCAGTGGTCGTCGTCTTCTTCTTGGGGGCCGATTTGGCAGTCGCAGCTGTAGCCTGTCCTGTGACTCGACTAGTTGAGGGTCCAACAGTGGAAACAACATACACTGACCCTCCAGCTGGGGCGACACTGCCTTGAGATGACCCAGTGGTCGTCATCTTAGGGGCCGACTTAACAGTCGCAGCTGTAGCCTGCCCAATGGCTCCACTAGTTGAGGGTTAAGCAGTGGAAATAACATCCCAGCTGGTAAGACACCACCCCTAGCGCCGGTTGCAGCAACCCCAGAAGAGGGTAGATCCACAGACAATGGTCCCTTTCCTTCTGGCTTACTGCCGCTTCCCCTACTACTGCTTCATCCTTAGTGACGTCCTTAAGAATGAGCTTCAGGTGGGTGAACCTGTAGGCGATTCTGGCTTTGAGTTTAGTTAAGATTGCCATCGACGCATCATCAATGGCAATGACTAAATGCAGCAGTTGACCATGTCTCAACCACTGCAGCACCTTCCACTGCACGGTTGAGAAGGCATATTAGGCATCAATTGTTGCCAGCACCTTCTTGCTTGTGAGGGAAAGGCTCTGAGAAAAGTAACCCCGGATCACGTGAATCCGGGGGAACTGCTCTTCCTCAGCGATAACAATGTCAAGAGCGCTCTTGGTACGAATGTATTCAAAATTGCTCCTGACCCAGTCGGTCGTCTGCTCATTTGTGCAGAAAAGAAGGAGCCAGCCAGTTCGAGGCAAACACGCTTCGAACTCCGGCTGGATTCTCTTGTCCACGAGCGCTATCGTGGCATCGAGAATCGCCTCCTGCAGCAGAGCCATTTGCATACCAGACCTAACTTAATGCTACTAACCACCTGGTTAAAGGTGGGTTTCGCAGACCCGTGGATCGTCTTTGGCTTTTTTGTAGCCGGAAGATCAGGGGACTTGTCCTCTGATCGAGTCCTTTTTGACTCAACGTTCTCAGGAGATTTGAACTTTGCTATCTCCAGAGACTTTTCCCTGGAGAGGCCACTTGTCATAGCCTTTTTAAATCTCTTCCTCTCTGCATTGGTGAGCTTGATAAATCCGGATTCAGCGTCAAGCTTCATCCAACTCACCTCTGCGCCAACAATCGTGAGTCCGGAATGCTCTGAAGACAGACTTACACTGTCGGGCACCTCGTGGCAGTCGGAGTCTGTATCCGAGGACACTCCTTCAGATACAGCAATACCTCTGTCGCCCCTTGGCACCGACAGTGCTGGCAATGTTGGGGCACAGCTGCTCTCCAACTTTCTCGAAAGAGGTTCTTCTGTAGAGTGCCCAATGGCTCCACTACAGGAGGTGGATTCTTGTAGCCCAATGGCTACAGTGTTTTCTGCCGTGATCGCTACCCGTTCATCGGTGGATGCAGTCGGAACTACATCAGTTTTTTTGGGGGTTTTCTAGAAAATCCAATTTTGTCCCACGGAAAGGAAGGTCACACCGCATAGAGTCCGTTATGCGGCGAAGTCTAATTAAAACTTGAGAGCGACAGGTATCCAGAGTCCGTATACTCACAATCAAGCTCCCTCTTGGCCACAGATCGCTCGGCGTATGCTGTTCCACCTTGGATTGGCGTATTTTATTTAAGAAAGTGTTCTTCTCTCCGCCCGACTACAATTAGCCAGCACTCCCGGCAGAGATATGACCATACCGGGAGCCTGTTTCCGGCCGCCCCCACGGGGAGGGTATAGTCGCACTGCCATCAGTGCACACAGTTGCGGCACATGCACGCAGATACGGCACGTACACCAGTGTGTTACGCGTTGTTCCCCCTGCGTGTATGCGTGAGTCCCCCTGTACACCTTACTGCTGACGGCCCACAAAAATAATATATATTTTATCCTAAATCGCTAAAAATCAATGTAATAACCTTTTTATCCCATTAAGAAAAAACCTTATCACCAATCAAAAATCTATTTTTTTGATCATTTTAAAAATGCAGTGATTTTTTTACTTTGCAGTTTAACACCTAGAATTTGACTGCATGACTAAGTCTCCATATAACAAATAATGAAGACTTTATTACTCAAGTAATAGTACCAATTATATTTCAGGGGAAAGAGTTTTTAAAGGCGGAATTTCTCTTATTATTCCAATTTATTAATTTAATAAAATTTATTAATTCGACTTATTCATTTGTATTCAGTTGAGTTGAGTTTTATTTACATTTTTAATCCCTATATATATATAAAAATGAAAGTTCGTTTGTTTGTTTGTTTGTTTGTTTGTTTGTTTGTTTGTTGCTCAATCACGCCTAAACGCTTGCATCGATATTTTTCATTTTTTGTCCGAAGGTAGTACATATTCCGACTTAACATATAGGCTAATTTTTTTCGGATAATACGCAGGGTTTCAAAATGGCGGATCCAAGATGGCGGCTGAAAATTTTAAATTTGAAGCGATTTTCATGAAAATTGGTACATAGGGATTTTGCGGGATGGGGATTTCAAATCCGCTGTCCAAATTTAGAAATTCAAGATGGCGGATCCAATATGGCGACCAAGATTTCCTGATTTCAACGGATTTTAATGAAAATTAGTACAATGATTGCTTTGATGCCACTGATTTTGAATATTATCAAAATTTAGAAATCCAAGATGGCGGATCCAAAATGGCGACCATTTTTCTCGATTTCAACGGATTTTAATGAAAATTAGTACAATGATTATCTTCAGGTCACTGATTTTGAATGTTACCAAAATTTACAAATCAAAGATGGCGGAACCAATATGGCGACCAATATTTCTCGATTTCAACGGATTTTAATGAAAATTGGTACAATGATTATTCTGAGGCCACTAATTTTGAATATTAGCAAAATTTCCAAATCCAACATGGCGGATCCAACATGGCGACCAGAATGTCTCGATTTCAACGGATTTTAACGAAAATTGGTAGAATGATTATTCTGAGGATACAAGTTCCGAATATTATCAAAAGTTGTAAATCCAAGATGGCGGATCCAATATGGCAACCGAATGTCTCGATTTCAACGGATTTTAATTAAAATTAGTACAATGATTATTCCGGAGCCACTAATTTCGAATATTATCAAAATTTCCATATCCAACATGGCGACCAAAATTTCTCGATTTCAACGGATTGTAATGGAAATTAGAACAGTCATTATTCTGAGACCACTAATTTTGCATATTATCAAAATTTCTAAATGCAAGATGGCGGACCCAACATATTGCGTCCAGAATATCTCGATTTCGAGGGATTTTAATGAAAATTGGTACAATGATTATTCTGAAGCTACAAATTTCGAATATTATCAAAATTTGTAAATCCAAGATGGGTCCAATATGAGACCAATTTTCTTGATTTAACGGTTTTTACTGAAAATTAGTACAATGATTATTCTGAGGATACAAGTTCCGAATATTATCAAAAGTTGTAAATCCAAGATGGCGGATCCAATATGGCAACCGAATGTCTCGATTTCAGCGGATTTTAATTAAAAATAGTATAATGATTATTTCGGAGCCACTAATTTCGAATATTAGAAAAATTTCCAAACTCAATATTGCGGATCCAATATGGCGACCTAAATTTCTCGATTTCAACGGATTTGAATGAGAATTGGTACAATAATTATTTTAAGGCCACTAATTATTAAGATTTTGAAATTCAAGATAGCGGATCCATAAAGGGGTTTTCGGGTTGAAACAATTTATAGGATATAACAAACTAGAACATTTGAGAAGTGTTTAAATTAGTAAGTATTTACCCAACGCCGGGTGAAACCGGGTAACCCAGCTAGTTTTGTAATATTTAATTCTATAAAAGTGTACTCTTATATATACAAAAGATAATAATTTTAAATTTTTTATTTTTTTTACATACAATATAAAAATTAGTATAATTTCTAATTCGATGTAACTTTTTAATGAAGATGTGATGTGATGTGATGTTTTTATCATACCACAAAAGTATGTAGCATTTACCATTTCAAGGGTCTTTTAAAAAAAGCCGTATATCCTACAAAAAAATCGATATATGAAAAATTTGAGTAGTGGAATATTACAAATAGTACATTTTAGATGCGATCAAAAAACACCTTTAGCACTTATTGATTTACTCAGATTGTAACTAATAACTGAAGAAGTTCAAAAATATTTTTAAAAAAATTTCTTACATTTTCTTTAGCTGCGATTAGTCGAAAAGTAGTTTTTTTTTTGTGAAATTGTTTTTTTTTAAGTTTGTAAGATATTTTTTTAAAAAAATTACGTGTTTTGAAAAATTAGAGCTTTTATTTGGTAGTTGTTTAATAAAAGATAGTAGTGCAGATATTTTTAAAAGTATTTAATTAAATATATATTGAAGATCTAAATTTTAAATTATTCTTTCTTTATTTTAAATTAATATTTCAACGCTGTCAAAATTGTCAATTTATTTTAAATTAGTTAGTAAATTACCACCTATTTTCCACTTTTTACTTTGAGAACACCGCAAAGAAAGGCATACGCTAATTCCTAATGAGTATTCTGTAGTGTCCTACTTTGCACTAAATTCAAATTAAAGCACTTTTTGTCATATACATTTTTTTTATAAAGTTGATATTTTTCGTGTAAAAAAAACGCGAAGTTTTTTATTAAATTGCTGTACAAAATGGCCATTTTGCAAAAACCAAAGCAAAACAAAAAATTCAAAACCATGGTTTGAGAAAGTGTAGACATTCGGACCGCGATTTCTGGTAGTTATAAAGGGTCATCCAAATGTGACGCCTAGATGTCAGCACTACATAATTTTTACACGTGACATATTTTCAAATGACATAAGCCATTTTGTTTTATTAGAAGGTAGTACAATTTTAACCATGGACAGGTACACATTGCAACAACGCGTTTACATCATTCAAACTTTTTATGAAAATGGGCGTTCTTTGAAAAATACCCATCGCAAAATTCGTGATTTTTTTGGTGTAAATAATCGGCCAAATCAATCTTCAATTCAAAGATTAGTGAAAAAATTCGCAGAAACTGGTTGTGTTACTGATAAACCAAAAAGTGGAAGACCAAAAACTGTACGCACAAATGAAAATATTGCTGCTGTTAGTGAAAGTGTTGAAAATGAACCGACAACATCAATTTCGCGTCGTTCGCAAGAATTGGGCATATCTTATGGCTCCTTATGGAGGATTTTGCATAAAGATTTGCATTTACACGCTTATAAAATTCAATTAACCCAGGAATTGAAAGAAAGAGACCATTTACAACGTCGTAATTTCGCTAGTTGGATTATTGAACAACGAACGACAGATCCATTGTTTTCAAGCAAAATTTTGTTTAGTGATGAAGCTCATTTCACAATGGATGGATTCGTCAATAAGCAAAATTGTCGTATCTGGGGTGATGAAAATCCTCGTGTTATTCATGAAAAATCTCTACACCCACAAAAAGTTACTGTTTGGTGTGCATTTTGGGCAAATGGAATCATTGGGCCATTTTTTTTCGAAGATGATGCTGGAAATGCTGTTACTGTGAATGCTGAGCGATACCAATCAATGTTGAGAGGCTATTTATGGACACAGTTGAGTCATATTGATGTGTCTGACGTCTACTTCCAGCAAGACGGTGCTACATGTCACACAACTCGAGAAAACATTACGTTTTTGCGATCAAAATTTCCTCAACGTGTAATTTCACGAAATGCAGATTTCAATTGGCCTCCAAGGTCATGTGATCTAACACCATTAGATTTTTTTTTGTGGGGTTTTTTGAAAAGTCGAGTGTATGCTAACAAGCCACAAACAATTAATGATCTAAAGAACAACATTCAAGTTGCAATTCGTGAAATAACACCAGCAACATGTCGGAAAGTCATTGAAAATTTCGATATTCGGATTGATGCCTGCAGACGCAGTCGTGGTGGACATTTGAATGATATTCTATTCCACTTATAATTGTAATGGATCATACTTTTAATAAAAAAAAACAGCTTGAAAAAATTGCAAATAGTTTGTGTTTTATTTAAAAGAAACATGTAGGCGCGTTTTTTGGATGACCCTGTATGATCATTCAATAGCAGCAACGACAAGATAATCGACTTTGAGACGAAAAATGCCCAAAAAAAATCGGCACTTTTTTGAAAAAACTCAAAAAATAATAGCGTTTTTGAAGTTTTTATGCAAAACAAATGCCAGATTCTGAAAGAGCACCCCCAAAAACCCCTTATATACGAATTTGGAGGAAATTCGCCCCAATTTGTTATTCGAATCGTACAATTGAACTTGCGTGCACAAAATCCTCGTTTTGCGCATTAATGGGTTAAAACCCGGAAAAGGAGAGCGCCAAAAGATAAAATGCCAACAATCGTCTCAGGCAAGCTTTACCAGGAGTAGTATTTAGAAAAAAATTAAAATTAATAAAACATGAGAGGAAACGTAAAAGAGAGGACAAAGAAAACGATAAAGCAAAAGAAAGGTAAATACCTGAAATATAAGCGGAATGATAAAAGTGGGATGATGTTGGAAGCCAATACGGAAGTGCATAGACGAGTTCATTATCAGCAAGTACAATGAAAAATACAGAACGTCGCTGAAGCTGAAGCTACGGTGTCATCCATGCAGAATTTTGGTCATTTGTGGAAGTGGCCAAAGAGACCGGTTATACCAAATTACCAGTGGGACTCAGTTGTCTCTCACATTAAGAACCTAAGAAGGTTAGTAAAACTCGAAGTGTCTTTTCAGTTCAAGAGTTGGAGTTCGCTTCGAAGTAAGCTTGTTTAATTACTGAAGTTATCATTGTAACGGTTTCCTTTTTGAATATTCAATAAAAAAAACAAAAGTGCTCGTTTTATTATTATTATTATTATTTTCCTACATGGTTACTTCATTACTGGTACAGCACATGATCAACTACTAATTTTATCGTTGGACCGATAGTCAATTATTGGGACAAGTACTTACTTGGCTTCATTTTTTTCCCTGACTCTAATAGTCAATTAAATTAAAATAGAAGTTGTTGTTCCTTACTTTAGAAATACAACTTAATTCGCTGAGCCCTTAAGCCCTTGCTCTGATTAAAATTGAAAAATGAAAACGTCATACTTACTTGAAAGCGCTTTTAAGAGGTCAATTACTAGTATTTTTACCTTATCAATTTGTTCAATTTACTTTGCCTTTGAACTTTGAATTATTTTACGAATAATTCTCTTCTGCAAACATTAGCCAAACTAGGTAACTGTTCCTAAATTACCTATCTTGACCTCAACTTACTAACTGTGAACTTATTAATAAAATCGGTAGTGCATTTTATTCAAATTGTATAAATTTACTAATAGTCCGCTGGATCCTTCTCACTTATTGAGAGTTAAGAAGAAATATAATTTTCTTCATAGTTTCCACTTCGATAATTACATCCAGTCTATTCAAAGAGGCATTAGACATGATAGTAAGGCATTTTCGACATTCATTAGAGAAGCGTAGTTCTAGTACCATATTATTCCTTTGTGAATATTCCTATTAATTCCATTGAATCGTGAACCCGATTGGATGTTGTCTTTACGAATTTTGTAAAGGCTTTCAATCGGATTAGTCTATTACTTCTTCAAGAACTGGTCCCACTCATCTTTCCTTCAATGGATTGATTCATATCTCACTAATCGCAAACTGCCTGTTTTAATCGATTATTTGCAATCAAAAGTGATTGATGTTCTTTCAGGAGTTCCACAGCCATTAAGATCCTCTTCTTTTTACAATATTCATCAATGATGTCTACTTATGTTTTTCTTTTGACTTGTGTTTTCCCTCTGCTAACGATATGAGAATTTTTGCTACTATTCGTGATTTGGCTGACTATTATAGATTACTGAAGGAGATTGATAAATTTGAGCTTTGGTATAATGAAAATGGGCTTAAATTAAACCTTTTGAAATGCACAGCGTTTTCCTTTTAAAATCCTCCACATTTTAAAACAGACCCTCAGTCGTACTCTCTACCCAACCATCCCTTATAATAATATATCCAGTTCCAATTGTCCTTCCTGCACTCTCCCTCTTTCTATCTTTTTGTTTTTGTCTGATTTCGTTTAGTTAACGTTAGTTTTTCAGTCTCTCTTGTGCTGTAGCTTGAATTAAGCGAAACGAAATGAATAAATGAACAAGTAGAACTCAGTACTATTATAGAAATAGCACTGAAAGCAATACTTTTATCACGCTTTTCGTTATAATGCATCATAATTTGCTTGTGTTGACGCGCATGAATAATGTGTTCTGTCCTTTATTTCTTTCGTTTAGTTTTAAAATACATAGTCTAAACAGCAATAAGAAATGCGCGAAGAAACTTGGCGGCTTAGTCTGAGAAAAAGTAGAAATAGTTGCAAAATAATTGTTTCTTAAAATACTTCAGAATAATGGGCTTAACTATGGACAAAAGTAAGATAAAAAATAATATATGGTATATTACTAACGTCTTTAGTACTACCTCTAACTATTTTAATTTAATCAGGAGAACTAGTTAACTCTAAACATACTAAATAACAATAATACAGGAATAATTCGTGAATTTATCATAGTTAAGTTACAACAAATACAAAACTGTACAATATACAAATCACATACACTATAATCTGTAGAATCAACTTTTAAAATTATGAAAGAATGAAATCTATTTACTTTACTTTGTTATAAAAATATCGTTATAATTAATTAATAAACAATGACCATTGTCAAGCTTATGAAATACAATTTAAAGAGGATTTCGAATTTATAACGTTGACGTTTATTTCGTATATTTAGATTTTATTACGTTTACGTTTTTTAAGGTTTACTGTGATTTTACAGCTAAAAAATGCTAATTATTATGTTGTGGGTCGCGTCCTCGAAAGAGCCCGGCATGCACCTTTCGCCGACAACAGAAAAATCTCCCGCGACGGAACCAAAACGGCAGGGTATGGAAGAGGGAATGGAGCGGGAGGAACCCCTGTTCCTGCCCGTGATTGACTCTCAGGGGGGGAATCCTTGGTGGTGAATGATTCCCTCACCTGGCCTGGCCCCAACCACCCAAATGACCTCCCCTTGGCCCAAAATTTAGGGGAGGTCCCAACAAAAATTTATATGAACTAGAAACGGACGAGGCTGAAAAAAAATTGAAGCGCGGGGACCAGGGAATTACAAAAAAAGAAATTAATTTGACATATCTGATCCCTTTATTTCATTTCTATATTTTTTCTCATTTTTTTTTTATATTTTTTATTTCTTTCTTATTAATTTATAAGTTACCTTTTTTTTTTTTTTTTTTATATTCGCGGGAACCGATGTGGCGGACGCCATTGTCACTGCTGCTGGTGTGTTGCTGCTGCTGCTATGGGGGAGGTGGTTTTCCCCTTTTCTTTTTCCTTTTTTTTTTTTTTTTTTTTTTTTACTTGGTTTTTTTCTTTTTGGTTTAAATTATCTTTTACACTCCTTTTTTTTTTTGAGATCTTCACGTTATTAGTCTGGTGGTTAGAGTTCGAACTTAGTGGTTTTAGATATGTTCTCACTTAACGGTAAGTACAACGGATTTATTTAAGTATTCTTACTTAATGGAGCTAAGCAAATTTTCTTTTTGTTTTTTTTTTTCAGGCACACAGTATTCTTTTTTTGGTAGGTATAACATTTTGAAAAATAATTTTTAATTATTGAACTATGAACTAAACTTCATTTCTTTTTTCAGATTTCTCATACAATTAGGTTCGCTGGTAACGATAAGTACAACAGATTTATTTAAGTATTCTTACTTAATGGAGCTAATCAAATTCTCTTTTTCTTTTTTTCAGGCACACATTATTCTTTTTTTGGTAGGTATAACATTTTGAAAAATAATTTTTAAATTATTGAACTAAACTGAATTTCTTTTTCCAGATATCTCATACAATTAGGTTCACTGGTAACGGTAGGTACAACGGATTTATTTAAGTGTTCTTACTTAATGGAGCTAATCAAATTTTCTTTTTGTTTTTTTCAGGCACACAGTATTCTTTTTTTGGTAGGTATAACATTTTGAAAAATTATTTTTAATTATTGAACTTGTTAGCTCGGGCAGGCAAAAGAAACACAGGAGATGCACTTCAGTCGGTAGCTTTATTGAGACTAAAATATAATTCCGAATAGAGACTAACTAGGATAACGGAGTTATAGAGTTGTATGTGTCTGTAAAGCTCATTGATATACTTTCTAATTTCTAACATTCCTCCTATCAAGGAGCTTTACATTATCAGTTAAATTTGAGAGTTACATTTTTAATATAAATTCAAGAGTTTAATGGAATTTTCAAATTTTGATTTTGTCAGTATTTTTGTCATAATATCTGCTGCGTTATTATGTGTTGATATGTATTTTAGTTCGATGATTCCCTCGGTTAATTTCTGCTTACAGAAATGATATCTTATATCGATGTGCTTTGCTTTCTCATGGAACGTAGAGTCTTTCGCTAGTTGAATACAGCTTTGGTTGTCGCAAAATATTTTCGTACCACCCCTCAGATCAATGCACATATCCATCAAAATTTGACGCATATAAATTACTTCTTTTACAGCTTCAGAAAGAGCGATATACTCTGCTTCCATCGTTGACATTGCTGTAGATTTTTGCTTCTTTACCTTCCAGGATATTGGTCCCTCACATAATTTTAAGACATATCCTGAACAGGATCTTCTATCAGCCGGGTCGCTGGCCCAATCAGAGTCTGTGAAAGCTATCATTTCATCTTCGCTGCATCTGTATGTAATTTTGTAATCCGAAGTTCCTTTGAGATATCGAAGAATTCTTTTACCAGCTTTCCAGCATCTTTTAGATGGCTCTATCGTGAACCTACTCAGGATGTTAACAGCAAAAGCTATGTCTGGACGGGTTGTGTACGCCAAGTACTGCAGACTCCCAACCAGTTCACGATATGGTTTTTGTTTAATTTCCTCAGCTTCTTCTTGAGTAATATCGTAGTTTTTACATTCAGCAAGAAAACCGCATTCCATAGGTGTCGAGACTGCATTGGAATCGGTCATGTTAAATAGTTTCAAAAGTTTTTCAATGTATTGTTTTTGAGTAAGTTCAATAATTCCTTTGTTTACGTCGTTTTTTATTGATATGCCCAGAATCTTTCTTATTTCACCCAAGTCTTTCATTTCAAATTTGTTTCTTAATTGAGATTTCATCTGCCTTAAATAGTCAATACAATTCGATGCCAATATAAGGTCATCAACGTAAATTGCTATAATAATCTTCATACTATTTTCCTCCTTAATATATAGACATGGATCAGCTCTAGATTCGCACATTCCTACTTCCTTGAGGTATTTACTTAATTTTTGATGCCAAGCTCTGCCGGACTGTTTTAATCCGTAGAGTGGTTTTAATAATTTGCAAACCTTATTTTTGTTGGGCTTCGTATCTGGACTTTCAGGTATTTCCATATAGATTTCGTCATTTAGATCCCCTTGAATGAAAGCTGTTACGACATCCATGTGATGGATGACCATCTTTGACCGAGCACATACAGCGAATAAAGCTCGCAATGTCTCGTAGCGGACTACTGGAGCAAAAACGTCTTCAAAATCTATTCCATCTTTTTGCTGGCAACCTCTTGCCACTAACCTTGCCTTGTATTTATCTACAGTGCCATCATTTTTGAGTTTTTTACAAAATACCCACTTACTTGTTAGTATATTTTTCTTTATTGGGCGATTCACGATAACCCAGGTGTTATTCTTTCTTATCGACGACAATTCACTATTAACAGCTGCTAGCCATTCATCCTTGTCTTCTCTACTTAGAGCCTCTTCAAGAGAAATGGGGTTATTATCAATTTCTCCAATTGCAAAATTTACCTTTTCGCGCAATATTTTTGGTCTGCCCCTTTTGCCAGTC
The DNA here is from genome assembly GCA_949715965.1 of Dysmachus trigonus. Classification (NCBI taxonomy): domain Eukaryota; kingdom Metazoa; phylum Arthropoda; class Insecta; order Diptera; family Asilidae; genus Dysmachus; species Dysmachus trigonus. Next base: position 62,246,991 of record OX454320.1, read on the forward strand.
CTGATTATTTTTGGTCTTCCTACCTTTTTCATTGACTTCGGTGTCCCTGTTAGTTCATCACAACTTTGAAAATCTTCACCTCCTGAACTTTGTGGTCTTTGTTCTTCTTCTTGACTTCTTGAACCTTGTGTGTCCTGCTCCTCCTTATCTTCTTCTTCTAAGTCGCTGTCGTGCTCCTCTGGGTTGTTGATGTTGTTTATTGAGGATGATGCTTCATTGGTCTCAATCTTTTCTTCACCATTGGGATAATCCAGTATAAGGGACGAATCATCTTCTTCATCGTACCGTTCATATTTTTTTACACGTTGATCTTCCAGTTCGGTCGTTGCAGGCGATTGCATATCCAACCAGATATAATTTTCACGTTTGAATGTTTCAATAATCTCCACATCCCTTGCTCTGATAATGCTTTTTGCCTCCGGATCAAATAGTCTATAGCCTTTGGAACATGTTTCGTATCCTATGAACAAGTATTCTTTTCCTTTTGCATCAAGCTTAGATCTACCGGGACGTTTGTCCAAAGCAACAGCTCTGCTACCAAATGCTTTAAGGAACTTCACATTTGGTTTTGTTCCTCTCAAAATCTCGAACGGTGTCATGCCTTCAATAGCGCTTGATGGACAGCGATTTCGTGTAAAGGCTGCAGTATTTATAGCTTCTGCCCATAGGTACTTAGGCAGATCGGCTTCAAGTAACATCGTTCTAGCCATCTCAACTAGTGTGCGATTCATCCTCTCAGCTATACCGTTTTGTTGCGGCGTATAAGGTATAGTGAGCTGATGAGCTATGCCATTTTCGTTTAAAAACTCTTGGAATTTTATACAAATATACTCTTTAGCATTATCTGATCTGAAAGCTTTGATCTTTTTGTTCGTTTGCAGCTCGATTTTCCTTTTAAAATCTTTAAAAGCATTTAAGGCTTCACTCCTCTCTTTAAGGAATGCAATCTCGGTATATCTTGATTTTCCATCAATAAATGATACAAAGTATCTTGATCCTCTAAGTGATGCAGTAAATGGTCCACATATATCTGTGTGTATAATAGAGAGTATATCTTCATCTACAGTCTCTGATGATTTAAAAGGTGCTTGTTTTATCTTTCCTTTGATACATGGTATACATTTTATGTCACCTTTTTCTAGATCTGTGTCAATTCCTGTCACCATATTATTTTTATTCAATTTCTTCAAATCTGGAAAATTTAAATGACCAAAACGTCTGTGCCATTTGACTAATTTGTTGTTTTTATCATGTTTACTGTATAAAGATGTGTTCACAAATTCTTTTATTAAATATAAATTGTCCTCCTTCATTGCTTTAATTATCAATTCCCCATACTGATTTTTGACTGTTGCTGATTTATCATTGAACAATACAGTAAACCCATTTTCTGTAACTTTATTTACTGAGATCAAATTTAATTTTAATTTTGGTGCATATATTACATTCTGTAATTGAATTTCTTTAATTTTTTCATATGATTTTAATTTTAATGCAACTGTACCACTACCGAATGCCTCTATCATATCATCACCAGCGGTTTGTATTCTGGATTTTTCATGGTTATTCCAATTTATAAATTTGTCTTTATCATTGCACATATGGGAGCTCGCTCCACTATCTAGGCACCATACACTTTTATCATTACTGTTACAGTAGGTAGTTACATGCATAGCGATTGTTTCTTTCCGATTTTGATTCGTATTTCCTTTCTTGAACCTGCATTCAGCAATGCGGTGGCCGCTTTTACCGCAATTGAAACAATTTCCACTGAATTTTTCTCCAGATTTTACATTAATGATCTTTTTTGTCTTTAAGTGTTTTAGCTTATTTTGATATTTACGGGGATTTTCATTCGATATAAGTGCGTTATTATGAGAATCGGCGCTATTCTCTGAACTGCGGCGGGTTTCTTCCTCCAATAATTTTATTTTTAGTATTTCCACAGACGGCACTAAATCTTGTGTTTCTATTGCAATGCAGAAATTTTCATAATTGTCCGGAAGCGAATTTAGTAACATGATTGACGATAACTCTGTTGGTATTTCAATTCCCGTTGCTTCTAACTGGTCAAGCTTTTGTTGGAAATTTCTCAGATGCTCGGACATTGATTCTTCTTGCTTTTTCGAAAGCTGGAACAATTGCTTATACAGCATTACTTTCCTTGTCGGCCCCTGTGATTCATGCACCTTTTGTAGAGATTCCCATGCCGCTCTCGAAGTTTCCGCCTTCTTGATATAACTTATTTGATTTTCCTTTACGGACAAAGTAATTAGTGCTAACGCCTTTGCATCTTTCACTGTCCATTCCGCAATTTTATCTACTTCTGTAGGTTTTGGGATAACCCCATTTACGTATCCCCATAGATCGTTAAAGACTAAAATACTTTTAATTTGTACCTTCCATGTTTCGTAGTTGCTATCGGTGAGTCTCTCGATGCCGGCCGCATTATTTCCCAAATTCATCCTTTTGGTTTATTTTATACAACCACTCTATGGAATTTGATTGCACTATTGTTGAATCACTACTTTTACTTTTATTAGTCTGAGCACGTGCCTGGGCCCATAACCTGTTAGCTCGGGCAGGCAAAAGAAACACAGGAGATGCACTTCAGTCGGTAGCTTTATTGAGACTAAAATATAATTCCGAATAGAGACTAACTAGGATAACGGAGTTATAGAGTTGTATGTGTCTGTAAAGCTCATTGATATACTTTCTAATTTCTAACAGAACTAAACTTAATTTCTTTTTTTTCAGATTTCGGCGTACAACTCGGCTCACTTCTAACGGTAAGTACACATGTTTTTCATATATTCGTAACTAATGAAATTAATCGAATTATCTTTTTGCTTTTCAGCCACAAAGTGTTCTATATTCGGCGGGTATTATATTTTGTAGAACGAATTTTATTTATTGAACTAAACTTAACTTCTTTTTCCAGATATCGGCGTACAGCCCGGCTCACTTCTACCGGTAAGTACACATGTTTTTCATATATTCGTAACTAATAAAATTAATCGAATTTTCTTTTCTTATTTTTCAGCCACAACGTGTTCTATATTCGGCGGGTATTATATTTTGTAGAACGAATTTTATTTATTGAACTAAACTTAACTTATTTTTTCAGATTTCGGCGTACAAATCGGCTCACTTCTAACGGTAAGTACACATGTTTTTCATATATTCGTAACTAATAAAATTGATCGAATTTTCTTTTCTTATTTTTTCAGCCACAACGTGTTCTATATTCGGCGGGTATTATATTTTGTAAAACGACTTTTATTGATTGAACTAAACTTAACTTCTTTTTCCAGATATCGGCGTACACCCCGGCTCACTTCTAACGGTAAGTACACATGTTTTTCACATATTCGTAACTAATACAATTGATCGAATTTTCTTTTCTTATTTTTCAGCCACAACATGTTCTATATTCGGCGGGTATTATATTTTGTAAAACGAATTTTATTGATTGAACTAAACTTAACTTCTTTTTCCAGATATCGGCGTACAACCCGGCTCACTCATCACTCTACTCCGCCACCTCCTCCTTTTTTAACTTTCCACAAGCACGACCCCCACGGTCTGCCCTCTTCTACGTATTTTACCCGACTCCCTGAACCCACGCCACGCCAAATCCGCCGTTGACTCTTTCGTCGCCACTCACCCACACAGCTGCGCCGTCAGCCAATCGTGCGCTCCCAACAGCTGTGTGAGCCAGCGGCGACGGGACCGCGTCTCGCCGATCACGGCGCAAAGGACCCGGCCTGGTGAGCTTTTCGCATCACTCCTTGCTCGGTCTGAGAAAATTTTTGTATCCGACCGAAAAAACAGAAGACTCGACGGCGCTCGGTCCGAGAAAAAATTTGTATCTGACCGAAAAAATAGACGACTCGACGGCGCTCGGTCGTAGTTTTTTGGCTCTTCTTTTACCGTTCCCTGAGTCTTGGGCGGCGAATTTTGGTGAAATTTCTGCTTAGACAGCGACCAAAATTCAACGCTCAAAACTCAAGGAGCGGAGTTTCGAGCGGTGGTCAACAGTGCCGCCGTTTCTAAAATTTATTGAATATTGAGGGGCAACTTGCAGCCGAGAGCCATAGGCGTCGACGAAAAGAAAATTTTAAGACGAAAGTTTTGAGATTTCAGTTTTTTTAGATTCCCTGACCATAACAATTACTACAAAAAAATTATAAATATTTAACAGTAACATATTAAATCAAATATAAAATGAAACTCGAAAACTTAACCGACAAAACTAAGAGACCAACATTTTCTCAGAAAAAATGCGTATATCAATATGTTTCGAACGACCATGGAAGATGTTGTCTTTGGATAATTTGATGGCGCTCTGATTGTCACACAGAATTTGCGTGGGACCAGTAAAAAATCTGTTGAAGCCTAAATCGCTCAATAGATAACCTCTGAGATAGATAACCTCTTTCGTTAAATCTGATAGAGCTAAATATTCGGCCTCCATCGTAGATAATGCTATAGATTTTTGACGTTTCGTTCTCCAGCATATATGGCCATGACTTAGAATAGCAGCGTACCCTGAACAAGATCTTCTATCATCTGCGTTGCTCGTCCAATTCGAATCCGTATAACACTTCAAAAAATCATCAGTTTTTTCATGCACAATTTTATAGTGTGAAGTGCCTTTTAAATATGGCAAAACTCTTTCTGCAGCTACCCAATGCATTCGTCCCGGCTCCTTCTCGCGTTATTGGACAAAATTCTTTCGTAATTAAACGATTTGAATCCATAGGAGGTTTTGCGTCTATCATACCAGATCGTTCCAATAACTTTTCAATATAGTTCTTCCGATTAATCCCTATTTTTCCAATTTGACCTTCTCATCTCAGCATCTAAGTCCTTCATTTCGAATTTTGACGCCAGCATTTTCTGGGTACTTTCCAGCAATTTTAGATCATCCGATGCCACAATCGACATAAACCAAAAAAATTAAGATATTTCCATAGGAGCTCTTCCTTCAGGATACTCCATAAAAACTTCGTCATGCAAACCGCCTTGCACAAAAGTAGTAACAACATCCATATGATGTCGGAAAATTTTTGTTTCAGCTGTTATTGCAAACAGTGTTCGAATCGTCTCATAACGAGCGACTGGTGAAAATATTTCCTGGTAGTCAACTCCACTTCGTTGTTCACAACCTCTCGCAACCAATCTAGCCTTACAGCATTTTTATTTATATCGTGCTTGATGTTGAATACCCATCTTTTTGTTAATACTTTTTTATTTGCAGATTGATCAACTAGTCTCCAAGTATTATTTTTCCGCAGCGACGACAATTCAGCATTAATACCATTGATCCATATTGATTTTTCTGGACTTTCCATAGCATCCTCGAATGAAATTGGATTACTAGGTTCTGTATTACTGGCAAAATTTACCTGATTTCCAGAAATTTTCTTAGGTCGTCCAGGTTTACCTGTTCTTAAAAATCTGAGTCGTCCAACGTTACGTTGATGGTGCTATTTCATCCTTACACTCATCACTTCCTTCAGCTGACATGAACTCATCTGATGCGAAGCCTTCAAAATTTAGTTCACTTGCAGATTGTTCCTCTACTTCAGTATTCTTTTCCAGCAAATGTTCCGCATCTTCAGTAATTAGATCTTCGTTGAAATTTTTCACCTGGATTCCATGCTCCTGTACACTTTCACCATAATCATCTGAATCTTCCATTTTCACGGTATTCTCCATTTCATCAGTTTCTGTTTTCGATAACACCTGTTCAACATAGACATAATTTTCACCTGTTCCACATAGACATAATTTTCGCATCTACTCGCTCAACAAATTTAACGTCACGTTTATGATATTTTTCGATTTTCCATCCCGTAGACGGCAGCGTTTAGATTCTTTTCAGTATCCAACAAGAATGTATTCGTTGCCTTTAGCGTGAAAGTTTTCTTTGTTTAGGCCCTTTTTTTCCAAAGATATTGCCTTGCAGCCAAAATTCTTCATGAAGCCAACATGCGGCTTTCGCCTTAACCAAACTTCGAAGGGTGTTTTATTGCCAATCGAACTTGAAGGATAATGATTTCGGATGAACGCTGCTGTGTTGATAGCCTCTGCCCATAAACTTTTAGGCAAATCCGCTTCTATTATAATACATTTCGCCATGTCAACTAAAGTTCTGTTAGCGCGTTCGGCCACACCATTTTGTATGTACATTTTGTGGTATATACTCTATCGACAATTTATGTTTTATACCATGAACAGCTAATAATTTGTTAAATTTCCGCGAGGTATACTCTTTGGCATTTTCTTTGCGTAAACGTTTTATTTTTTGCCTGTTTCGCGCTCAACATGTTGAAAATTTTTGAAAGCATCCAGTATATCACGATAAATAAAATTGTATTTTTAATTTTCTGAATAAATTCTTGAAACTTATTGATCAAGGTGGTAGTTGCGATTATTATATCATGAACCGGTACACCCTTATTTGGTGGCAGTTTGTATGTTTTTTTTCAAAATGTAATAACTGTATTTACTATATTTTCTGCTCTTTCAATTGCTATTGGTCTGCTTAAGGAATAAGCGATATATTTTTTTAATTGAATTTTTATTACTTTCAACATTGTAAATATTAATCAGTTAGGTATAACTTTTGAATGTTCCCTTATATGCATTTTTATCATTTTTCATTCAGATTAATACCCATTTGGTCGTTTGGAAAAATATTGACTATAAATATGTAAAACCTTCAAACTGTCACTTAAGGTGATTATCACTAGAGGTCAATATGACCCCCAAAATATTCTTATCCGCAAAATCTCTTAAAATTTGATGTAGAATAACATATTTCAGTCGCAACAAAATTCGAGGTGACACGCCGGGATACCTTCCTTATAAGTGTATTGCATTCGATAGCACAATCACACCTATAGCTGTGATGTCACAACTAACAAAACCTTATGCATTTACAAGCCTTAAATTGGCCTTTTGCATGTGTGCGTAAGTGGTCCGGCAGTTCGAGAAAATTGCAAATTGGGTTGACGCTCATGGAAGGTCGGTGAAACTCCCTCGGAAATTGGCATTTATCCGAGTTATTGCGATTCATACGTCCGCAGAATTCGGTCTAGAAACCTTCTGTTTTCGATGTCAGACTCGAGCAGCCAAGTGCAGAATTGCAATCGTCTTTCGGAATCTCCTTCCTGTAGTGCTTGGACTGGGATATGATGGTATGGATGTAGTCCCTCTCGGTTCACAACGGTCCAAACTCTCCCTGAAGACAATCCTAACCGTCGTGCGACCTGCCTGATGCTTATTTCAGGGCTGTTCCTGACGATGTTGAAGATTTGTTGGTCGGGGTCCGCTGAATCGGCCGATTTTCCTGCTCGCGTTTCTGCTCTGGGGACGGTTACACTTCCGGTTTTTTTTAACCTTCTGAAAGTCCTTGAAAATACCCTTCTGTCGGATACCCGCCAATTCGGGAATCTCCTTTGGTATTCTCGTACGGCCTCACTATCATTTCCGTCTACTAAACCGTACACGTAAATTATATCGGCATACTCTTCAACACTGAGTTCTGCCATTTTATCTTAAGTTTTTCTATTAAACACCCGTTCTTATCGCTTGCTTCTTCAACTGTGGTCAATGTCCTTTCAAACTTACCCATTTTTATACCATAATTCATAGGAGGTATTAGAAACGGAGCGTCAGGATACTTAGGAGTCAATACTGGATATAATAAACTAATAACGCTATTTAACGAGATTACATTTATTATTTTACTACTGTTTTGCTGAAATAATAAAAATGTATTACCTGTGTTTCCTAAACAAACATTTCCGAACTTGCTTTCATAAAAATTGTTTACTTAACGACTTTTTCCATTATGGTGCAATAAAGTAATTAGGTACCTGTGAGGATGTTTTAATTTCAGGACTTTTGCAACCCCTTTCTACCTGGGCATGTTGTACCTTTTTGGAAAGGTAATTAGATAGGCAACTTAAAAAAAATAAAAAGTAGGTATGTTAATAACATGAATTTCGGAGAAAAGTGGGGCGAAATGTGAAAAATCGTGAAATAAAAGTTAATTGTGGCCAAGGGGTTGGGGATAGGGGGGTGGTGTTGACCTTTTTGGAAAGGGCTTCGAAATAGTAATTTTTTGAGATCGGTTTGGGGCCGCTGCGGTGCGTAGAAAAAAAGATAAAAATACAAGAGCGGTTCCCATATAAGGAAAAATCCTGACTTACGAATCACCCTGTAACTGCCGAACGGTGCGAGATGCCCCCCCCCCCCGCCCCCCCCCCCACCCATACGATTTTTTGCTTGTCTCGGTCTGACATTTCACCTCCTGCAATATTTCCCTCCCACCTCTGAACACCCTGTATAAGAAAAAAATTGCCCATTTGTATCAAGCGCTTTAACAAATTGTTTCATAAGGCCTAGCTTTATATGCAAGAGGGGCAATATAATGTTATCTCTTGAAACCAAAGGTACTTCTTCTGAATGTGTTAAAGGTTTTCTAGCCGAATCTAACTTTGGATAACTCATTTGTTTAACGTTAACACCACAAATAGAAGTAACAGTCATCGAAGTGGTTTTTTTGTTCTTTCCATTGCATAGGCACTCGGAACCTCATACGGCTTCTTTGACCACTGTTCCACTGTCTCAAGTGTTCATAGCACATTTTACAAACAATTTGGGGTATCTATAGCTTGTATTCATCCACAATTTCCGACTTAAAGTAAGAAAAATGAGCACTTTTTATAAAATCTGTTATAAGTTTTCTGAACTTTTTAACTGCGTATTATCCAGAAATGTCAAAAAACACATTTGGATCATTGAGACAACTACTTCGCGATAAGGCATGATATAGAAATCAATTTGTTTATAGAAATGTATCGATAAGATAGCAAATCATACACGCAAAAGTACTGATTACAGCCAATATTCAAAACTGGAAGTAGATCAAAAAGTACACGTAGGAAAAAAAAAATACTTTTAGTGGTGTCAATGCACACCTAATACAAAACCACTAACCATATTTCGGCACCAAAACTTTTTATAATTTATGCATAGACCCAAAAACCTTTCTTTGAGGCTGTGCGAAACAAATTTTATAGCACTTATAGAGAATGTTAGTCTTGCTGTTTTTATTTATTTATTTATTTATTTATTTATTTATTTATTTATTTATTTATATATACAGTCTACCGAATAAATTCTCTTGGTACCCAATTTTAAAAAAATTTAAGAATTGGCGTATTTAAAGTGGAGACTTCCGTATTCTAAATTTCATTAATTCATCACAACTATTGTAAAAGAGATGAAATAACAACAACAAATTACTTCGTAAGTTTTACTAGCTTTGCTGTCGGTGCAAAAATCAAACAGATTGTCTATGATGTAAATATATGATGTATCTAAATGTGTGTAATAGGAAATGGTAGATAATCAGTTTGATTTTCATATCTACTTCAAACATCAATTACAAAGTTACTATGTAAATTTATCGTAACCGTCACGCAGATTCTACAACGTAAATTCCTTGTTACATTTGAGGGCTTCTGGATTTTAGAAAGCGGTTCGATTTTTTTATTTTAAAGTTCTTTTCATCAGTTATGAGGTACGTGTATTAAATATTTCGTTATCATCATTTTTTTTAATCTCTTCTATTCTTTCTAAGTAAAGACAAGTAGGTATACATGATTTAAAATTTACATTAATTAAATACCATTTAAAAGTTTTCACTTTTCCTAAAATCTTCTGATAAAAGGACTTCAATTTTTCGTGATTCTTTTTTGATTTTATTTGCCAAGTGACAATTTACCTTAATGAAATGCTAGTCGTCAATCTTAATTTAACCCAAAATACCACATAATGTTGTTTCCATTTTAGATGAAATGAGGCTGACGAAAAGACCGACCAACGTTCAATCTTTACGTCAATCAAACTGTGGATTAAAGTTGATCTATTCTGACAGATATGATGGAAAAACTTAATGTAGAAGCCCATTGTTTGGCACCGCCACATACATATATGATGAATCCATCAGGCGACAGTGTTTAGAGACAAACCTCTAACAGCATGATTATATAAAAGAAGGAAAATCAATTTCAATTTCAGAGCTATAGAGTAGATACCTGTGTAAACCATAAGGATTTTAATTAAGAATGTCAAACTACTTTGTCACAAAATTATGAAATGTTGAATTCCTTGACTACACTCCCACGATCCCGTGGGAACTAATTCTGTGGAGGAATGAATCCACTCAAGAGTGATGTTCAACTTGTTCCTCAAAGAAGACAGCTTATTGCAAAAATTGATTAATGTCGCGCAGAGATAAGAATAATTTATTTTGTACAGCAAGACTCACAGCTCTCTGTATACGATTCGAAACACTTGATCACTCCCATTTTAAATTGAATACATTTACAAATGTACTGCAATAAATGAATGATGAATCCTTATGGCATTTACTAAGTGAGAAGCTAATGGAGGTGGTTGCTTTGAGTGTTTTCGGTTTCCTCTGAGATTGAAGAAATCAAGAGGATGACTAGATAAATGGTTTTTGACCGGATCTCGATTTTTCTTGTTTTTTTGCATATGTGTTTATTTTTATTGGAAAATAAGGAGATTATTACATATGCTTTTTTAGTAGACGTAAATAACCGTTTTATGCATAAATAATTATCATCAAATATCAAGCTATGACGAATTGTTGAAGTAGTTAATTCTTCGTTCTCGTTGGTCGGAAATACTATGTGCGGTGATACTTATAAAATCTTATAAATATAGTATTTAAATTTACCAGTAAATAACTTGATCAGAGACTTTTCAAAACGTAATATCGACGCAATAACGGTGCGAGAATATTATTTATAAGGTATATATATATGTACATGTACACCGATATCGATATGTACACACAAAAACTTGGAGATAATTACTACGTATACATGGAGGATTAGGGGATCGAGAGATCGAAAGATCCAAATTCGATGTGCTTATATGACCACACCGGATTGAAAGCTCGAAATGTGATCGAAGTGACAGATAAAATAACCTGCAAATATGTGAAATGAATATCGAGAGCAAGGGTCTCCTCATGTCCCAAATTTCTCTTACTCATTGCCTGAAAATAAATAATAAATTAATAATTTAAATCACAGATTACTTCTTGCGTCGACTTATTACCTTTAACCTCAAAAAACTTCAAAACCTTGAGCTGTCAAAGCTATTTCGATTTTTCAATCTCTCGATCCGCGTTTATATGGGATAATTTCGATTCGATCGAGGTCGAGAAGTTGGATCGGATTGAGTCGATCTCGTTTGGATTCGATCTGCGTCTACATGACATTTAACTGGATTGAATTAGGATTGAATCCGGATTGAATTCCCGCATGTATACTAGGGTGCTTTTTTTTTTTGCGACTATTTTTTTCTTTTCAGTCCCACCTCGAAATTTTGTGGCAAATGCCTAAACAAAAATTCCCTGAAAATTAGAGCCTTTAATATTAATATTAAGTACTAGACCAAGGCGTATAAAGATTTCCTTATAAAATACACGTAAACTTTGATTATTTTTCTTCAGAGGCATTTTATGGTATAATCTTGGTCAATGGTAGGGTTTCTTCAGAAATGAATGCTCTACAAAAGTGTCCATTGCGGTGTAACCCTAACTCCCACCAGCCAGGTAGTATGGGTCACTAACCCCAATTTTTCCACGAAATTCTCGCTTTTTGCCCCTATCTCGTAAACAACAAGAGGTACAGAAAAAGTGAATATGACAAACTTGTAGGAAATTAAATTTCCTCCAAAAAGTTCTTGAACACCAAATCGCTAACATCGATATTACTTGAGATATTGTGCTTTGAAGTTGAGGTAGTGTGGAATTTTCATGGATTATTGAGCGAAATTATAGAAACACTCGTGAATTCGCTCGTGCGAAGTGTAATCGGACAAACCACAACCAGTACAGACCCAGATCAACCACGCCAACCTCAGGCCTACTCGTTAGTTGAGTGAGGGAAATTAAATCGAACATGTTTTAAGAAGTCTGCTGTCGGCGTAGCTGCAGCTGGCTTGTATCAAGTCGGTAGAACACACTTTCATTGTGTTTTATGGGCTAGTTGAGTATCTTAAGCACCTGCAACACACAAATCTCCGAATCCAGTTTCTTTGAATAAATTTTCATAAAACCTTTTGAATTGTATTTTCTTAAGGTATACTAAAATATTTACAGGAGTATTTTATTCTCTATGTTCCATTCCATTCTATTCGCGTTAGATGAAGACAGTACAATTGATTTAATTGAAAGCAAAATACGCTTCGCGAATAAAAATGAGTTTTAAGTTTGCAAACATTCTGTCGCGATAGACATTTCACTCGTGTCGCGTTCTATTCAGACACTTCAATTATTTTGTACGTAGGCGATAGTCGGCTAGCCCCGGACACTTAAATGAGTTGCAAATAAAAATGCCAAAAAACAACATTTCTATCTTTATTTTACTCTTAAAATTAAACTAGGAACTTCTTCATTTTTGTTAATTAAGAATTAGTAATCATATCAAATTATTTCAAAGAAATATTTAAAAAATACTTTGACCTTCGTTTTTAGCCGACACAAAATATGGCGGGTAGCCCCGGACATAGTAATCAATGGTTGGCCAATCGTTTTTTGGCCTTACAAACAACTTTTTTACTTTAGTTTTGAACAAAAATGCACTTTTGAATTGAATTCTGATACTTTGCATTTAGAATAATAAGCTCTTTTCGAAATTAAACATCGATAAGTACTAATGTTTTGGAATTTAGTATTTTTGATATAAAAAAAGAGCAATTTTGAAATAGAATTTTTGCGTGGCAAAGGGTGACATGTTATTTGAAAATTTTATATATTTAACACGTTGATCGAAGCGTGCGTCGATCCTCCATGACCGACAGTGAACTTTCCGTTTGGCCGGCATCGGTCTCTGCGGACCGCTAGTAGAATTTTTGTTTGGACAGCGGGACTGACGGCAGACTTTTTATTTGAGCTAGCAGATTATTATTCGGCATTAAGAAGAGAAACTGTAGATCTCAATTCAACTCAATTGTACATTTTCAAAATTATTAAAATTTATTAATAAAAATAACTTCTAACTAACTAATTCTCCCCTTAAATTTCGGTATATTTCAAGTTTTTCTGCAACAATAGTAACAACAATTTAAAGTAATTTCCATAAATAAGCAAAACAATTGTAGTTTGTTAAAACAATATCGCAAAATTCAGAACTTAAAACCATGTCCGAGAATACCCGACATTATCGTGTCCGGGGGTACCCGATTGCTATCATGCAAAATTTTTAGACACAGCTCTTAAATTGTACAAGAAATGTTACATATACTATTACAACTTTTAAATATATAAAATTTCCTACAACATTAACCAAAAAACAAGTACGCGCACTTACTTATTGTCCTTGATAACCTTCAATGAAGTTTGACAGGAGCAACGAAATTGTTTTGCCGGGAACAAAACACACACTCACGTGTAACTCACTCTGTGCCCACGCCGCAATTAAGTTGGATTTGTTTTTACTCCAGAGGGCACATATTTATAATAAAACTATACCTATGCAACGTGGTTAGCTGCTAAGAAATTTAAATGTCCGGGGTGATCCACCGTCCGGGGCTACCCGACCTTCCCCTAAACAAAATTTTAAAAATTATTCGCTTCGCATTTGGTGTGTCCGTACGAGATTTGTAGTTCCTGCGGCGTTTTTCTTCTAATTATTTTCTCTCAAAGCATAACTCGTTTTTTGTTTCAACCGGAGGACTTATGCTATTTAGCTTCTCCGTTATTGTACCTCTTTCATCCTGATACTTTTCTTTTGGAATACTAAAATTCTCGGCAAATTTTAATGCTTTGCAAGGATTTTGATTTTGCTACATAAGCTATGTATTTTTATTCGTCACTAGCTGGCCCAGCAGACGTTGTACTGCCCTTCCCGGTACATTTTCATTATGCCCTGTGCGTCGACTAATATTTGATCGTGTTCTTTCTTTTCGCATGTTTCTACAAATAATACCATGAATATAAGAAAATTGTGTTTCCGTTTCATATCCCTAATTAATTTATTGAACAAACTTACACGTTATTCAATATAAAGTAAACCGTTTTACACTTCACAAATATTGAAAAATTACCCGGTTTCATCCGACGTTGGGTAAATACTTACTAATTAAAGACTTCTCAAATGTTCTAGTTTGTGATATTCTAGAAATTGATTCAACCCGAAAACTCCTTTATGGATCCGCCATCTTGAATATCCAAATCTTGATAATATTTAAAATTAGTGGCACTAGCACAATTATTGTACCAAATGTCATTAAAACCCGTTGAAATCGAGAAATTTTTTTATATATATTAGGTCCGCCATCTTGGATCTAGAAACGTTGATAATTCGATAATGATCAAAATTAGTGGCACCAAAAAAATCGTACTAATTTTCATGAAAATCCGATGAAGTCGAGAAATTTGCATCACCATATTGGGTCCGCCATCTTGGATTTGGAAATTTTGATAATACTTACTTAGTGGTATCAGAATAATCATTGTATTAATTTTCATTAAAATCTGTTGAAATCGAGACATTATGGTCTCCCTATTGGACCCGCCATCTTGTATTTACAAATTTTAATAATATTCGAAATTAGTGGCCTCCGAATAATCATTATACCAATTTTAATTAAAATCCTGCCAAATCGAGAAATTTTGGTCACCGTGTTAGATCCCCTTGATCTTGAATTTGGAAATTATGATAACATTCAAATTAGTGGCCTCAGAATATTTATAGTACTAATTTCATTAAAATCCGTTAAAATCAAGAAATTGTTGGTCACAATCTTGGATTTGGAAATCTCGATAATATTATAAATTAGTTGTCTCAGAATAACCATTGTTGTAATTGAGACATTTTAATCACATGTTGTAATTGAGACATTTTAATCACATGTTGGATCCGCCATCTTGGATTTGGAAATTTTGGTAATGTTCTAAATTAGTTCAATAAGAATAATCATTGTTATCATTTCCATTAAAATCCGTTGTAATCAAGACATGTTCAATAAGAATAATCATTGTTATCATTTTCATTAAAATCCGTTGTAATCAAAACATCACCATGTTGGATCCGCCATCTTGGATTTGGAAATTTTGATAATATTCAAAATCAGTGACCCAAAAACAATCATTGTACTAATTTTCTTTAAAAGCCGTTGGAATTGAGAAATCTTGGTTGCCATATTGGGTCCGTCATCTTGGTTTTGTAAATTTTGATAATATTCAGAATTGGTGCCCTCAAAATTATCACTGTATGTACTTATTTTCATTAAAATCCATTGAAATCTAGAAATCTTGGTCGCCATATTGGGTCCGCCATCTTGGATTAGTAAAATTTGATAATATTCAAAATCAGTGACCTCAAAACAATAATTGTACTAATTTTCATTAAAATCCGTTGAAATCGAGAACGCGCGAACGGTCAAACTCGCGAAGTTAAAATAATCGTTAAATTTTCTGAAATAATCCAATTTTCTGCGCAATTTTCTTAACTTTTCTTTCCGTAAGAACCTTCTACAAAGTATTAGAAAACTTAAAAAAAAAATGAATGAAATCGGTAAAGTCGTTCTCAAGTTATTGCATGACCAACGGAAATAGGGGTTCATTTTTATATATATAGATTTTAACCCTAAAAAATACAGTGTAATATTAAAAAGCAGATATTTATAAATATTTTGAATATTTTAAACCTCTCCAGTTTTACAGCATGGACGATTTTAGCTTAGACAAAATCCATGTATTATATGTTTCATAGTATCACACTTGGTTGTGTAAATAACTAAACGAAGGCACACAAGTAATTTTTAGTATTAGTTTGACCAATTCTACTTATTATATTTTTTGAGAATTCTTCAAAATAACTAATGTCAAAATTTTGGAATAATATTAGCTGCCCTTTATAGTCGGGGTGCCAGAGGTTCAAAAAATGGGTTATTTCGTTGTTGGACGGAATTTGATGAAACCTGGCGGAAAGGGAAGGTCATTGCCCGTACAGTGACCCATTAAAAAAGTTAGAATGAGCGATGTCGGGAAGGTACTTTGTTATTGCAAAATAACTTTGATAACCCGTTATTTTTCAGTTTTCTTGGAATAACTCGAAAACGAAGCGTTTCAGCGAAAAATATTAAATACAAAAGTTGTTCAGCTGATGATTTTACGTAGGAATACGGTTTTTTGATTAATTAAAAAATTGTTTTTCCGACCGAAAACCAGCAGAAAAGTAACAAAAATGCAAAAACAATAAGCATTAAAAAATAAAGGAAAAAAACGATTTCCATCGTTGATATTTGGGTTATTGATAGGTATTGGTATTGTTAACCAAATGCACCCGGTCCGGTTTTTCAAAAACAATATGGCGACCTATTGCAAAATTGTTAAGTTTAAACTTTGGAACGCTGTAAATTCTGACTGAACAAACGGATCTTGATGAAACAAATTGGAATCGGTAGGTATTAACGGCATCTTTGAGTGTGCCAAATTTCAAAATTTTTCAACAATTACTTTTTTTGGTATTAACCAAAAACCATTTTCTGTGCTTCGTAATTTCGTCAATTTACAACATTACAACAATAACAAAATGCATTTGATTACTCTTAACATTCTACAGTGGTAACTAAAAACGCGAAAATAGCGAGTTTTGATGATTTGATGCATTTTGTTGCAAAGCTTAATGTTGTAAATTGACGAAATTACGAAGCACAGAAGTTAATAACAAAAAAAGTAATTGTTGAAAAAGATGCCGTTAATACCTACCGATTCCAATTTGTTTCATCAAGATCCGTTTGTTCAGTCAGAATTTACAGCGTTCCAAAGTTTTAACTTAACAATTTTGCAATAGGTCGCCATATTGTTTTTGAAAAACCGGACCGGGTGCATTTGGTTAACAATACCAATACCTATCAATAACCCAAATATCAACGATGGAAATCGTTTTTTTCCTTTATTTTTTAATGCTTATTGTTTTTGCATTTTTGTTACTTTTCTGCTGGTTTTCGGTCGGAAAAACAATTTTTTAATTAATCAAAAAACCGTATTCCTACGTAAAATCATCAGCTGAACAACTTTTGTATTTAATATTTTTCGCTGAAACGCTTCGTTTTCGAGTTATTCCAAGAAAACTGAAAAATAACGGGTTATCAAAGTTATTTTGCAATAACAAAGTACCTTCCCGACATCGCTCATTCTAACTTTTTTAATGGGTCACTGTACGGGCAATGACCTTCCCTTTCCGCCAGGTTTCATCAAATTCCGTCCAACAACGAAATGAAAACCTCTGGCACCCCGACTATTAGCTAATTCCAATTCCATCCAAAATATCACTTCGCTATGTATCACTATTCAGGGTCTACGTTGGAGAGAAAATGAGAGCTCTCCAGGGAAGTGATAAACCTATATTGTAGATGTTGCTATATAAAGCGTTTTTTCTTTCAAAGACAGTAGAATTCCGATAAGAATAGCTGTCAAATAAGCTGTTATTTGTTTTAAGTGTCAAGGTCATTTTTATTCGGTAAGATCTAAAACATCATCATTGAAAGATATATATCGTTTCCAAATCGTGGAAATTTATTTCCGAAATCAGGACAGGACTCAGTTGTAAAAACTTCATGAGTTTTATGGACCAAATAATCGCCCATCAGAATGTACTATTCGTCAAATTATTGAAAATATTTCGTTTCTAAAACTTCGGGACATTGATGTTTCAACAGGACGGTGTTACGTTCTATACAGCGACCGAAACAACCAATTTATTGAAAGAACAATTTAACGAAAATCTTTATTTCAAGAAATGGACCTGTTAATTAGCCACCAAGATCAGGTGATTGGACACTGCTGGACTATTTTTTGTGGGGATATGTGGAGTCTCTGATAGAAGGTCCCAAGTACTCGAAGAAGTGCTCAAAAATTGGATTGATAGGATACCATATGTAACTGGCAACCACGGCGCTCACATGTCTGAAATTTAAATATTAAATATTAAAGAATTATCTTTCGAATAAAACCAAATTTATGGTTATTCATTCAATTTTTATGTGTTTTATTAAAGTTCAAAATCCGGATGCGCTTAAAAATACACCCTTTATTATATAATATTTTTGTTTTTATAAGTGGGCTTAAATTTACAGTAGATGAAGGCATTATTCTAATAAAAAAAAAGAAAGAAGATATGACTGGACCAGACTGAATCGAGTGTATCATATGTCGTCAATGGGCGAAAATAAATTCTATCAAATCCCATCGTACCTTATTCCAGGGTGTTTGCTGAATGGTGACCCTGAACCGTAAAATTGATAGACTTTCATATGTTATGTCCACTAATTCTAATACGTTTTTGTTAAATTATTTACTTTGCTACTTTCTTTATAATTAAGTTTGTTACCGAATTTGCTACTGTAGAACAGACTACAGAAAAATAATAAATTAAGAGAAGATTGCAAAATCATTGTTTTCTTTACTTAATTTAAAATATGCCTTTAAGGAGTAAGTGTCAGAGTATTATTATTGTTTTGTCAAATAAACAATAAATAATAATTATAAATATTTTTGTGTATTGATCGCACTTCCTTCGTAAAATTATTATTTACCTGACAGCTAAAATTAGCAAACATAGTTTTTTTTCAAAATTTCCGGTTGATTGTATGAAATACATTTTGTCCGTTATATCAAAGCTACTTAAAAATACGCTTTAATAGAACTTGCGATTTCATTTTCACTTCCCTGTACGTTTTCTCACTTCCCTGTTCTCTAAAAATTAAAAAATTAAATGGCTATAAAAAGAATATTTATCACTATTCTGTCTGACCAGTTTAAAGTTGTTTATCTACAGTACAACCCTGACCCTGACTTTTTATGGCATATGTCAACAAAAAAAAAAAACCAGACATATATCTATCTCTAACAAAGTTAAATGCAAGTGAATGCAAGTTAAAATTGGATAATATTCAATAAAGTGATGAACATAATCAGTTCAAACAAATGCATTTCTCGATTCGAGTTTTTTAAAATGTACATCCTTCCTGAATATACTTTGAATAGCATCTACAGCTATTTTGACTTTTTAATTAATTTCAATTGTTAATAAAAATTCTTGAACACAATAGATTACATATTTTTGTGGAAATATTACATTGGATATTGTAATTAATCTTTCTTCGAAAGAAAAAGATTTCCCTTTCTAAGGATTAGCCAACAATTAAATTCTTCATATTTCGCCCTAAGAAAGCCAAATTAATCTGTATCAATGCCGAGGATTACAGACACAATCAAATCAACTCACCCCCCTCCGTTATCGGACGGATTAAATTTATTAAGGCAAGGGATATCTAGGGGAACAAATTAAGCAAAAGCGGTATACTGTCCTTTTATCAGGCGAACCTGCTTCCGGCATTGTTTCGCTTTAAGGTACATACACATAAATACATATTTTATAGCTGTAGCTCCATCTATCCTGTACTTTTGTTTCACTCCCCTTCGAGCACCGAGCAAGATAACATTATTCAAAGCACTTGACCCATCTGGTTTCATTAATAATTTGACGAGTTTTTCTAGAAAGTTTTACGAAAGTCGTTGCGCAAAGTTTGAAGAAATTCCATTTTGGGCTCCATTTTAATGCTTCTTCATCATAAAAGGTAATATTAAAGAAATTTAGAAATACGACAAAACGAACAGTTGGCTGCCGGAGCTCCTAGGAGCTCCTGAGGGGGCTACTGTGGCTTCTTGTACTCCTTTTACTTTCCATTTCGCATGCTCAAAACGTTTTCATCATTCAAATTTGCTTTCTTAGAAAATTATAATGTTCACACAATGAGGGGTTAATAATTAGACAATTCTAAGACTTTTCAAAGATAGAAATTATTCCTCCAAGCAGTGCCGGCCTTAGGCTTTTGCGTTTAATCGGGCAAACTTTTCCTCGGCGCCCCTTTTAAAGACAAATATAAAAATTATGGCTTAAAAAACAAAAAAACACGCTTTTATAAGTAGCGCAATAAAAAGTTAAACAATTATTGCAGGTTCAAAATTTCTTTTAACTTGTAGTGTCATCAAAAATTTAGCAGTGTGAACAATTTCAAGGTTTGGGCTTTCTCCGAACATAGTTAAACTTCGATTTCTAATTTTTAATTACACAAAAAATGCACAAGCGGACGGATAACATGGTCAAGTTAAATAATAGCTTTAAAAAAGTTTCCCCAAGTGGAAAAAAAAGTACGATTTTTTTGGTACGATGAATTGGCCATAAAGCATAATCCGAAAAACTTTTAGATAATTCTTATATATTTTCACAAGTTCCGTCATCTACCGCATCTTGATTGTTGGGCTCGTCCTCATCTATGTTCAAAACTTTGTAACCACCACTCAAAACAAATTTCCATTTTGCGTAGGCTTCGAACGGAAAAATCGTAAATGTTACTCGGGTATTAAAAAAGGAGGCCTTAGATCAAATAGTCGGGCATTCTTTATTTTTAACCGACTGCAAAAAAAGGAGGAGGTTCTCAACTCGACTTTATTTTTTTCTTCTTTTTCTTTTTTTGTCTATGTTACGCGATATCTTCGCCGATTGTTATCCGATTTTAATAATTCTTTTTTTATTAAATAGAATATTTCTCGAGGGTGGTCCCGTTTAAATTTGATGACAATATCCCTCTTCTAAAGGTGGAAACTTAGGGGATGAATCCCTTTTATTGAATTTCAACCACTTTCCGTCAGCTAAAAATTGAAAAATAAGACAAAATTTACAAAAAAATAAAAAACGACTTCAAAATTTGCCTGTATGTACAAATTTAAACTAAAAAGTTAAAAATAATATTTTTTATTACTTTAAAGAGAAGAGCATTCAAGCATAATCAGTTACTTTTTGGAGTCGGTGCCATCCAAGGCAAGTTTAAAAACCCAAATTCTCTAGGTTTAAAACTTGCCTTGCCTACACCAATTAAAAAACTGACTGATTAGTTATCGTAAATATTTAAATATCAATAATTTTGTATATTATCCTTGAATGCTCTCTTCTTTAAAGTAATAAAAAATATTATTTTTAACTTTTTAGTTTAAATTTGTACATACAGGCAAAGTTTCGAAGCCGGTTTTTATTTTTTTTGTAAATTTTTTTTTATACTCCCAACGTTGCGTAATCTATTATTGAATTACATATATAAACTGAAAACTACATTTAATATTGGATGTGACATTGAACAGAACAGGATAAAGAAAATTAAATTTGATGGGTGAATATACCTTCCGTAAAATTTTCTTTGACATACTAGTTAAATGTGCAATAATAAAAGCAAAAAGTCAAAAATTAGGAAGAATAAAGAGTGTAAGTAGAAAATGTTGATTCATGTATTATAGAATCTTCCATGCTTCATCTGAGAATAAAATTTACTATATCCGAGTTATGTATCTCTGAGCATCTTAAGGCTTCATGATTTTCGAAACGTATTTGGGATTTCCTGAAATAATCTTTATACCTATGCTTTAAAATATTGTATAGCATTCCAATTGCTTTTTCATTAAATTACGAATCTTTGCCACGAAAACTTGGAATAATAATCAATTAAACTAGTAAATATGTACTTCGAACGCAGTTTGATATTATCATGAAATCTGCAGTTTCAAAATAAACTCTTGGAAAAATTGAAAAAATGAATTTCGTATTTACGTTTCATAAATTATGCATTTCAATAACATTTACAGGTAAATTAGAATAACTTTAATACTAACATAAATGTATAATAATCAGGTTTATATCTTGCTTTTCTCTCAAAAACTGAATGCATAAAAGGTACAACGTCCAAAAATTAAATCGTTCATTTACCTTATGTATCACTCTTTCCTTTAATATTTTTGAAGACCAAATGAGTTTTTGAAAGTAATGATTTGCAAATATTATTTAAAAATTTTATGGAACTCTTAGGAAAGCCCAGAACACTAGCGACGTCCTCAGCTTAGGAGTGAGCTGCAGTCTGCAAATATATACAATCTAAAGAGCCCATCGCGAATTTCTAAGAAAAATATTTATTCGAAACTACGAAAAAAAATGGAAAACGGCTCTTACCAAAACTCCCTCTAATACATATAAACACAAGCCGCGAAGTTGAAAATGCACATGTAGTGATGTAGTCTGTGAATCGGTGCGAAATTACATTGCTTCTTATGGCGAACATTTTAACGTAAATATCTTTAACATTTTGTTCTCGCCCCTATAATGATTTTGGTACCATAAGAACGGTATTCTTCCCCAATTACAATTAGTAGAACATCACTTTTTCGTAAAAACGATAGTTTACCAGATTCGCCCTGTGGAGCAGAATAAATGGGCTATACCGCCGTAAGAAGCAATCATCGGACCTAGACGGCTTGAATTTATAATATTGTTCGTAGGGGTTTTGTTTTTTCGATACTTATACATAAAATTGCCACTTTCCTTGGGGGGGACACAAAAACACCTCGGGAAGTAAAAAAAAAAAAAATGCTTCAAAACGCATGTTTGTCTCCCCTGCCTTCGTCTTACATATATTTTTACTCAATTTTGCAGTTCTACAAACTCATTCTTCTGAGAAATTTTAATATGTTCCTGATTCATTTGGCGCCCCAAATCGACCGGCGCCGCCCGAGCTTGCCCCCCCCTAAGGCCGGTACTGCCTCCAAGCACTAATGGCTTTGAAAATTCAACTTTACTAACAAAAACCGTTTTACAAGTGCGAAAGGTTGACATTCATGTACGTGCTGCATCTGCCGACTCAACCAAACGATTAAAATTGGATCTTCTCTCTTATTACCCGATTGCGCGACAGCAAAGTCAGGGATATATTTTTCACGTGTATCTGGGTATGTATGTATGTGGGATTTTTTATACCCTCGAAGCATCTCAACGGCTGGATGGATTTTAATCAATGAGGTGTCTATCGATTCGTCTAAACCGTGCTAGTTTTTATAAAACCAAAATGGCGGCCGTAAAATGCAAAATGGCGGAAGAAACGAAATAAAAAAGTGCGTACCATATTGAGTGGCATATCACCGAATAGGTCTTTCAATATCGAGATGATGTTTCCTAGACGGTTTTTCAGCCATAAACTCCGTTTCAGAATTACACAGCATGAAAGTTGTTTAGGTAGGATCTCTACATCTTTCTTGTAATGAATAAATCAATTGTATTTGCTAAAGTACTCATCAAAGCAGTATTTATAGACAGGAACTAACAATATATGGATAAAACAAAACAAAAAATCGTAAAAAAAATTAATATTTTAATTTAAGGAAAAAAGGTTTTCCATTATACATACATTATACTATGTTCCTAGATCATCTTGTTTCGCTCTTTTTAGTTCGCTTTTTACACAGTCGTGTTTTTAGTTTTTAAATTTACTGTTTTTTTTTTACCTTAATATAAAGCTGAACATTTTAATTATTATAACAGCTTAATATACTCGTAGGTTCGAATTTTAAAGTACTGCTTTCGTATGCACTATCTCGTAGCATATTATTCATGCACTTGCATGTTTGAATAGTAAATAGGCTATCAAGTCTTTCATTCGAATTGTGATGTGTGTGATACACAAACTTTGATGCGCAAGGACAGTAAATTGTATAGTGATGAATAATGCGCGTGATACGAATAAATTATGAGGTATTCAGTATTTAATGCCTTTTGTCTTTGAATAAGTTTTGTTTTATGAGTTTGTTACACACAAAGTATTACACTACTAAGAGCGATAATAATGACTAAAGTAATTGGTTCTCTTTATTTTTTCGCTCCATATTAGTATTCGCCTTTATAAGGCAATTTAGCGTAATGATGAATAGAAATAACATATCATTATAACTGGTGGTGAATCAATTGTCAACGACAGCCACCTATTTATAAAACTGCCCATTTAAAATTCTTTTGCTTTATCAGTTCCATGTCGAATATAAAATTTAAAAATACTCTTTGTAATGAGTTTGATCAGTATATTAAAGCAACAAGTAAAGAAACACCTGTTAATAAAACATTGATGTTTTATCATTACACAATTGGAGTTTCCACGGGTGATATTTTGTAAGGTTCTAAGAGATTATCACCAATCGCCCATTCAAAATCCACTTTCTGTTAAGTGACAATCATCCAAAACGTTACCAGAAAATAAATAAATAAATAAATAAATAATAAATTTGTGGTGATAGTAGTTGTCACTTTTGCTTTGAAAGTTTTCAAATAATTGATTTTTGATTAATTGTATTTAGTTGCAAAATCTTTGTCAGAATGAGCTAGTAGCTAATAACTCTAGCGCAAAGACTAAGAAAATTTCTGGATCATTTTTTAACCCTTTATTTTTCACTAAAAATCAGAAAAAATGCTATATATTTATCAAACCATATTATATATTGTATAGAACCATATTAAGACGAAGCTCTATGTATGTGAACCAGAACACGTGAAGTTAAGCTGCGTTGCAAAAATAGCGATTACAAAAGTGATCACCTTATAGAAAGACTTGAAAATGGCGATCCCCAGAGTTTATCACTGCGATGATTACCACTTATCAACTTCGCCCACTTTAAGGAAGCAATTGGCAGTTTAGTTCAAAGTTCAAAGGTGTATTCTTAATTCCGAAGAAATTCAAATCCGTTTGAAATGTGATAAATTTAAGCGTAGGCCAAAATATTTCGAATTTTTAACAAGCGATGAAGTTCTTCAATATTTGCAGCTTACTTTACAATTTTCTACGTGTGCATCCGGTTGCAAGAATAAAGGTGTGTGAGTACATATAAAAATGAATAAGGTGGGTCTTTTTTATAAGAAGAAGAGAAAAGTTTGATATAGACTTCACGCGAATCTAGAAATATGATGTCTAATAACTAAAATTTCGTGGTAAATAATACGAGAAAATCAATAAAGTGTATTAGGCATTTAATAGACACAACCTTGGAGCAGTAAGTATACTTTATCGTAAAATTGCTAAACCATATTTACACAGAGATATTAAAACCGCCGGAAAGACATTTACTAGCACTCGTATATATGTACATAGTATATACTTTGTTTTTATCCTTATATAAATGACGTTATTCAAATGAATAAATATTATTTGTATACTAAATGATTTTTATAAAGATAAAATGAAAGGTATTTTTGGTGGGTTGATATCACGTGGGTGGTTTCTAAATCACATCTCTTAAAAATTGCTTCACCCAGTTGAAAGGTTAGACTTAAATTTATTCCTTGGAGTTGAAAATGTTCGACCGTAATCGGTATCTTAGGTTTTTCTTGTGTAAAAACTATTGCACAACTTTTTTAACCTAATTCTTATTATATTTTTGCTCCATCATGATCACATCAATCAATTTTTGACATTTCCTTTGACCTCTCGCGTTTTTTCAAAACAATTCACTTTAAATGTTCAAATTGTAACAATACTCGTTTAGAAAAATTTCATAACATATTTATTTTTTATTTAATATTTATCCAATACATAAAATTTTCGACTTAGAGCCAATTTTTCAACCCTCAAATAAAATCAGCTAAATGATATTATCCTAGGTACATATCGACTAATAAGCTGTAAATTTATATTACAATATTTTTCGATATATCAGTCAATTTGTGAAGACAAAAACTTAATTTAATTTTTCATCATAGCAAAATTGATTTCGAATAAGAATATTATCATTGAAAAATGTATCCTCACATAGAATGAAAAATACCCACTATTTCACCGATATCTTTTCCTTATTAATTACTAATAAAAATAATTAGTTCTGAATCCAATGTTTTCGATGTTTAAGCAAACTGGGGATATCTTTTTTTCTGAAAATCAACTCGTCGTTAATTTTAAGTATAAGAAATATTTTACTTAACTGAAAAATTAAAAAATGGAAACACAAATAATACTTGGGATATTTACAACAAACCGAATTTGTAAATAAACAATATAAATCTCAGTTTCTGAAATAGCCATCTAAAGTTAGGTAACGTAAGGTTTTATGTAATTATTGCAAACAATATAAACCTCAATTTGTAAAACATTCATCTAACGTAGACGTAAGGTTTTAAGAAATATAATTTTTTAGAAGCAATTTATAAAAAAATCTACAATGTCTCCTGATAGATTACACGGAATGGTCCATTTGTTAACGAATGTTATAAAGGACAACCGCAATAGGGTTCCCCTTCCCCCATTTGACAATGATGAAAGGTTCTAGAAAGTCTCTAACAACCTTTTAGTCAATACTGCTGTTATTCTACGTCATTTCTCTTTAACGCTTGAAAATTTCTAGAAAACAAAATTAATTAAAACATTTATCAAACTTTCGTAATTTTTCCCCCAAAAACATTCCAAAATGTTCCTTATTAATCTGAGAAGAAAGTAATTTTAAAGACAAATTAATTACTGATAGGAGTTTATAACGTTGGCGGGGCCTTAAAAAATGACAGACGCAAACGTGATTCCCCAGAAAATATTTTCAACTCAGCAGACGGCTGTGATCCCTCCTCAAAATAAATGTGAGGGCAGACAAACTGCCCAAACTGATGGTAGGATTTATTTATCTGTGTGATTGGTCAAGCGCGAAGTAACCTTTTATTTATGGCTCTTTCGGGATATACCCTTTAGGAAGTAGCGTGGAAAGTTTTCTACGGTAAAATGATATGTGAAATGATTTAGTGCCACCTTCCCTTTTTAATGCATGACACAGAAGGATGAAATATGTTTATATGATTTTACGTAGCAGTTCATTAAAGAATTCAGATAAACTTTGATTAATCAACAATAAGAGATAATAAAATTCCCATCAAAAGCGGGGTAGATGTGAAAACTTATAATAGGTTTATCAGGCCTGTCATGGCACATTAATAATGGTTTTAAGCTTATTTAAGGCACAGCTTTGTCCGTCCCCTCTATAGTCTAAAATATAAGCCCAGCCTTTTTATATAATATTATCAGACAACTTGGAAGATAACTTCTAAGAGAGATTGGACAAATTGCATGGGGTATTGCCGGTGATGGATCTTAGGAATTGTTTGTTTGGTATAGTGATAAAATATGGCTCATATTATATAGCAGGTTTAAATCAATTCAGTAGATTCATATTTTTTAAGAAATCTGCTCCAAAAATTTTAGGAAAACACAGAAAAGTGTGTTTTTATATACTTGAATACTTTTTCTTAGCATAGAAAATATAACTGATTCAAAATGCCATTCCGTTCCTTCCAACCGATTTACCAACAAGTTCTAAAACACCTCTCTACCCCTCTCCCGACACGAACTTAACATTTTCAATGCACAAAAATTGGTAAATGTTTTTCCTAATAAAACAAATATATATTTACAGGACCACGAAAAATGATTGATATAAACTAAGTCTTACAATTTTTTAATTTAATAAAATTAATTAATTTATTTTTATGACAATATGTGCAAATGTTCGACAAATTTACATTTTTATTAGCATGTTTTAACTACACGGTTAAAAATTTTGGAGTAAAATTTAATCTTTTGCTTGTATTACAGCCATTTTTCAATCCAGTTCGAATTAAAAGCAAATATTCATCGAATATTACTCAAAAATGTAATATTTTTGTATTAAAAAGTAATCCAAAATATACGTTTAAATGCTCTGTAATCTTTTTGGACTAGTTTTCAATATTAATTGAATTATAATTAGATTAAAAGTTATTACTTCAATCCAAGTAGATTGAATTTTAAGTATTTTGTGCCACAATGTGTCACGTTGGTCATGCTGCGTTGGGAATGGCTTTAGTGAACCATTTCATTCACAGTTTTAGCAAAAGATGCAGTGCGAGTGGAAAGTGAAATTTATGCGGGCAGAGTTCATTTCAGTTGTAAATGTTTATACTTCAGTTTAACAAAATACTTGACATACGGTTTTACTCGGATTTTAAATAGTTTTAAAGTAAGTAAAACTTCAAATTCATTCCTTGTCAAATACAACTCCTTGACAAACAAACAGAGCTATGAGCTCTATTTTATGAAAGTAATTACGTTTATTATTATTCTGTGTACTGTATATATAATTTGAATAAAATGAATTAAATTAGTTAAAGTGTTTGAATATTTCCTTATTTTATCTATGAAAAAAAAAAAAAAAATAATAATAAATTTTTAAAATTTAAATTTAAAATTTTTAAAATTAATGAACATCATAAAAGCTAAATATTCCCTGAAATCAAAAAAAAAAAATCCCAGTCACTGTATCAATGGATTAATGCAATACAATTTGTATTAACTTATTAAAACCATGGAAGGTTCGAGGTGAAGTATAGTTAATATTTTTAACCTCAATTAAAGATTAATATTCAATATTTTTGTATTAAAACAATACATTAGGATTAACTTCTTAAAACCATAGTGGATTAGAAGTAAAGTATAGATAATATTACTATTTAATACAACAAGTATTGATTTTTAATGTTCTAGTATTAAAATTCATTTAATACTGAAGAGATTTAATTTTAATACATGCCAATATTACAGTTTCATTTTAATCCTTTCAAAATATTAAAATCTAATACTTTTTTGGTGTGGACTTATATCCAATCCAGAAAATATTGGTTTTTAATCCAAAATTTTTTACCGTGTAGATTTACGCCTAAACTGGATTTCAGAAACCTTTTCTGGATCATCTAGATGTGTAATTTTCATTGCTAGAAATGCAATATATTTTTATCTAGATTAGCACTTTATATCCTAACATTTTACTACATGTTTGAATTCGGTGCGAAAACAAAACTCAATGATATGTACTCATATTTGTGACATTTTAATAAATAATTAAAATTTAAATCTCGCTATTTTGGAACAGCCATGTTGAATTTTTTAAATGCAGCACCAGACTGAAATCATTGATCTCAAATCCTTTAGTAAATTCGTACAAAAAAACAGTTAAGTATATTGGAACTTCAGTGTTGTCAATAGATTTGAAGCCTTTTTCACTAGATAAATTAATATCTAGCGAAAAAATTTATTCTCTCTAGATCTTGAGTTATCTTCGAAGGAAGCTCAGAAGAAGTAGTCTATTTTCTTGTGAGGAACTCTAAAGACCTAGAAAGACTCTGTCTACTATCTAGTAAAATTTCGCCAGAAAAAATATTTAGAGTATATCTAATGAAACCTAGCTTTATTTATTAAAAATTATGGGGCACCCAAGCTTTATTTATTAAAAATTATGGGGCACCCTATCATATTAAATTGTTTCTTTTCCTCCCACAATTTGAGACTTAATATCATACCATAGATATTATTATTTTACACATTGAGACCTTTCATATGGTCTATTGTACAAAAACAATACTTCATAAGTCCAAATTCTTCATTCTCCTTTGCTACTTTATTTCCGAAACAAAAGCTTTTTACCTTTTGCAGTTAGCTCTCTCAAGCATTTGTAATTCTTCTCCTGAACAAACTTGTGCAAAATGAAATATAAGAATTTCTTAAATTAAAATTACCTAAAATTTAAATTTAAAATTTTATTAATTTTATTTAGTCCAGTCAGCTTTCAACTTTATCGAGTCAAAATTCGGAGGTCCGGCCTTTGCTTATAGAGCTATGAGAAGTATTTTTAATTTTCATCAAATTTGTAGCATAAGTAATCAGACAAGCCCACTCAGAATATTATACTATTTTATTTCCCCTCTTTCTCTCTACTCTACAGTGACATAAATCTCGGTCCAGCTCCATTGAACCGTGATTCTCGACGAGATTACAGAACAATGATGATAGCCAATTATTTGGGCAGTGTTTTAATATGGCGTGGAATAGTATTAATGAGTTCTTTTCCGCTGATTAATTGAGGGAATTTTCTTCTTCTGCTCTAGTCCGTCAGTAATCATTCTGACAAATAAGTTTCGATCAAAACTAAGTACGAGAGAGGCTATTAATTACCTAGTTTGATGCGAAATAGGTCAGTCAATATGTGGTTGTAAAATTTTAAAATTAGTTTCGTAATTTTTAAATATCTTCAGAATTACTTTGGTCTTTCAAAATTTTTTAAAAATAGCATGGGAACATAAGTACCTAATAGAGAATTGCTTTGCGGCCATTTTCAAATGAAATTTGTTATTATTTTTTTAAATAAATATACATCTGCTATGTCATGACCAAACGCTGTATTTAAAAAAAAGAGGTTTTCCTGTCAAATGTAAAAATCGCGGTTAATCTTCAGTCTATTTTTAATTTTGGATATTAGCGTTGATTTAATGTTTTGACTAATCATATTCGAGTCGTCATCTTCATGAAGACGAGACGTATTTTGCTTGTCTCGGTGATTTCTTTTAATTTGTTATTAGTCGTTATTTATTTTTTATATGGAATAATATTGTGTTTTTCCTCTCGTGTGACTGCAGCTTTGAACTCCAGTAGTAACGGCTTGCAGTGGTTTCGCGATCGTTGCAGACCGAACTCAACAGCTGTGTGGATTAATAATCTGAAAAAAATTTCAAAGTCGGTCACCGACTTGTTTCGCGCCCGAACCCGACCACCGCACCCAATAACATCTTGGATTATATCAAGGATAAACAACCTTGTGAAGTAGACAAAATTAAAAGCATAAAGTGTGTAAAAATAAACCCGAAACTCGAAGTGGCATTTTCATCGTCATTTAAACTATATGTGCCCAAGGAATGCCTTAGTAGTTTGGGAAATATTAATAAATGGCCAAATGAAATTGTCCTTTGCGATTTTAATCCACATACTTACAATGCTTTTTTACGTCCACGCCAAAAGCAAACACAAAATTACATAAAACTTAACTGACTTGTGACGATAGAATTGGAAAGGTTTCAGTGAACTTCTATTATCAAAACGTTACCGGCCTTCGAACTAAAACTAATGACTTTGTTATTAATTCTTGGTGTTCTGATTGTTATATTATAGCCTTAACTGAAACTTGACTTCATAAAGATATTGGTGATATTGGTTATTTGACAGTTCTTATCAGGTGTTTCGTCGTGACCGTGTTAATGACTCTGCAACTCGAAAGAGCGATGGTGTCTTCATTCCAGAAAAATCATCTTTTGATTGATTGATTGATTGATTTATTGGGGGGGGGGGGGGGGGGAGGCAAAACACCTCGAACGCTCAGATTTTATTAGTCCATTGCGCTCAAAATCCCCGCTCTATCTGAACTTCCCCGTTGTCCTGATGTACCGGAGAATCTCAAACAGAGATCGAGAATCGAAATCCTCCATCCTCATGACATCGGCGCCAAACGCGTCCCTACGTGCACGAGAGAACGCAGGACAGTCACAGAGGAAATGCTATGTGCTGTCCTCCTCCTCCCCACACGAGGGGCACGCAGGGTCGCCGATTATTCCCAGGGTATTCAAGTGTTTGCCAAGTGTCTTCATGTGTCTTCAGTGCCAATCATCTTTACTAACGCAACTAATAGCTGTTCCATCATCTGAATTGGAATTGATCTGAACGATGTCTATTGCTGGGAAGAAGTGTAAAATTTATACAATGCCTATATACCGCCCGATTCTGATCTGCAGACTTATCAGACACAACTCTCTGTGATCGAGTATGTGTTGGATCTTGCTGAGGAAGGTGATGAGATCTTTTTTTTTTGAGGGACTTCAATTTGCCGAACATAAAATGGCCCCTTTTCAATAATATCAACGATGTCCGTTCTGCGGCTCTTACTCTTTAATCTCTGAAACTTCACATTTTGGTTACTATCTGCTCCTTTGGACTTCAACAGATCAACTTTATTAAGAATCAAGGTTCCCGCATCCTCGACATGGTATTGGTTTCGTGTCCCAATAACTACTACTTGCACCGCCATGATCAACCATTCGTTCCTGCGGAATCTCATCATCCTGCCCTGATTTTTAATTATATCTGTGATACTGACGCTAGTGTAGTTGAATCAGTTAGGAATCCATCGTTTAACTTTGCTACAGTAGATTTTTCTTACCTGCAACATTTATTGAACACTTCTGATTGGTGTTCCGTTGTGAATTTTGATGACCTAAATAGTGCTGTTATATCTTTTTATTGTATTGTATTTGATTGTTTTGTCAATTATGTACCTACTAGGCTAAGGAGGTCCAAACTAGCGCCCTGGTTCAATGGCTAACTTATAGTCCGGGAGCCACCAATCCTGAAATCTCTGTGATCGGGGATTTGAAAATTTTTGATGAAAATGAAAAGTTTACACTTAGACGAATAAAATGAGCTTGGTCGGCGTGGATTTAACTGGCCGAAAATATGTTAAAATAAGTTTTGTATTATTAAATGGTCATAATGTTTTACCGTCATCGCGAATTTTGAACAATCTTATAGTAATTTGTGCGAAATTTCATACAGATTCAGAAAAACATCTCGAGAATAAAAAGTCCAAGGCCTGGAAAAGATATACTCGTAGCTGATTGAATTTCTCGATGGCACTTGTTTATATTTATTCATAGTTGATTAAAAACACTTGTTAACTTTGCTTAAATATTTATTTAAAACAGATCATATGAGTGCGACGCGTTTCGCCCTATCAAGGCATCATCAGGCTATCGACTGGTCATTCCCGCCGGTTACAAAATTCTTGGGGTTTAATAACGGGCTATTGTTCACGAAATCTAGCTGATCATTGACTATATCATACCCTCTATACTTGGCTTTTTTTATTTCATAAATTTCAGCTCTAGTCAAGATTTCTCCTCCTTCTATGTTATGTAAAATTTTTATGCTGTTTGAATTTATGTTATGATTATTATCTTTTAGATGTTTGGAGATAGCAGACTGTGGCCTCGTACTTCGAGCTATTCATCTAGTGATTCATCTAGTGATTCATCTAGTCATCTATTAAAACACGTTTTTGTTTGGTTTAGATATGTGGATGATATATTTTGCATTTGGACGGGTTCAGAACGACAATTAGACATGTTTCAAAATACAGTACTTAACAAATTAGATGACGATATAAAATTTACGGTAGAATTAGGAAACAATAAAATTAACTTTTTAGATCTGACGTTGCAAAAACAAAATAATAAGTTAACCTGTGATATATATAGAAAAGATACTTTCTCAGACTCTATAATTCCATATTCTTCCAACCACCCATGGAATATAAAAATATCAGTTTTTCATTCCATGATACATAGATTAATTACGATACCATTATCGCAGCACGCTTTTAATAAAGAACTAAAAACGATCTTGACAATAGCACAACATAATGTGTATCACAAACGACATATTTATAATTTATTAACTAAAAAAATACAAAAGGATTCAATTCAACTTTTATATGCTGGACACAGATTAGAATCCCAATCTAGAATATGGAAAAAAATTCCATTTATCAAAAATACTGAGAAGGATATCAAAAAAATTTTAACATCCAAAGATATTAATCCCGCCTTTTTCTGTAAAAACACATTAAAAAATTGCATCTTAAATCATAAAATAAAACCAAAAACTGATTTACTAGACAAGAGTGGTGTACTTATATCAAATTAGATGCAATGATTGTTCGGGAATTTATATAGGTAAAACGAAGCGAACTCTAAAGACTAGATTAACTGAGCATATTGCGGGAGCTCGAAGTACGAGGCCACAGTCTGCTATCTCCAAACATCTAAAAGATAATAATCATAACATAAATTCAAACAGCATACAAATTTTACATAACATAGAAGGAGGAGAAATCTTGACTAGAGCTGAAATTTATGAAATAAAAAAAGCCAAGTATAGAGGGTATGATATAGTCAATGATCAGCTAGATTTCGTGAACAATAGCCCGTTATTAAACCCCAAGAATTTTGTAACCGGCGGGAATGACCAGTCGATAGCCTGATGATGCCTTGATAGGGCGAAACGCGTCGCACTCATATGATCTGTTTTAAATAAATATTTAAGGTACTATTACCGTCTAGAATGCTAAAAAATTACATATATTCAACAATTTTTTTTTCATTTTCTATATTATATATTGTTATCAAACTTTTTTTACAGTATTAAACAGTTCTTGAAGATTACGAAAAAAATTTTTATTTTTATTTTCTATTAACTGTAAATTTAATACAGGGCGCTCAAATTTTCTTCTCAAAAAAACATTGCGGCATGGCGGACAGTTAATCTCTGGAACGGTAAGTCTGAAACATAAAATTCAAAAAGAGTTACAAAAAGGAAGTGCTCTTACGTGATAGTTTACCAGAAAAATTGAAAAATCATTAAAAATAAAAAAACGGCGGACATTTAAAAATTTTTTTCAAAAATCGCCCTTTTTTTCGACCTTTTTTCAGGCTCAAAAATTTTATATATTTTTTTTGTGGTCAAATTGTGGTAAACTATCACGCAGGATATAACAACGAACAGAATGCTTCAAAGTTTATTAAAATCGGCCCAGTAGATCCGGAGATTAACTGTCCGCCAGTTAAAAAAACTTAAACTCGAGAAAAACGCGTTTAAAGTTTATTTAGAACATGGGAACAGCCGAGAGCGCGCTTCAATTGAGTCGTTATATCTCGGCACTGGCTTCGAATTTCGATTTAATATTTTAGACAGTTATTATTGAAGGTATAAAGAATCTAAAAATGTAAAAAAAGAAAAATTCATTTTTTGTAAATTCTAGACGGTAATAGTACCTTAAGCAAAGTTAACAAGTGTTTTTAATCAACTATACTCGTTGTTTCGTCGAGAAAGGAAGTTCTCAAAAGGAAAATAAATAAAAAACACGCTTTGGGACTAAATACGCTTATTTATATTTGCTGCCCAAAAAAATCGAGGGGAAAAGCCTTTCGGCATAAAAACCCCTCGGAACGAGATACAATAAGTAAATACAAAGGTTCACAAAATAAAACTTAATTAATACCAGGACAAAACACATTCAATACGCCTGTTTTTGTGTGTGTATGTGTGTGTGTGTATATTATAGTTTGTGGCGAAGTGCATACGCTGCTTCGGACACATGCAATGCGTTAACGACTGCGGTTGTATGAGTCGACTTGGTGTCGAAGTGCATACGCTGCTTCGGACACCTGCTCGTGTTATACCCGGTGCACTCGGGTTGCTTTGTAAAAAAGCTTGATTTGTTTACGGCACCCACGGAGAGTGCAACCCTCTCTTGCGAGAGTAGATTGATTCGTTTACGGCACTCACGGAGAGTGCAACCCTCTCTTGCGAGAGTAGATTGATTCGTTTACGGCACTCACGGAGAGTGCAACCCTCTCTTGCGAGAGTAGATTGATTCGTTTACGGCACTCACGGAGAGTGCAACCCTCTCTTGCGAGAGTAGACTGATTCGTTTACGGCACTCACGGAGAGTGCAACCCTCTCTTGCGAGAGTAGATTGATTCGTTTACGGCACTCACGGAGAGTGCAACCCTCTCTTGCGAGAGTAGATTGATTCGTTTACGGCACTCACGGAGAGTGCAACCCTCTCTTGCGAGAGTAGATTGATTCGTTTACGGCACTCACGGAGAGTGCAACCCTCTCTTGCGAGAGTAGATTGATTCGTTTACGGCACTCACGGAGAGTGCAACCCTCTCTTGCGAGAGTAGATTGATTCGTTTACGGCACTCACGGAGAGTGCAACCCTCTCTTGCGAGAGTAGATTGATTCGTTTACGGCACTCACGGAGAGTGCAACCCTCTCTTGCGAGAGTAGACTGATTCGTTTACGGCACTCACGGAGAGTGCAACCCTCTCTTGCGAGAGTAGATTGTATAGCACATTGAGTGCGACTCTCTTTCGAGAGTAAAGAATAGCATTCCATGAGAATGCAACTCTCTTTCGAGAGTATCCCTTCCCTTTCTTCCCCGCGGCGCACGCGATCACGCACAAGAAATTAAATATTAATTTCGCGATACTATGTTTTATAGTTAAAACCCGAACGATTCCTCACCAATGATATAATGAAAACCACTTAACACGAATATTATAAAACTTATCGCACCCGCTCTATTGAAGTTTCGTCAAAGACTGACGAAAATTAAAACTGCGCGCACGGTGCCGGAAGTCTCCTTCGCCTCCTTCGGTCACTGTTCGCGTTAGTGTTGGGCGCTCGGTTGAATATGTAACGAAACGAAGAAAGGAAAGAAGGGTATCGATAAGTTCGCGCTACCTTTGGTATATGTGCACGCAAATGTGTTCATATATAAAATCCACTTTTGTCTGTGACGAAACATGCTCCCCCCGGCTGCGAATGCCGAATGAGCAGGATATACGAATTGTTTAGTGTGTAATGTTGCTAAATTTTTGAAAAGTGTACATATGGAGTCCTTAGATAATAAACTAATTCTAACACAACAAAAAACTGAATTATAGTTCTCCTATGACTCTGGAAGTGGGCAGATGGATGTTACGTTTCTGGTGTAGACGCCTCGTGAGGTTTTGACCTTGACGACTCGGCCAATATCATCGCTTCCTGGACAGACTTCCTGAATGATGCCCAATTCCCACTGCATGCAAGGTCTCTGTTTGTCAATGAGAATGACTACTGCACCTTCCTTTATCTCGCCCTTGTTAGTATACCACTTCTGCCGTTTTTGGAGTTCGCTCAGGTATTCTAACTGCCATCGTCTCCAGAAGTCTTGACGAGCTCGCGAGATGAACCTCCAACTAGAGAGCCTGCTTTCTGGAACAGTAAGCATATTATCTTCGGGTAGGATGGTGAGAGGACGACCAACAAGTACGTGAGCTGGGGTTAAGGCAATCGGGTCATTAGGATCAGTGGATATAGAACAAAGTGGTCTTGAATTTAGAATAGCTTCAATCTCTATAAGCAGAGTATTCATTTCTTCGAAAGTTAAGAGTTTTTCTCCCACAACACGCTTCAAATGGTGCTTAAAAGATTTTACGGCGGCTTCCCATATACCACCAAAATGGGGTGATTCGGGTGGATTAAAATGCCAAAAGATATTTCTTTGAACCGCGAAAGCATTCACCTCACTTTGGAAATGCTCATCATTAAAAAGTACATATAATTCGCGTAACTGATTATTTGCGCCAACGAAATTTGAACCATTGTCCGAATACACGTCAGAAGGTATTGCTCGTCTACTTATAAAACGTCTAAAAGCTCCCAGAAATCCATCCGTACTTAAATCACTTGCCAATTCAATATGAACGGCCTTTGTTGACATGCAGATAAAAACGCATCCGTATGCTTTTACTCTAGTTCGGTTTCTAAACTTCTTTTCTTTAATATATAATGGTCCGAAAAAATCAACTCCGGTATGTTTGAAGGCTGCCGCAGCCTGTACTCGCGGTTGGGGTAAATTTGCCATTTTATATTGAATAGTGACAGGTCTGTTTCGAATGCAAATTATACAATTACGTATAATTTTTCGAACTTGATTTTTACCGTCTAAAAGCCAAAATCGTTGTCTAATCGCAAATAATGTGCTTTGAATTCCTGCATGATGATTACGTAAATGCGTGTCTCTAATAATTAGATCAGTTACATGATGATGAGATGGCAATAAAATCGGACATTTTTGTTCGTAAGGTAAATCAGAATCCTTCAAACGACCACCGAGTCGAATCAAACCGTGTTGATCAATGAAGGGATCAAATGCAGCCAATTTTGGGCTCTTGATTGGTTCTTTATTCAGCAAAGATTCAAACTCTACATTAAATTGTTCCTTCTGTATAATTCGCAAAATTTTTCTTTCCGTTTCAATTCTTTCAATTACTGTCAGATGAGTTTCTTTCAGAGTATCGACTTTGCCGAAAGTTGTTTCCTTAAAATTACCTTTACGATTTAGCCAAAATACTATTGCGCGTAACAAGTAGGCGATTACATTCACTAGCGTCGAATATGATGAAAAACGTTGAAATATTTGACATTCGTTTAACTTAGACATAAAACACGTGTTTTCTTTTAAACCGGGCAGCTCCGATACTGGTAAAGTAATGGATGCGGGCCACAGTTTCTCCTCCTTACTCAGCCAGGAGGGACCAGAAAACCACAACTGGGTTTGAGAAAATTCAGATGGAAATTGTCCTCTCGATAAAGCATCAGCAGGGTTGTCCTGCGTTCCAACGTGTCGCCATTCAATGTTTCCTTTTAGGGATTGGATTTCCTGAACCTGATTCGACTCAAAAACCCTCAAAACATGAGGAGATTTTTTCAACCATTGAAGAACAATGGTAGAATCAGACCATAAAACAACTCGACTAACTTGAAGATTGAGAGCTGGATACACCGATTCATAAAGACGAGCGAGAATTAGTGCGGCGCAGAGTTCGAGGCGAGGCATCGTCATTTCTGCCTTTTGCCCCTTTTTCCTTTTCTTATTAGGGATCTCAATTTTATCATCCGTCCCTCGTATAGGTGCAACCCGTGATTTGGAGCAAACGAGATGAACGACTATTTTACCCTGAGAATCTATTGAGCGAATGTAAATGCATGCACCATAACCAATCTTACTTGCATCACAAAATCCGTGTATTTCAATTATTTCAGGGTTATCAAGTAAAATACGACGATCGACAGACACCTGTTTCATATTGTTTAACTGGTGTGTGAATGCAACCCACTTTGAACTTATTTCTTGCGTAACCGAATCGTCCCAACCAATCTTTAATTTCCAACATTCTTGCATAATACTTTTCGCGCTTAAAATTATTGGGCCAAGTATCCCAAGTGGGTCAAAAATCTTTGCAATTTCAGATAGAATAGTTCTTTTAGTGAATTTAACCGTGTGTTCAATGGGTTTCGCAATGTAAATGAGTTTGTCTTGGTTGGAATTCCACTTGATTCCGAGTGTTTTTGAGACCATGTTTTGTTCTATCGCGTTTTCCGAATTAAAAACCCTTTCGTGTATGTTATCTAACGCATGACGGTGATTCGAAGCCCACTGACGTATGTTAAAGTTACCGCGCTTCAATAATTCAATGATTTCGTCTCGGATTTCTAAAGCCTCGGTCAACGTGTCAGCGCCCGTGAGTAAATCATCAACATACACGTCGCGTTTAAGGATTTTGCTAGCACGAGGAAAATCGTGTACTTCGTCGTCGGCAAGCTTATGAATTGTTCGAATCGCGAGAAAAGGAGCAGAGGACACCCCAAATGTCACTGTATTCAAATTATAAACACGAACCTTATCTTCATCATCATACCAAAAAACGCGTTGAAATTTACGATCATCTGGATGAACAAGAATCTGACGATACATTTTTTCTATGTCGGCAGTTAAAACGTAAACGTGAGTGCGGAATCTAATTAAATGTTCGAAAAGTGTATCTTGAATCGTTGGGCCCACCATTAAGGCTTCATTGAGAGAACGCCCGTTGGTTGTTTTCGCAGAAGCATCGAAGACTACACGAAGTTTGGTAGTGGCACTAGAAGCTTTAATCACGGCATGATGTGGCATGTAATAACCTGGTTCGTCTTCATTCGAAGTTAAGGTCATATGTCCCAAATCGATATATTCTTTCATAACTCTATGATATTCAGCTTTTAATTTTTGATCTGCATTTAATTTCTTCTGCAAGTAATAAAATCGACGAAGAGCTTGCAAACGCGATTCACCGAGTTCAAAATTATTGTTACGAAAAGGTAAACGTATCACGTATCGGCCGTTTGATTCCCGTGTAGTATTTTCGATATAATGTTGCTCGCAAAGTGACTCTTCAGAGGTCACGTCTGAGTTCACACCAATTCCTTCAATAGTCCAAAATTTTTCAATTTGTTTCTGTAAGTCAAGTAAGTGACACGAAACTAAGCGTAACCTTTTGTCGCCACGGAGTCCGCCTACTATTACCCATCCGAGGCGAGTTTTTTGTAAAAATAAATCCGATTGATCCTTAGATAAATTTACTTGACCCGATTGAATTAAAGAAACAGTGGCACCTGCACCAATTAAAATATCCACTGGACGTGGTTTATGAAATTCAGGATCAGCTAAAGGCAAATGAGAGGGGATTTCAATATTTTCACGCGGGAAAATTTCTTGTGGTTCAAAGTCAGATATTTTAGGGATAATTAAACAAGTAAGCGATTTTTTAAAGTTATTATGAATAGACTGAATATAAAGTTCTATGTATCCCTTTGCAAGAGTCTTTAATTCATTAACTGCTCCAATCGGTATCGAGCAGGTTTGCGTTGGTATATCAAGAGTTTTCGCAAAATCGGCGGTGACCAAATTAGCCGTTGCGCAAGTGTCTAGTAAAACGCGTGCCCTTATGAATTTATTCTTATTGTTCGGAACACCCACCACCGCGCTCATCATAAGTGGCGAAACTGATTTATCTACTAATGTTGTAAATGCGCTCACCGATAGTCATGTTGATGGCTGGCTGCTTGCGTTCTGGGTGCAAGGTTGACCAAGACAGCTGATGGCATTCTCTTTAGGTTTGGGCTTGGGTTTCTGCTGCGTACAATGTAGAAGTGTATGATGTAGTTTACCACATCGCTTACACCGTGAAGAGTTGCATCGACCTTTGTGTTTATGTAGACAATTCTGACAAAGCTTTCTAGCCCTAACTACTTCCCACCGTTTCATGACCGACAAACCTTCGAACTTGAAACATTTATACGTCGGGTGATTGCCCGAGCAATACCCACAAGCACCGGATGCCGATATCACGAACGACCGCTCAACCCTCTCGCTCCTGCGCATCTTGGAAGACTGAGATTCAACCCGACTCGCCCTTCGTTTGAGACCCTTTTCGCTGTTGGGAACAGAATTTTGACTCAGTGAGTGCATTCTAAAAATACTTTCATTAATGAAAGTGTAAAACTGCTCAAGAGTAGGTAAGTCGTCCAATTTTAGAGATTTTTCCCAATCTTCTCGAACGGAAACTGGCAACACGCGCTCAAGAATACGTACTGTATAACGCTCATCAGGCTCAACGCCGAGAGACTCAAGGGCACTTAAATTATTCCTAGCTATGTCGATAATGTTAGACAAGGAGCTGGGCGTCGTCGTGGAGGGAGTTGGCAAATCAAGCAAAGCATCTAAATGCTTGGAAATGAGAATTCTTTTTTTCTCATATGAATCCTTCAAAAGATCCCAAGCCTTTTTATAACTTGCAGCGCTGGTCACAAAGTGAGCTATCCTCTTTGACGCTTCTCCCTGCATACAGCTCTTAAGATACAAAAATTTGATACTATCCGCGATGTCGTTGCGATCATCCACCATGCTTTTAAATGTATTCGCGAAAGACAACCACTCGTTGTGATTGCCTCCGAATTTAGGAAGCTCAGCCACGGGTAGTTTAAGCAAACGTTGATTTTCAATGAAGGTCGAGTTTCCTATCGGCCCAGTAGACGTATCGTTATTTTGCGGCCCGCCCGGAGTTGGGAGATTTTCGATTCTAGCCGCAATGTCATAATATTGTTTGCGAATATTAGCCATTTCTGTCAAACCTTCACTTTCTGGATCGATGGTGGCTAATTCGTCGTGAAACTCCTCATAAGAATGGAAGAGTTGAGTTAATCGCTGCAAGCGTAATTTTGCTTGCATCCGATCAACATCTTCTTGCCCGAGCGCGACACTCAACTCCGATAATTGTTCTATAAGCGCACTCCGCTTTTGCGTTATCACTACTATTCGCGGATTTACTCGCGGAGGCATGGTGAATTGATTATAGGTAAAAAACGAAAAAACAAAATTTTAATTCAACTTGACAAATGCAAAATAAATCCCACTTAAATACCAACTATAATAATTTTAAATTGAAAACGTTAATAAATTCGTTAAGAAATAATTCCACGCACGATATATCAAACACTATGAATAAAAAGGATAATCTTTAGTATGCGCGCCCGTCTCTGTGCAAAACAGATCCGAAACAGATCCGCAGGCCGATGCAAAGAAGGTCCAGACAAAGGCAAGGGAAGCGCCAAGCACCGCGCGCCCACTATAAACAGTATAACTACACACTAATATATATAAAATAAAATAAACGAGAAATCCACGAAAAATATATTTCACAAAGAAAGACAAAGCAAAATATCCAAGTCACTTAGCTTTTACGATGTTGCTGTTATCCAACGTAGCTGCACCCTGAAGTCTCCGCACTAACGTAGTGGATGACGAATGTGTGATATTTTCGAGAAAGGTTCAATTTTCTACCTGATACAATATAATTCACCCCTGTCTGTTTACATTGCTTAAACTATGACGTGTTACAGGCGCACTAAATGTGCTCAATCCTCACAGGAGGCACCAAAATGTTTCGTCGAGAAAGGAAGTTCTCAAAAGGAAAATAAATAAAAAACACGCTTTGGGACTAAATACGCTTATTTATATTTGCTGCCCAAAAAAATCGAGGGGAAAAGCCTTTCGGCATAAAAACCCCTCGGAACGAGATACAATAAGTAAATACAAAGGTTCACAAAATAAAACTTAATTAATACCAGGACAAAACACATTCAATACGCCTGTTTTTGTGTGTGTATGTGTGTGTGTGTATATTATAGTTTGTGGCGAAGTGCATACGCTGCTTCGGACACATGCAATGCGTTAACGACTGCGGTTGTATGAGTCGACTTGGTGTCGAAGTGCATACGCTGCTTCGGACACCTGCTCGTGTTATACCCGGTGCACTCGGGTTGCTTTGTAAAAAAGCTTGATTTGTTTACGGCACCCACGGAGAGTGCAACCCTCTCTTGCGAGAGTAGATTGATTCGTTTACGGCACTCACGGAGAGTGCAACCCTCTCTTGCGAGAGTAGATTGATTCGTTTACGGCACTCACGGAGAGTGCAACCCTCTCTTGCGAGAGTAGATTGATTCGTTTACGGCACTCACGGAGAGTGCAACCCTCTCTTGCGAGAGTAGACTGATTCGTTTACGGCACTCACGGAGAGTGCAACCCTCTCTTGCGAGAGTAGATTGATTCGTTTACGGCACTCACGGAGAGTGCAACCCTCTCTTGCGAGAGTAGATTGATTCGTTTACGGCACTCACGGAGAGTGCAACCCTCTCTTGCGAGAGTAGATTGATTCGTTTACGGCACTCACGGAGAGTGCAACCCTCTCTTGCGAGAGTAGACTGATTCGTTTACGGCACTCAC
Organism: Dysmachus trigonus; assembly: GCA_949715965.1. Lineage (NCBI taxonomy): Eukaryota > Metazoa > Arthropoda > Insecta > Diptera > Asilidae > Dysmachus > Dysmachus trigonus. Next base: position 62,290,024 of record OX454320.1, read on the forward strand.
GGAGAGTGCAACCCTCTCTTGCGAGAGTAGATTGATTCGTTTACGGCACTCACGGAGAGTGCAACCCTCTCTTGCGAGAGTAGATTGATTCGTTTACGGCACTCACGGAGAGTGCAACCCTCTCTTGCGAGAGTAGACTGATTCGTTTACGGCACTCACGGAGAGTGCAACCCTCTCTTGCGAGAGTAGATTGTATAGCACATTGAGTGCGACTCTCTTTCGAGAGTAAAGAATAGCATTCCATGAGAATGCAACTCTCTTTCGAGAGTATCCCTTCCCTTTCTTCCCCGCGGCGCACGCGATCACGCACAAGAAATTAAATATTAATTTCGCGATACTATGTTTTATAGTTAAAACCCGAACGATTCCTCACCAATGATATAATGAAAACCACTTAACACGAATATTATAAAACTTATCGCACCCGCTCTATTGAAGTTTCGTCAAAGACTGACGAAAATTAAAACTGCGCGCACGGTGCCGGAAGTCTCCTTCGCCTCCTTCGGTCACTGTTCGCGTTAGTGTTGGGCGCTCGGTTGAATATGTAACGAAACGAAGAAAGGAAAGAAGGGTATCGATAAGTTCGCGCTACCTTTGGTATATGTGCACGCAAATGTGTTCATATATAAAATCCACTTTTGTCTGTGACGAAACACTCGTAGCTGTTCGATTCCCGACTACGAGCATTTTATTATCTTACGACGACGACGGTTCAATATTCTTTCTGTGATAGCTCGAAGTAAATACATACGTTGGCTCAATTAAAGCTAAATTACATGATCATCCAAGCGAGTTCTGGAATTATGCTAATTCTAAGCGAAGATCTCATAATGTACCCGAAGTTATGACTAACGGTTTGATATCATCGGATAATGCTCTTGACATTGCTAATATGTTCGCTGAATTTTTCAAATCCTCTTTCATTTGTAACGACGAGGAGTATAGTCTGAATAATTTTAGTTATAACCCCGCAAATTCCATAATAGACTTTGACATATGTGAAGTTGACGTACTTAGTGTGTACATTTTACTTAGACTGTTTAAATAATAGTGTATCTCCTGGACCTGATGGCATTCCTGCTTCGCTGATGAAAAATTGTTCTGGTTCCCTTGCGGCTCCATTGTCGCACTTGTTTAATCTATCCCTTAAGTCCTCTTCTTTCCCCCAATTATGGAAACTGTCATTTATAACTCCTCTTCATAAGAAGGGCAAGCGCGATGCAGTGTCTAATAACAGGCGTGTTGCCAAATTATCGGTTATTCCTAAATGGTTCGAATCAATTATATATGATCGCTTCTACCACTGTTGTCAATCTTTGATTTCTGTAAAGGGTAGATCCACGACCACTAATTTGGTATCTCTGGTTTCTCATGGTCTTACAAAGTCTTGAAAGAGGTAATAAAGTTGACTGTGTCTATACAGACTTCAGTAAGGCTTTCCATAAGATTTCTCACAAGTTTCTCTTGTCAAAGCTTTTATATCTGGGGGTTCCTCCTAAGTTTCTCAGCTGGGTGGAATCATATCTGTCTACTACACGATCGCCACAAGTTATTTTTAATTTCGAAATATCCGCACCTCTTTTAGTGACTTCAGGCGTTGCCTAGGGAAGCCATCTATGTGCATTGTTATTCGTTTTATTTATTAATGAGGTTCAGAATATTGTAACCAGTTCCGAACCCTTATTTATGATGACGATATTGAGATTTTTCGAGGAATTACTTGTCTCGACGACTGCCTCTTATTCCAGAATGATCTACATCATTTTGTGGATTGGTGTGAACGTAACTCTCTTCTTTTAAATCTGAGCAAATACTCTGTCATATCTTTTTCGCGCAAGATTTCCTCAGTAAACGTCAACTATGTTTTGGACGCACCCCCCTTGGTGCCTGTAGATAACATTAAGGATTTGGGGTTGATCCTGGACCGTAAATTATATTTCAGACAACATATCGAATATGTCATTAATAGAAGCAACTCTGTGCTAGGTGTTTTTAGGAGCTTCGTGACCCTTACGTTCCGAGGGCTTTGTATGTGGAACTTGTTAGACTAATTCTTGAGTTTGCATGTGTCTCCATTTTAACCTGCTAATATCTCAAGAATCGAGTCAGTTAAAAAGAGATTTCTCCGTTTTGCATTAAAGGATTTGCCTTGGCAGAATCGTTTGAACTTACCGTGCTATGAGAATAGGTTAAAGTTGACAAACTTGCAGACACTTTAACGTCGTCGTGACATTTCTGAAGTAGTTTTTGTTCATTCGTTATTAACTGGGACGATAAATTGTTCCGAGCTGTAACTATCTCTTAATATGAACGTACCGACAAGAAAGTTGAGACATTATGATTTTTTACATGTCGAGACTTATCGAACTTGGTACGCGATCTTTGGACCGTTTGACTCTTTAATAAACATTTTGTTAACCTAGATTTTAATTTAAATAGAGAACAAATTAAGAATAGGTTAAAATAGGCGAATATAGTAGGATTAGCATTAAGATTCCCTTTTTCACACTTTGTATTTATTTTTCTAAAATTATGTTCAATCAAGGCAGATGTCTATTGGCTAAATAAATAAATAAAGATTTTCAAATCTACCGAGAGAAATGTGCCGCCGTGCCGTATCGATTCTTTCTAAGGTTTTGTGATCAACACTGATAAAACGGAGCAACTCTGACAGGGAGCAGCAGTTGTTCAACACTAAATTCTGCCCTGCTTTAGAATTGCTCCGAATCTGCTTTTTCTGCTCCCAACTTGTCGACGGAGCAGATCGAATACACTGTAAATTTCTCCCAGGTTAGACTAACCAGGATGAAAAATCAATATCCGATTTTAACCCTCGAAATTTCTCTGATCTCTTTTCGAAAAGAATGTCATTTAAACTAAAAAATGCCGTCGGATTTTTATATTTAAATTAAATACAATGGGAAATATGATATTTTAAACATTATCATGTACAACGCTTGCACATCTAAGTATTTTGCACAAAATTGTTACTAAAATTTTTTGTGTTCGTCGCTGGAAAATTTTTATCATTTAGTTGAGGGTTCAAAGAAGATTCATGAATTTTTTTCAGATTTTTTCGAACGTTCTAAAATGTTGAAATAAGCGATCGAGTGCTGAAAACATCATTGGGGTTTGAGGGTTAATAACAAATATAATAATGTTTTATCAAAGGTGATGCCTTAATATTTAATGTTGTCGGCCATGAAAAAGGGGAACCGTTCAATCTCAGATTGGTCTCGGGAAGATTACGTGGAGTTCGTTTGCAAGTCAAGAACACATATTGTGTTTTACGTGGATTTAGTTTAATTTTCCATTTATGAAAATAGCACACCCCCACAAAAAAAAAATGCACTAATGTTAATTGCCCCCTCCCCTTTTTTTTGGGGTATAAAACAGCAAATATGCGTCAGTTTGGAAAATTGCTTACTTTGTTTATTTTCAATATTTTAAATATAATGTTGTAAACCCCAGTTCCAACTGGTCACATTATAAGAAGAAATTCCCTGGTCTGTGGTACAAGAATTTTTTCTCGAGTTCCGGTAGTGAACGTGTTAAGCTAATTTGACCTTGACCACCTTGATCAAAAACTTTCAGGAAGATCACAGTGTGGTGCTGTCAGTCTCACCCGATTTGAGTTTTTCTTTTTTTTTTGTAAGGTTGCCACAGGTATCATTAATATTCCCACTAAATTGCAGCGTTATAGCTTCATATTTGTCAACGTGACGCCGTCTTGAATACATCTGCCTCTGTGCGTGTTTCGATTTTTACGACTTTGCATCAATTCAATGGTGCGAAGACCTTGAAAATGTTGGAGAATTGTTTCGGCAACGATACTCTATCGAAAAAAACGTTTATAAGTGACACGAACGCTTCAGAGGCAGGCACGAACGCAGTGGCAGGCCTTGGACATCGAAAACCGACGAAAACATCGATAAAATCAAAGAAATGATTGCCGAAACCACAAATTTACCATTAGAGCAGAGCCGGACAAACTCGGCTCTTTATACCATAAATTGACCATTAAAGCAGAGCCGAACAAACTCGGCTCTTTATACCACAAATTGACCATTGTCCGGCTCTGCTGACAAACTCGGCTCTTTATACCACAAATTGACCATTGTCCGGCTCTGCTGCCAAACTCGGCTCTTTATACCACAAATTGACCATTAGAGCAGAGCCGGACAAACTCGGCTCCTTGGACTCCCGAGAGCTCCCAAAGTCCCCTCCATTCCAAAAAAAAAATATGGGTTGATATTTCTTGCTCATTCGCACTAATGGGGCTTATGGAGTGCCCCGAAATTTAGGCAGGTATACAGCTGCCTTGGAGGGGAACTTTACTTGGTTCTGCATTAAGGTGGAAACCCAATGTACGCGTTATGCGCTTTGAGTACGTTGGGAGCGTGAGCGTTATACGCTTTTGTCGCTTTTTGCAGCGTTCAAAGCTTTGAGCGCATTAAAAAGTCAATGTATGCTTTATATATTTTTTTAGTGATCGAAAATTCTTGTAATAAATAGCAAATAATAATATTTGAATTGTACCGATCGTGTGCTTAAGTTGCTGTTTTGGTTTGTAAGAAATCACTATCAAAGCGTGTGAAGCGTTCAAAAGTTGAAAGTTGACCAACTTTGCGCTTTGATAGTTTTGAGCTTTTCCATTGGGTTCCGCTTGTAAAAAACTTAACTTTAGCTGTCAAACGCTCTCAACGCACTCAAAGGACATAACGCTTACGTTGGGTTTCCACCTTTAGAGAGCTGGCAGAGGACTTGAGCATTTTGGTTAATGATTTGGGCTTCAGACGTGTCGCTGCAAAGCTGGTGCCGAAAGAACTGAATTTCATGCAAAAAAGAGACCGCGTTGACGTCGCGAAAGGCGTGATTTCACTGGTTGAGTAAGACCCAAAGAGAGAGACGAGACGAGACGTGTGTTTATGTATAAACATATAACACGCAATCCAGGCATCAAGCCGAAAAAGGAGTATCAGAAATATTTCGATGAATGGACCAAACGCTGACATAAGTGCGTTGCAGTTGATGGAGAGTATTTTGAAGGGTACAATGTCTATTTTGGTGAATAAACTTGTATTTTTAATTTTCTGAATAAATTTTTGAAACTTGTTGATCAAGGTGGTATATTAACTTATCTCCTGGAATATTATTCTTAAGTAAGATTATATATGTTGGGTTTTTAGTACGATAAAATTCGAGTAAGGTATACACGTCGAACGGGATCCTTATTACCAATGAATTTTTCTCTATTTATTCCTTTGAAAAGATGAACATTTTCCTCTGGCGTCACCCCACACAATTTTTATGGGCGCATAATCTGATAAAGTATACAGAAAAAAATCTATAGGAATTACGCATTGTTGGTTTGTGACGACAAAATAACACTTTCAGTATTAAAAGTAAGTATATAAAAAACTAACTAACTGTAGCTATTATTCCACACAATTAACAATTATTTGGTAATTTTATACCCATAATTCAATTAGTCTATTTGTTGCAGTTAACAATTTTTAATTGAAACTAAATGTTAAATTTCTAATTATTAAATTGCAAGTATTCCATCATGCCCAGCCCAGCACTGAAACCTACAGAATTGGTAAATTCAAGATAATTTCTTTCAAGGGAATTCCAGCTAGGCAAAGCTTTTCCCTGTGCTTTCGTGAGCGAAAGCTATGTCAGCCAATCTTTAGACGATGTTTAATAGAAAAATTTCCAATTGTTCAGCTTGAAACCTCCTATTATAAATATAAGTTCTTTGACAATAGGTAAAACACGGCGAAATATCGATAGTCGATACATAAATGGCGTTAGATTAGTGAAGCATTTCGGTGAAAAGCTTTGAAATTACTACTCAGAGTTGCATTAAACAATCCCAAAAACATCTAACTTAATAAAACGTTACTATTTAGTAGTAACACATACATACATCCTTGCATAAGCAGTTGTCCTGTCCACGCTAGGTATCCGGAAATCTCAAAATTAGGGAAATTAAAATCCAATCTAAGCAATTTGTCATGTACTCTTACTAATTGATGACGGATTATCTCGGAAACGGTACAATATACTTATTCCTCACACATGTTGTTTCTAGATAAAATTATTTATTTGCCGATCTTACAACCTGGACAAATATGATTGCTACAGTTCCTATAAAGTTAATAATGAACAAAAGTCATAAATGGTGCAAAAAATTAAATATAAAATCTGAAAAATATAAGTGTTCCAGTCTGACCTATATTTTTTAAGTCGATTTGCCTCCTTGGCATTCCATATGTGCAGGAAAATATTTTTTAAAAATTTTATTTTCCTCTCGTGTGGGTTTATAGACATTCTCTAAATTTTTACCATTATGAATTCAACAGTAAACCATGGTCGAAAAGGTTCACTTCCTTTAACGACACATTCCAAGCTGATCTCAAAAATGGAAATGATTTAGAGCCGAGTGAGTATAAATATTCAGTTTTAATCTCTCATATTTTAACAAAATCACCACGTACCGGAGATATGAAATATCCTCCCTCGGCGCCATTTTACAACAAAAAGACCTTAAGATTATAAAAATAGGGAAGAATAATCGTGCAAATGTTTGATGTACATAGGGAAAAGACCCAACAGTCATTACCCCATCCGGATTTGTCCTAGGAAAGCGAAATGATACTGTCAGAAACAAGAGAGGAGTAAAAACTGACCATTCCGGCAAGTTATTCTTGGAATCGAAAGTAAAAACAATTGCTTTCCCTGAGAGAAGTGGTTAGGAAAAGCAATACTTAAAGACGAAATGAGTTCCGACAAACTTTTGTTTTTAGAAGTTGCCCGGGATACACGTACATATATCCACTTATTGCTATAATTGTGAGCATGTACACCTTTGTATTCATGCTAAAATTACCTACTGGACCCTTAGGAACAAATACATAATTCTGAAATGGAATTGTTAAATTTGCACTTGAAACGCTATTGCAATAAATTAGTTAATTTTTCATGTTTTGCATGGGGGTACATGGTCATTAAGCCATTCTGTATATTCGTGGCTTATTTCCAAATAATTAAAATCATGCTATCGTTTGTATTCATCTCTTATTCACGGCTCTCCCATAGTTCGATGGACCGAAGTTATGTTGAATAGTTGTCACACATTTAAATCCCTAGTGAAATATGCTTTGCTATATTCGCCGTGACCAGTGAATACGCCTCGCATATTATCCGTTGTTGAATTTACATCCTAGTTTCGCCTCATAAACTTAATTGGTGGGATGGATGCTTTATCCCCACAGGTCCACTACTGAAAGTTTCTAAGTCTTCGAATGCCAATAAGCACACGGTCAACTTGACTTCCTCCCGTTCAAATTGGGAAGCTCAATTTTGTACAAGGAGGTTAATTTAACCTAAGTCCTCTCCTCTCCTCTTACCTGTATAGTTTTCGAACTGTTCACTTTTTGGTGATAAATTTAATGGAAGCAATAGGATTAGTTCTTTGACTTATACAAGCTTGCCGTTTTTTTTTTTTTGAGGAAGAATACATATGCCTCATAATTCTCAGTAATTCACCTTTTACTTAAGAAATATTTATGTTTAAGAATACCCTTGGTGTTGGAAAGAGTTTTTGATAAAATCGAATTGAATTGGAATTGATGGAAGCAGTTCTGATCAATATTTAACTAGCGTGACCAATATTAGAACCTCAAAGTTCCAGAATTCAAGTGTCCGTCTACTGTTTGCGTTTCTCTTCTTGCGTGCTTAAAAGAAGTAAATTCAAACAAAACTCAAGCACATCTTGTGCCGTGAACAAGTCATTCTGGCAGAGGTTTTGATGTCAAACATTTTCCAGGAGACATTGTAAGCACAAGTTTGGAAAAAAGTTCGTCTGAGTGCTTTTAGGTGGGTATAAATAAATCTTATGATTTCCATTCAATGCTTCCCTTCTTTTGTAGCATTCTAATTTCCTTTAGTGTATTGTGATAAATGGATGGCTATTATTATGCCTAAAAATCTGGAGAGAAAAAAAGAAAGGAAATCTGAATTAGCCTTATTCGATAGAAGGTCGGCTTTTAATTTTCCCTCTAATTGATGGCCTATGTAGATAGCTGACTGTTAGCCATATCGATTAAGGTTAAGAACGCTTAGCCCTCAGGACAAGGCGTTGGTTTTTAAATGTATTTTCGTCATACAATTTAATTGGCAGGATGTATTTATAATGGGAGAGCACAAAAATAGAAGCGCTTGTGAAGAAGCGTATCCTAGTAGCCCTAAGATGCTAGGTTAACAATAACAATTCGCTCCAATATACACTGCGAATAATTGTTCTGCGGGGAGCACAAAAACATCTTTTAAAGTAACTTTGTAATTAATACAAGTGATTTGTAATTTTAAGAAGTAATCCTAAGAAATATCTACTATGCATCTTTAATATTTGCAAGAAGTTTTGTAATTCCTACAAAAGCTAGGTAATACGCAAATGGCTAGCTTATAACTTCATAATAATTACAATATTATGAATTTATTACTTGATCCCATAAAAATCATAATTCCTGCACGATAGTACCATAAGACGCTTTTGGATAACTGTAGTGTCGTAAAATTACAATTTGAACACTAATTTCAACAAATGTTTTTGTAATTTCTACAATACTTCTTTAATAATGCGAATTTGTAAAAACTGGAAAATTGAATTTTGTAAAACTGAAAAAATTCGCTGAATGCGCATAGCGGCTCGACGCGCATGAGAATTAATGTGCATAATGAGAGATGCAAATGGAAACAAAGACAAAGAATATCGAATTCAACAAGAAGGGACACTCTCAATACGCTCTCAAAGTCCCAACTCATATGCAAGCTCCCGCAAATACACCCAGCAAAATTTCCCATTAGATAAAGCAGCTCAGGGCTACCACCTCTGTAAATACCTATAAGAAATGTAGAGAGAGAAATAGTCACTAAAAAGTTCTCATAGATAGCTTTTACAGCGTAAGCTATAAACTGAAGCTTTTTTTATGAACGCTTTTTTAAAGGCGGTCCCGAGCCGGGCACCAGTACTAGGCCGCGCAAGTTTACCTCTCCTCGCAATGTTAAGTTATAGGGAAATGCCGAATCGGAGAAGGGAGAAGAGGCAGGCAGCACACACCGAGCATGAATACGGACGAGATTGTTTATATTTTTTCATCGTGCGTTTTTAAATGCGGTCCCGAGCGGAATTTCTTTTGTGTGCTGCTCGCTTACGAAAAGTACCGGGTGGTCTTGATTTGTTTGGGAATGTGAAGAAGCTTAAAAGTTTTTGAGTAAAAAAGTGCTTTCTTAGAAGCAATTAATTAAATTAAATTAAATGTGCTTTAGATAAATGATGGGTAAGCATAATATAATTTGTTTGGTGTGTTGCTGTGGGAAAGGCAGCGTGTAATGTGTTCATAGAAAAGTTTTGTGATAAAAGATTTTTGTGAGGTGCACCCTGCAGGAGTGTTCCACTTTTCGCCCCAAATTTTTGTCTTTCTCTCACTTATGCTTTCTTTATTACTAACTATTTCTAGCATAAATTCCCATTCCATTCCTGTAACGGTACCAAGGTCGAAAAATTTAAAAAAATAACCGCTCGAGTGTCCCCTCTTGTTATAGATACTCTTTGACAAAGATACCGAATGGCTGAAGGAAGATGACGTTAAAAACCCCACTGAATCAACAAATTCAAGCAAGACATTTGAAAAAGGGCCCCTCGTGTTAATGATGTTGAAATTTGTATACAGAGTGGGTGTTCTAAAGATCAATGGTTCTTATTTATTTCTTTAATCTTAAAATAATTTGTTTTTTTGTTGTTTGAAAACGTCTCTCTATAATTGTAAGCGTGAGTGTAAACGTCTCTCTATAATTAACCCTTTGCACTCGGTAACCTTGCATAAGCGAAAGCTGAATGCTGCCAAAGAGGAAACATCCGAGTCCGAGCGCAAAGGTTTAATACAACTGTAGGGTGAGCCATCGACTGGTTTATTTTTAAAAATGCTATAAAATAAACACTGTTCAATATTTTTCAAAGTTTGTTGGTTTATTTAAAAGAGTACCTTCCTATTAACTACAAATTATAATTTCATTTAAACGGCTGCTTCGGGTCAATTGACAGTGGCCTATCCTCTCAACTCAATTTTTCAGTACATTTTCGGTGGTTTGAGGCCCTATTTCACGAATAACTTAATCAACATTATGCCTGTATACCTGAATCATTTGTGGATTTGCTCAATTATTTGCTCATTTTTAATTTTTTTTTTGAACGATCAAAACGTGAACAAATCATTTTGAAGTAAATTAAGGCGGTATCCCACTCTAGCACGTTCAAAAAATGCATTTTTTTTAGTTTTGAAAAATTCCGTGTTCTTTCCTGAATCGTTTAAGCCTATTGTCGCGAAATTGGAAAGCTCGCGCCGCTACAAGCGATTCCGTGCGCAACTGCGCGCTCCGTAGCACTCCTCGTTGCCTTTAACTTTAACTTAAATGCCGTTCTTCTCAAAACACCGTTTTGATGAATGGTGTGCAGCATTCTGAGAAAACCATTCATTCGAAAAATTTCAGATTTTGGTACAAGCTGTGTTAGCTTTGCCTCTATAACCTAAGTGGAGCAAATCAGGCATTTTTACATTTACATAGCTTGTATCCCATATTTTAACAGTAAAGAAATCAACTAAAAAATATAACGAATAGTAGAAAAAATTAAAGAAATGAATAATATTTTTTTTTCAAAATGTGACACACTTATGCCATAGCCACATATATAAAGAGTACTAATGTGCAATCTCATAATCTTCAGATTATTTGTTTGGCTGTTATTGTGCACACCATGAGCTGCCGTTCCTAAGGTATGAGACCCAGTAACAGGCATGCCCTGACCCAGCCACTAAATAAAATTTTTTTTTTCTCAAAATATTCATTAAAGATCATATAATAAGAGGATTATTATGTTTAGCATTTTCTTGTTCAACTCCCTGAAAAAAACTTTCAATTCAAGGGCCTCTAGAGTGGGATACCCCCTTATTAGCAAGCCATAATGTGTCAGAGAAAAGGATTAACTTATGTGCTATTAGCTGCTGCAATTTTAAAAGCGAAAACAAATAGAAGGAAAAGTTAAAGCGGCCCATAGACGGTCAATATTATTGTGCAATATGAATTTCACAATATTTTGACGGCTGCCCATAAGCGGCCCATAGATGGTCAATATTAATTGTACAATATTTTGACGGCTGCCCATAGACGTTCAATATTAACGCACAATAATTGGGTTTGTGGAATAAATTCAATCTTATGGAGGCGATATTGATGGTTGTGTAGTATTTTGCGCAATCACGATAACAGACGTACAATGTGTTTGGCAATATATTGTCAGTCCGCACCTGCACCACTCTTTTCAGCATCACGAAGCCGCTTGAGTTCTTTCCGGAAGTTTGTCCGCAATATTTCTCAATCAGCACATCATATTACTCACCTTTTCTATCGGAATTAGTATAATCTTTGTATTTCACGTCCCATAGCACATTGGGACTATATTGCTAAATTGGTTAAAAACCACCCACAAGTCGTAATTTTTAACGAAATTTGAAAATTCTTGTTGTATTACTCGTGTACGATTAAGTAAATGCCTAATTTTGATTCAGAAACCTCAAATTCCTATTTTTGATTTTTTCCAGATTTTGCTTTAAGTTCTTGGATCGTAAGACTGAAGTTTCAATACGCTGAATTTTCGAAATCAAAATGATGTAATTAGAATTTTTAAAAGCACCCAAGACATTTTTGGCTCGAAGCGTCTCTTCGTTTTCTCTTCTCGAGTATCCTCCAACAAGAATTTTCAAATTTCTTTAAAAATTACGAATTGTGGGCGGTTTTGAACCTTCTGGGAACAATGTGCATAAGGCCGGAAGTCCATGACAAACTTCAATAAATTTCAAAATGAGTTTTTTATCCAATTTTTTATCCGCCATCACCACGCGTTCTCTACCAATTGTTGATACCGACTGACAGGATATTGCACAATATTGCCAACATATATTTCAAAAAATTTTGATTATTTTGAGTTGGTACAATATATTGCAGAATAATTGGGTTTGTGCAATAAATTGAATCGTATAGAGGCGATATTGATGGTTGCGCAATATGTTGCACAATCACAAGAACAGACGTACAATGTACTTGGCAATATATTGTTAATCCCCGCCAGTATCTCATGAAGTGAAGTCATGTTGAGTGACAATGAACATGCACCATTCTTTTCAGCATCACGAAGCAGCTTCACTTTTCCGGAAGTTTGTCCGCAAAGAATTTATTTCTTTAATAACATCTTGCTTGTCAGCATCCGGGTATTTTTCGCAATTTTCTCAATCAGCACGTCATATTACTCACCTCTTCTAACGCGATTAGTATAATCGTTGCATTTCACGTCCAATAGGTCCGAAAGTTCATGGTAAACTTCAATAAATTCCAAAATGAAAAATTATCCGCCATCACGACGCGTTCTCTACCACTTGTTGATACCGACAGGATATTGCACAATATTTTGAACAGACGGCACAATGTTTTCCAGATTGAGCAATATATTTAAAAAAATTTCGATTTCGTACAATATATTGCACAACCTTTCAATATTGTCTACACACGATCAATTATATTGCACAAACCCAGATATTGCGCAATAATATTGACTGTATATGGACTGCTTAAGTTTCTTTAAAATCAAGAAGTTTCGTTTTCTTTTCACTTGAATTCATGGCTGCCGAATTGCACAGTTATATTGAAAGCAATTCATGCGACATGTGCATTTAAGGGGGTAGTCCAGTGAAAAAAAAAATGTTTTTCGTTTTTTGTTTTTTTGCTTAAATCTACTCTACTACACCTAGAAAATACTCCCTTAAAATATCTAAGCAAAATATTGAATAGTTTTAAAGATACAGAGAGTTTTCGAGAGACGTGTAATCCGAGCGCTTGAAGGTCCCCTGGTGTGTTTCGGAGAAAGGAGGACTCTTGTATTTCTGTTTGCTCCGCCCATTTTTTTTCGGTTTATAACGGTCTAGGTCCTTCTGCTTTGTATTTAAGGTTAGTTATGTATGGAGCAGGCATCGCGTCATGTATGGAGCAGGCATCGCTGACTAAGGTAAAATTAATTTGTTTAGCTTTTTTCCGCAACAAAAACTTTAACCGCGTTTTTCTCAAAACAGCATTTTTTGACTCGGCGGACGTCAGATCTCAGAGTCTTTTGCTCCGATTGATCTACAAATTTAGCTGTATATTTCTTGATTGTGTATCTATCGTCGGAACTAGAATTATTAAAATCCATTGTTTATTTACAAAGTTATAAACAAATTAAGCACCCGAAAAACACCCGAAAAATTCGAAATGCCGCCATTTTGTTATTTTTTATTGAAAATTAAAAATTCTAGTTCCGACGATAGCCAATGTTCTACAGATTAAAACCTCATTTGAATTTTTTGTTTCAAATGAACCGTTGCAGAGATTCGACGTCCGCCAACAAGAAAATTTTTTTTTTGGAGCGGCCATTTTGTCGGGATGACTCATCGAAAACAAAAAAAAAAATTTTTTTTGTGTATTTTAATAGTTGTACTATCATATGTCAAAAAGTTTTTTAATAAAAATTGACTTCTAATATGAAAAAAAAATCGTTGAAAAAACAGTCGTTTTCACTGGACTACCCCCTTAACTGCGTAATCACAACGAATTTGCGCAGGTCTAAAACTGTACTAATAACTGAGTAAATTGTACATGTGACCTGAGCTTTCTTCAGTGTTTTCATCAGTTCTGACATCACGCAGTTTTAGTGTGCAATATAACTGAGCATGGCTTTATACTTTTGCGAAAGTACAGCTCTAGTTTTTTTTAAATAACTCGCTGAATTATAATTACACTTCCTATGAGGGGAACGAAATTTTGCTCGAAACTAATAAATTAAATTTTTTCTTGCTCAGGAAAAAGACAAACCACATACTTCCCCACAAGAGAAGTAATTTCGGTGAATTTCATTGGACGCTTCTTGTAACAAAAATAAAATACTTACCTCAAAAACCACCATCCTTTCAACATTAACTGCTTAACATTTGCATAACAGTTGTTATGACGATTTTTGTAAAACTTATTCCTAATTGGTGGTTTTATTTGCTATATTGATTAAAGCTTTCATCGTCAATAAAAGGTCTTTTAATTCTACTTAAAAACTAAGGAAATGCACTCTATAAACAACAACTCATTTCCTATGTGCGGTGCTAAGCTCTGTGCAATGGTTGGTCGAAGGACGATGCAAGGTGCTGTGCTATCTATATTTGAGATAGTGAATAAATTTTACTATTGCACAGCAATCCTAGGGCCGGATGGTGTGATTTGCGGTGCTAGGCGCGGTGCGCTATTGTGGCTATGCACTAAGAAATCTTTAGTCATAATAGTCCTAATAACTTTAAATTAAAGCTAAATATGAAACTAACCTCGACGTATAAAGCAAGCAATTTGTTTTCCATTTTTCCCAACCGAAAATCAGTCCCTCTTGCAAAATGAAATCATTAATTTAAAAAGTTTGATGTATCAATTTTGAGGCTTATAAAGTTATCCCATTTTTTTTTTTTTAATTTAGAAAACAAAGAAAAAATGCCGAAATTTGTTTAAATCTCCATGGGAATTACCGAAAAACGAGACATCATTTGTCTTCCGCTCCCTGAAACTCCTGAAAGTCGGCTGCTTAAAGCCGAAGAGACATTCTTTCAACCACATCCTGTTAAAATAAAGCCAAGAAATCCACCACAAGGAAACACAAAATTGGGTCCTGTAATAAATTAGGTGTATCAAAAATTGATTTCGCATGAGATTGTGCTGGTTTTGGAGCAATAAACCGAATTCCCAGAAAACAAAATCCTCATAAAACCCTTACTTTGTAGTTCACCATGCGCAAATCTCAAGGATGAATCCATATCTCACAATGGAAATTACGAACCGAAAGTTTTGTTTCAATTCGGTGTTTTCCCCGGTTCGAGGAACTAAACATGTGCAAATACTGCTTTATTTTATTTCAAGCTGTGCGCACCCCCGTTGACGTTGAGGGCAATATGTTCTGTAAGCTTCTCAGAGTGGCAAAAGGTGAAAAGCAATAACCCTCTGAATAATATGGAGATCTGTTGAAGGGTTGCTTTGGAGAAGGTAAAAGCCTAAAAAGCAGAGGAAACATGGGATATTTAAAAATGAATTACACACAGGCAAGGCACCCTTCTCATTAGAGCAATAGGTGCTTCTCAAGCTTTGCATAAGGTTAATCATCGGTATAAAGGTGTCTTCTTATCTGAATGTTACACCGGATTGCCGAGCGGGTTACATAAATTGCGATTGCGATGAATTTCAAGTACTGCCATGAACATTATCCCGTAGTTCATCATAGATTTAAATCCTTTTTTTAACCCGATCAGTACGCAGTAGCAGTGGAAGGCGGGGAAAAGCATAATTTACGAAAGCTCTCGGAATGAATTTCTCGAGCTTATTAGAAAGGTTATTGATGATTTACAAACATAAACTGGTTACCTATAGACTTTAATAAATTTAAGGTTTCGCAAACCTCTATTGAGTCACTGTTTCTTGCCAAAGCTTAAGCCTCTGTAAATCGATTTATGCATGCGATTAATTTTCTCCCTATTTGGATAACTCTACATGCCCTCAATTGATAACCCTTTGCATGAATAGAAATTTTAAGCAAGCACATACCAATAAGGACACTTGTACATTCATTAATAAGTTAGTAACACTAATGACTTTGAAGCTTTCCTGAATTCTGGTATATAAACCTACATATTATACAAACGCATGACGATGAAAATACATAAGACAAATCAAATTTAATTTAGATAGAATAATTAAAATTATAGGTACTAAGTTATTAATAGTAGATATCGTATAATATACATATATAACGTGTATTTTTATAAAAGACATTGCTTTTTCTCTCGTAACGGGTCGATAGCTGATTGGTATTGCCTATGTACTTAATTGTTACATACCGTATGTAAAAAAATTATTCAAACCCCCTCTACATCTCAAATTAGTTTTATCTAAACTGTATTATTTTAGCAAAGGAACAATCGTTAACACTGAACTGTACAGCAAAACATGGTTATAAAACCATCAAATTTAGAATGTTGATTTAAAAATAACAAACAAAACTAATTTTGGCGGTGTGCTTAGGATCTGAATCTTGTTGGAATATGAAGCCGTCGCTTTTGCAGCAGACGACCGAAGTTTTTTTCTTAAGAATATCAAAATAAATCTTCTTTGTCATTATGCCGTCGATAAATTCGAGCTCGCCGAATCCTTTCCAAGACTTTCATAAGACACACTGCAGAATTATTTTGATTAGAATGTTTTATTTTCTTACCTCCTTACCGTCTGTGTGTTTGACTGTAGGCCTTAACCTTTTAAGGACGGGAATGGTCGATATATGGACCAGCCAGAGGACACATAATATTTGATGTTTTTCAGGGAAAATGTTATGGGCTAAATATGGGAAAAATAGTATAGAAATTCCTGGAAGCATCATTGACATTGAAAATAGCGGTTTTTAATGTCAAATTTTTTCTGCTATTTCGCCCTGAAAGTTGGCATCAGGGCCGTAGCCAGGATTTTTTTTCGGGGGGGGGGGGGGTTTTCAAAATAAAAAGTGGAAGACGGGGGGATTTACATTTTTGAACTAAATTGAAATTTTTTTTAAATAACGTTAAAATATTAATTTAAAATAAAGTTTAATTTTTACAACTTCAATATATATTTAATTAAATATTTTTAAAAATATCTATACTATGTTACTCTTATTAAGGTGTTACACCACCCTGACGCTCGAAAAAATAGGCATAAAAATAAACTTTTTTTTTGGCTCGGCCATTAAAAATATGAATTATTCCGTATTTTACGTATAGGTACATATAATAGATTTATAAACAATTTCCAATACTGAAATACTAAAAACATTAAAAATGGGTGAGATATGAGTCGCTCAGTGGGATCCTCTTTTTAAAATCCTTGCTGACGGTGTACATGATTTCTCCATTCAGCATTTTCCGAAAAAAAAAATTCCTTCTTCAGAAGTATAAGCTAAAGCGTGACGGAGGGAAAAAATTAAAAATTTTTTTTTTGGAGAAATGACAGCTGTTCTAAAAAAAACTCGTATTTCCATCAAAATTTTGAGTTTAAAAAATATATAACTTTTGAATACGGAACTCAATCGAAAAATTCACGTCAAGCTTTAGGTAATATTATAAAAAATAAGTGGTGCAAATTTCAGTCAAATAAGTTCAGTCGATTTTGAAATATCGTGTACACCGGTTTGAAAAAAGTAATTTCGAAAAAAACGTGAAAGAAAAAAAGGTCGAAGTTAACGCCTTAAAATTAAATTTTTTTTTAAATTACTTTTAATCTGCGATTCCTGGCCCATACATAAGGTTTTGCGATGTCCTCCGTTACCTGAGTTACTGTTAGTTTAATCTTTCCAAAGGAATTATATTATTGTTAAAAATAGATAGATACGTAACGGTCCGAACGCTACCTGAGTTTTGGGTAGGCTCCCTGACGCGCTCACTTCTAATTGCTATAACTTTGTAATAATTTGAATTTTGGAATATTTCAACGCTTAAAATATTGTTAAAAGTATAAACAATTTATTTAGCAAAAAAAAAAAAAACTGTTTTTTGAAAATTTCATGGTTGTGTAACCCCTTAAAAAAATTCAAAATAAAATTTCTAATTTTTTAAAACACTTAACTTTTCGAAAAAGATATCTTAGAAACGTAAAAAAGAAGGATTTCACAAAAGAAAATCTAGTTTTCGACTTTTCGCAGCGAAAGAAAGAGTAAGAACTATTTTAAAAAATATGTTTGCACTTCTTCAGTTATCAGTTACAACCTGAGTAATCAATAAGTGCTAAAGATGTTTTGATCGCATCTAAAATGTACTACTTATAATATTCCACTACTTTCAAATTGAGTAAAGGCGCCAATATTTATTGCCTAGTGGAGAGGACCTATTATTTTGTTACCTTTATTAATGAATTTTGCAATGAGGCATCTGAACTATTCTATTTTTTCATTCCGAGGGCATTTTTTTCATATATATATCAATTTTTTTGATGGAAACACCGTTTTTTTTAAAAGACCCTTGAAAAGGTATATGCTACCTACCTTTGTGCTATGATAACAACATCACTGATTATTTTTAAAAAGTTACATGTCTTTAAGATATTTTATCATTGTTAAAGAAAAAAGAAAAGCGGAAGTTTTACTCATCTGACTGTTCAACCCTTTAAAAATCATGTAAATTTTTAGTAAATTTTAAGTTTCACAATTTCGGGGGGGGGGGGGGGGGGGGGGGGGGGGGGGGTCTAACCCCCTGACCCCCCCCCCCCCCCCCCCCCCGCTGGCTACGGCCCTGGTTGGCATACCTGCCTTTTTTTCATTGGCGGAGTTAACAGGGGGCAGGGGGGCATTGCTCCCCCAAGATTTCAAAGCGAAAATCGGAACTGTCCGTTTTTCTTATACTTGGTAAAAGTCTGCCCCCCCAATGGATAACCTCTAATTCCGCTCATGCTTTTTTTATTTACTGATTACGAAAAATATAGTACCACGAATCGCGAAACTCATCTGCAAGGTGAATTCAAGGTAAAATATTGAAATTTTCACGTTTTTCCCCGTATTTAGCGCATCAAATTACCTAGAAAAATACTTTCAAACCGTCGCACGATATTTTTTACATGGGACTTTCCGTTGCGGACGGGCCTGGTCGAAATATCGACCAGCAAGGAGGGGGGGGGGGACTCCACATAAGAAGTTCATTGAATTTATTTATAATATTAATGTCTAATAAAAGGTCAATTTTAACGTAATTTTCCCCGTCCAAAAAGAAGAATATTGTTTTCATCGGACCAAATTATTTGTTTCCATTCTTCAGTAGAGAAGCATATGTTTTTCTTTGCCAATTGGAGTCTCTTGCAGAATTTTTGTTGGGATATCCATTGCTATTTTACCGCAAGTTTTCCCGAAAATCTTTCTGATTTTATTCGGTTTCTAACAGTTTGAGGATGAAGTTCCATTCCGTAGTCCTTTTTCAGCAGCAATTTTAGGAACTGATAGACTATGATTTGCAAGCACCTTTCTTAAAATTTCTTTGTTTATTCTCTCTGTAGTTCACCAGTTTTTTTATACATACTTTTGAATGATACATGCTACAGTATTTTTACTAGTACTCAATCTATCGCCTATTTTTTATACCGTAAACCCAAATTGTGGTATTTTACGATTAACTCACGAATTTGGTTAGAAAGTCTTGTGACTTAGCCATTTTAATACATTTAACTACACACAATTCGCAACAAAACTCAAATAAACTTGAAAAATGCATATGTGTTTTAAAAAAAAAAAAAAGGAACTATGAATAAAGTTACGTTGCATAAAATTTGGCGAAATAAAATTTACAGGGGTGCGAATAATTTGTTTTATATCTATTTTATACTTTACACATTATTGTTGTAAGTTTATTCCTCCTAATTTTGTAAAGAAATATAATTTTTCTCTATGTGAATACATAATGTAGCAGCTATAATTACATGCATGCATTTCTTGTAAGTGAAAACCTGGGGTACAGAAATTTGTGAAAAGTACACAATGAGAACATAAAATATTGAGCTTTTTCAGAAATGAATATAAGAGATTCCAATTTATATTTTCTTCATTGATATGTGTTATTTTTCCGTTCCGTACCTCAAAAGAAAAAAAAAGCGGCCAAGTGCGAGACGGACTCGCCCATGAAGGGTTCCGTAGCAGCAAATAACATAATATAAACGTTCTTGTTATTATTAGAAAATAATGGTTCACGGTTATGTTTATGAAATTAAATGTTTTTTTTTTTTTTTATATTTGAGTTGATTGAATGAAAGGTAAATTTCGGTTTACGATTTATGACGTATTAAAAAAAACTACGCACTAGATCTCGTTCAAACCAATTTTCGGTGGAACTTTGCATGGTAATGTACATCATATATTTTTTTTAGTTTTATTATTCTCTTATTTTAGAAGTTACAGGTCACATTTTACCACTTTGGAAGTGTCTCTCGCGCAAACTATTCAGTTTAGAAAAAAATGATATTAGAAACCTCAATATCATTTTTGAAGACCTATCCATAGATACCCCACACGTATGGGTTTGATAAAAAAGTATGGGGAACCCCCAAAATTTATTGTTGCGGTTCACAGAATACATCTACTTACCAAGTTTCAACAGTATAGTTCTTATAGTTTCGGAAAAAAGTGGCTGTGACATACGGACGGACAGACAGACAGACATGACGAATCCATAAGGGTTCCGTTTTTTGCCATTTGGCTACGGAACCCTAAAAAACAGAGCCCTTATAAGACCATTCGCGTTTGTCACAGTCGATTTGCTCAGAAATCATGCGACGTAGAAACTTGAAAGTTGACATAGCAATACATCGCTCTAATTAACATTTTAAAATATTGATATAAGAATTAAAGAGGGGGTAAGTTAGATACTCGAACAAATTTTGTTTGAAGTTTATATGTCATATGAGATATCATTTAAAAGGACCTGTTATGTGGAATACAAAAATTATTTTTTTTATAATTTTAAATAGCATATTTAGAAAGACATTCTGAAAATCTGCGAAAATAGAACATCCTTCAGCTTACCGCCGGATCGCAGGGAAATTTTCCCAACATATAGACTATTGATTCTTAGTCCGTTCTTCAATCACTTCAATCAATTGGTCAAAGAGCAGCCAATACTGCAAAAGGATTCAGGAACGTGGTACCGAGATGATGAACCTTCCCTAACAACCTCATTTCCTTCAACACTAAAATATACCGAACAGAGTAACAGTTTTGAAGGTAGTCAGGTGCTGAGAGTTAGCAAAGCTTGCTTTGATGGCCACTTGGCTATCGGACAAGATAGTAATGTTGCCATACTTTAGTCCCCTGTTAAGGTTTAGAAAGGCCCCAGGCCGCAGTATCGCGGATTTCGATCTGAAAACTTTGAGCCATTTGTTCATTGCAACCGAGAATTTGCACTAGACTGTCTCATCGGGCGGCGCGTACCACCGGTGGCCCGCACTAGACTACCTCATCGGGCGGCGAGTACCATAGGTGGCTCATATCAGCTTTGCGTAACACACAATAAATAAAACTATTATGTCTTAATAAACGTATACATAGTAAAAGGAAACTGAACTTTTGAAGTTTTACTAAACAACATTTTCTGCAAGGCGCCGCAAGATGAAGCAAAATGCGATTTTAACTGCCGCCCGATGAAGTGTAATACAAAAAACTGCGCCGGCGTCAACATGTTAACGTATTGCTTAAATTGGGTATTCCAATTTAGTCGTTTATCGAGCCAAATACCCAAATAGTTTACTTCATCAGCATACTCAATGGTGGATATAGTATCTAGGTCCAGTACCCGTTTGTAAAGTGTCCCAGGACGGTCGTAAGCTGCATTTTTTTTATGATTTGATCTGGATCTGGAATATTGTATTGAATTGAAATTCTTGAATAGTTACTCATCGCACAACTTTCTATTTTTGCTAAAGAACATCAAATTGCATTGTCTTATACACATTTTGCGTCAAAAAATGAATCTAACAATGAGATTAATTCAAATTTTTAAGTTTGGATGAGTAAAAATCATGGCAAATCATATAACAATCATTCCATTCCATTCAAGGGGTATATATCCTCAGGTACAGCTAGCTCTAAATAAATAGACTACTGGATCAAGGATCGTCTCCAGGCAGTTCTGAAGTATAGCTGAAAATATCCCGACACCTTATGGAGTTTTAAAAGGCTGAAAAGAGGCCAATGCCCATTTAACATTTTACCTGTCCAAAATGATAGCACTTTGCGATTTGTTCTATCATCGAGATTATAAGCTACAGGCTGAGGCGAATTTGCCCTTAAGGTACGATCATGTCTCTTCAAGAGTCCAACTCCATTTGAGACGCCCTTTGCTATACGGACTGCTTCCTGCATTGATTCTATACCTTCACAGTGTCTACGACTTGCGTTTTGAGCGTCTCATTTCTTTATTGTAATCAGTGAAAACTGATCTGTACACCGATGTTAAGATTTCCTCGCAAATAACATCCGACTGTACCGAAATTCTAAAAAAGCAAAATTTTGCAAACACATAGTCCTGAAAAGTTTTAAAACCCAAAATGATCAAAGTATCGGGACTCTTTAAAAGTACTCTGTCTCCCGAAGGAAAGCCAGAAATAAATTACGGTTTTTTGTTGATTTCTAACATAAACAATCAACAAAGTTTGAGTGTTGCATCATAAAACTTTACATCAGGCAATCCATTTTGTTTACATTTTTTTATTTTAAACTCTTACAGAAGAAAGCAAAAATACTCGATAGCCTTTTTCGGACAGGCTTTTTAATTCATATTTTTTCACCGAAATAACGGTTAAACATTTTGTATGAACAATTTTTCAATATACCTTCTCCAATATAAAATTCCACTTATTGCTTTCCTAGTTTTTGAAAAATGCTTATAGTTGTTTATTTTGATTAATTCCGAAAATTTATGACATGTTTCGTACCCTACTGGAATGGCGAGCATTTCACCAATTTAAATCATGATTTGATGAATGATTTCGATAGTTAACGATATAAGTGAAATCTTAAATTTACGAACCTTGCATTGATTTCTAATCGGGATTAACACATGGAAGATATATTTGAGAAAATATTCATTCACTTGGAACAAAATATGAGCCAAGAATAAATCCAAAAACGGAACCCATATCACACTGGAAATACTCTATGCTATTGAGTATAAAAGGGATCAAATAAATATTCCGCATTATCCTGAATTCAATTTTTAAAAATATATCTTTGAATCACGATTTCCCTTCAAATTTTCCACGCAAGGTGAATACAGCGTTCTCGCACACAATACGAACAATAAAATCGATCCCTTTGAAGGTTGAGATCCCTTTGAACGTTAATGATATGCATAGTTCAACTTCAGTCTTCCTGCAACCAGTCGCTTTCTTCACACGTTTCCATGAATTGCGGTCTTCGTTTGAACGCTGAAATATTCAGTTGCCAATTGTTCTCACTTTAGAGAGATACTCAATTTATGTTTTTTTATCAGAATTATATTGCATGAAGGCAACTTTCCCACGTAAGAGTATTTGAATGCGGAATGATGAAACCATTTGCAAATTTAAATTACTTTCTCATTCTTTATCGCCTTATTAGAATTTTTCCGTTGCGACATGACACAAACAGCAGAGTAAATTCCCCAACTGGAAAGGATGCAAAAGTTGCTTTTAATTCAAAACCATGCTAATGAAATAAGCAAATCAAGATATTTCCATCATCCCCTATCCACTTGTTAGGGTCGTGGGAAACTTCATCTCTGATGTACCGTTGGGGCTGCGAGGCGGAAACACAATTAAGTTTTGATGAATCTTATAATTTACTTATTCGGGCTTAAATAAATTAAACCCCTGTGGACGTCGCAATTTCGTACTTCATGTATCGTTTGTTAAGCAGTTTTTCTATTGGTTTCCAGCCTTTTTCTTCAAAAGGTAAGCAGGTTATAAATTCAGGCAATCAATTAAACTTGTCTGTACATTTTCAATTAGGACAGTGTTCAATTACTTTTAATTAATTTATACTTGTAGGTAGTTTTTTAATATTTGAACACTAGTACTACCAATACCCGTCAAATTGACGGCTACAAAATTCCTCCCTTTGAATTAATTATAGGTTTCAAAGTTATCTCTTAAAATTTATGCCAAAACTTATTAAGATTTAAAATTAAGAAATATTCAAGAATTTTCCATTTATAATTACCAATTCAGAGTTCGAAGTATATTACATTAAAGGTGCAGAATAATTTTTAAAATTAGAAGGTTGTGCTTCGGTAGTTCTAGTGTTAAAACTTAATAGTACATATACATCTCCGCCAAGTCGAGCTTCAAAAAAGGCGCCACCGTACCTTTTCTTTAAGCGGTTCGACGTATTTTTGAACCCGCATAACTTCGGTCTCGATAATATTTCAGATTTCAAATTTCGAGCATAGGATGTAGCTACCAAGCCTATGGAATGTGCCAAATTTTTATAGCCCTGCTCCTCTAGATGCTTCTCTACACTGAGAGAAAATTCTAATAATTTTTACGATTTTTTCAAAGAAAAATTACGGTGCTCTCCCGTAAATAGGACTTACAGTGCTGTGCAAAACATTTGCAACTAAAACCCCAATTTTCTATGTCTTACTACAACAAGCCTTAAATTCTTAAAAACAAAAAAGCTAATACAGTATTTTATTCTTTGTTATATCTAATTTAAGAATATTAAAAAACTAAAAGTAACTATTCAATAAAAAAGGAGAAATATTCGTTTTTTCATACTAAGATACAAAACTGACTGTGCAAAACATTTGCAACTCCTTGACATTAACAATGTTGGCGACTTTAAATATATATTATCATTAATATTTGGTTGAATAGCCTTTATTTACAATAACTGCTGCACATCTTCTTGGCATAGAATTAAATAGCGACTCAATATGTAAAGAAGTTATATCATTCCAAGCCTTTTTTATACCATTAAAGAGTTCGTCACGGTTGTTGTAAAATTGACCCCTCATATTCTTCTTAACCAGTTGCCATAGCTTTTCTATGGGGTTGAGATCTGGGGACTGTGCGAGCCATTTCAAAACTTCAATGTTTTGCTGCGAAAACCAAGCCTGAAGAAGTCTAGAGGTGTGCTTGGGATCATTGTCCTGTTCGAAGCGCTAGTGCAGGGGCATTTCTTCCTCTGCGTAAGGGAGCATAACATTTTCCATAATGTTTTTGTAGTCCTCCGCTTTCATTATCCGTGGTATTTCATAAAGAGGTCCCACGCCCTGAGCTGATAAACACCCCCAAACCATTGTATAGTATTACCACTTCCATGCTTCACAGTTACCACAGCTTATCGCGGATTTAGTCGTTTGTTCGTCGGTCGTCCTACTTTTTGCACTCCATCTAGCCCCACTAAGTTAAACTTAAAGTTAAACACTCATCCGAAAAAAGGACAGTTCTCCTTTTTTCTAGGGGCCATTCTAAATGACTTTGAGCAAAGACAAGTCGAGCTCAGCCATTTTTTTCGGAAAGTAGTGGCTTTTTCGCTGGCCTGTAGGTCTTAAGATCGATTTCTATGGCTCGTCTTCTTACTGTCGAAGGATCCACATCCAGGTTTTATTCGTTTTTTACCTAAGTACCTTGAACTGAGAAAAGGCCGAGATTTACTTAACTTTGTCGTTTTCCTTGGTCTACCACCCTTTATGAATATTTTCAATACTCCCAGTCTTTTTAAAACTGCTTATAATTCTGGATATGGTGGATTTAGCTATTGTATTCCGTTTTTTATTTCGTTGTAAAATTAATTACTCCCATTTTACGAACTTTTAGTTTAATTGCGTTTAAAGGAAAAAAAATATTTTAATAATACACTGCCGCGCATGGACCTGACCGACAGTCTGGATTATATGCCCTGCACTAGTTGGATCGGAATAGAAAATTATTTTTATTATTTTTTATTAACTATATATGGAATAGAAAATAACAGTTAACTAACAAAGTACTGCCAATTCTCATTTATTCCGAGAAAAGTATTTGTTGATATATAAAGTTGCAAATGTTTTGCACAGGCAAAATTGTTACGTTGAATAAAATACTGGATATTGCTCCCTTATTATGGGATATTACATTCTGCTATTGTTATATCTGGAAACTAGACATAATAAAGAATAATGCACTGTAAAACTTTTTTTGGTATCAGTGGTTTAGGAAATTTTATAATGATCTGTAATAAACTATGATTTTAGTTGCAAATGTTTTGCACAGCACTGTAAGTGACAGGCATAGGTAAAAGTACTATGTGCACAAGATAAAATTACGCTGTGGCACCGTAAAATTTCCGTCTACGAAAAAAAAAATCATCGTTGGGTAAATTTTGATGTAGATATTTTAATGCATTAGAAAGTAGGATAAGATATTAACTACAAATATTTATATTGTAAAGAAATTCCAATCGAAAATATAATAAAGCATATAAACCCTCTCTGTGAAAGACTTTTGCGGTGAAAAAAATGCATATGATCTAACTCTTTCGAAGACTTTCGGATAACTGACCTGTCCCACTGCACTCCGATTTGAAGATTCCATGAAACACATGTTTAGCAGTAATAATAAAAATGTCATACTTACAGACTTTCCGTAAGCGACCACGCAGCGAGCAAATTTACTATGAACAACACTCGTAAGTCGTACCAATTTCCGAAAAAACCCGATCGTACACCCGATCTACTTCGGCTTCTTAATTCAGTAGAAAATTACGTTGTGGCACCGTAAAAATTCCTTTATGAACTAGTACAATTTCATGAAGACTAAGTAAATTTTCCTTAAATCAACAGGAAATTTTTCTTAGCATAAAATTTTACTGTGCTGTACAGTAAAAGTTCCTATGACGTTTCGGAAAAATTCTTGGATGAATAGTAAAATATACTATGTCAACCGTATTTTATCTGTTATTCCCTCGTAAATTTTCTAGGAACTTGTCACTTAAGTCCGGATTACAGGGGATAGCACCGTAATTTTTATTAGAATTTTCTCTCAGTGTAGATTTTATTAATATTCAAAGTTCGTTGATGTCATCACCCACTCACTAATGATAATCAAAAACCTTTGGAGTACTTCCCGTAGTCCTAGAAATATGGAATTTGGTATGCATGCTGGGTTTAACGTACAAATAACGATAATCTGTGATTTTTCTCCTCCAACACTTTACAATGGGGGGTGCCGATTCTACAGGTTAAAACGGTCTAGTTCTAGAAAATATATCTAGATAGAATATGACTTTATTATTTATTAATACCCACCCCAACATAGCGGGTATATATTTTCTTAAAATTGAAATCCATAAAAAACATTTCATGTAAAAACTGTAGCCAAGTCTCGCTTTTCTCTCACACTTAAATTGTTATGTTATCTCTAGCAGAGCCAAGTTTATTCCTCTTACAACTATAACACTTTCATTATCAGATCACTCCAAGTCTCTACATTTTAGTTTAAACAAATTTCCTGACTTGACCATTACGCAGCACAATAATGCACTGCGCTGTTGTTTACAATTCAATATTCACATTTATTATTGAAGTACATACCTATTGTATACGCGTAATATAAGAAGAGTTTGGAGCTATTTATCTACAATATAAGAAGTAATATAAGTATAGGAGTGTGCCTATTGATATAGTATAGTGGAATTAAGTTTTCATAAGATCGTGGTAGTCACGAGACTTGGCTACACTTTTTACATGAAATGTTGTTCAGAGTTATATATTGTGTAAAACTACTATTTAATTAATCGTCGGTTAAATCCAATCTAAATCAAATAACTTTTCGAAGACTGAAATTACAAAAGAAGTTAAGAGGTTACATGGATCTTAAAGGTATAAAAAAAACGACTTCTTTAAAAAAATGTATTTCAAAAACGAAAAATCTTTTTTATTTAAAATTTAAACATATGAAAGTAAAGTACTTAAAGTACATGTAAAAATATCATGTCCACCGCAAAAAAAAAAGGTTGACGGCGAAAAACGGCTAGAAAATGGAAAATTTTCAATATTTTTGGCTGAACATTTTTTTACAAGTACTTTAAGTACTTTACTTTCATATGTTTAAATTTTAAATAAAAAAGGTTTTTCGTTTTTGAAATAAAATTTTTTAAAGTCGTTTTTTTATACCTTTAAGACCCATGTAACCCCTTAAGACACTTGCGATGATAGTTCTAAAAATAATGGGTAATATCACTTAAACAAAAGCATTCTAAAAATAATGGGCAATATTACTTAAACATTTAGTAAAAACACCGTTTAACTCTATTTTATTTTAAATCAATATAAATCGTCCCGTAAATATTATATCCAGACATTTAAAGATATAATCATCTTTAGCAAATTTATTTATTGTCATATTTTTCCACCTTTTCTGGGCTGAATGTCAAAAGATAACACTTTAATGCTTTAATTAATTAATAAAAATCACGATACAAAAACTATTATTAGTCCAAAAAATCAAAATCAAGAGATTTAAGAACTTTCAAGGATTTTTCGCCATGCTCCTCGAGAAATGCGTTTGTGCGTTCCAATTTCTCCTTCTCGCGTCTTTCGAGTTCTTTATAAATTACTTGTGATATCTGGAAATAAATTTGTAATATTTGAATAAAATTGACTGACCCAACAAATACTTTATTTGCTTAAAACTTTTAATTTTCATATCATATCCTTCGAACGTCTAAAAGTTTCAATACTATTAAGTCAAGTATATCCAACGATGAGTAAAAAATATTTCCAGAAAACCATTATCACTAATCTAGGCCAAATAATACTCTGACAACCCCCAGTTTGATTATAATTGCAATTGATTTACTTTTCATAGCTCTAAATAGTCTAAGACTGACTAAAATTAAGAAACAAGAACCTAACCACCCCGCGAGACCTATTACCTGAAAAGAATTAATAAGCTGTTTACTAGTCCCCCAGCAGTTAAATAAGTAAATGACTCTAATTACGATGTTCGTAACTATAATTGATGGTAAATTGATATTTTCCAATAAAACTAATTTTGTTTTTAGATATCATCATTGCAGCACAGTAGTATAAAATTTCGCGTGGATGTTTTGAGATTAAATTGAATATATTTCGGGGGAAAAAAAAAACTTTTTTTATAGTTTCTCAATCACTTCACTTATTCCTTTATTAGTGCCGTTATATTAGGGGTTTCACCTCGGAATGGGAGATAATAGGGGAGAATCGCCAGTCATGGGCCACCTAAGGTTAAATGCATTTAAAATTATTGTAAACGTTTCGTTTACATAATTAATAGCGCAATATTAAAATTTGGATGATAATTTACCTTTGTGGAAAGTTTAAGGCAAGTTTGACTTTCTTTTATAATAGAAAACAACGTTTGAAAAAAACGTGCAAGTGGCCCAATTTAGGTGACGAGTCGCCTAATGTGGGCCACCTATTGAATAGCACGTAAAATATCTGAAAAACGCGAAAATGGTTCGACATATTGTTTAAAACACCGTTACTTATTATATTTAATGAAACAATGAATTGACGTTAATTAATTCGTTGATCAGAAATATATTTGAAATTTAAATTCTCAATAAAGAGTTAATCATCATAAATTAAGTATTTACTCAATCACATGTAACATTTTATAATCTAAAATAATAACAATAGGCTTAATATACTAAATTTACTAAATATCTCATGTACACTTACCGTTTTAATGAAAAAAACATTTTTCCTTAAGATAGTGTTGCTTTGTTTACATCGCGTGAGTGACCCGTATTAGGCGCCCTTTCGAATTGCACAGTGGCCCAAATTAGGGGAAATGACATTTTTCCAGATTGTTTAAATTAATTAGTATTGTTATAGTTTTTAAATTGCAAATACACTATATACTATATAAACATATTATACACTTCGCATCAGAACAAATTTTAGATTCATTAGATGTATCAATTTGTTTTTATCGACGAGCAAAAATGTCAGATTTTTAAGTCGGCAGATACATTTTTACGAGATTGTTGTAACATTATTAATTTTTTATTAAAATTAGTATTTCTTTCATTATTTTGTTCTACATTCATTTTCAATCAAATTTTGACATTAATTAATTTTCAAAAACTCGGTAAAATTGAAAAAAATGGGTGGCCCGAAATAGGAGCCGGCCCAAATTAGGCAACTCTCCCCTAAGCTTGAAAACTTGTATACACCTTCATTTTGGCGTTCTAAAAGTTGTGTCAAAAGTCTCATAAAATCTCGTGTCTGCGTTGTAAGTTATTGAAAGTCAAAGGTCACAAAAATCGGGTTTTCGCAATTATATCTGTTTCTACAGCTCCAATGATGTTAAAATCTACTTTGAATAAATTGATATGAAATTAAGATATACAAGAAATATTTCATTTAATGAGTTTTTAATTACAAAAAGTAGGTAAATATTATTAAATAAATATATATTATTATATATATATGTGGAATTTTATTAAATGCAATGTATGAATCAATAAATAATACAAATTATTCATTTTGAATAATATTTTAATGATTTACTAACTTTATACAAGGTATTATTCACCGAAATTCACTATTGACCTTGTAGTATAGTATGTATGGCTGAGAGCTGCGCGCTCTCCGCCCTCTATCTCAAAAACGATTGAACATATGAAAAAATGTTTGGAACAAAAATTGTTCCAAATTTTACGATCTACAATTTTTATAATAGGTGTTAACACCATTGGAGCTGTAGAAACCAGGGCTGCAAAATTAAATTAAACGTGCAATAGTTTCAGTGCACATAAACTAAACAAGTATCAAACGGAGGGTTTCTGTGCACATAAACTTATCAAACGTAAACCAGTGTATGTTTCAGTGCACATGAACTAAACAAAAATGTACCTACGTTTCTGTGCACATAAACTAAACAAGTATCAAACGGAGGGTTTCTGTGCACATAAACTTATCAAACGTAAACCAGTGTATGTTTCAGTGCACATGAACTAAACAAAAATGAAGCGGAGTGTGTTTCAGCGCAATGAAACGTTTGGTTTACGTAATTTCGTTTATTTGCTTTTTGGGTATGTGTGCACACGCCAAGGAATAGTTTCGTTTCGTTTCGAATTTCTTTGCAGGGAGTTTATTAAACGAAAACAAAGCGAATTTCCTAATAACGAGGTTTATGTACAGAAACTGAATAGTTTCGTTTCGAATTTCTTTGCAAGGAGTTTATTAAACGAAACAAAGCGAATTTCGTAATTACGAGGGTGGCATGCGTGATTGCAAATGTGACCGCAAAAGCAACCGCGCCTCGATCAGCACACGTCCCAAAATCAAAGACAGGGAGTAGAGCCGGGACGAAGAACGAGGCCAGCTCTGAGCTGTATATAGTACCGGCCTTTGGAGGAGGGGAAGGTGGGGGGGGGGGGGGGGGGGGGGGGGAGGTTAGTGGATAGGGTAAGGGGAGGGGGCGGGGAAGGGGGAGGGGATGGGGAAGGGGGGGAAAGGGGGTAGGAAAGGGGGAGGGGGAAGGAAAGAAGGAGGGGTGCAGGGGGGGGGGGGGGGGGGGGTAGGGAAGGGGGAGGGGGTGCAGGGGGGGAAGGGGGCAAGCTCGTGCGCCGCCCGAGGGCGCCGGTCGATTTAGGGCGCCAAATGAATTAGGAACATATTAAAATTTCTCAGAAGAATAAGTTTGTAGAACTGCAAAATTGAGTAAAAATATATGTAAGACGAAGACAAGGGAGACAAGCATGCGTTTTGAAGTATTTTTTTTTTACTTCCCGAGGTGTTTTTGTGTACCTCCTTGGGGGATTTTTGGTGGCAATTTTATGTATAAGTATCGTAAAAGCAAAACCCCCACGAACAATATCATAAATAATAGGGGTACCGGTTAATTCGTGCGGTTTTCTAACAGATGGCGTAACTTGTTTTATATTCCAGTGATTCACCTTTCCAAATATGTGTTGGAAAGCTACTGTCATATAGTTTCAGAATCAGTATGTGTCATTTAGCTGAAGCGTAAACAACAATACTTTTTTTTACTCTGAAAATGTCGAATTTTGTGCCGAATAAAGTGTTTTTGCGGGGAGTACTTCTTCATTACTTCAATATGAAGAAAAAGGCTGCCGAAAGTCATCGTATTTTGGTGGAAGTGTATGGTGTGCATGCTCTAGCTGAGCGTACGTGCCAGAAGTGGTTTGCACGGTTTAAAAGTGGCAATTTTGACTTGGAGGACGATGAACGGCCCGGACAGCCAAAAAAGTTTGAAGACCACGAATTGGAGACACTGCTCGACCAAGATCCATCCCAAACGCAAGAAGAACTTG
The DNA here is from genome assembly GCA_949715965.1 of Dysmachus trigonus. Taxonomy (NCBI): domain Eukaryota; kingdom Metazoa; phylum Arthropoda; class Insecta; order Diptera; family Asilidae; genus Dysmachus; species Dysmachus trigonus. The sequence continues at coordinate 62,321,987 of OX454320.1, forward strand.
CAAAATCACTTGGCGTCGCTCAACAAACCATTTCCGATCGTCTAAAAGCAAGAGACGTCGAACGCCGATTTTTCGCGTGTGAAAAACTGCTTCAACGGCTCGGCCACATGTTGCACAGGTCGTCAAAACCTACCTTAAAACGCTCAAATGGGATGTCCTACCCCACCCGCTGTATAGTCCAGACCTTGCGCCATCCGATTACTATCTCTTCCGACCAATGCAACATGGCCTGGCTGACCAGCACTTCTCCAATTATGAAGAAGTCAAAAATTGGATCGATTCGTGGATAGCGGAGAAGCCGGCCGAATTTTTCAGAAAGGGTATTCGTGAATTGCCAGAATAATGGGAAAAGGTTATAGCTAGCGATGGACAATACTTTGAATATTAAATTTGTAACCATTTTTTCACAATAAAGCTTCAATTTTCGAAAAAAAAACGCACAAATTAACCGGTACCCCTATTACAACAATACATACTGATACAGTTTCAGTGCAGTGTAAAATCAGTTTCTGTACATAAACCTCGTTGTTAGGAAATTCGCTTTGTTTCGTTTAATAAACTCCCTGCAAAGAAATTCGAAACGAAACGAAACTATTCCTTGGCGTGTGCACACATATCCAAAAAGCAAATAAACGAAATTATGTAAACCAAACGTTTCATTGCACTGAAACACACTCCGCTTCATTTTTGTTTAGTTCATGTGCACTGAAATATACACTGGTTTACGTTTGATAAGTTTATGTGCACAGAAACCCTCCGTTTGATACTTGTTTAGTTTATGTGCACAGAAACGTAGGTACATTTTTGTTTAGTTCATGTGCACTGAAACATACACTGGTTTACGTTTGATAAGTTTATGTGCACAGAAACCCTCCGTTTGATACTTGTTTAGTTTATGTGCACAGAAACGTAGGTACATTTTTGTTCTTTCAGTTTCGTTTAGTTACTTTTTGCAGCCCTGGTAGAAACAGATATAATCGCGAAAAACCGATCTGTGGCCTTTGGGTATTACTCACCGAGATTCACTATTGACCTTGTATTATAGCTTGTATGGCTGAACACTGCGCGCTCTCCGCCCTCTATCTCAAAAAGGGTTGAGCGCATGAAAAAATGATTGGAACAAAAATTGTTGGAAATTTTACGCTCTGCAATTTTTATAATAGGTGTTAACATCATTGGAGCTGTAGAAACAGAGATAATCCCAGAAAACCGATTTTTGTGACCTTTGACCTTCAATAACTTACGACGCAGACACGAGATTTTATGAGACTTTCGACACAACATTTAGAACGTCAAAATGAAGGTGTATACAAGTTTCCAGCTTATTATGTCTCATTCCGAGGTTGACCCATTTTTTTGCTTATTTGACTGGACTAAAGGTGCCATTTTGATTCGAATCGCCGCAGAATTGCATTAATTTTAAAATTGAGTTGTAAGACCTTATCTGTTGCGGTTTTCAAAACACTGTGGCATTAATGATTAATGTAGTCTTTAACCTTTAGAAAACCGGAAAACCGATAGATCGGCTTTGGAGGAAAATCAATAATCAATCAATAAGATCCAGGGCGTTTTTGGGGTTGCTGATCACGAATCTGGGGTCAGATTTGATAAATACATTCAACCTACTACCCCCTCCCCTACTCTTCAAATGCCTCCCCCGAGATAAAGTTGTAATTGTAGCGGAGGAGCTAGAGTGGGGGTAGGGATATGTAAATTGTTCAAATCTGACCCCGGATTCGTACTCAGCGACCCCGAAAACCCCTAGAGTCACATTTTCACCGAATTTTAGCAATTTCATAAAATTTAAACTACATTTTTCCTATCCCTTACCGGACCGGAGAGCCGACATATCGGCTCACCCTGTGATATGAACTTTGTATATAGTTGATACATGATACCAGATACAAATTTGGGCACTTTTCAAGCCGATCTCGCACCGTTCGGCAGTTACAGGGTGATTCGTAAAGCAAATTTTTGCCTTATATAGGAACCGCTCTTGTATTTTTATCTTTTTTTCTACGCATCGCAGCGGCCCCAAACCGACCTCAAAAAATTACTATTTCGAAGCCCTTTCCAAAACGGAAACCACCCCCCTATCCCCAACCCCTTGGCCACAATCCCCCCTGGAAGTTGAAAAAATTAACTTTTATTTCACGATTTTTCACCTTGTCTCGGTCTGACCTTAACCTGACTTTTGCTTGTCTCGGTCTGACCTTTCACCCCCTGCAATATTTCCCTCCCACCTCTGAATACAGGATGTACCAGTTATATTATAGATAAATACACATCTTCATCTTTTAGTTGTGTTCAACTACTCTTAAAATGGGATATAAGAAGTCGTACGATTTATATTATCCTTTTTCAGGTTGTACTATATCTGGGCATCGCATTAGTCAGAATACTAAATATGGTTTTTTTTTTTTAATAAATTTGTTTCTTTTGGGACAAATCTTCACACTAACTGCTTTTTTTAGAGATCCCTATATACGGGTGTCCCAAAAATACCAGGTCAGAGTGACATGGACGATAGGTTAGCCTTAGATGTGTCGAATAAAATAAACATGACCTTAGTAAAAGTTTCATAGTTTTCGAGATATTGTCACTTTTTTAATTTTGTTTAAAATCTCTACTTTTAGTTAGAATTTCAACCACCATTGCTAAAAATAACTTCAAGTTGATTACTTTTTTATTTGTCAGGTATCTTGAATAGTTGTTTCAGGCGTTAAAAGTAAAATTTTGCCGAAATTTAGTGCACTTTCCAAGAAAAATAACTCATTTGTGTTACCTTTTAACTCTGTCAAAATTGTAACTTTAACTTTGACAATCAGTCGTGGAAAAAAAATGTACTAAAAGAAACTGGCAAATTATCTTAAAAACTACTCAATTTAATGCAGATTCAGAAATGGTATTATACTTGGGAAATTATTTTACAAAAACTTAGAAATTGCTATTTTTATCATTAAGGGTTATGCTAAAGCCGGACTCTATTCTGAAAAATAAAACACTATTATTGCGCAATCAATAGTAAAAAAAGGCCACATTGCATTTTTATTAGCTGTACTGCCGGCCTTTGTCTTTTGTGGCTGTGGACCTGTTATCAAGTAACCGTGAATAGGACAGCTGCGACCCTTTGCTATTCCACTTTTTCATTCATTCTTTTGGGGTATTGTGATATTGATTAAAAAAACCCAAAAACTGTTGAATTTGTTTATTATTACAGTAAATGTTCAAACTATCTGCCTCCAACACAAATGCACAATTGACATCTTTTAACAAAACAGTTTTCGAATCTTGTCAAACTCATCTGAGATATACAATAAACACGGAAAAAACTGCGTAACAGAGTCACCGCAGCGGCTCGACAAATATCTCAGATGAGTTTGAGAAAATTAAAAAATTGTTTTGTTAAAAGATGTCGATTGTGCATTTGTGTTGGAGGCAGATAGTTTGAACATTTACTGTAATAATAAACAAATTCAACAGTTTTTGGGTTTTTTTAATCAATATCACAATACCCCAAAAGAATGAATGAAAAAGTGAAATAGCAAAGGGTCGCAGCTGTCCTATTCACGTTTACTTGATAACAGGTCCACAGCTACAAAAGACAAAGGCCGGCAGCTAATAAAAATGCAATGTGGCCTTTTTTTACTATTGATTGCGCAATAATAGTGTTTTATTTTCCAGAATAGAGTCCGGCTTTAGCATAACCCTTAATGATAAAAATAGCAATTTCTAAGTTTTTGTAAAATAATTCCCCAAGTATAATACCATTTCTGAATCTGCATTAAATTGAGTAGTTTTTAAGATAATTTGCCAGTTTCTTTTAGTACATTTTTTTCCACGACTGATTGTCAAAGTTAAAGTTACAATTTTGACAGAGTTAAAAGGTAACACAAATGAGTTATTTTTCTTGGAAGGTACACTAAATTTCGGCAAAATTTTACTTTTAACGCCTGAAACAACTATTCAAGATACCTGACAAATAAAAAAGTAAACAAATTGAAGTTATTTTTAGCAATGGTGGTTGAAATTCTAACTAAAAGTAGAGATTTTAAACAAAATTAAAAATGTGACAATATCTCGAAAACTATGAAACTTTTACTAAGGTCATGTTTATTTTATTCGACACATCTAAGGCTAACCTATCTTCCATGTCACTCTGACCTGGTATTTTTGGGACACCCTGTATATATAAAAATGAAAGTTTGTTTGTTGCTCAATCACGCCTAAACGCTTGCATCGATATTTTTCATTTTTTGTCCGAAGGTAGTACATATTCCAACTTAACATATAGGCTAATTTTTTTTCGGATAATACACAGAGTTTCAAAATGGCAAGATGGCGCCTGCAAATGTTATGTTTGAAGCGATTTTCGTGAAAATTGGTACATTGGTTTTGCGGCATGCTGATTTCAAATCCGCTGTCCAAATCATGGAGGTTAGAGACCAGGAGAACCATCGCTACGTGCTAAAGCATTAGCCCGCCTGTCCCTCTAAATTTATAGTTCATTTTTCAGCCACCAGCCGCGCTGTCGTGACAAGTAGCATCTGCGAAGTTAGCATAATGTACAAATTTTCTTCGCGGCATTGGCTTTGACAAAAAGAAACATTACAAAATGGTGAAATATTGTATTGTGCGTGGATGTACAAGTGGTTTAGCATCTGATCGGAGAAATAGACTGAAAAACAATTTGCGTCAATCATCGTTATTTAAAGTACCCGCCTTGATTGAGACAACGTCGCGATCGCAGCGCCTCACTTATTTTGTCCATATTTCGGGGACACAATCTTCTACGGCGATGGTTCTCCTGGTCTCTAACCTCCATGGTCCAAATGTATAAATTCAAGATGGCGGATCCAATATGGCGACCAAGATTTCTCGATTTCAATGGAGTTTAATGAAAATTAGTACAATAATTGTTTTGAGGTCACTGATTTTGAATTTTATCAAAATTTAGAAATCCAAGATGGCGGGTCTAATATGGCTATCAATATTTCTCGATTTCAACGGATTTTAGTGAAAATTAGTACAATGATTATCTTGAGGTCACTGATTTTGAATGTTATCAAAATTTATAAATCCAAGATGGCGGACCCAATATGGCGGCAAAGATTTCTCGATTTCAACGGATTTTAGTGAAAATTGGTACAATGATTATTCTGAGACCACTATTTTCGAATATTATCAAAATTTCCAAATCCGAGATAGCGACCAAAATTTCTCGATTTCAACGGATTTTAATGAAAATTAGTACAACGATTATTCTGAATATTATAAAAATTTCCAAATCCAAGATGGCGGATTTAACATGACGACCAGAATGTCCCGATTTCAACGGATTTTAATGGAAATTGGTACAATGATTATTCTGAGACTACAATTTTCGAATATAATCAAAATTTGTAAAACCAAAATGGCGGATCCAATGCGGAAACAAAATGTCTCAATTTCAATGGATTTTAATTAAAATTAATACAATGATTATTCCGGCGCCACTAATTTCGAATTTTATCAAAATTATCAAACCCAAAATGGCGACCAAAATGCCTCGATTTCAACGGATTGTAATGGAAATTAGTACAGTGATTATTCTGAGACCACTAATATTGAATATTATCAAAATTTCCAAATGCAAGATGGCAGACCCAACATGGCGTCCAGAATGTCTCGATTTCGGATGGATTTAAATGAAAATTGGTAGAATGATTTTTCTGAGCCTAGAAAATTCGAATAATATTAAAATTTGTAAATTTAAGGTTGCGGGTCCAATATGATATATATATTTTAATGAAAATTAGTACAATGATTGTTCTGAGGCCACTAATTTCGAATATTAGCAAAATTTCCAAATTCAATATGGCGGATGCAATATGACGACCAAAACCCTATTTCGACGGATTTTAATGAAAATTGCTAGAATGATTATTCTAAGGCTAATAATTTTTAATATTATTAAGATTTGGAAATTCAAGATGACGGATCTATAAAGGGGTTTTCGGATTGGAACAATTTCTAGGATATAACAAACTAGAACATTTGAGAAGTGTTTAATTAGTAAGTATTTACTCAACGCCGGGTGAAACCGGGTAACCCAGCTAGTAGCTTAATAAAAACCATTCAGGTTGAAGAAACAAAAATATTTTATTTATATATTTAACAATGTGTCAGCTACTCCTGATTGAACGTTTACATTAATACGCATTTAGTCAATAGACAGGTGCTGCACTAGAAACTATTCTAGATCGCTACACATTTCGAGAAGTTGGTTGGTCTGCTGTCGAAATTTATGAATTCAAAATGATGGTTTATCAAATCCTAAAATTTAAGCGATTGTCGTGAAATGAATGAAATTTTTGTATGTAGAGATATTCGCGGTCATTCATTTTAAAACAGTCAAAAATTACGAAATCAGTACGAATGAGTAGGCTGTCAATGTACTTTATTTCATTATGAGACATAGCTGCGTTTTTTTCCTGATCTATATATATCGCTCATTAAATGCAATAACGTCATAACTCAAAAATCATTATTTTTTAATTATTTATACGGGTAGACTAAATTTCGTATATACTTTTAACTGTAAAAACGTCATATCTGAGCTTTCATAATTCGCGACAAGGGAGAGGTAGTTTTGAAACTATTTCTTACTGAAATAACAAAGAGCCCTAATCTTTGAAATGCATTTTCTGAAAAATGACAATTTTTGGGTTATGACGTTATTGTATTTAATGAGCGATATATGGAGAGATCCATAAAAAGTAAAGATTCAGCTTTTTATGTGGGCTCCTATTCGTTCAATTCAATTTTTGCAAATTTCGCACGTCTCAGAATGTTGCAAACTTCACAGCATATGAATTTTCTTTTAAAATATTGCTCATGTTGCTGTAGCAACTTTTTTTTCTTGAGATATAGAAATAATGAACCATGCATTTTTTTAGAAAAGCGCAGTTATGGAATTCGTATACGGTTTTCCATTTTTATATCCATAGCGGTTTTTCAATATTATGATATTAGTTATCATTCTACATATTTCTTGTTTTAATAACGCTACTCTAAATAGATGAATTGAATTCTTTGTCCAAAGAAATTATATAAATAATAGCCGGCTCCTGCCAATGAAACTGCTAAGGAAAAAGCAAGAGGAATACTTTTTCCTGTACTGTAACAATTTCAGTGGCAGTTTTCCAAGCCAACTTTGAAGGCAACAGTATTCTAAATATGTAAGCATTATTTTAAGGAAAATATATTACTATCACCGGAAGAACCCTTTAAAGCTACCTCAACACAGCTTAAAAATTCAATTCCCATAGATGCAATTACTTTTTATTTCGACCTGAGTTATGTACATGGTTGGTACATTCATAAGAAGTTGCCCATAAAATACGTACGTAACAAGGTGGAAGGAGGCATATAGCCCAGCGTTGCAATATGTGATAAGGAAGAAGAGGAGGCATCACAGCAAACTGATGTCACATAGATAAATAAATTTCATGTTTATTCTTTTAACAACCATAATTTTATGTTTCAGTTTTACGACGAGAAATAGCGTAAGAGTTAAATTGTTAAATGATTTTTAAGGTTGATTTATTGGTTTTAAAATCAAGAAGTCGTACTCTATGTCTGAATAAGAACTATGATATGTAATGATTCGTATACGCACATAACAGCGGCATATGAAATTTTTAAAAACGTAAGCTGGAAGAAAATGCCTTGATTTAGAGTGACATAATTTATGGACGATCCTTTAATCACGTTTCGCTGGGGAAAAACACACAAGGTTCCATAGAAAATATCAAAACGAGTAGTCTATTGTATATGGCTTTGTCTTCCTTCCTGAAGCACTAAAAGCAAAATCTCATGCATCATATCATCTTATCATAAGATTTGCCTAAAAATTTCCCATATTCTATCTATTATCCTTATTCGTTATTCTACGATCAACGGTTAACTTACGTAGACATCTATCGCCGCGTACAGCTTCTGCTCATCGCTAAGAGGAATAACGTGCCACTGGCTCATGCGTACTTTCTTGTTTTTGTCTATTCGAAGATTACACTGAAAAATTACTGCTTAGCACAAGTATTATAAAATAAGAATTGTATACTTCTTACAATATATCTGACCAATCTTTCAAGACTCCACCGACCTCCTGTATTACACACTTCGTTGCACCAGGGTCCCAAATCGAGGCATTGCTCAATCATTGCATTAACCTTGTCCACTTGTAATTCGGGAAAGTCCCTTTTAAGCTTCCGTATATCGCTAAAAATCAATAAATCCATAATCAATTATTTCGAAACTTTTGTGAAATGAAAATTTACTTTTTTATGTTTACGCCGTGCAAACGAACTTTCTTGTGTGCCAACAAAACATAGAGTGCAGCAGGAATCTTCTTAAGCGCAGAAACCTGAAAAACATAGCAGGCATTCTCATTCAGGCACACCTGAATCACCGAAGTTTTGCCCGCGCCCTTTTGGAAGCTAAAAGGCCATTCCATGTCGAAGGCAAGAGGAACAACCTGCTCCTCTCGCTTTTCGATCTCTGTTCTGCAATGTTTTTAAATTTCAAGCAAATTCATAACAAAGTAGAAAGTGAGTCATTTACATGAGTTCATCACAAGCGCAAGCAATATCTATGCCGTCTGTGAAGTAATGAATAGCTCCAGTATATTTAATGAAGTCTGGTTCCTTTATTTCCTCTTTGGGTCTATTTAGACCTTCTGTGTTTATATTTGAATTGCTTCTGAGTACCCTTTTGTTGGTCATTTCCTTACCGGTCTCGTTTATATCGCTGGGTACCGGCTTTTCTGTATGAAGCTATGAGAAATGTTCCTTTCAGTATTTTTTATGAGCACCCGATTAACTTACATTGTAACTCAATTCGCCACTCATCCATGCTGGGATCCGCCGGCGGGACATGGTATGGTAACCGGAACGTTCTTCACAAAACTGCGCGATCAAATTGAATTCCCTCTCTGAAGTGTCAATTTTACTTGTCAATCGAATTACAGATGTCCTTTGTGTTAGGTGAAAGGATTTATAGTTTTAATGAAAAATCACACCGAAATTATAAAAAATTACTATTATTATAACTCCTTAATTACGCTAAGTAGTAAAAAGTTCTTGAATTATTCACCAACGTGCCAGTAAAATTGCCACATTGCGACAGTGCCGCCGTGTATCAAATCCACGAACCTCTCCGTTCCCTTTGAGAGGGAAGGGAGCAGAACTATCACTCATTATCCGTTTGCAGTCAGTCGATACAGCACGCCGCGCAGATTTTTTAGGTACCGGGAATTTAGTAGATAAAGAACTTTTAAAGATTTTGAGAGTGCCGGCATTTTGCGGTATTAAATATTAAGTGGGCGGAGAATTAAGTTCGATTGTATAACACGAGTTTAAGCCAAGCAAGAAAACATGTTTTGGGGTAAGCAGTTCGATTAAATGCCGGACGGAAGCCTTCTGCCACGTGCTTTGCAGAATAAAGTTCGTCCAGGTAATTTTTATTTCCTTGCTAATTTAAGCTTGCCTTTGCAGGATTGGTTCTTAAGGCAAACAGGAAATACACACAGACCATTAAAAAGGGATTCCATTTATCCCAGGCGGCTCTGGACGTGACTAGTGGATCAGATGAGCCCGTCCAGTTGGTGCTGACCTCCGAGGGCCACAATTACATTTTGTGCACTTTGAAGAAAAACAAAGTTGAGCAAGTCGCTCTAGATCTTAATTTTGCAGAAGGGGATGAGATTTCTTTCACAAGTCAGGGTAAGCGGCTTAAAATAGCGGTGTAGTGCGATACTTATACCCCCGATTCATTTCAGGCAATGGAAATGTTCACCTTTCCGGCTATCTCATACCAGAAGCGGATGATGACATAGATTTTCTCGAGGAAGACGACTCTGAGACTGAGGAACAAACACCTAATTTGAAAGGGAAAAAAAGGAAACAGGAGAAAGAGGTAACTGAAGCTAGCGCCAAGAAAGTAAATGAACCCGAAGATGATGACGAAGACGACAGCGACTTCGAAGAAAGTGGCGAGGAAGAGCAGGGCGATGACGATGATGAGGAAGATGAAGATGAAGAGTCGAGCAGCGAGGAGGAAATTGCTGAGCCAAAACCCAAGCAGCCAAAATTGGATAAAAACAAACAGAATGGTTTAGAAAACGGTAAAATCGCTACTAAGGAGAAGAAAAAGAAAGATAAAAGTAACAAGAAGCAACAACAGCAGCAAGAAGTGAAGCCACCAAAAGGAGCGGAAAAGACAATCCAGGGAGGAGTAAAAGTCGAAGACATTCGTGTAGGAAACGGCCCAGAAGCTAAGCCCGGCAAGAAAGTACAAGTCTATTATGAAGGTCGCCTTAAGTCGAACAACAAGGTTTTCGATAGCAGCAAACAGGGAAATGGATTCAAATTCGGTTTGGGCCGTGGCGAAGTTATTAAGGGATGGGACATCGGCGTCGCTGGCATGAAAGTTGGCGGCAAAAGGCGAATCACTTGCCCACCACACATGGCATACGGAGCTAAGGGTTCTCCTCCAGTTATTCCACCAAACAGTACGCTTGTCTTCGAAGTTGAATTGAAGGGCGTTAACTAGGCTTAAGCTTGTCGAATTATTTTTAATAAAGTCCACTGTTCTTTCAAGTTTTATTTTGATGAAGTCAATTTGAGAATTTTTCAGTTTCGTTTCTATTTAAAAATGTACGCATAAAAACGAATTATAAATTCACTTAATTCTGTTTTAATATGGTAGAGGCGTTCCAGAATAGACCGTGCAAAGAAGACATCATCGCTGGCCTATATCGACTCTTGTAGAGCTTTAGCTGCCTCCACCACAGTGCTCATCCATCTTCAGGACACGATCCCGATTTTTTGGATCGATGCTCTAGTATTTTTTGACAAGAACATTGTACTTTAAATCAAACAACTTATTTTAATCGTGTAAAAAGGGAATTGAATTTTGCTTTCTAGACCATGTTAAATCAGAAAAAAAATAGAATTGGGTTAAGTTGTAACAAATTGTCAGCAGTCGGCATTAACTAATTTTATGAACGTGAAGCGATATTTAACGTTACTCAAATAATGTGGCTCTATGCAGAAAATTTTAATTGAGTGAGATATATGTATTTGCAGGATTAACTCCTTTAAAAACATGATTTTAACGTGATTAATAAAGGCGTATTCAGATTCTCCAATTCGGATTTTTCTAAACTCTTACCCTTTCACTTATTTAAGGTGTGAATTAAATAAATCAATGGTCATGATTGGAAGCAGGGAACTGTAGAAGGTATTGCCTATAGCTGGCTCCAAAATGCACCACACGGAAAAATTATAGGAACAAAAACAGAAACTGTAGTATTTAGGCTTATTTTACTTATAACAAAACTCAATTATATGTATGTTGAGAAAAAATAAATAAATAAATAAATTACTTATAACAAGTAAATATTTGGAATATCTATTCTACGTTCAGGTTATTGCAAAAAAATAATAGTACACTCTAAATATAATCATTTCATGTTTTATTAACGGAAAAAATAGCGTGTTACACAAAAATGTAGGAACAAATTAATTATATTAGGACCTTGAATAAGTTCTCGCTGTTTCCTAACCGATAACATTACCAGGACTACGTGCATGTAATTCCAGATGATAATGCATCTACTAGAAAGTACTGTCGATAAGCTTGAACTTCTGTGTGTGTTAGTTCGTCACAGTGTAAACAAGTTTTTTTTTGAAAATTTCGAGTTTTGTACCTAGTAAAGAATATTTGCGGGAATTTGATTACACTATTTTATTCAAAAAAAAATCTGCAGCTGAAGCACACAAAATTCTTGTTGAGGCTTACGATGAGTATGCTCTGTCGGAAACGACATGCAGAGGCTGGTTTCGTCGCTTCAAAAATGATTTTGACGTTGGAGATAAAAAACGCTCTGGCACTGAAAAAGTTTGAAGACAAAGAATTCGAGGAATTACTTAATGAAAACGCATGTTAGACGCGTATGTACAAGTAGATGACACAACATTTTCGAAACGTTTAACCCTTATGTTCATACCCAACTTTACCAACACTATTTAGCACCCGGGGTACCCGGGTACCCATGCTCGGTATTATTGAATTTTTTTATATTTTAGTAAAAAAAAATAATGTAAAATAAATATTTGTTCTTGTTGTTTCTAAAAACTGGCCAGTTTACACGAGAAACTTATATTTATTTTTAATATCTACCTCTGAAACAAACAATATGTCAGAGGGACCCTTATTTTATTACGGTCCTTATAACCGGCGCGGATGTTTTTCAGGTTCCTTCTTAGAAAAGATAATTAGACATTTGTTCTTTATGATCTTATTTTTCTATTTTAATCTTACATTATAAATCGGCGCCTGTCGCTGTAACACTTGTAATATAAGGTAATATTAAATATTAAAGTAAGTTTAAGACATGGGTAACCTCAGGTAGTAGATGCGATTTCTATTATTCGGGGTAGAGCAGATGCTCTCTAAGTCAGAAGGAATGTTAAGGTTATTTCTAACATTTCTACAGTGTATTAGAGGCAAAGAGAGTTTAGTATGCTTTGAGTTTCCGGCTGATTCAGACGTGTTAGTCAAATTCTGAGTGGATTGAAAGAAAAATAATATGGAAGAACTATCTCGAGCAGATTTTGCTAGGTAAGTAAACTTCACATATGTGAAATATTTGTAAATTTTTTAATTCTAATTTTGTGTAATTTTGATATAATTTGAAATAATCTAATTTTTAACCTATAAAATAATATAATACTTGTATCTTTAGAATGAGTGCCGCAGAGAAAGATGCTTATTTGAAAACGATGTTCAGTGAAGACGAAAGTGATTCAAACAGACTGTCTGATAGTGATGACGAAGACTGGGTTCCGCAATCCATTGCAAATCTTCCAGTTTCGGACAATGATTCAGATAATGAATGTGCACAATTTGCTTATGATACAGAAGAAAATGTCCTCGAGCATGAAGAAGAAGAGAAAGAGGATGAATGTGAAAATAGTGAGAGTGAGGATGATGATGAAGTAGAAAGCGCAGAGCCAACAGGTAGTACTTATTTTTTTGCTGATTATAATGGAAATGATAATTTTTGTCTGCAAATATTAAATTCATATTGTAATAATTACAAATACTAGGATCAGCAACTAACAGTTTTATTGCGAAGGATGGAACTGAGTGGAAAGAGACAGCACCACATCAACATCAGGCTAGCGTTCAAAATGTTTTACGTCAACGAAGTGGGCCTCATCGAAGTACAGAAACAGTGTCGATAAGTGACACGTTCAAAAAAATATTCACAGAAAACATGGTGAATATTATTGTCCGGCACACAAACAAAAAAGCATTGGCTACCTATGCAAATTACAATGCAACTCACCCGAATGCTCAACGTCAATGGAAGCCTGTAACGATGCCGGAAATTTACTCATTTTTCGCCGTTTTGATTTGTGCTGGTGCCAATAATTCCAATACAGACCATACCTCTGACATGTGGCATTCCAACTCATATCCATTATATCGCGCGACAATTGGACTTAACAGATTCCACAACATTATGAGATTCCTAAGATTTGATGATAATAATACTCGCAGTCAACGCAAGAAAGAAGACAGAGCGGTAATTTTAATATCAACCATGCATACGGATACAGCTGTGAGTGAGAATACAAAAAAAAAACCGGACATGATTAATTATTACAATAAATATAAAATTGGCGTGGACACCATGGATCAACTGGTTAGGAGATATACAACCCAGCGTCGATCTTCAAGATGGCCAGTAGCAATGTTCTTTAACATGTTGGACATCGCTTCACTCGCGACATATTTAATTTATTATGAAAATAATAAAATGCTCACAAAGAAAACAACGGAACGACGTCTTTTTTTGCGCAAACTAAGTGAGGAACTTGCTAAGCCAATTATTGAAGCACGCATGACAAATCCTCAGATAATGCGCAACTACACCACAAGAATTGCTGTTGAAAGCATTATACGCCGTCAAGTAGCAGTTATCGCAGAAAATCCTGGACCATCAGTTGAGCGAGATTCAACAGGAAGGAAGAAATCACGGGATCCTGTCATATTTGTTATAAAATGACGATCAAAAGACGAAGGAAAACGCGCAAGAGCTGCAGTGAATGCGAATTGCCAGTTTGCGATGAGCATTCAAAAAATATTATTAAATGTTTTGAATGTAATCAATGACATTATTTATAAACATATATTATTGTTGTATCATGTCTTTTTCAGTAAATAAATATTTTAATGCCTTAAAAAAAAATTGTTTTTGCATGTATTCGGCTTCATTATTGACGTGGGTACCCGGGTACCCGGGTACCCGGGTGCGAATGCAACGATGGCTCCAGTTAAGCTCAATTTTTGGTTTAAAAAAAAAAAAAAAAAATCATAATTCTGTTGCTAAAGACCTAAATAACGACGATCTGGGAGATTAAAATGAAATTTAAATTTTTCCCAGTTTTTTTAATGAAAATATAGCTCGGTGGGCACCCGGGTACCCGGGTATGAACATAAGGGTTAAAAGGAATGATTCAGAAGCAAGGGCACTGGGTGCCGCATGAGTTAAAGCCGAGAGACGTCGAACGACGTGTTTTCTTACGTGTGAACTGTTGCTTCAACGGCAAAGAAGGAAAGGTTTTTTGCATCGTATCTTGACTGACAATGAAAAATGGATACAATATGATAACCCTAGGCGTAAAAAATCGTGGGTTAAGCCCGCCATGCTAAAAAATCATCCGGGAAACCAAATATCCATGGTTCGAAGCTTCTTCTATGCATTTGGTGGGATCAACCGGGTATAATTCATTATGAACTGCTCAAACCGAATGAAACTATGACGGAGGAACGCTATCGACAACAATTTATGTATCTGAGCCAAGCTCTAAAGGAAAAACGGCCGCTATACGAGCAGTGATCCGACAAAGTAATTTTGTTATATGACAACGCGCGGCCCCATGTTTCAAAAGTCGTTAAGAAAACTTTCGAGGCGCTGAAATAGGAAGTCCTATCCCACCCGCCGTATTCAGCAGAAATACCCGCGCCTGGCTAAGCAGGATTTTCATTCTTATGAAGATATCAAAAAATGGGTCGATTGCCGGACAGATGGCAGAAAGTAGTGGCAAGTGATGGGTAATACTTTGAGTAACATTTTCCTAGGACCTAGGGGATATACTCCAAAAAATTATTTTAAAAAACATTTTTGCTTCACTTTATTCAAGATTTCCAAAAAGTGCTGAGAAATCGGATTTTTCTTGGGGTGAACTACCCCTTTAAAAAGGGTGGATTTGTATATATATGTAAGTGTTTAGAGGTATATCCCCTAATACTTTGTATAAAAAATCGAATGCTTTTGATTTTTTTTTCAAATCGATTGATTTGAGCCGGAGAAATGTGTCTTAGGAGTTCAAAAAATGTTGTTTCGAGAAAAACACGTTTAAAGTTTTTTTCAATAATTTCAAGGTACGATAAGCGCAAGGTACTGCTACAAATATATCTATAACTTTTCTTCTATGTGGAATTTCTCAAAACGGTTTTGATGATAATGAAAAAAAACCGATTTTTATTTTTATTTAGAAAATAAATGGCCCCTTAATAGGACATCTTGGTTGATGTATACGTGAAATATGAAGGTTAGACTAATGTATAAACAATGATTTATATCTCTGGCATTGTTATTCATAAGTCCCCAGCTAATTGTTGCGAAGAACGTGTCTGTAAAAAAAAAAAAAATTGGAATTGAACGTGATATAAGAGGAATCGATTCCTGACGATTTAATTATTCGTTTTTTAAACAATATATGTAGCATTTTCGGGCATTTTTAACAGCATGGTTTGCGGCAAGAGGATTGAGCCTGTGCCAAAAATGGTCTCGTTTTTCAGGCAATTGTTAACAGTCTTGTTCTTAGAGCTAGACATTTTGTTTGCCTGCGGGACTTACACGAGAGCGAGATAGTGAGAATTCGGTCAAGTTCGGTCTTATTTTTTAGTTTTTGTATTGTACAAGATCAGTAGTCCAATTCTTATATGTCATTGACGCATGATATCAAAGAAAACGATTTGTGACAATTCAAATTGTTTTGGCACTTTTAACAGAATGATTTGCATGTGTACATTATTAACGTTTTCCAAGAATGTGAACGGTGAAAAAGCTAAAAATTGGATATTTGATTACTATTTAAAGAAAAAGGTATCAATTTTCATCCTTTTTTTGTAGCTTTAGGCACAAAAACACTTTAATTAATGATATCATTCCAATTTTGAGGTCATATTCTTGGAAATTCAATAAGATAAACGTATAAATTTTTTTAAAACAATTGAACAATTACTTTTCGAGAAATCATGCACGCAAACTGTAAAAATTTCTTTGTGAGAAAACACGTTTAAAGTTTCGAAATACGAGAATAGCAAACGGCGAAAAAACAATTTTTTTCTAAAATTCAAATGTAACAAATTAAATGAAGTCAACTTATTTTAGTTTCGTAAAGTGTAATAAATCGATTAAGTGAAAAAAATAAGTTTATTTATTTTTAAAATATATGAACATTTTATTCAGCCTTATACCACATTCTGTTACAGTTTTGCTCCTCACTCTATTTGTCAGTTGTAGTATTTCTGCTCAGGTGTAATGCAGTCTAGGGTTGATTCTACGAAAAGAGCTTGGGGACTTTTTTGTGTAGAATTTTATTTTCTTTATAACTGCTTTCCTCGAAAAAAAAATTTTTTTCAAGATATTTGCGAAGAACTGAAATTTACCCCCTCAAAAAAACCACGGTTCAAGGATACTTTTAAGGATATGCTTAGAACATCAAAATAAAGGTCTCCACAAGAATCCGGTTTGGCCGTGATTTTTTCGAAGTTTGGTCCTTTTTGTGTCTAATTATTTACGGCACTGTTTTTTAAAAAGCCTTTAACAGGCTCTCATGTGATAACGTAGCGATGAAGTAACGGTTTGAAATTGTTCATATGGTTTATTTTACTTAGAACTTCACTTTCATCAGCATCTCCCGAACGTTCAGAGCATATTTGTTCGTTCTTTTTTGCGATTATCCTTATCAGGATAGTTTTAATTTTTTTTATTAAAATTAACCATGTACAATGTAGTTTTAAAAATAAATCGTGCTTAAATTAACTGCCCCAGTTGCTGATTTTGTACTTCTAATGAACACTCCATTTCATTCAGGTAACTGAGGATATGAACTTTCACCTCATTTTTGGTCCTAAGCGGGAATTTCTTAATTTTTTTCGCAATACTCCTGCAAAACAGCTCGTCCTCATCATCAGAGGCATTGGCAGCGTCAGCGCTATCCTGAAGCTTTTTAACATAATTTTGAATCGATCCCATTGCCCCCATTAAGCCCTCCTCAATGTGCCGATTCACACTAGCCTCCTGTTCTCGCCTTTTATTTACCTCCGTAGACTTCACCGTCACCGTACCAAAATTCTTAAAGTTCTCAGGCGTCCTCATATATTCATCGCTTTGACTGTGCGGCACAAGTGGATCACCTTCAGTTTCGCCATAAGCTGGACAAATTTCAATGTTTGTTTCCTGTGACGTTGAAGGGACTCGTTCCTGGTCCACGGTCGATGTGTACTCCTCCTCGTCGTCTTGCAATTCCTTTATCTGCATTGTGTCCTCCGATATTATTAGAGACCTGCAAGCAATTCCTTTAGAACTGGACGAGTAAAGTAGTACAGGTATACTTACGATCTAATTTTAAAGTGGCCCTCAAGGAATTGTAAATATTTCCAATACCTCCAAGTAGACTCAGCTGCTTTGCCGTTCGCTTTCTTCTCCTTGTTCCGTTCTCTAGCGTACGAGTCCCTCAGCCACTTCCATCGTTTCTTTAAAATATCAACTTGTTTTTAATGATTAAAATTAGTGTCACAGTTGACATTGGAGGGGAGCTGCATTTACTCACCGTTCACCCCAAACTCTTTGGACAATTCCCGCCACACTAGCGTTTTTTGCCTTACATTTTTGTTCTCTGGATGGGTAAAATCCCACAGCATTCGATGTTCTTTAATTCTCCGTATAAATTTAATAACGTTTATTTCCGGAGACATTTCGCGCCACCCTCTCTATCAACAATAATTCCCACAAAATGATGCGCTTCAAATCAAAATGTCACCTTCATTAGATTTGACTTCACCAAACCTCACGCATCGTGTCAGCTACAAATTGCAGCGCTGTCACCATCGCCAGTATATGTCGAATGGATTTCCGCTTCTCGAGCTCAAATCATAAAACCTCATTTTAATCCCGCCTTAGTACAATACGGAAATTCTGATAATTATCTATCAAATTTTATTCGCGAAATGATAAAATAAAATCGAGCAGTTTGTACGGGCTAACAAATATTTCACTGCCAGATGGCGCAATCAATAGTTGAAAGATAAACCAATTTTGAATACTTTGACCGTTTAGAACTCATTTTCACGCAGTGTGATTGCTTGAATAAAAAGGAGTACCTGCGAACCAAATAGAGTTATATTCGGAATTGGAGCTCTTTTCGATTTAAATTTTGTAAGTGACTCAATTGAGGAATCTGGGGGCACGGCAGTGCCCCCGCCAAGTCGAGCGCGAAGCAAACACTGCCGTACTATCCTTTACTGGAACCATTTCGCCGCATTTTCAGGCCCCTATTTGAGAACCTCTGGATAAGACCAGAACGCAGAAATTTTCGTCATCCAGTAAGCTATAATCACATACTTAAAATCCAAAATTTCAAGTCTGTAGGTCATTTAGTTCCGAAGTTAAGCGAAAGCAAAGTTTCGCATTTATGACACTCACTCACTCACTCACTCATAATCATCAAAATAGAACTAGTACTTCCCATAAACTCAGAGAGCTGAAATTTGGTACAGAGTTAGGGTTTAATGGCCACATAAAGGGAAAACTATAAAAACTAGGATAATCGAAGATCTGGAGTACCTGGTGACCCTGATTAGAAAACACAAGAGCCCAACCAAACTATTAGAGATCGACATACCGCCTTTACAAAAAATATTCAACTTGGTGGGCCGCTTCATTTGATGTCAAAAATCGAAGGTCTGAAGTATCTGATGAAGAACCCTCAGGTGGTCTCAGCTGTATTAGAGATATGGTAATGCCCCCTTCTACTATTGGTACATAAAAAAATTGACTATCATTGCAAAAATCCAGCGTAGTGGGACACATCTTCTAATTTAATCTAGCAATACGAAAAACTGTTGCTACTGTACAAGAATCAGAACCGGAAAAAAAGAAAAGAAAGATTTGTAATAATAAAAAAACTACTCCTAAAAAGAAAAAAATTGTGTCAAATAAGAAAATCTAATAAAATAAATCAATATGCCCACGTTTCTACAAAAAGAAGTGAAATCCCACCAAAAACATTCTGTAAAAAACTAGCCAAGTCTCGATGGAGCTGCTTGTTTATCTCTAAAAAGTAATGAAATCTAGACAAAGTCGTGCCAAATCTAAGGTTCCTTACTGCGATTTCTTTATTATTATAGTTAATGTTGTGTGACTTGGCCGTTGAAGGGTACACAAGGGTATAAAACGAGGTGCTCCATGACACCATTGCACCAATCTGTCGCCAGAACCGCTACCCATTGACGATGGAAAATTGCCACTTGGAAAACGTTGATTCAATAACCAGTCAATTGTAGGCTTGATAAAGCTGCGTATTTCAATTACCAATATCAGTATGGGCTATTATCTCGCTTAACAAACATAGGTAGTTACAACAGATATAACATTACGTGTAAACAAAATTGACTTGTACCCACTAACGTATAAAGAATGTTCAACGGCCAAGTCACACAACATTAACTATAATAATAAAGAAATCGCAGTAAGGAACCTTAGATTTGGCACGACTTTGTCTAGATTTCATTACTTTTTAGAGATAAACAAGCAGCTCCATCGAGACTTGGCTAGTTTTTTACAGAATGTTTTTGGTGGGATACATCTTACAAGCAAGCTCAAAATTATATCTTAAGAACGTTTAAAATTGCATTTCACTCATTTCTATTAGTTGAAATTCACGTAGACATACACTAGTATAACAATTTACATATTAAAATTCAACGAAGGTAATGTAGAATATTTTATACCTTTCGGAATTGTACCACCATCTTCCATTAAAGCGAGATGGTACTTTCCTAATCCTTTCACCATTTGCTTGGTGTTGAATAATTAAATCCACTATGATCTACTGCATTGGGTCGAGCACTTGTTGCCCAGAGCCGCATTATAGGTAACGCCAAATACACCATGGCGTAGGGCGGCAGATTACTAAAAGGCGGCGAATTTTCAAGAAAAAATTATAAAAGTATTCGATGTGTGCTCACACGTACCAATATGCCAGCAAAATGTCATAAAAATTGGTGCTTTTGTTCTCAAATTGTCAACAATCGTCCCACTAGGCTACACTATAATCATGTGTACACATATATTTTTGGAAATCAAATTTTTCGACATAACGTACTCGTATTTGCAAACCAAAACCCGATAATCGTATATCGATTTTCGACCTATGATGTGAAAATTAATATTCTCTAAGAAGTTTTAGTTGTTAGATATTATATTTGGTCTAAATCCGAACCCATCAGTGAAGCTGATAATGCGGTTCTATTACTTCCTGAAACAATATATAGTTGCGGTGGTTTTATTGTTTTGTTTTAATAAATTGATTTTTATTACTCTGTTTCCAAATATATTAGAGGCAGAAGCTTCCAAAATATATTCCTAACATAAACCTGCCGGTGTATTTAATAGTGCATTTTTAATAGTTTCTTTGTTTGTTATTATCCTTAAAAGGACCCTTCAGTTAATATTTTTAGAAAAAATCTCTTTTGCTTATATCTCTATTATACCTATCTATCTATACAATTTTAGTCCGAAATTCACATTAGAACAGATTTTAGAAATAAAGAAAGGAACTATTACATTCAGATACCAGTTGTAAAACTTTAATTGAATTTTCCTCAAAGCAGTTTTTTTTAGCACGGGCGCCACTGTAAACAATTCAATTGCAAGTACTTTTTAAGGGGAGGTTCTCATCTAGAACGTCAAAAAGTAGGTAAAGTTCGTGATTTTTTTGAAGGCAAATGACAAGACATAGGGAAATGATATTTGGCATTATCTTTTATTGTATATTTATCTGTACGAAAAAATTTTTTTATTCGAAAAAAAAACAAAATGGCGCCCGTTATTCAACTTCTCCGGAGGCATGTTTTTCGAAAATGGCCCAGCTGCGTACAATTTAGGGGTCGCAGATTGGTCTGAAATCAAATAATGATGACATTATTATAAACTAGACTAAATTTGTCTCAGAAAGAGTGGACGACTTTCAAAAAAAATTTAAAATTGACGGAATGGCGCGATTTTGAAATTTTAAGGCCGTTTTCGGCCGTTTTTTTCATAGTTTATCACTTACAAAAAGGAGATAATGTTACAATTTTCAAAATGTGCTCCACTCTTTCTATGAAGAAAATTGTTTACTTTAATATGCACGAAACTAGAAGTTGATCGGTTGAACCGTTTTTGAGTTATCTTGTACGCAAATTTGAAAAATCTTGAAAAACAAAGTTCCGAGATAATCGTGATTGAACGGCACGGCACAGGCTGAGCGCCCCACTACGATCATGACACCGCCAGAATCAATGGGCTGTAGAATCCGTTCTAGTGCTCGGATCGACTAAATATTTTAAAGCAACATTCTAGACATATTAAACTTTAATAATATGAAATAAAAAAAAAATCGAAAATTTCAAGATTCTAGATGAGAACCTCCCCTTAAGGCCCAATTACAATGACCGGATCGTGAACGGATAGAAATGTCCAAGTATGCAGTGAAACGGATAGGAAAAAAACACCGATTACAATGACTTATCTGTTCGGATTAAATCGTCAAAGTAGTTTCTTTAAATCTCAAAAGTGCGAAAAGTAGAAATGCATATAAATCGGAAAAGAAAAGCATTTTCAATATTTCTAATGTTGTGTAAAACTTAAAAAATGGAAAATAGATGATAAAACCGGTGGTGGCAGTTCTTCTGTTTGACACTTCAAACCGTCAATCCGTCGATTTCTACACAATCCGAAATTTATTGCGCGTAGTTCCAAAACCCCCGGGAATAATAAATACAAGCCGTGAAGTAGACCTGTTCACTACCACATGTATAGGGTCATGTAGTCCGATGATTGCACCGAAATAACATTGCTTCTTATGGCGGTAGAGCTCATTCATTCCGCTCCAGAGGGCGAATCTGCTAAACTATCGCTTTTACGATAAAGTGATGTTCTACTGACTGTAACTGGGGAGGAATACCGTTCTTATGGTACCAAAATCATTATAGGGGTAAGAACAAAATATTAAAGATATTTGAGCTCAAAAGTTACTCTTACTGCCCATCGAACAAATTACCACGGAAAGTCGTGCTGTCAAGTCGACCTGCCGCTGCTGTTTTGTTCGAGGAAATGGTTAGAGTTGTGTTTAAGTGCAAAAAACTCTAATATTTTGTTCTTGTCACTATAAAGTTTTTTAGATCACTAGAAAGGTATTCCTCCATAGTTATAGTTAGTAGAACATCATTTTCGCGTAAAAGTTATAGTTTAGCAGTTCAGGCGAGTTGAGTGGCATACTTTGGATCATCCGCCATAAGAAGCAATGTTATTTCACGGCGATTCTCGGACTACATCACTACGTATGCATTTTCTACTTCACGGCTTGTGTTTATATGTATTCCCGGGGGTTTTGCTTTATCGTAAAAGCGATAGTTTAGCAGATTCGCCCTCTGGAGCGGAATGAATGAGCTCTACCGCCATAAGAAGCAATGTTATTTCGGTGCAATCATCGGACTACATGACCCTATACATGTGGTAGTGAACAGGTCTACTTCACGGCTTGTATTTATATTCCCGGGGGTTTTGGTAGTTCCGATCGAATGCGCTTGTATCCGTTCAATGTAATCGCTGAGGTAGAAAACGTATGGTGGGAAAACCAATTTGACATTTCAACCCGGTTCTCTTGCGCTCTGATCCGGTCATTGTAATTGGGCCTTTAAGGAAAATACTAGATATTTTTCATTCGGTAGGTGGTTAAAATTACAATTATTTTGGAGAAATCCTGAGCACCGCCCGCAAAAATTGTGTCTTGAGTTATGTACATACCCCTACAACGGACGAAAGTGGTTATTTTTCAATTTTTGGTTTAATTATATGTTAAAAAAAAAACAAATAATTTATATAAGCCAGATGATAAATACAAGGCCCTTGGCTGTCATGTCTCATAAACAAAAATGGATGACAAAAGAAATATTAGGTTTAATGGAAGAGAGAAGGAAGTAGGCTTAAAATCAAAAATAAGAAAAGTTAAAAATAACTATGTCCATGGTCGATCTACTTCCACCAATTTAGTAATTTTTTAAAATTACTTCTTGAACTCTCTTGAAAACATAAAGAATCTAATCTAGTTCATTCCCAGTGTCTCATGTATGCGGATGATTTAAAAATCTATTCATGTATTAAATCGCCATTGGACTGTGATAATCTGCAAAAGGATTTAACCAATTTGACTGCTTGGTGTAGGCAGTAGCGGCGTTAGGGTAGGGCGCGGTTGGGCGACCGCCCAGGGCGCCAGTTTTGAAGGGGCGCCGCAGGCCCCCTTTTATATCCGCTTGTTCATTGAGCGAGTCCTACTTATTAGTAAATTCCCTAAATCTAGTTACAAAATCGTTATGACGGCAACACTAGAATGGAATGCAGTGTTCGGTTTCATTGGTTGTTTGGTATGATATACTTTTTCTATATACTTTAAAAAAAAGTGCTGATTTTTTTGGTCATTATTCTTTTTAAAGTCGATTATCTTGAAGTTGCTGATTAAATGATTATATAACCACCAGAAATCGCCGTCCGAATGTCTAAACTTCCTCAAACCATGGTTTTGAAATATTTTTTTTGCTTTGGTTTTTGAAAAAAAAACCCCAAAAAAACCCCTGTATACGAATTTGGAAGGAAATCGCCCATTAATGGGTTAACTGCGAAGGAGTTGGAATTGAACCTATGTTTAGAACGACGACAAGAATCCGAAGTGTTAAACGCCAAGCTGGTGAAACTATTCGCGATGAGCCTATAACTTCTCCAGAAAAGAAATTTGAAGTTGAATTTTGCAATTGTCTTTTGGACACTACCATAAATTCACTCAATGAAAGATTTGAACAGTTAAATGAATACTGGAAATCTTGGTCTTTTTTGTACAATATAAAAAAGATTCCGGAAAAACTAGACCTTCTCAAACTCTGTAGTGATCTCCAATTGAAATTAACTGTAGACTCTAAATCAGGTATAGATGGTTGTATGTTGTGCGATGAACTCATAAGTCTAAAATCTTTTTTGCCTGATCAGAATGTGGTTAATCCTGTCTTTATTTTAAATTTTATCAAAGATCCCAACTTACAAGAGCTGTCTGTATCCACATGAATGGATAGCATTGCGAATATTGATCACTATATGTACTTGTAACTGTGGCTAGTGGGGAAAGGAGTTTTTCTAAGCTTTAGCTGATAAAAGCCTATCTGCGATCCACAATATCTCAATCTAGATTGACAAACTTAGCAATTTTGTCAATCGAAAATGAAATTGCCGAAAACATAGACCTTAATGTCTTAATAAAAGAGTTTGCCGATAGAAAGGAAAAGAAATTTTATTAGTTTTTTTAATAAATGGTTATTTCATTATATCCCTTGCCTTTTTTTCGTATGCGTTTCAAATAGGTAACTGACCCATTACCTACTGTTTCAATGGCAGATAGGGGGCACCGTAGAAATCTCGCCCAGGACGCTGGTAGTGCTAAAACCGGCACTGGGTGTAGGAAGAATAACTTATATTTTAATGTCTCCAAGTGTCAATGTTTGGCATTCCAACATCTTGCTTTGCCTATTACTTTCTCTTACACCACTGGGGCAGATCATCTTGCTAGAGTAACAGAGACAAAAAACCTAGGGTTCTTTTTTGATGCAAAACTTGATTTCTCCAGACATGTTGACTACAGGTCTATCTGTTAACTCTAAAGATTTTACTCATGGATAAAACTTTTTACTTTACGTGTATTCTCGCAGCAGTATTCAAACCGTTTTGACAACACACAGTGGAGAGTCAACGTTTCCACACGAGTATTCCTGCTTCTGATGCACATTGCGACATTGCTGTACGAATAAGAATTAACAATGTGTGTGTGCCGTATTATTTAAAAATCCATGTCTCAAGCTAGAGCAATTGCGGACTGCTAGTTTTAAGAGTTTACGCGAATCAAGTTTTCAAGTTTATCAGTGTTTGGACAAAATTATGAGCGGCACATTGTGTTTGTACCTAGCTGCAGGCAGATTATCGCAAGCGGCAGCCAAGACAAGAATCCAGCGCGCGCGGCAGGCTACAGCGGCACATTCTGTTTGGGCCGAATAGGCCGCTGTAGTCTGCCGCTCGCGCTGGGTTATTGTCTTGACTGGCGCGGGCGGCAATCTGTCACACTGCCTGTAGCTAGTTACAAACACAATGTGCCGGTCGAAATTCTGTCAAAAAATAATTTGACATAAGCTATTTTTGTGTAAACTGGTTTAACCGGTGAAAAATGGCAATGGACAAGGAGGAAGTTACGTTTTTGATGTCGGTTATAGGTTTATGTGTCTTAAGTGCGAAATTTATTAAAAAGAAAAATAAGAGAAAATTGTGGGTTCGTCCTGTGTGTCAAAAAAGAAGGAAATTGGGATTTTTCGAAAAAACTTTCAAATACATTAAGGAACATGACGCTGAACTATTTTTCCAAGCCACTAGAATGAATAGGATGCAGTACGATTTGCTCTTCAATTTGGTGAAAAGTCATTTGAAGAAATCATCTGCAAGGAAGCCAATCGAGCCGGAATGTAGGCTAGCTCTAACTTTAATGTAGGTTCGTTGTATTGAAGTGTAATTTAAAAGTCCTAAATATAAAAAAATATCCATTATAAAATTATAATTAAACATATAATATTTTTAGATACCTGTCCCAAGGTGTTTCGCGGAATTACTTGGCGATGACATTCAGGATGGGTGTGTCAACAGTTAGAGAAGTCATACTGGAAACCTGCCAAGTCCTATGGAAGTTATTGTCACCGATATATATGAAGAAATTAAATGTGGCCGATTGGAATCAAACAACCACAGACTTTTATAACAAATGGCAAATGCCAAACTGTGTGGGTAGCATCGACGGAAAGCATGTTGAAATAAAATGCCCTCCAAAAAGTGGGTCTAAATATTTTCATTACAAAGGACACTATAGCATGGTGCTGTTTGCTTTCTGCGACGCAAATTATGTTTTCACGGCTGTCGATGTAGGTGCTTTCGGTAGTCAGAGTGATGGAGGTATATTCCGGCAGTCAGTTCTTGGTAAAAAAATATTCAATGACGAACTGAATATACCACCTCCATCAAAACTTCCTAACTCTGACCTCATTGTTCCGCATTATTTTGTTGGAGACAATACTTTTCCCTTAAGGAATAATTTAATGAGGCCGTATCCCGGAATGCTGCTGCGAAAAGACAAAGAAGTCTTCAATTATAGGCTATTCAGAGCTCAGCGAGTTATTGAAAACGCATTTGGCATTTTAACTACTCGGTGGAGAGTCCTTGGCAGCTGCATTCCATGCCATCCCCAAAATGCAGACAAAATTGTGTTGGCGTGCGTTATTTTGCATAATTTTTTAAAAATTACGGATTCGATTTTTAATTGTGATTCATATTGTCCTCGTAATTATGGTGATAATGTTGATGATAACAACGCGATTATCGAAGGCTTATGGCGCACAGATAATTTAAATCTCACATCTATAAATAGATTTGGCAGCAACAATAGCACAAGAGAGGCCTTTCGAATTCGTGGCATATTAACAGACTATTTTATGGGTGAGGGAAAGGTGTCTTTTCAACCGTCTTAATATTTAACTTTGATTAATTTTATAATTTTAATAGTTCCATATAATTTATGATTTTTATTATTATTATTTGTATTATATTCTTTAAGTTATTATTACACGAATATACATATATGATTAGAGTATATTTTATTAGATTTAATGTTTTTAAAGATAAGATTTAATATATTATATCGCAAATACTGGTACTAAATTTTTTCAACTTCTCATTATATCTTTTTTATTTATATTTTTCATTTCTATATTCACATAAGAAACTTTTGTAAAATCTAAGAAATATATATATATTTTAATATTTCTACTTGGTTTCCCTCCCAGACCCCTGTAAATGTTGACTTTCTTATTTATTAATTTACAAAAACGTATATTTCCAATTTCTACATAAAATAAAATCTTAAAATTTCTTTGAAAATCTTACAAAAATATATTCTCAGCTTCCTGTACAAGAATAATTTTCTGTTGCGCTTGTGGCGCACTCGTTGTTCAAGTAACAAGCGATACATATTGTGTGTGCTGGAACGGCAGTCTTAAGGCAGACAAATATCAAAATTTTTCGTTTCAATCAGCGTCTCGGTGGTCTTCATGCATTTTTTCACATTTTGCAAGAAGTAGAGGACAACGTTTTTGGGGGCGACAGTACTCATTTTTACGAGGAATTCGCTTTCAAATACTCTATAACTGTTCTATTGCGTTTTAAAAATACTATATCTACAATATGTCTAATCACCAGAGAAAATCGACATAAAAAATAAAGAGTTGTCAAACCAAAATGTCAATGTATGGTTATAAATCATGGCAAGCTTTCTGATTATTTAAAATCCTGCTGCTGATCGGAGAAGACACATTTTATTTTATCAGTTTTAAGCCACTTATTTTACTTAAGGGGTTATATACAGTCAGAAGGCCCAAAAATGTCGATTTTTCAAGAATTTTTCTTGAGATGATCTTTTAAGTTATTAATGTAAAAATCTGTACACATATTATGGTAACTCCTGAGTGTATTTTAATGTTTTTTATTTGTAAAAAAAATTATTTTAAAAGCTGCTACAGCTGATCTCCGGGAGCAACTTTAAAAAAAAGCGTTTTGCGGTGTGCACGATATCTCTGGACTGGATCATCCAAAATGAAAAAATAAAAATTTTTCTATAATATATTGTTCTATCTTGTAATTAATCGAAGGAATAAGCAAAATAAAAATTTTTGACAAAATGGCGGCTTCTTAAAAAAAAAATCGATTTTGAACAACAATTTTGGCACTAAATTGTTTATAAAATGGAAAATATGTATTCGTGAGCAAAAAGCTTCGATTAATTACTAAAAAATATGCTTAAGAAGCTTATGTTAAAATTTGAAACTGATCGGTTCATCCGTTTCCGAGAAATCTTGCTCACCGACTTTAAGAACACAGTTTTGAGAAAAACGCGTTTAAAGTTTCAAAAGCACTTTACATTTAGTACAAAAACTCGAACACGTCATTACAAATATGCGTGTAACTTCGAGAATATTCACTGGATTGACATGAAATTTTCTGTGGGTGTACTTAAATATATGTACATTACGAAAATAAAATAAAAAAAAAAGTTGATTTTCTGAAAATCCTGACTGTATATAACCCCTTAAGATTGAATTGAAAATATATTTCCTTAGTGGGTATAACAACACAGGAATTAAAAGACATTTATTTAATAAATAACAATAATAATTTTATGAAAATATATAACCAACAATAACAATGTAAATAAATATTTATTCTTACATTCTAAACTTTCACATACTGCGATGGTTTTGTTGTCTTTTGTCCGTCGGTTTTTTTTTTTTTTTTGCATTTTTCGCATCAGCGATTTTGATTTTTTACCTGAGAATGTAAGAGAAATTCAGAATGAGAGAGTGAGGAAGAGTGAGAGAGAAACGTTGATTTTATTTTACCTGCATAGTGCATTGTAGGCATACGCTTTGTGCCAATTGGCATTGTGTTTTTCGGTTTGAAGTCAATCAAATCCATAGCAATTTAACTGATGATTGAGTCTCGCACCGTTTTTCTAAATGATTTTGGGCCAGTTCAACGGTCAGCTCGTTCAAAAATATCTTTCTTTTTCCGTTTTCTTTGCATACCATGTTGGATCAGAAAGTACAAACAAACGTAAGGCAGCGAGCACAGCAACATCAATCATGTTAAAGAAAATCACCATTGGCCATCGATAGAATTTTCGTATGTAAGTGTAACCACGAAGCATTTTATCAGATGTGTCTACACCTCCTTTGCATCCTCCTATGCATGTTGTAATCGTGTATGATCATCAATGGCTTGCCGGTTTGTGCATTAACTTCTTCGGTCGCATATGCAGTTGACAACAAAAGAACATTATTATTAGCTTTTGTTGTGTATGCAACACACATTTGAAAAGCAAAAAATAGCAGTGTTCGGGCCTCGCTTTTTGGCTTCTTCAATCGATGAGGAAGTCTTCGGCAATTCACGTTTATTTAGTCGAATTGTCCCGACTAAAGTTGTATCCTTCTCGGCTAAATCTGTTTTTAATTCATAGCTCGTAAAAAAATTGTCACACTTGATATTGGCACCAAGTAAAAATAGTCTTTCACTAGGTCATGTGCAATTCCGGTCGATCTGTTTTGATTCGGTTGCGTACCCAAATAAATTTCGGCCGAGATAGGATAATTTGTTTTCGCGCCAACTAGCCAGAATATTTTTATGCCATATTTACGGAGTTTCGATGGTGTGTATTGTCGAAAACTGCATCTATTGAACAGAGTTTGATTTTTATGATCTTTCTTGTTCTGCTCAATTAGTTGTTCTACTGAAAACTAGGGGGCTATGTGTAAAATTTTCGGGTGGTTAGTGTCTTGCATGTTGGTAAAAGTCAGCTGGCTGTCGAACTACAAAATAAAAACGGTTTAACATATTAAATTGTGTTTAGAAGTAAACACTTGCCTGCCATTTGAACTTTTTATTCTTATTGATCATCTCAATTCACGTATTTACTTTAAAGCACAAGTGTGGACAAACACCGTTGAGCTTTCACAGGAATTGTGTTCTGAACCGTTCTTTTGTGCTGTTCTTGTTCTACTCCGGATAGTAAGCACAAAGGAACACAGCTATTATCTTCGATTTTCACTGTATAGGAGGTGAAAAAAAAACGTTTTTGTATGATACATAATAAAAAACGTTTTTTGTATGATACATTATTACCAAAATTAGGAAAAAGAACTTAATAAATTTCAATTATAAAATTCAAGATGTTCCCTTGGAAAAGTCTTTCAGTTTAAGTCCTCAAAATTAACTTTTTCCCTGCATATTGAATACATAATCGCTAAGGCTTTAAAAGTTATTGGCTTCATTAAAAAAAATACGTTTGATTTCAGGGGCCCTTTTACGTTTAAGACTCTGCACTTCTCCTTAGTCAGATTTATTTTACAGTATGCAATTGTTGTATGGTCCCCAAATTACAAATCTTACATCAACAGATTAGAATCGGTGTAGAGGTCGTTTACCAAATTTATGGCCTGGAAACTGAATCTTTGGAGTGATTGCCTTTCTTATAGAACTAGATGCTTGCTAGTTGGATTTACCACATTGCTATACAGTGGTACCTCGAAATACGAGTGCCCTAATATACGAGTGTTTTGAGATACGAGCCGCCGAGCGAGCGATATTTTGCTTTGAGATGAGAGCAAGATTTGAGATACGAGGAATCGCACACTACACCGCTGCACACGACCCCAACATGCGGGGCGCATGTTGGGGTCGTGTGCAGCGTCTAACAGTTTCTCCCACCTCAGACTATCCTGAAAGGGAGGAAGAAACAAACCTCCTTGGACAGTTTTTTTAAACGATCTGCAGGTGAAAATGAGCAAAGCGTGACGAAAAAAGCGAAGACTAGTGTTGAAAATTAAGCACTTCCGTAAGCACTTCACTTTTTCTTTTATTATGTTTTTATAGAATATGTATTTGTTATTTATAAATAAATGTTTCTTCTTGTAAATACATTTTTCTTATTCAAAAGCACTTAACAAAAACAACTAAGGTGGTGTTTTGGGAGCTGAAACGGATTAATGGCATTTCAATTAATTTCAATGGGGAAAATTGCTTTGAGATACGAGCAATTTGACATACGAGTAAGGTTACGGAACGAATTAAACTCGTATGTCGAGGTACCACTGTATTTGCATTCGCTATTCTAACTGGTCGCATAGACTGCCCCGAATTGCTTGGTAAATTGAATTTATATTCTCCTAATCGGCAAATAAAGACTGATTAAAAAAAAATCGAACAACTTTCCGCCCCCAATACTCACCCCCAGCTAAACAAAATTCGGGAACGCAAGTAGCATTGTAACTATAAAAGGGTGTACACTTATATATGCAAGCCATTAAGTGCAAAGATCTTGTGTAGTAGTGTAGTGCATGCCAGCCAAGTAGTACGTCGCCAACTAATTGTTTCCACACATGTGGAAAATCCGAATATGTCGCAAAGGGACTTCGCTAAAAAGTTAAAAATCTCGAAGGCGACCATCCAAAATGTGCTCAGCAAATTTCGGGAATCTTGTAGTGTCCAGAGAAAGTCAGGATTAGGAAGGAAGAAAAGGCCTACGAATTGTCCATGTTCAAAAAACACCGGATAGAACATCAGAAAAGAACCAAGTTGCAAAATCCAGGAGCCGGATTTTGTATGAAAATTGTCTAACGAAATTCGACTGCTACATTATGGATGATGAAATTTACGTGAAAGTGGTTTTCAACCAACTTCAAGGACACTAATTTTATGTGGCAAAGAAGAGGGTGAAACAGATCTTACGTTTAAGAATCGTCAATGCACCAAATTTCCCGTTAAATATTTAGGCAGCTGTGAAAGAGACACCACCAATGCTATGTCATGACAAGCTGAAATAGCAACATTTAAAAAACATCATAAAAATGTGAGTTATATTACACTGAAAACAAATGAAAAACTTAACATAAAAAAATATCTGAAAATAATGACGACTATTTTAGAGTTTACCAGCACATACATACATAACGCTCAGGTGATACATCAGAACTTGAGAATTTTGATATGCACCCTAATTTTATGAAATGTATGTAATTCGAATAAAGATAAATTTTAAATAAAATAATTAATAACTAACTAAGCAAATAATAGTATTATATGCTTAAGTATGAGGATATCTAATGTTAATGTACATACAGGTCCTCCAAGCCAAACTTGGTATCCGAGTTAGGTAAGAAAATTTCTTTTGCCAAAAAATCGGAGCCAAAATAAATTAGAAAGACATGAAAACGGGTTTTAATAGTAGGTCTGATATTGATATAAACATAGTAAATTCGAAATCGGAGGCTCCAAAATCCCTTGAATTACAGAAATTGGTTTCCGCCA
This sequence comes from Dysmachus trigonus, assembly GCA_949715965.1. NCBI lineage: Eukaryota > Metazoa > Arthropoda > Insecta > Diptera > Asilidae > Dysmachus > Dysmachus trigonus. Next base: position 62,354,367 of record OX454320.1, read on the forward strand.
TTTTCGATAGCAGATTCAAAATTGACCACGCCCTTATCATTTTTTAAAAACTTTTCATTAAAATCCTTTAAATTTCGAGAAATTTGATGTCGCCATATTGGATCTGCCATATATGATAATATTCAAAATTAGTGATCTCAAAATAATCATTTTACTAATTTTCATTAAATTCCGTTGAAATCGAGAAATTTTGGTCGCCATATTTGTTCCCCCATCTTGGATTAGCAAATTTTGAAAATATTCAAAATGAGGAGCTTCAAAATAACCATTGTACTAATTTTCCTTAAAATCCGCTAAATCGAGGAATTTTGGTCACCATGCTGGGTCCGACATCTTGGATTTAAAAGTTTTGATAATATTCGAAATAAGTGACCTCAAAAGAATCATTGTGCTATTTTTTATTGAAATCCGATGAAATCGAGAAATTGTTGCCGCCATTTTGTATCCGCTATCTTGAATTTCTAAATTTCGACATCGTATTTGAAGTCAGCATTCTCCAAAACCCCTTAGTACCGATTTTTATGAAAATCGCCATTTTGGGTCCGCCATTTTGAAACCCTATATATTATCTGAAAAAAAAAAAAAAATGAAAAAATTGCCGAATGCAGTATATTCTCTAACAGAGGGCAAGCGCGCATTCCGTATCAACACGTTTATACACGCACGAGAGTATATACGTGGTCCCATCGATACGCTTGCACTAGCATGATGTCACTTCCTCTCGTCACGATCGGTTTTTCAGACTTGTGAATTTACCGACAAAAATTTTAAAGGTAATTCTTTTGTTTTCTACAATGGCTAAAACAATTCCACTTTACTTGCGGATAAAGTCCCCGACTTTATTTTCATTTGTGGGATTTGCGTTTTCGATATATAACGCATGGAAAAATACAAAATTTTCTCGCTGCGCTAAATTCATTTTTCACTTATTATCTGTCGAAAAAGCCTGTAGAATATTTTTCTAAGCGGCATTGAATTCCCCTTTACTTACGGAAAATGGGGAAATTATAAAAACTCATATTGTAAATAAATAAAATATCTATGAATTATAAACATTTTTAAGAACGTAGTTTTAAACGTATTATCGTTCAAAGTTAACAGTTTTTAATTAGAAAGCAGTACTTAAACCGCAAGCTGCAGGAGACGGTTCACCTTGCCGAAGCGGGCTGCGGCCCATGCGTAATATTTTCGGAATTTATCCGCAAGTAAAGGGGAATTGTCTAAACCATGGTACAAAAAACAATAATTACTTTCAATATTGTTGCACTAACGTCACTAGTCTCGGTTTTTCTATGCTGACGCCCCATCCCGAAGCCTGCGTTAACACGTTCGGGGACATGAATGCTATAGCATTCATTTTCGTGGTGATACAATATGAAGTGAATGCTATAGCATCCAGATTCATAAGCCCCATTATCAACTGTTCTATTGAATATTTTCATTTTATATGTATTTAAAAATACATGTGGCATTTTTTATATATCGATAGACAAAGATCTGATGATGACCAAATATTTTAGTGAAATTACAAACAAATATCCTTTTTTTTTTAATTTTTACCATTAAATACAAGTAAATGTTTTTTCTCGTAAACGATCACTTGTTAATTTCTATTATACTCTTAATTAAAATAAGTAATTCATCCTTATCCCGAGTTGATTGACTTGGGTACATTATTTGATTCCCGATTATCTTTCACGATTACTACGATGCTATAATTACGAAGGGTAATTCCGCTTTGGGCTTTATTAAATTTGCTTGAAATGGTCTAAGAAGATTGATGATCCTATTGTGAGGATACTCGTTTTCTCACTTTTGATCGTCCTATATTGGAATACGCAAGTACGGTTTGGTCTGCTTTTCATCAACCGCATTGCAGCCGTCCAGCGTAGTTTCGTACAGTTGGCCCTTCGTGGTTTAGATTGGGACAATCCTTCCGCGCTTCCGCCATATGAAAATAGGTTCTCTTTTCCCTTTGTTCACTCTTGAGGACAGACGTAAGAATGCCAGAATTGCTTTTGCTTTTGACGAGCACGATTAATTCCGCTGAATTGCTGCCGCGTTCATTTGTTTCTCCTCGCTCTTTTAGCTTTATCCACGTTCCACGACATAGTACTAACTACGGGATGTTCATGCAAATTTTCTCAATGTCTCGTCTTTTCAGTAGCATTCATTGTTATCGATTTTAACTTAACGGAATTTAAAAACCTGCTTCGTTAAGTTTCAATTTACCCAACTATTTGTAGTATTCAGTTGATCAAGTCTTGAATATATATAAAAGAATAATTAAAAATATACAAAACAAAATAAGTGAAAGAATATTTATTAGAACATATTTTCGATAAAATAGATGGCTTCATTATCGCAGCCACAAACAACATTAAGTCCAAGGGAATCAAAAGAGTTAATGGCCTTTCGTATTCCAGTGATCAGTGCCGTTACATTTATTTTGCTTTTCGCTCTTTCCCCATTGAGCCAGGGATTAGTGCTCTCCGTTTCCATCGCCTGCGAACCTTGTGGCAAGGAGTTGAGGGCGTCCTGATTCCATTGCCAAAGTTCCCCATCCTCGGATGCTGTAAACAGTTTTGTGGGTTGACTTTTGTGGAATGCTAATTCCGTAATGGCACTTTTATGTGCGCTTAGGTATGAAGCCGGAAAGTTCGGCTGTCTTAGATCCCACACTGTTAGAGATCCCTCCTCACTACCAACGATTATCTACAATAACAAAATGTTACCAATATTACCCCTAACAGCAAAACTTTGCAGCTTACGACATGCTTTTGAGTGGGATGGTGAGATATGCATGTTACGGAATTGGATTTCTTGTCGTCAACACAGGAAATGAGGAACTGTGTATCGGGAGCTTTGTCTGATCGAATATCAAACAGCCTAACTACACCCATTCGGTTACCTGTAATTACCTAAATCTTCTTGCTTAGCACACAATTAAAATTTAAATCGAACCTCATTGTGATTCACATACGAGACTGCCATCAAGGAGCAACTGTCGACTTCCTTGAACAATTTGACTGTGTCCAACGTCCCGCTGTTTAGGATATTTAATCTAAACAGCCAAATGTCTATATGCAACTAATATTAAAAGGATGATTAATACTATATATACTTACGTCCCATCTTCCCCAACTGTGGCAATGCTTTTATCGAACACTGAAAGTGATGTGCACGCTGCCTTCCCGCCAAAAGAGAATTTGTGTATTGTGCCAGTCCTGCCCTTCTCTGAAAGTAGGACTTCGTCTGAAGAATTCCTCACAGTCAGCACGCTAACGAAACCTGCAAAGGAAGAAACTTATTCCTGAAAAAAAAACAATGCGCTCCACCTACCGTCGGCTAAGGAGACAGCAAGGCTGCTGGCATCAATAAACTCCACATTGTTCACATCGCTTCGAAATCTGAGTTTATCTGTACACTTGGGGACGTATTCACCTTCGTCTTCGGAGTAACAATTCTTTACTAGTTTCCAGGCTTTTACAAAATTCTCAGCTGATCCCCACGCCCCCGTTACGAAGGTATCGGCTGAGGAATAATCTGCGGTCTGCAGCCATCGGATGCTGGAAACTTTCTCAGAAACAAATGATCCGTACACTTTTGCGCTTTCCATTCTTAATAATCAAGTTCGAGTGTTGTCCTTAATGAATCCTTGAAGAAAATTGTGTGAATAAACAGTCACAATCCCCTTAGGCTATAGAGTAATCTGTAATCTGAGCAATCCTCTAAAGCCGGCAGTTTGGAAGTTTACATTTTTTGACAATACAAAGCACATTTCTGACACTGCTATCCAAACAGTGCTGCCATATACTTAACCGAAACTTGCGAACGAACGTAGGCCCTTAATATCAATCGCCTACAAACATGCAAAAAGCTCGTTTTGTAAAAACACTACCTGCAGTCAAATATAATGTAAATATTATTTAAACAATTGAGAAGCGTCACAGTAATTTATGGAGCATTTGCACAATTGACTAGAATTTATAAGTTTGCTGAATTACAAGTCATATCACCCATCCAAAATGGAATAGGTTAGTGAAAAAATTGGACTAACCTTTCGAAGCCAAGTCTGATAATTTTTTTCTAACTGGTATAACCTTTAAAGCCTTGGACAGACTAGAGCTCTTGAACTAGTTCTTGATGTCGGAATGACGTAGTCCCTTTGAGGCTTTGAGGAGGAAACTAATGGAGTTGGCATTGTATAGAGAGAACGTGTACAGCAGGCGTAGCCAGAAAACTTTCTTCTATGTGTGTGTGCACTTTGCTTTTAGGGCAGCCATTGTGGTCACTCGCTGTCAAATTTTCGAGCGGGAGTACACTGGCGCATAGACGTCGTCAAATTTAGGAAAAAAGTGGAATTTCCCAAATCAATGCTAAACCATATATAATTTATTCCGTCTTATTATTTTTAATTTTTTACATTAAATTTTGCTAAAATATTTTAATTCATGTAATTTCCAAATTTAACCGCCCATAAGTTAACTGGTAATCAGATATACCGAAAAATGTTAACGCCTTCACTGGTTTTCAAGGCAAAACTTAAAAGTGGCTACGCTGAATCCTTACAATGCCAACTCCATTAGTTTCCTCCTCAAAGCTTTGAGGAGGAAACTAATGGAGTTGGCATTGTATGGAGAGAATGTGTACAGCAGCCGTAGCCAGAAAACTTTCTTCTATGTGTGTGCATTTTGCTTTTAGGGCAGCCATTGTGGGCACTCGCTGTCAAATTTTCCAGCGGCAACTTTGAGGTTCACGGCGATTTTATAATTTTTGTGAAAAAAGTGAAGTTTTTCGGATAAATAAAAACGGATTAATATTATCGTGTCTCAGAAAGGAACAAAAAGTTTATTTTGGTGTAATTTTGTGAGCTTTTGTTAAGTAAAATGGTGAGAAAGTGCCTTGTTAGTTCGTGCAACAATAGCATCAAGAATAGACCAGACGGTCTAACTTTTCATAAGTACGTACAAAAAGTGGAAGGTTTTCAATAAAATTATAGTTTCTGCATGGTGAAGAAAGGAGCTTTTAATCAATAATTTTCGCAAAAGTCATCAAAGATTTACTTTTGTTTACGTTCGGGATGGCTGCCATTTTTGGGAGTACACTGGCGCATAGACGTCGTCAAATTTAGGAAAAAAGTGGAATTTCCCAAATCAATGCTAAACCATATATAATTTATTCCGTCTTATTATTTTTAATTTTTTACATTAAATTTTGCTAAAATATTTTCATGTATTTTCCAAATCAAGTTTCAAATTTAATCGCCCATAAGTTAACTGGTAATCAGATATACCGAAAAATTTTAACGCCTTCACTGGTTTTCAAGGTAAAACTTAAAAGTGGCTACGCTGAATTCTTACAATGCCAACTCCATTAGTTTCCTCCTCAAAGCGTAGTCCATGTAAAATTCCCATTGCTGAACTGGTTCAAAGATCCACACAATTGAGCAAGTTCGGGTTTGTACACCCTCTTCCGACTAATTTTTTAGATTCAAAAATATTGTGAGCATTTCTGATATTTTGTTGACAGTTTACCGTTATAGTATAATACCTGCATGAAAGTCACCAAGGCATTTTCAGTAGAGCCGGACAAAATTTACAGCAGAGCCGGGCACACTTCGCTCTTTTGGCTCCCGAGATCTCCCAAGGTCGATTCCCCTCAGCTCTATTGCTTCTGCAGGTGCGAGTAAGAAACTCATCTTTCTATCCTTTTCTTCTCCTTTCCAATCCAAAGTCTCTTGCATTCCATAGAGAAGAATATGGGTAGATATTTCTTTCATTCATACTCATGGGGCTTATGGAGCGAAATTAAGGCAGGTATAAGGCTCCCTTGGAAGGGAACTTTGTCCGTCTCTGATTTACAGCGCAAGTAATAAGGTGACAAATTTTTTCATAATGCATTTTTAAAGGCGCCCCGTAAAGATTACAGTGGTATTGGTCTCTCTATTCGAGCTCCCCTTGCAATGTTAAGTAATAGGGAAATGGGGACGAGCCAACTACCACACACAGAGCATAAATACGGACGAGATTGTTTACATTTATTCATCGTACGGTTTTAAAAATGATCTGCAGCGAACATTGTTGTGTGTGCCGGTCGCTTACGAAAAGCACAGGGCGGCGGTCTTGATTTGTTCGTTTTTTCGCAATTTCTCAGTGTTACTGATTTTTGTTTATACAGCTGTTTTCTAGAAAAACCTTTAATAATTCTATAATTATTCGTCTTATTCCCAGTTCTTTGAGGCTTCCGAACAGTACTTCATAGTCCACGGTGTCAAACGCTTTTTTAAAGCCAACACTCACTACAGCATACTTATTATTATCCAACATTGCATTGATGTAGTTTATATCATCTATTTCCGCTGAAGAGGTGTTACTTCCGTATTGGAAACCATATCGGTTAGGGTCGATTCCTCTGAATTTTGTTTTATTATTATTTTTCCATATATTTTACTTAAAGAGCTTATCAAGGCTTATAATTGCTAGGGTTGTTTTTATCTTAGAGGCTCAGCTATTATCTTTTTTTATAATTTTGAGTATTGGCGAGCTAATTCCATCTTGCTTGGCGCAGTATGAGATTTCAATCCAGTTATTAAAATGTCATATTTGTCTGTAGGAAATAAGTACAGTGACTCATTAAAGCTATAAAACTAAACATTAATATTCAAAAATATTTTTTTTTTACAGCACAAGATTGTAAAGTAAGTCACAATCTTCCTTGAGTACAAACAGACTGAAAGCCTTATGGAGGGGGGGAAGGCGAAGGCTATTGTATGCATTACACTGTACTAAATCATCTATCAGATTAATCATGAGCTTATTCTTAATGAAGGAAATATTAATATAAGACAGGAAGCGGAGTGATTTGGAGTTACAACTTAACAACACCTAGAATGACATTCAAATTTGTTCGGTAGTTAATTTTTATAAAAAATCTGCCGACATACTTAGATACCAAACGCGTGTAATATTTAAGAATTAAGAAATAATTTTATTTTAAAAAGAACTGTAAACTAAATATGCAATATAATATTTACATAATTGCCTGGATTGGGAGAACTGAATAATTTATTTTATACTGGTAAAAAGTATTGAATTGTTAAATCATATCAACAGAAACAGGTTTGTAAATAAACGTTCAAATGTACTGACATTTGGTTTTGAATAACAACCAGAATGTGAAGGCAATCTCTAGTTCCATGGTATGGAAAGTGAATTTAAGAATGTAATCAATTTTTTTATGGTATTTACCAAGAAGTAAACGCATTTCTTAATTTTTTAGCTATACTGGAACTACTAAATTTTACATAGTAAACAAACTGATAATCTGCTTATGATATACATATATATCGAACCTGCGGCTCAATTTTCAAGGTACTTACTACACAGCAGTGGCGTGGGGTGAAATTTTTGAGAAGGTAAGCCGGTGCAAAAATCAGAAACTTAATAGCGAAAAAAAACTCACCAAATGAAGTCAGATATTACAAAATGTGTTCAACAGTGACTGCGTGTATTCTTGTCGAATTTAGTCGGCCACTTCTATCATACTTAAAGTCATTGGAAGTTAAGTGCTATATGAATATTATGAATAAATATGGACATATATACAATGAACTTCAAGAATAATATAAGTGGCTTTGAAAAAAACCGTTATAGTCGCGTGTATCGTGCAATCAAACTAAAGCGGTTAACAAAAACTGTGAAAAGTTGATATGAAATATAATTAATCTTACTTATACTCAAAAACTAATCTACGATTTTTTTATAAATTCGGCCAAAACATCATTGTAAAAATTCGACTGATTTCTAATTTGTAAAAGAAGGTGTTTTTCTATCGATAGGAGTGCTAAATTTGAGAGCCTTTCTTCGGTTTGAGAATTTCTTAAATAAGTATGTATTCTCTTAAGGGCTGAAAAAGATCTTTCCGCGGAAGCAACTGTAATGGGAAGAGTTAAAAATATACAACACAAGTTTAAAATTTGAGGAAAAGTATCTTTTAAAATGCCACATTTAATATGCGAGTAAAGCGCGAGAATATCAAATTGCCGTAATGAAGAAGTGGTATATAAAACGTTCAATTCATTTTTTAAAGCAGAAAACTGGAAAATTCCCGGGAAAACTGTAATTAAAAATGATATCTTTTCGTTAGGACTTGATTGAGCAAAATAATCATATTTTGATTTATTAAATAATCTAAAAATTTTAGTTGACTAAAGGAACTATACCGAGTTTTAATCTGAGAAATGACGAGAAGCCGGATTCTATCGTGTTATCGAGAGGTAATAAAATAGCACCACACCACACTCATAAGTCACAATCCGTTGAGCACCAAGGCAAAAAGAGACACAAGTTAACAATTTTTTTATTAAAATATAATAAACAAAACCACAACACCCCTCCCTTCCGAGAAGACGACTTCTGCCGTGTTCTTGTGAAATAAGGGAGCATTCACTCCTACAATTTACAGCCCCTTCAGTATCAAAGAGATTTAATAACCAAACCCACCCCAACCAACCCCACTCACCCGAGAAGCCGCTTTCGACCGTGTTATAGAGCACCACTACACTCACACCCGTTCATAGAGAAGACACGAATCAGCTGACATTCTAAGAAATAAACAACCACCCGCCGAAGTGACCCGAATTTCAACTTCTGCAAAACAAAAACAGCCGAGAAGCCGGTTTCTATCGTGTTATTTTCTTATAGGATTTGCCTTTAGTGAGCAAAGGATATCACACACGATTTCTTTGTTACTCGTGGAGAAAAGTGTGGGCTTGAGTAAGCCGTTAAATGACCGGCTTACAGAAGCAGCGAGCGAGCACTTCATACCCGATGCAACCCCTTGATAGAAGCTGCTACGGTGCGAGGGAAGGTTCCATCGTAGTGCAACAACAGATTATGGTTGTTTTTGGTTGTAACACTTGTTTTGCCATGTTTTCTTTACGAGATGAATTTTGGGAGCACTTTCCAGGAATTTTACAGGCATAAAACAAGTTTTAAATTTACGGGAATAGGATGAGTTCCCAAAAGGGAAGCCGGTAGGAATCGTGTTATATGGACCCCACGCCACTGCTACACAGGTCAACAAATTTTTTGAGCCTGAGTTATGAATACTATTTTCTTGTTGCTTGTGTTCAAAAGGAAGCTAACAGTACGTCATATTACAGAATACAGTACAGGTTTTTTTTTTGTATTAGGTTCCAAAGTAGTGAATAAAATATGGCGTCCGAACACTTGCAATTTCATGGGGTTTTTTTATCAAAATAAATCAGAGGTTTTAGGGTCGCTGATATTAAGTCTGCTATCAAAGTATATTATATACAGGGTGTTCAGAGGTGGGAGGTCAATATTGCAGGAGGTGAAAGGTCAGACCGAGACAAGCAAAAAATTGTATGGGTGGGGGGGGGGGGGGGGGGGGGGGGGGGTGGGGGCATCTCGCACCGTTTGGCAGTTACAGGGTGATTCGTAAATCAGGATTTTTCCTTATATGGGAACCGCTCTTGTATTTTTATCTTTTTTTCTACGCATCGCAGCGGCCCCAAACCGATCTCAAAAAATTACTATTTCGAAGCACTTTCAAAAACGGTCCATCCCCCTATCCCCAACCCCTTGGCCCTATCCCCAACCCCTTGGCCACAATCCCCCCTGGAAGTTGAAAAAATTAACTTTTATTTCAGGATATTTCACCTTTTGCCCCACTTTTCTCCGAAATTCATGTTATTAAATACCTACTTTTTATTTTTTTTAAGTTGCCTATCTAATTACCTTTCCAAAAAGGTGCAACATGCACAGGTAGGAAAAGGATACGAAAATTTATTTACAAAAATCCTTTTACAGAATATCATGACAATTCGAATTTTTAAGAAATTATACTTAAGTTAACTAAAAATACATTTTGTTCGCTTAAAAACTAATTACAATTAAAACTTATGTCCTGCAAAAGCTGTTCAAAATTTTCTCCGCCAGTTTCGATGCATACAAGTAGCCTTCGTCTTATTTCGCGTTTCAGGTCTATGGTAGCCAGTCTCTCCCGTATTTTCGTGGCTGCAGTCCCAATCCTGGTAACTAATTTTTCTCTGGTGTTGATTGGTCTTGAGTAAACTTCATCTTTCATCATTCCCCATAAGAAAAATCCCAGTGGAGTAAGGTCCGGTGACCTAGCAGGCTAAGGAATCGGTCCACCTCGTCCAATCCAGCGCTCTGAGTAATGTTCATTAAACCTTGCCCTAACAATGTTCCCAGTATGCGCAGGTGCTCCGTCGTGCTGTACATACATTGCGCTTCTGGTGGCCAGGGGGATGTCCTCCAACAGATCCGGAAGGGTATTCTCCAAAAAGTCCGAATATAGCTGACTATTCAGCACTTGGGGCAAGATGAAGGGTCCTATCAACTGGTTGCTGATGATGCCAGCCCAGACATTGACACTAAATCTTTGCTGGAAGGACCGACTCCTTGCCCTAAGTGGGTTCACATCTGACCAGGTGTGGAGGTTTGTGATGCCATCCCGTGTGAATTGCGATTCATCCGTCCACAGAATTCGGTCTAGAAACCTTCTGTTTTCGATGTCAAACTCGAACAGCCAAGTGCAAATTGCAATCGTCGTTCGGAATCTCCTTCCTGTAGTGCTTGGACCGGGATATGATGGTATGGATGTAGTCCCTCTCGGTTCACAACGGTTCAAACTCTCCCTGAAGATAATCCTAACCTTTGTGCGACCTGCCTGATGCTTATTTCAGGGCTGTTCCTGACGATGTTGAGGATTTGTTGGTCGGGGTCCGCTGAATCGGCCGATTTTCCTGCTCGCGTTTCTGCTCAGGGGGTGGTTACACTCCCTTTTTCTTTTAACCTTCTGAAAGTCCTTGAAAATACCCTTCTGTCGGGTACCCGCCGATTCGGGAATCTCCTTTAGTATTCTCGTACGGCCTCACTATCATTTCTGTCTACTAAACCATACACGTAAATTATATCGGCATACTCTTCAACACTGAGTTCTGCTATTTTATCTTAATTTTTTCTATTAAACACCCGTTCTTATCGCTTGCTTCTTCAACTGTCGGCAATGTCCTTTCAAACTTACCCATTTTTATACCATAATTCATAGGAGGTATTAGAAACGGAGCGTCAGGATACTTAGGAGTCAATACTGGATATAATAAACTAATAACGCTATTTAACGAGATTACATTTATTATTTTATTACTGTTTTGCTGAAATAATAAAAATGTATTACCTGTGTTTCCTAAACAAACATTTCCGAACTTGCTGTCATAAAAATTGTTTACTTAACGACTTTTTTCATTATGGTGCAATAAAGTAATTAGGTACCTGTGAGGATGTTTTAATTTCAGGACTTTTGCAACCCCTTTCTACCTGGGCATGTTGCACCTTTTTGGAAAGGTAATTAGATAGGCAACTTAAAAAAAATAAAAAGTAGGTATGTTAATAACATGAATTTCGGAGAAAAGTGGGGCGAAATGTGAAAAATCGTGAAATAAATGTTAATTTTTTCAACTTCCAGGGGTGATTGTGGCCAAGGGGTTAGGGATAGGGGGGTGGTGTTGACCGTTTTGGAAAGTGCTTCGAAATAGTAATTTTTTGAGATCGGTTTGGGGCCGCTGCGATGCGTAGAAAAAAAGATAAAAATACAAGAGCGGTTCCCATATAAGGAAAAATCCTGATTTACGAATCACCCTGTAACTGCCAAACGGTGCGAGATGCCCCCCCCCCACCCATACGATTTTTTGCTTGTCTCGGTCTGACCTTTCACCTCCTGCAATATTGACCTCCCACCTCTGAACACCCTGTATTAAAGATGGCAGATCAAATATAGAAAACGAAAATTTAAAAAATGCCCGCCCCTAAAAGATTTACAAGGAAATGAAAAAATAACGATTTTGGTGATTGGTAATTTTAAATTTCCTGTCCTAGGCACAAAAGCAAAAAAAAAAAAAAATTTCATTCATTCAATTTAAAATCATGTCGGTTTTCTTCACGTGTGAGACGAAAGCAGTGAGAAATAACCACATATTAATCAGAATCAAAAATCATGTCGATTTGTTTATTAAATAGCATACAATACATATAATAATTTTTTTTTTTCATCATTTTTTATTTATTCATCAAAACAATTGTTACTACTCTTATGTGCTTATGTAAAGATATTTATTTTTTATCCTGATGCGTACTTAACAGGTTGTATGTATAGAAAAAGTGATTTAGTTGATTCGTAATAAACGAATGCCTAGATAATCAATCTGGATGGATGAATCTACCTTTGTAGTTTTAAAATACTTTTTAATCAAATACAATATGGCATTCCTTATGGAAGGTAAACTTTCAAGAAAGCTATTTCCTAATGCAAGAATCCTTTTTATAGACATGCGCTCCAACACCTTTATGTGATAGTAAGCTTCGAGGATTTTGACCTAAACATAAATGAAGGAGCTTCTTCAAATAATTGTTGTTAAAAGTGAAAATTTCCAACCCTTTAAATGTTTCCAGTGTTTTCAGTTTGAAGCGATTTTAATCACAAATGTGTAACAAAATTTGGTTTTGCAAGGAAAGAGAACCAGACTGAAAATCTGAGAGTAAATAGTTCGAGAAGAATTTATTCCGTGTGTAAAGTTAGCATCTGGAAAAATATTGATTATTAAACGTGAATGACTGCGTTACTTCGAGTATGCATAGCTCTAATGGAAAGCCTTTAAATTTTCATATTGTATCACGAGTGTAAAGTGACGCGAATAATTTTTTATATATAATGATTTTGATTGCTGGCGTGGATAACTACTTTAATGGTAAATAAAATGATATAAATGATTCGAATTAACATCACCTACTTTGCAACCTTAAGTGTTTGGGAGTTTATTTCGTTTCTCTTGCGTTACAATAAAAACGCCCTAATTAATTTATAGCATGTTTCTAACAATCTTTTCCCTTTACTAAGCAAATATTACGATATACAACGCAATTATTAATTCTTAATAAGTTAACTACGCATAAACGTTAGCCATTTTTCCCCATTGGTGTAGGGATATCCCCATCTGTAAGGTTGTTTTATGATTCAGAGGAGAAACAATAACACCTTAAAGGGTCAGTGTCCTAATTATGTATTACTTTACAATATTATTATTCTTAAATAAAAACCTGGGATGGTTTGGTTTTATGAATTTTTTATTACATACCGGCATAGTCGACATCGGTTATCTTAAAGAACCGCATTAAAGGCGAAGAAGAGATACACTATTTTAATGGTGTTAATGGTGAATAGAACTTCAATTTTAACGGAATTTTCGTTTAAAAATGCCAAGCAATCTTGTTATTCTGCTTAGTCGTATACCTAAATGAGAGGAAGATTAAGAACTTTTAAGACCTAATTTTCTATATGCAAACAAACTTTTCGCACCTCCCCAACCGAATTTATCTTTTAAAATACCTATTCTCATTGTTAGATTCCCTAAAGACAATTTCGTAGAACCTTTACTACAACAGCACGGCTAACCGAAGAAGTATTGTTCTATTTAGCTGTTTTTTTCTTCAAACAAAAGTTAAAGAATAAAAAACCTACTTTAAAATTTTTGATTTATCGAAAAAATTCCTATACACCATAAGCAACAAAATATCTTATATTCTTACAGGGTCCGTGGAGGCGACCACAGTGTTGGGTGCATTATTGGGATTCGTAGCACTTTTGCTAGTTTTCTTCTTATACATAAATCGAAAATGGTGTTTTAACGCACATGGATTCAATTGCTGCGATGAAAATACTTTACCGTCTAAATATATGCTTAAAATAGGTATCTCTTCTAAAATACCAAATAATTAAATTTATTATAGCAATTCCATTATATTCCGCAGCACGGAAAAGACATTATGAAAACACAAGCTCTGACTCGGAAGAGGAAATACTTCGGCGTTTACGGCTTCAAGAATCATGTAACTTGAAAAATGGACAAATACCTCGATATGGCATTAATCACTTTAGTCCATTGTCGCAGAGTCTTAGCTTTAGTGGCTTACAGCATGTTACTATCACTCCTAGAGACTCATCTAAGGATCCTTTGACTGTTGCTGAAAAGGGAAAAATTGGTATTCCCTCCTCGCATAGCGAATCAAGCTCCAATGATTCAGTGGAAGTTTCTGCAGAAAGTAATATGGGAATTGTAACAGGGGAAAAAAAAGGTAAGTACGCATATTTTCGTCATAAGTATATACTGATTCTTTGAGCATAAATTTTATGAAAGATAAAAATTTTGAGAAAATATGATTAAAAAAGTAACCGCACTAAATATTAAAATGCGTGTTTTTTCTAACATCAATTTAGTCTATACATGAGATCAGCTTTTTACTCAGTCAGATATTTAGCAAAACTGTTTCAAAGCTTATTTATTCCCTGTATAGCAAATATCTCATTGTTGTGTTTCCCACACTAACAAGGAAACGTTCTCAAATGTGTCTCACCGATTTTGATGAAATTGAAGTATGTTATAGAGTATCGAAAAATAAGAGACACGTATTTTTTTGCGGATACGCACATTTAGGGGGTACTTTTATTTATTGTTTGTTTTTTATAAAAATTGGTGTATTTTTCAAAAGGTTGTCCGCCATATTGGATCCGCCGTTTTGAATTTTTTGAATTTAACATCAGATTCTTAATCAGCGACTCCAAAAACCCCTTAATACTGGTTTTCACGAAAAAACTGGTTTCTGAAAGAATATACATCATTTACGTATTATTGCTAGGAGTTGCTTACCCCATTGAGGAGCTTTTTTTAATAAAACTCAAAAACACGTCAAATTTATTTTTCAAAATCGTACGTAAAAAAATATTTTTCAATGATTTTTAAACAAAACTGTTATTTTTGGAACATAAAATATAAAAAAAAATCATTTTTCTGCAATAAAAAATAAGGGTTGCCACCCCCGGGTACCGGATTACTTACAAAAGGTTAATACATATATTTATGAGACATCATTTCCACTTTGTTTCATTCGAAAAAATTCATTAGAACTTGAAATATTTAGGAAAAACTGTTTTAGGGGGTAAACTTTAGGGGTGGTTTTCACCCCCTAAATGTGCGTATCCGCAGATAAAAAAAAATACGTGTCTCTTATTTTTTGATACTCTATAAAATATTTCAATTTCATCAAAGTCGGTGAGACACACCTGAGAACGTTTCCTTGTAAGCCTTCTCCTATATGCATATACCTTAAGAAAGGCCTTATTTTATTGTGTTCGTTGTCAGGTTGTACTAGAAAGTAGGTATTTTACACTTTCCAATAATACTAGTCGGAGAGCTGGTCGCCACTTAGACTAAGGTACAGCTACAAAGCTGAAACTTTTTATACATAGTATTTAATGTAATTGAAGTAAGAAAATCTACTTCTGGCATCATTATCGTGGTTGCAACCATACTCTTTTTTTTTCCAAGTTGCCAATTTATTATTTAAAAAAATGTACTACTACAAGTCTGGTATCTGAGTATATCTTAATTTACACTAATTTGAATACAATAAAAAAAATTGCCAGACGTTTTTCTCGGTTACAAATACCTATCAAGTGGGTCTAAAGGTACTAAGATGGGTAACACTGTGTTTAAAGCTGATGGGTAACATTGTATTCAAAGCTGACTTCTACTGAAAATATTCCAGGAAATGTACTTTCAAAATAGTGTTAATTAAGATATACTCAGATGCCAGACTTGTAGTAATAATTTTTTTTAATAATAAATTGGCAACTTGAAAAAAAAAGTATTTTTGCAACCGCGATAATCCTGCCAGAAGTGGATTTTCTTACTTCAATTACATTAAATAATATTTATAAAAAGTTTCAGCTTTGTAGCTGTACCTTAGTCGAAGTGGCGACCAGCTCTTAGACTATACCTACCATACATACGATGATCCGTTGATGAATGACGGAGATAGTGGTGCTTACATTTACAATTAATTAAATTTGTGAATCCTATATTTGAAAGATGTTTTTAAAAGATGGGCTATACAAAGTCCCTTTAAACAAAAAGAATTCTGGGGATCCCTCAATCCCTTCAAAAGATAATAATTTTTTATTATCACAAGATCATCAAAGTGGGGAAAATGTCTCTCCTTAATGTAAGTAGCCAACTCATCATGAGAATAATGGACTTTGTAGAGCTCATCTTTAAAAAAAAAATCAGTCTAACAAACCATACTTCATTCATACTTTATAGAATCGATTAGCTTATGTTGGAACCTTGTTGAAACACTTAGTTTATGAATTACCCTGCATTTTTGTATTTGCATTTTGATTTTTAAATAAAAAGAGTTATTATTTTAGATCGAAAACAAATCACTGGATCTATAAAATCGGTAGAGACAAATGTAACATCTATAAAGGAAACAAAGATAGACAATAGATCGGACAGACGCAGTAGTACGAACTCGACTAAGTATCAGAAAATGATACAATCACATCAGAATAGTTTGGATGATGCACCCGATTTGAATAGCAACAACAACCAAGATGTAAGAATAATTCCTTAAAAGACATTAATCTCATTCTTTTATACGTAGTGCATTGTAACACTCTCCCAAGAGCCATTATTCGACACAAGTGACCTGAAGTCTATAAAATCTGAAAATGAAACACGCCCACAAAGTCCAACCTCTGTTTGTGGAAGGGGCGGAAGTATTGAGATATCGCTGCTGTACGATGCTCCAATGAGAAAAATGACTGTACATATTTTGCAAGCAAGGGGAATTCCTTCAAGGGATTCTGGTCAACAAACGCACACACAGGTCCGTAGAATTAATAAGATTTATTTGCGGTGCAAATTAATAAATGTTAATTATTTTCAGGTCCGACTTCTAATGTTGCCGACCAAAAAACAAAAGCACAAAACGAAAATTCGTTCAGGAGAAAATCCCCAATTTATGGAAAGTTTCCTTTTGCATCGGGTAAATCCAGAAGAAGTGAACTCAATGGGACTGAGAATCCGTGTATATGGCTGTGAAAGGATGCGAAAGGAGCGTTTAATTGGTGAAGCAGTTGTCAGTTTTGCAACAATAGATTTAGAGCTTGAAACAAATCTCTGGCTTCCTCTCGAGCCGAGAAACAATACCTCGGTAATTTCGATTTTAAAATGTTGAACATGTGCACATCGAAATCATAAATTTCTTTTTAGCTGTTGGAATCCTCCAGTGACCTTTTGAGCCTTGCTCGGTCCGATAGTACCGGATCAACAACATCGATGCAACATGGTGGAGTTCCTGAACTTCTTTTAGGACTTGCCTATAATGGAATTACTGGACGTCTTACTGTAGAAGTTGTCAAAGGCAGTCATTTTCGTAGTTTGGCGTTGAATAAAGCTCCCGACACTTATGTTAAATTGTGTTTAGTGAGCAGTATAGGCCAAGAGATATCCAGGGCAAAAACTTCAACTAGACGGGGCCAGCCCAATCCACTTTTCAAAGAAACTTTTGTATTTCAGGTAATTATACATAGTCGATTTTTCCATTTGATCGCAAAATCCAATTTATTCGAAAATTGCAGCTTCTGAACAGATTGTATATTGCAAATATCCTCTCATAAGAAAAATTAAATGAGAGTCCGGATATAATGACCCTCTGTTGCACGAATAACATTCTATCACTTGTTTGCCCAACCTCAGTAAAAAATATGCAAGACAAATCAAAAAATTTACCATTTGCACTGGGTTAAAACAAAAATTCGAAAAAGAGCTATCACGCCGCATATCTTGTTTTTGGAGATGCTAAATATATTCCTAGAATAATTTTTACCTACATGCGAGTTGAACATGTAAAAATTAGGAAGGGAGTTAATAGAAAATTACTGAACAAGAGAATATCACACTTAGTTTCATATGTTTTTTGGCCTTAACTTTTTCGGTGCAGCACAGTTGGCCGCGATGACACATTCCCTGTACGAGAAAGTCTTCCACGAAAAGGGTTGCACGGCATGGTAATGTAGGCCGTGAAAATAGATTTTACTGCAAACACAGCATTCCAAGCTGCACCGCTTATAAAGATACAGGGTTCTACTTTAGAAAAGAAATTTGCAGTTTTGCAAGGGGAAAACTGCAATGGATCCAGTGACTTGGGCAGTAGAATAAAGCAGACAAATATTTTTTTTATATGATAGAACAATTTTTTTCTTTAGAACGTACATTGTTTATATAAACGATTTATGCATATTATATATATAATATATTAAATTTAAAAACACTCATAAGAAAATAATTATACTTCAGTTCTAAAAAATAAAAATATTCTAGTCAAAAAATAAAAATATTCTAATTGCACATACATATCAGCTATGTTTTTGGCTTTCAGTGACCTCATATAAAATCCAGTGTATAGGACATTTTCACTGGATTTTGTATGAGAAAATAAAAATATATGTATAAATTTAGAATTTGCAGTAGTTTAGAGAAAAAGTGCAATAGGCACTATATCTCAAAAATTATTTAAAAATTCAGTAGACTTACTGTGAAAGCATTAAAGTGAGAACACCATAGAAACTTCGAGCTCGTAGTCACGTGACCCATGGAAAGTTTTCTCTGCCTTTCTTTATGAGGACTAGAGCCGGCGATCGTACGTATCCACAGAGTTTTCTATGAATCCCGACTATAGGCGGCGGTAGGACCGGAAGGGTTAAGACTATTCTTCCACCTAGGCTGGAGGGGTAAAAATAATAATTCTTGTGTTTAAGAATTTTCATTTGATTGTATCGTCATTTCCTTTACCTCTGCATCCCCTAGGTTAAAATAACAAAAGAAATGGATTATGCCGATATCATATAATATGCGGCACGCTTGTTTAGTAATTTGTGATTAATTCCCTTCCTTAGTGTTATTCATTTAACACTTACATACAAAATGACACTTTAAATTATGAAGAAGCAATTCAGTACGATGCTTGTTTTTGAGAAAGAGGAAATATTAAGCTCTGAAAGAGCATGCACAGTGAATAAATTTTAGCAAATCTGGGGGCACGGCAGTGCCCCCGCCAAGTCGAGCGCGAAGCAAACACTGCCGTACTATCCTTTACTGGAACCATTTCGTCGCATTTTCAGGCCCCTATTTGAGAACCTCTGGATAAGACCAGAACGCAGAAATTTTCGTCATCCAGTAAGCTATAATCACATACTTAAAATCCAAAATTTCAAGTCTGTAGGTCATTTAGTTCCGAAGTTAAGCGAAAGCAAAGTTTCGCATTTATGACACTCACTCACTCATAATCATCAAAATAGAACTAGTACTTCCCATAAACTCAGAGAGCTGAAATTTGATACAGAGTTAGGGTTTAATTGCCACATAAAGGGAAAACTATAAAAACTAGGATAATCGAAGATCTGGAGTACCTGGTGTCCCTGATTAGAAAACACAAGAGCCCAACCAAACTATTAGAGATCGACATACCGCCTTTACAAAAAATATTCAACTTGGTGGGCCGCTTCATTTGATGTCAAAAATCGAAGGTCTGAAGTATCTGATGAAGAACCCTCAGCTGGTCTCAGCTGTATTAGAGATATGGTAATGCCCCCTTCTACTATTGGTACATAAAAAAATCGACTATCATTGCAAAAATCCAGCGTAGTGGGACACATCTTCTAATTTAATCTAGCAATACGAAAAACTGTTGCTACTGTACAAGAATCAGAACCGGAAAAAACGAAAAGAAAGATTTGTAATAATAAAAAAACTACTCCTAAAAAGAAAAAAATTGTGTCAAATAAGAAAATCTAATAAAATAAATCAATATGCCCACGTTTCTACAAAAAGAAGTGAAATCCCACCAAAAACATTCTGTAAAAAACTAGCCAAGTCTCGATGGAGCTGCTTGTTTATCTCTAAAAAGTAATGAAATCTAGACAAAGTCGTGCCAAATCTAAGGTTCCTTACTGCGATTTCTTTATTATTATAGTTAATGTTGTGTGACTTGGCCGTTGAAGGGTACACAAGGGTATAAAACGAGGTGCTCCATGACACCATTGCACCAATCTGTCGCCAGAACCGCTACCCATTGACGATGGAAAATTGCCACTTGGAAAACGTTGATTCAACACCAGTCAATTGTAGGCTTGATAAAGCTGCGTATTTCAATTACCAATACCAGTATGGGCTATTATCTCGCGTAACAAACATAGGTAGTTACAACAGATATAACATTACGTGTAAACAAAATTGACTTGTACCCACTAACGTATAAAGAATGTTCAACGGCCAAGTCACACAACATTAACTATAATAATAAAGAAATCGCAGTAAGGAACCTTAGATTTGGCACGACTTTGTCTAGATTTCATTACTTTTTAGAGATAAACAAGCAGCTCCATCGAGACTTGGCTAGTTTTTTACAGAATGTTTTTGGTGGGATTTTATTTACTGTTTATATTGAGAGCAATTTTGTTAAAAATATCCATAATTAAACCCATTTCCTTCTTTTGAGTCCTCACAAACTACTTAGTGTGGTTGTAAAATATCAACTTTAGATAAAGATCAAGCCTATGATTTAAACATGATCTTTTCAAAATTAGATCAAATTCTTGTGTTTGATCCTTGTTGTTATGACTATCACATGAATTGAAAATGAGCTTTTAAAGATCATGTGTAATCTTTGGACATATGAGTTTTATAAATCAAGATCAATTCTTAGCAGCAAGTTAGTGAGCAAACATACACACATAATGCTCATACAGTTCTCCTTCTAATCGTTCGAAACAACTTAGTAATTATATTCATATTTTATAGGTTGCTCTTTTCCAATTAAATGACGTTACATTGATGGTCTCGGTATACGCTAAGCGGAATATGAAGAAGAACGAAATGGTTGGATGGTTTAGTCTAGGGTTAAATTCATCTGGACCGGAAGAAATGGCCCACTGGATAGATATGCGGGAGACAGCCAAAGGTGAGCTCCTGGCACGGTGGCACGTCCTGGTGGACTCTTGATTTGAATAGCTAGGGTTGTCGCCTCGGCGAGGCAGTGCTACAAGCTTACTTGGATTAACGCGGGAGAAAAAGAAAACAAAGGAGAAGCGCAGTGGTTCTGTGGCCGTGGACATTTTGGAACCAAGCTTTGAACTTGACTTTGTATGAAATTTGTCAAAAATTATAACTGAGTGTTGAAACAAGGCAACATTCAGACTTATGTGGATTTCTAGTCCTATTTGTGATATTTGTAAATTTACTCTATTTTTTTAACTTTTTCAATGTAATAAGAATCATCCTGTACTTAAGACATCATACGCTTCAATTACCTTTAATATGTTTTATCGTCCATAAATGGACATTTTGTGACAGGTTTAAATCAACTTTAAATGGCAATTTTTCCTAAACGTGCATGCTCCATTACTTTTAGGCAATGCACCGCTTTACAAATTGCAATTAATGGATAAAAAATGATCTTAAAACAAGTTTTGAACTTTTCATCACTTGTTTGCATGAATAAAATTATATTCAAAATCAAAATTGAAATTTTGCACAAACATTTTGTGTACAGAAAGTGCTCTTTGTGTTTACCCATCGTCAAGTGAACAATTTGTAGTACTTTTATTATTAGTGTTACGAAATACAGCAATGCTGCTTCGTTTGGTCCATTTAGTACTATTGTATTTAAAATTACGCACTTATTTGTATTTGTAAACAGTAGGCAATTTCACACACACGTATACGGATTTACTGTTGCCGTACCAAGTGTTAGGTGTGCGTCTATATTTCAAGTAAAAATTTATAGAAGAAAAAAACAATTCTCATAGATTATTTTCTTTTCAAATAATAATTTCTGATGAAATTTTGTGAAAGATAAGTAAACATATTGGTAAAGTAACAGGTCTTTGTTATCAAAGTAACTATTTGAAGTCAAAGAGGACGAATTTTGTAAAGTTCATGCATTTACTCTTAACTGCTAAAAGCGCTAAGTGAAACTTTAACTTTTGATATAATATGCACATCTCACCTAAATTTATAGATAACCGGGCTGCTCTAAAACTTGTAGAAGTGAGCCAATTTTAAAGATGTTATAAATGGAAATGTGTAAAGTCGATCTCTTGTTGAAACCCTTTTACAGATAGTTTAAGTCTAAGATTGAAACTAATAGTTATTAGCAATATTTGTTCTTAAAATTCCTTCAGTTATTTGGGAACTTAAATAGCTATAAATTATGTTTTTAAAGAATGATTGCAATTTTTGAGAAAAGTGAAATTATCTTGAACATGATATCTATATGTGCTACTGTAATGTATTTAATATACTTTATCTAAAATATTAAATATAAAAACAAAACATTTTGGAACACTTGGAATACTAACGAAATGTTAAAACTAATGACGAATTTTTGCAGAGGGTGGAATAGCCCTAGACATATGTACATCTTAAAGAAATTTTAATAAATGACCAACGGATATTTGCTTGCTTATTTGAGTCTCAAAGGGATACACTACCAATACATTTTCTCCTTTGTTTAAACGTGTTTGGAATATTTAACTTAAATGACGATACTCCTATTCGTTGCAAATATCCAAAAAAGTATATATATTAATATTTTTTCAGTGTAATATTTCCAATTGTTGATTCTCTTATAATCAATAACAAACGAATATCTATGATACTGAGACTGATGCTATTTAACATGTATGTATTGATGTTGTACATTTCGACGCACTCGCTTATAAGGTAATTTGTATTACAAAAAAAAAAAAAAAAATTTAATGGTATGTTACATCATTTTACAACGAAATTTAAAGAAAGCACATGGAAAATCAATAAATGTGGTGAACTGTTTTCAGTTCAAATTTGATTTCAAAATGGGAAGACAATTTTTTTAGTTTTTTACAAATATTGTTACCTTCGCTCGGTGGGTGCATCTATTTATCAGTAAGCTCATATAAAAAGGTTTTAAACTTTAGGAGCAAGGAGACTACAACAGACTGCAATGTGAGATAGTTTCTATCGAAACGACCATATCGCGCAAAATCCTTTAGATATTAAAATTACTTTCATTTACCGAGGTTTATCTGCACTGCAGATCTTGGAAAATTGGGAAAGATATAGGAAATTTTTAATTCGAGTTACTTCGAAAAAACAAAAAATCAGAAAAGCAAATTTTGCAGTATATTGTTTATTAATTATGAAAACTTCATACTGCCGCCACTTAGGAACGAGTGGACCGAATTGGTCCATTTACGAACTTCTTAGCTGAAATATAGCTCATATAAACTTTTGAACCAATGATATTTTTGAAGTGATGATCAACGAAGTTGTAGTAGCATTTTGTCATGGCAATAAGTATATTTCTGCGAAATCTAAATAAATAAAATTAGTGCAGCATAATTCCAAGATCCTTTCAAAATTTGATAGATAAAATATAGTTGAAACAATTACAAGCTTTTGTCTAGGCTGTGTGCTTTCAAAGAGAGTTAAATACTTAACCCAGCGATTTTGCGGAAGTTACCATATATAATAATATTAATTTAACTTATATAATAAATATAATTTTGCATAATACATATATAGTCGCTACTTCCTTTCCATTATTATTAGAAGTGGAATTATCAACATGAGAATCTTTTAAAGTGCCTACTTATAGCACTCAGAGTAGCGTTGAAACGTTTTACTCAAACTTTGTAGAATTAAAGTTAGACGGAATGAACATTTTTGAAAAAACGTTTTTTGGATCTCCTGAAGCAAAAATAAAACACTTAAAGTTCAATATTTTTGTACTCTGGAGAAACCCCTAATACTGAGAATAAGTGAACAAAATATGTGCTGCCTTTGGGATATTGGCAATATAACTTGTATCTTCAAAAAATATCGAAATCTGAAAATGTAAATATTTATAAACTTATAATGTCTGAGGTTCTACTCTATAATGTGATTGGGAAGCAAAACTAAAGCTCAGTTTGTCTCCGTTGGAATTGCTTCCTAATCCCATTGTATTTTGACATTATCACTGAAGTTTTGGCCAAACTGAAAAGCGTTTAGGAATGCATGTTGTCAAACAATTTCAATCTTGATTCCTGAAATACCACAGCTTATTTGCAGGAATGGTTGATTATAATATATTCTTTATTATGCAGATTCCTACTTTCTATATCCAAATTAAAAAAATTAAGAACTGACATAGGAGAAAATGCATTGGAGGTTTCCTTTAAGTCAACGGTTAATAAGTAGTATGGAAGCATAGTATTTTTATCGTGAAGGAGAAGGATCAACAATACTGAGATATTTGAATGACTGTTGTAAGTGTTCTAGGACACCAGACCACGTTTAAAAGCACAAAGTAGGTATTAAGTGAAATAAAGCTAAGTATCTAACATCTTTTACACAATTTGGAACCGAAAACCTGTACTTACTACATCGTAACGAGAATTTTTTTTCTCTATTTGAAATGGCAAGTGTTGTTGAAAAAGTACAGTTGTATTTTCAATTACCTATTTAATAATCCACAGTTTATATACAGTAAAAAGTTGCAATAAAATCTAACCACAACAAATTAATTTTTGTTTTGTTTTACACATTTCTACAGAAGGCACCGCTAGGAAAATTATTAAAAAAAAAAAAAAGCAAAGGGTACTTACTTGGGATTCCGAAAAAAAAGTGTACTGTAGTCTATATATCAGCACTATGATTTTCCGATTTGAGAATTGTTTATCACTGCATTGCACTTAGACGACACGGTATTTACTAGGAGCGCCGAGACAAATATCAACGGATTTTACGTTTCTAAATTCCTGCTATTCGAGAAATCAATTAAAATTAATATTACGAAGCGTCTATCTACGTTTTGCCACGTTTACAGCAGAATACTTATTGAGATTTCCGAAAAAACTAAAGGAAAAATCGGTTACGAAACAAATGCTTGAAAATCGGAATTAATCGGTAAGGAGTATTTCATAAAACGACCATGCACACATGCCCTGAGCAAAAATCCTATATTACCTTTGGATTCTAAACGATTTTTAACTAATCTATAAATAAAAGCTTTGGTTTTAGTAAGAGTAGAGAAACTTTTTTGTAGTTGAGTTATATATTTTATTTTATTTCTATTCACCAAAGAGCGGCTCCCCCGGCTGTTTCCAAAATTCGGCAACGTAGGGTAATCGCTCACTGGGATCAGTACTCCAATGATGAATGCAACATTTTAGCTTGGCTTTTTCCAAATTGTTGATAGTTATTGTAACATAAAAATACTTCATTTCCAAACTAAGATCAGGGCCTGTGATTTCCTTGTCAGGAAGAGTTATACAATCTTCATTGCAGTAATATCCAGCTTTGCGCAGAGAAGCCTTAACATGCCACTTTTCTAAGGTCCAAGGTACATGTTTATTCATAATAATTGAAAAAGTTCTTCCTTGTAACATGTTGATTGTCTGTCAACAAATTAAAGAGCATTAGTATGGATGTCCCTGAATAATACAAAGGGAGCTAAGCTGAAAATCTGAATTAAGAAATTTTAAACATAAAATAAATGACTCTCAAGATAGCTCCCAAAGGTTTTAAGTACCCGTTGGACAAAGGGTGAACTATGCTCATCCTCTTTCTTATCTGGCTTAAATTGGGCATATTTCTGCATGTTTTCCTCACTTTTATAGACCGCCAATCCAGGTAATAGCAGATTGTTGTATGCAAAATTGGGTTTTAACTCAACAATATCTCCTTTATTCCCAATGCCTTCCACGTACGTGGTCAGGATAACCTCAAGATTCCTTCTGGGCTTAACAAGGGTGTCTTCGACTAAATCATAGACAAAGTGCTTTGCTCGGAGTTTGTGCGGTGCTTTGTTAACTTTATGCAGGAGAGGCTCCCATCTTCTTTTCAGAATGAATGTAGTCTGCAAATGAAATCATTTTATAAATATTAACGGGGTGATCTCTAATATACCAAGAGAATAACAATTACCCTTAGCTGCTGTAATGTAACTGGTTTCGGAATTCGTACACATTTCATTAGATGATTCATTGTTTTGCGAAGTACACTGGTTTTTCTTTATTTGAGAAAGTTAATCACTATCAAGTAGTTTTAGCTAAATACCCATAGTGCACCGAGACTCAACTTAACCAATATTTTGACAGTTCAAAATACTTTTTGACAGCCCCTTACACGAGATATTTCTGACCAGTTTATTGAGGAAAGATAAAGTGGAAAGCGAGTAATTTTTATTTTATACTTAAATCAAACAATGTTTGGTTTGATCATGTGATTTGTGCATTTAAAACAACATGTGCAATGCATTGCATAATACCTGAAAATGTTCTGCTGTTCCAACTTCAAATACTTCAAGCTAGAGCAAGAAGAAGATCAGATGTAAACAGTAGTGAAGTAGTTGGTTGAATTGTCTCACCTCGCATGGCTACGTGTTGCTGAAAGAAATTGGCAATTACCTGAATACCATTGGTTTAATATTTTGGAGCTTTCTGCAGGAAGTGGGGATAAGTTGGTGGTTATAAAAAAAACTCACTATGGCTGTAAGTGTAAATTTGGCTCCAATCGCGAGAGGAGTGAAAGCCCACACTAGAGTTAATCGAGGTTTCCCTGGGTTTTGCTCCCGATATTCAAATTTTTAGGCGATGTTTGCCCGTGCGACTTTCTATCCATCGCTGCTCTACAATGTGCTGATGGAAAAGATCTCATCTCGAAATTGGTACGATAGGGTTGATAGCAATGTAATTCTGGGAGCTCTTCCGTTCCGCTCTATGAGCCAAGAGGTACGTTCCACTAGTTTTCCCTTAATTAACCTAATTAATTTTGCATTATCATACGAAGAGATTCCTGATATTATAATAAATACTACATCCTCCAGCTCATCGAGAAAGAGAACTTAAAGGCTGTGGTCTCAATGAATGAAGATTATGAACTGTGGCTATTCTCAAACACTTCAGAATGTTGGAAATCTTGGGGCATTGAATTCCTTCAACTAGCCACAACCGATATATTCGAGTCGCCTTGCCAAACGAAGCTATTGCGTGGTGTACAATTTATCAACCGTTTTTTACCTCCTGGTCAAAGACTAACAAGTGTGACGTCGGAGAACTACTCAGCAGAGTCCGGGACGATTTACGTACATTGCAAAGCAGGGCGAACAAGAAGCGCTACGTTGGTCGGATGCTACCTTATGATGGTAATAATGCTAAAGATATGCTAATATACTCGATCATTCTCATGTTAATTTTTCATTCAGAAAAACGGATGGACACCAGAACAGGCTGTGGAGCACATGCAAAAGTGCAGATCGCACATTTTGTTGCACGGCAAACAGTGGGAGGCATTGCGAGAATTTCATAGAAGGCACGTGAATAACGTGAACAGTGACCCTTAGCACTGGTTATTCGGGTTTTTAGTAATAAGATTTTTGTTATTGTAATAAATAATTTAAATACATCCGGGTCAAAAGCGAAGACTGTTTTAGATTTTTTTAACAAAAATTCCCAAAATTAAGTACTAATCTTTTTTGCAGAGTAACATAAATTAATCGTACTGCACTTGTGTGCATATAAGTAACTGATTAATGTTATTCAGTAGTTCTTTCAGATTTTCATTTATTAGGCTTGGCTCCATGGACTTAAACATTATATGTACCATATCGATTATTAACTGAATGGGTTCGAATTTAGGTATTCTATTTTGTGACCTTGAAACCGCGTTTTCCCTTTTATCTGCTAGAAATCGCAAAATCTGTGAAAGTCAATAAATACTATTTTTATCTCTATGAAACTACAAAAATAATACAGAAATTTGACGAATTAAAGTTTGACCTTAAATGCTAGAAAACCGTTAAAAAATTATATTTTGTCTTATGGCTTTTATATATCATTATATAGCTTTATAGGTGCAATTATAATTTTAACAAACAGAGTTATCACTTCCTTAGGAAAGGATAGGTGGTGATAAGGCTCTTATTTGACCCCATCTGGTACTTCAATTTTTTTTTTGTGGTATCTACTATGTGGCCATGCTAACTTTTCTATTACTACATAGCTAAAGTCAACTATTAAACGATAATAACCAAACAACACAAACGCAGAAGATAAAAATATGTTCTTACACCTCAGTAAAGCATGATTTCGCTTAAGTTTATTTTTCTCTATAAGCATAAAGGAGTACCTTCCTAATTCTTACATATGTTAGCGATTTTACATGCCCACAATATACAGGGTGATCCAAAAGTATGGAAACGGCTAAATAACTTTCGAGGAATGCATTTTGCAGAAAACAGTTTTAGAAAAAAGTTTCAGGAATTTTCTCTGGCTATTCAATGGTGGCCGTAGATTTGACCTTGACCATGGCCTTAAAGGTCATTTCAAGGTCAAGTTGACTTTTTTTAAATTGGAACCCTTATTTTTGACCACGGAAATGGAAAGAGCGGACAATTTGACGTCCAACTATGACCTTGAAGGTCATATCAGGGTCAATCAGTTGCGGAACCGGACAAATACAAGAATGATGTATTATTATTAGAGTCGCTAGTCGATCGTGCTTGGAAACAGACGTGTGCCACAATTTGTTTTTAAAGTTTCATTTATAACGGCTTAATGATGCCTACGAAGGATTTATGTGGGAAATGTGGTGATAAACTTTTTGATAAGATAAACATTCAATGTGCTTTATGCAGTAAATACTTTCACAAAAGATGTGCTAAATTGGGTGATGCTGCAATGAAGTTGTTGGAATCGAATCCGCGCATTTTTTGGAAGTGTGGTTCATGCGTTCTGTTACCAATTAGTGACATTGTATCTAGAATTGAATTTTTGATGGATGGTGTTAATTCTTTAAGAGCTATATTAGCTGATTATTTTAATCATGGCCCAAGTGAAGTCGTAAATCAGGATAATACTACTGTGTCTTCTGATTCACAGTTGCCAACAAAATTGGCTGGTGTTAGTGTTGATCGTAACGGTCTTTCTGGGCAATCTGCAAATACTTCTACTGCGGCTCTTTTATCTAACAGAAGTTCGGTCGTTGGTAATAGTGCACTAAACTCTGACCTCAATGTGCCAACCGGTCTCATTAGCACTGCTTCGGTGGCTTCGCCTGCTCCAAATCCTATTTCGTTAATACAGCCTGCTGCTGGGATTTGTACAATGGATGGGAATGTTGTGAGTAAAGAAGCCTCATCATCTGTTTCTCAGACTGCTCGTCACAATGACTACTCTAATACAAACGATAAGAGCAATTGGAATTTGGTTCGTCGTGAGCGAAAGAATCGCGGTGTGAAGATTGTTGGGACATCTGATCTATCAACGGAGTTTTCGGTTATTACTAAGTTTAAGTGGCTTCATTTATCTAAATTGCATCCTGATACTACAGAAGGGAACATAACTGCTTTCATTTCGACTCAGACTGGTGTATCAGCGGATCTTTTTAAGTGTAAGCGGCTAGTTAAAGCTGACGTCGATTTGTCAGCTATGCGGTTTGTGACCTTTAAGATTGGAGTCCCGGAGACTCTTTTTCCTAAGATGCTTAAATCTGAATTTTGGCCCAGTGGGGTGATTGTGAGAAATTTTATTAAGATTGCAAAAAACGACGATTCTGTGACAACTGTAATTCAACAGAGCTAAAGCCGTTGTGTCCTAGCCAAACTGCTTCCGGTATTATTGCCAATTCTAGTGACTTTTCATGCTACTATCAAAATCTACGTGGAATGTGTACTAAGGCTACTGAATTTTATTTGAATGTAATTGAAAGTGAATTTGATGCTATTGCTTTAACAGAAACTTGGCTTTCTGCTAATATTCTCTCTTCTGAATTTTTCGATGAGAATAAATACATAGTCTATCGTCGTGATCGCTGCCGTTTGTCTACGGGACTTTCGAGAGGAGGAGGAGTATTGATTGCTGTGAAATCTATCTATGAATCTAGGTGACTTTTGATTCCTTTTGATGATGGAAATATTGAACAGTTGGCAGTGACTGTATCTTTACCTGGTCTGGGCAACCTTAACTTATGTGTTAGCTACATCCCCCCAGCGTGTTCATTGGAAATATATGAGGCTCATGCTAATAATGTGAAACTTTTGTTTTCTGATGCTTCTACTAATGATTTTTTGTGCTGCATGGGTGATTTTAATCTTCCCAATATATCCTGGAAGTGGATTGCGGATGACCAGCGCTTGATCCCTTGCGGTGTCACTTCATGCTGTGAGAGCGTAATTGTCGATTCGTTTTGTAGCCTAAATTTAGAGCAGGTGAATGTATTTAAAAATGTTTTAGGTAGATTATTAGACTTAGTTTTCATTAACTCTGAATTACTTTCAAAGGTGAGTGAAGTTCATTTTCCTGTAGTTAAAGCTGACTTGTATCATAAACCAATTGAAATTGTTATTAGCTCTTATAGTTTTGCCAAGTCTGTTGCGGTTTCAGATACTGTATATGATTTCTCCAGAGGTGACTATGTGAATTTAAATCATTACTTCAATGCCATTGACTGGGAAGGTCAACTTAATGTAACAGCAGATGATTTGGAAGCATCACATTTGAAGTTCTTAGATATTGTGCATAATGGTTTACGTAGATTTGTACCTCCGGTGAGAAAGTTAAATCACAGTCATCCGCCGTGGTTTAATAAGGGGCTTCTTAAGTTGAAGAATGCCAAGAATAAGGCACGCAGATTGTATAAAATCACTAATAGTCCGCAAGATCTTTCCCATTTATTAAGACTTAAGAAGGAATATAATTTTCTACATAGATTCCTTTTCAATAACTACATCCAAGCTATTGAAAGAGACATTAGGCATGATAGTAAGGCTTTTTGGGCATTCATTAATAAGAAGCGCAGTTCCAATATTGTTCCCGTGCGTATGGAGTACAAGGGGCGGATTTCAACTAATTTGGCTGAAAGCTGTGAGTTTTTTGTGGAGTTTTTTCAATCAAATTATACTGCTGGCCAGCTAGTAAGCGGTGATTGTAATAGCTATGCCAATCATTCTTCGAGTTCGGTTGACTTGGGTTTTTTATCCCTTTCTTCTGAGGAAATTTATAACGCTGCCTGTAATCTGAATAGTGATAAGTTTTACGGGTCTGATACCTAATATGCTTATTAAAAATTGTGCAGGTTCATTGTGTGACGCGTTATCCCTTTTGTTTAATCTTTCGTTGAGGTTGGGTCTATTTTTGGACTCTTGGAAGTTTTCTTTTATTAAACCTCTTCACAAAGCTGGTCCTCGTAACGAGGTTTGTAATTACAGAGGGATCGCTAAACTGATGCCTTTACCTAAATTTTTTGAGAGTTTAGTTAAAGATAAACTTCAATTTATGATTAAAGAAGCTATTTGTCAGCAGCAGCATGGGTTTATGAATGGGAAATCTACTCTGACTAATTTAGCATTTTTCAAAAGTATTGCTATTAATTCCATTGAACAGGGTTCACAATTAGATGTTGTATTTACCGATTTTGTAAAGGCTTTCGATCGGGTTAGTCTAACACTTCTTCACGAAAAACTGAAAGTTTTTGGTTTCCACTCATCTTTTCTAAAATGGATTGATTCGTATCTCACTAATCGCAAACAGGCTGTTTTAATTGACTCTGTGCAATCAAGAATATTTGATGTTCTCTCAGGAGTTCCACAGGGTAGCCACTTAGGTCCTCTTCTTTTTATAATATTCATCAATGATGCCTACCTATGTTTTTCTTTTGCCCAGTGTTTGCTCTTTGCTGACGATATAAAAATTTTTGCTACTATTCATGACTTAGCTGATTGTTGTAGGTTACAGGAGGAGATTGATAATTTCGAGCTTTGGTGTAATGCCAATGGGCTTGAATTAAACCCTTTGAAGTGCAAGGCGTTTTCCTTTCACAGGTTAAAGAATCCTGTTTCTTTCCAATATGTGATCCAAAATTGTGTTCTTGATCGTCCGGATATTATTCGTGATCTCGGTGTGTACTTTGATGGCAATATGGGTTGTACCTATCATATCGATTATATTATTTCAAGAGCTTTTATGATGTTAGGCTTTATTAAGAGGAACTCGAAGGATTTTCAGGACGTTTTCACCTTAAAATCTCTTTACTCCTCTTTGGTTCGTTCGATTCTTGAGTATGCTTCAATTGTGTGGTCTCCGTATTCAGTTTTTCATTCCTCGCGGGTGGAGTCAGTACAAAAGTCTTTTACAAGGTTTGCATTAAGAAAATTGAACTGGGAAATGTCCACTACATCTTATAAATCTAGGTGCCTTCTTCTTGGCCTTGAGACTTTGGAATCTAGAAGGAAAATCGCGGCGGTTTTATTTATAAGAGATATCTTATGCTATCGTATTATGTCTCCCGACCTTCTTACTATGCTAAATATATACGCTCCGGGAACCTTTTTAAGGACTAGAGGTATATTTCTAAAAATCCCAGTGCACCGAACTACCTATGGTAGCAATGAGCCGATTGCGCAATGTTCTAGATTTTTTAATGAAGTTTATAATGCGGTGGATTTATCCATGAACAGAGTTGCCTTTCGTGAATCGGTTAGACTGTTCTATTACTTCACATAGTCATTTCTTGAGTTCTCAGCTTTTTCATAGTTTCGTATTTGCCTTTAATGCTAATAATTGTTAACCAAAATATAACTGATATATTGTTAATGCATGCTAATTGTTTTATTTTTCTATATTTTATAATTTTATTTTTTTAATTTTATTTTGCTCTTTCTTTTGTTATGTAGTTTAAGTAATTTTGTTATTGCGAGCCTGTGGAACTATAGTTTGTAGGCGTGGTGAATAAATAAAAAATAAATAAATAAATAAGATGGTTCTTTAAAGGGGAACCTGCATTGTTACTGCGGATTTGGAAACAGCAGAAGTTTTGCGCCCGGATGTGACCTTCACCATGACACACTTGACCTTGCCTTAATCGACTTCACCATGGTCGGTCGTTAACTTTTCCGCTCTTTTCATTTCCGTGGTCGTTAACTTTTCCGCTTTTTCCATTTCCGTGGTCAAACACATGGTTTCTCCTTCAAAAAACCACCTTGACCTTGATATAGCCTTCAAGGTCATTGCCAAGGTCATGTTCAAGGTCAAGGTTGTGGTCAAGGTCACATTTGGACGCAAAACTTCCACTCTTTGCAAATCCGCAGTAACAATGCAGGTTCCTCTTTAAAGAGCCATTTTGGTTCCTCTTTAAAGAGCCATTATGACTTTCGAGGTCATGGTAAAGGTCATAGTTGGACGTCAAATTGTCCGCTCTTTCCATTTCCGTGGTCAAAAATAAGGGTTCCAATTTAAAAAAGTCAACTTGACCTTGAAATGACCCTCAAAGCCATGGTCAAGGTCAAATCTAAGGTCACCAGACGGTGAATTGGATCACCAGTCACCCAGACGGTGAATTGGATTAAAGCCATGTTAGGCTGTCGCAAGATCACGGCAAACTTGTGCGGGAGTTCCGTGACGGCATGGGCCACAAGGGGCTGCCCCCAAGGAGGGGTCCTGTCTCCGCTCCTGTGGTCAATCGTCGTTGACGGACTTCTAGAGAAGTTGACAAATGCCGGGATAGAATGCCAAGGTTATGCGGATGACATTGTCATTATCATCCAGAGCAAAGAGGACCGCGTGCTATCACGCAAAGCCCAGATGGCTCTAAACCTTGTGTCAGACTGGTGCCAGGAGGTTGACCTTAAAGTCAATCCCAATAAAACAGTAATAGTACCCTTTACCAGAAGGAGGAAGCTAAATGTGACGACCCCCTTGCTGAATGGAACCACGATTGGGTTAACCACAGAGACGAAATATCTAGGAGTTACGCTAGATCAACGCCTCACTTGGAACACCCACCTGAACAAAACAGTAGAAAAGGCTACACGAGCCATATGGACATGTCGTCGACTGTTTGGAAAAAAATGGGGGCTAAAGCCTAAAATGATACTATGGTCATACGAGGCGATAATAAGACCCATTGTCACCTATGCAGCAGCCATATGGTGGAACAAAACGGAGCAGTCTACGGCAGTTGCCACACTTAACAGAGTGCAAAGACTTGCCTGTATTGGAATCACAGGGGCCATGAAAACGTGCCCAACTGCGGCTTTAGAAGTGCTGCTAGACCTTTTACCGCTTCACCTTTACATACAAAAGGAAGCGGCTAGCAACACACTAAAACTTGAAATAACAGGTCACCTCAATGCCCAGGGAAGCGGGGAGCATCCACAGATAATGAGGGTGTTCTCACGTGACCCGCTGATTCAGGGCCCGTCAGACCTGACATTAAAAAGACCGAACTTGGACGTACCATTCAAAATCTTAATAAATGACCGACAGTGGTGGAAAGAAAATAAAAACCCCGCCCGACTGGGCATATCTGCGTGGTACACTGACGGTTCTAGGTGCGACGGATTCTCCGGAGCTGGTGTCTACGGACCCAATTGTCAGATCTCCTTGGCCTTAGGGAGAACTCCCACAATATTTCAGGCTGAGATAATTGCCATAGATACCTGCGCCCGAACCATCATAGGAAAGGGGATGAGAGGTGCTAAAATATGGATTTTGACGTACAGCCAAGCAGCGATTAGAGCGCTCTCTAATTATACTATAGAGTCGGACCTGGTTTGGTGTTGCCTGTCAACGTTAAAAATACTTGCAAAGTCCAATAGGCTTACTATAGCCTGGGTACCTGGCCATGAAGGAATAATTGGTAACGAGATATGGGAAAAAGACAGTAAAGCCACATACTGGAATAATCAAAGCGGACTAAGACAAGCAAAAAGATTCATCGTCCCCTCAGAACAGAGGACGAGGAAAATCTTACTGCTCAACAAGCCGGATCTAAAAATCATCACTGACCTACTAACGGGACACTGTGCCCGGAAATACCATCTTAAAAAGATAGGTGTAGAGGATGATGATACATGCCGATTCTGTCTGGAAGAAGAGGAAACAGCAGAGCATGTACTCTGCCATTGTCCAGCCCTATGTCGACAAAGGCTGACACATTTCGGAGCGTCTATCATCGCTCCGGCAGATGTGTCGAATGCGACGCCCCAGAGTACCATAGCCTACTTCAAGGACCTTGAATTGGATGGGGTCTAATCGAGAGGGGTTTAGCACAATAGATCTTTTAGGTCGCGTTTGCTATCGAGAGGTACCTAGAGTAACTTAACGACCCGCTAGAAATAATAATAAAATAATAATAAGGTCACCATTGAATAGCTGGGGAAAATTCCTAAAACTTTTGTCTACAACTTTTTTCTCCAAAATTCCTCGAAAGTTATTTAGCCGTTTCCATACCTTTGGATCACGCTGTATATAGTGTCTCAGACCACCCGTCCACCCCTTCTAAATCGATAAAACATGTTTTTTTTTCGAAAAAGTAAACCTTTATAGGTATGCTCTATTGATTGGCGCTATTATCAACTGCCAGTTACAACGGAAGTTGTTTATTTTGACCGGAAATTGAGTTTTTCAAGTCAATAAAAAATAACAACATTTTTAAAACTGTAACTAATTTAATCTTATTGCTGTTTTCAAAATTTTAATTTAACAAACTCTTAACACTTCTTTTTAATAACATAAAATTTCTATTAAGCAACTGGAGTCCCTTATGAAAAATTGTATTTTGGGCATATGATGATTAATCTTTGTTTAATCTGTAACCATTTAAACACAGAAAATTTATTAACTATTTTTAGCAATGTATGTCCCAATTTCCAATATGTTCCAGTTGTCTAAAATCAATCCACTATACTCCTTATTTTTTGGTTGGTTTTTTTTTTGTATTCTTCCCAAATATCCTCTGTTTTTATCATCATTGTCATTTTAAGTATTTTCTATTTTCGGTATCCATTGTGCTTAGTTCATGTGTAAATATTTCTTTCTGATATGTAAATACCTTAATTTTGTTTTCACTTATCCATCCACTGCAGAAGAGAGCTTTTATGTTCTGCATGTTCGTAATTTTATAATTATTTCTAACACTAAACGCACCAGTACTTTACACTACCTATTCTTAACATAAGGGTTCATTTGACCCCTTATGAAATAAACGTTGATTTTTAGAAAGAAATTCATAATTTATTAAAGGAAATAATTCGCAACA
The DNA here is from genome assembly GCA_949715965.1 of Dysmachus trigonus. Lineage (NCBI taxonomy): Eukaryota > Metazoa > Arthropoda > Insecta > Diptera > Asilidae > Dysmachus > Dysmachus trigonus. The sequence goes on from OX454320.1 coordinate 62,390,371, forward strand.
TAACATCTAATTTCTAATAGAATAATCAAACGTATATTTTTATTCTTAGATGAGCGCAAGAAATAACAATGAATGTACGATTTTAAAGTAAATTTTGAAAGGGGTCATTTGACCCGGCTTGGTACGTTAATAATAATAAAGCTGGTTCTCTTTGTCTGTCTGTTTCGCCATTACGCCGAAACCCCTCAACCGATTTGAATGAAATTTTTATACACATAAACAGGGGCCAAAGGGTAGGATTTATATTATGCAAATAATATTAATGTTTAGATTCTGGAAAAAAGGGCTTTCGCCCTTGCGACTTTGTCCGCACTTAAATGATAGTTGTACCATAATGCGAAAGCAATTATTAAGAGATGGTTAACAGTTAACGCTGATTCATAACAGATGATTAGAAATTCATTGACTGGTTACTTCTTGGTTTAAGTCTTTCAATTAACAGAACCATATACATATAAAAAAGCTGCGCCCATTTGTACGATTTTCACACAGTTTCCTGTTTCAAAGTATTTCTATAGAAACGTAACTTACGCTAAGCAAAATTTTATAAATATGCAAATATCGGGACAGTGACGTAGCCACAGATAACTATACAAATTAATGACGGAACCTACAAACACGCTCGAGTATACTTTCTAAAGTAGGCCTACAAAATTTAAAGACGAATAATCAAAAAAAAATAAAAAATTAGAACAGTTTGAGGCTATTGAACAAAGCATGTCTTTTACCTTGCTTCGAAATATACCTTCATTAGGTAAGCTCGAAAAAAGTGGTTGGTCTTCGCTAATTATGTAACTTTAAAAAGGTTCGAAATTCTTTATAAGCCAGCAGTTCCCATTCGTGGGAAGGAACTTGGTTTATATTCCAAAAAGAATATTACCGGCTTACCAAGTTGATGAGAAAGGCAATGGATGGGGACCAAAACTGCTCCGTGATCACTTTCTCTTGAAGGACAATTCGTTGGCCCAAAAACGGTCAAGCCACGGAGGTTGCCACAACATGGACTGGGTAGTCGAGAAAATTGAAACCGTTGGTTTAGCAATATTGTTACCAGCTTGTTTCACAATTTCATCTTTAACATTGGATGTTGCGGCCTCTCTCCTGCTTGCGCATCATCACTATCTGTGAGTATTCGAATAAAGCCATTAAAACAATTCCAGATTTTGCAGTATTGTACTGGCTCCTTTGAAATCTACATAAATGCTTAGTCGAATAAACGAGGACCAGATAATTGTTAGCATCAAAGGATATTCCTTGGCTATCTGGCCTATTTCTGTATTAGATTTTCTATTCGATCGAAAGCCAAGATACTTAGCAACCAAGTAAAGCAGCTTTGAAAATAAGTCTTGGTTTTTGATCGAATAGAAAAACTAATACAGTGTAATAGGCCTTTATATCATCGTTATAAAAGTCAAATTCACTGTTTTCTTTAAAGTAAAAACACATTTTATTACATAAATAACGACTGTTTTTGCTAAAAGATTGATAATCGCGAAAGCAAAGGAAAAGAGAGATAACATTAATTAATAAGTTTTACATCTATGACTAAAACACTGGAAAAATAAGCTCAAAATTCACATAATATTCAACAAATATATTTTTAAATTGATTTTTTATATATATTTTTATAGAGTGTATTTACTTTTAAGAAAACTTGTCCTGGATAATGGAAAAAGGTCTAAAATTTAGAAAGTTATTATGTTTTTGAAAGGATTAATCTCGTGGGTAACAATTTTTTCACAAGCGGTATGCCTGAAAACAACACCTTTTGAGTGATTGATTGCTATTTATTAAGGTTTCATAATTATCTTTACACGATATTTTTTAACAAAAAATGATTTCTTTTAAATCTTCTCCATTTTTAAATTTTTATAAATTTCAAAAAGTCACCGTCCATTTAAGGCTACTCCCATACTTAATAAGAATAAATGATTTATGCTCCGAGATGAAAATTGCAGCTTGAACACGCACAATACCCAAACAGTTATAATTTCTATAGCACAATTTGAACTATTTTTCTTTTTGAATTTCACTATGAACACAAGACTATTTAAAAATTATAAAAGCATTCTTTTTATTTAAACGACATATCTGGTTCAAACGATATAATGGAATTACTTCAGACAACGAGGCCCATTATAAATCTAATTCTAAGTCTAGTCGATCAGAGTATTGGTATCAAATACCTTTAAAGCAAACAGGTATTTACACTAAGAGAGCAATGCTATTCTAAAATCAAGAAAGATAAACATTTTAGATTGAGAGTTGTAAATTGCCATTATGGAAAACATAAAATATAATATATTAAAAACACTTTTGTAAATAAAATCAACTAAAAAGTAAAAAATAATTCTTTCTTTATCAGTGATATACACAAGAAAAGTTTTATTGCAAAATAAGAAATGCTAGAACTCAGATTATATCTTACTGTAACTATATATTCATATGAAATTAAGATATACAAGAAATATATCATTTAATTAGTTTTTAATTACAAAAAGTAGGTAAATATTATTAAATAAATATATTATACAGGGTGTTCAGAGGTGGGAGGGAAATATTGCAGGAGGTGAAAGGTCAGACCGAGACAAGCAAAAAATCGTATGGGCGGGGCATCTCGCACCGTTCAGCAGTGACAGGGTGATTCGTAAATCAGGATTTTGCCTTTTATGGAACCACTCCTGCATTTTTCTTTTTTTTTATTTATTTATTTATTTAGGAAGAGGCTATGGGTGCATTAATGACACCCTAACCTTTGGAGGAGGGGGGCGCACTCGTGGCCTTTGGCCCATATGGCGCACAGCATGATAGCTTTATCTTTTTTTCTACGCATCGCAGCGGTCCCAAACCGATCTCAAAAAATTACTATTTCGTTGAACTATATTTAACTCCCAGAAGCGACAGTGTCAAAACTGGTCCACCTACTCTGGGTAGTCTAAAGCTCGGAATTTTAGTTCTCGTCGTAAAAAGCGTCAGTTCAGTTTTACTTGGGCTTAGGTCCAGAGCTTTGGGCCAAGCACTTATCTAAGGCATATCATCACGGAAGGAAACTACCTCGATACCGAACTGTAATTCGAAAAAAAAGTTTTAACAATTGAACTAAACAATCTTGAAAATTCTCCCATATTTCCTGAGTTCAAACAGATGAAACCCTTTCAATAATATAACTTAAATTTCAACCACACTCAGCAATCAAAACATAAAATGTCTAAATTCTTCTTTTTACAGTGGTGTAGAGCAAGTTTTATCTGATTACGCTCGACCAGTAGTTGTTGGAACTACTATTGCAAAGCTATGTTCTCTACTAAACCTACTTACAACCTTTCTTGCTTTACTGGGTTTCGTATTTTTTTCAAGACATCAAATGCACTTTGCGGATGGAGCGAAGAGAATTTGGCGCATTGAACACAAAGAAAACACTGAGGAATAATGTTGTGGTGCTGTAATTATTTATAAATACATATTCAAGAGTTTTACTGTCCTTTTACTGCCCACAACTTTCGTATCGCCTTCGCTATTCCAATATCGTTGTAAATAAAGTAGAACAGTCCACCGAGAGTTGCAATCGAGATCAATAATAGTGCTCCGTGTGCCACTTTGGGCACTACATTCCCGAATATTATGGGTCTTACGTAATCAGTGACAATCGCCTCTAAGCCCCTGAAAATAGTAAGGAAGTAATTGCAGCCCGCTACGGTGAGGATAACAAACTCAATACCAGTGCTGGTGCATAACAACTGAAATGGCAAGGGCTGCATCCAGACCTTGTGACGGAAAAGCAAGGGCTACGGGAATAACACCGAGCAGACCCAGGGAGAGGGCTCTTTCGGCCGTCCATAGAGCGGTGTGACCACCAGTCCCAAGCCGGCGAACTAGCGCTGTGTTCACCTAGAATTTATTTCAATGTTAATTATGCTCCTGGAGTTTTGAACGTGGTACGTTGGTACTTCATTTTTCGGCCCCAGGCTCGTCCGGACAACTGTGTTGAGCACTCTCGGTTTCAAAGTGTGCAAAGCTCTGAAACTGGCTGCACCGCCTGAAAGAATTTCTTATGTAATACTTTAGGCGATAATTGATGTTTATTTCCACTTCACTTTGCAACCGACATGCATTTCTTAGGGCAATCGACAAAATCATCCCGGAAAATTAATAACTAAACCCTGCTCTGATCTGAAGCCTGAAGTGTGAGGAGGGTGACAAGAATCCTCGCGAAGTTACTCGCTTCTTATTCTTGCTTGAAACACTGAACTGACATGCACAACGGAGGAAATTGACATATTTATATGACCACTCGATTTGCTCTCAAATGCCACTTTTGAAGGTACTTAGTACTTTCGAAAATAGCTCCGCCTATTTTTAATAAATTTAATTTAAAAATTGTATTTATTATTGATTGCATTTAACACGCTTAAATCATGTTCTCCGTAACGTGGCACTGAATCTCAATTTAGCGGTGAAAAATTGCTTGAATTTGAAAATTTTCATTGAACTTTCCAAGCAGCGAAATCGTTACCTTCGGAATTACGATTTAAATCACAAAGTAGCAATTTTAAGAAGTCAAAAGTGGTAATTAGAGCAATAACTGTAATTTTCACGGGAAAATCTGGCATAAATTAGGAAGATTACTTAATATGGTTTGTTCGTCGACCTAAAAACCTGTGGCACCCCAGGGCGCCCTGAAAATTGTCAAAAAACATGGGGCGCCCCAGTGCTTGTCAGTTCAACGAACTGCTTATTAAAAAGGAGAACTGGCATCTGACCTTTAGCACAAAAATTCTAAAATAAAACCATTACTTATTGATAATTTCCACATCGAAATGCTAAAGTTAGCTTCTTGTCACCGCAGCAAAAGTTAATTCCACTTTAAATACCGCGTCTGTTAACAATTAAACTGATATTTGTCATTAGTCCTGAGTTTACACCAAATTTTAGCTGGGGTCAAATCGGGGCACCCCAGGGCAGTGCTGCCGTTTTGTCGTTTTTGTGAGGAGTAAAATCTGTCCTCTCAGAGGAGTATTTTGCTCTTCAAGGGAGTATTAATATTAATTATGGAAGGTATCAATGAAATCAATATACAAGAGATGTTTTTATAACAAGATTTATTAAAAAAAAAAACTTTTCAAAACATAACTTGCAGCAAATGTTTAATAAAGTATTAGTCGTACAAAACTGCATAGAAGTAAAAACAAACAGTACCGCTTTCGTTTGAATTTGCTTTTTCTTGCAAACTTCGAAATAAAAATAATGAAATGTGTCTTAAAATACCTTTATTTAAAACGGAAAAAAGGTTTTTGCTGCTAAACTCATTGGGGAGTAAAATTTGTCTTTGAGGAGTATCGGAGTACACACTGTCCGAGGGGAGTATAAATACTCCGATCGGAGGATCTTCGGCAGCCCTGCCCCAGGGTGCCACAGGTTTCTCAAAAAACACCAAACTGGCATTTGACGTTTAAAAATCAGTGCGACTAGGGCGAACTGTGGCGCCACAGGGTTGTCAACGAACAGACCCAATAACTTTGAGCATATCCGTCGAAATCTTGTCCCATCCTGGTGAAGTATTTGATTTTAAGTGTTTTATTATTTTGATAACTTTTTGTTTATCTGTCGGAGTTAGAAACATTGTGTGAGTATTTTTCGCTAAATTGCATATTCGGGGATTGTCGCTGCTCAGTACTTAGCTTCCTTCCTATATTTGCCAACTAGAAATTTAGCTCATTGGCTATTTCCTTCTCGTCGGTAGTAAATTCGTTGAGTTTCGAGCCAAATAAAAAGCATTTGCGACACGTACCTACTGCTTTTCTTGTTTAATCATCGTATACTCGTCGAAGCCTACGGTGACAAGATCCCAAATGAAGACACTTTTGTGCGCTGGTTTAGGAGGTTTAAAACTAGAGATTTTGTCGTAAAGGACTTATCAATCTAAAAAATTTGAACACGCCGAATTACAATTACAATTTGATGGAGATGATATCCAAACACAACAACTGACGACAGAGTAAGTATTGGCCGCCGAACCATGTGATTATTTTGCAATAATTTTGCAGCACGACAACGCTCCATCACATATAGAGAAAACGGTTAAAGACATTTTTGCACTTGGCTGGAAAATTTTGCCCCACCTACCGTACTCACCGACAGACTACTCCTTGTTTTCATCAAAGACACGCAATTTCCATGCAGCACTTCAGCAATTACGGAATGAAGATGAAAAGTGGCTCGATGACTGGATCGCCTCAAAAGATAGACGGTTTTTCTGTAAAGGAATCCAGAACTTACCTGGTAGGTGGTTGAAATGTGTAGCGATGGAAAATACTTTGAATAAAATATTTTTTACACCACGCGCAAATTAAGCTTCTTTTATTTAAGAAAAATTAAGAATTATAATCGCCACACTTGGCACATAGAAAAACAATAATTCCTCAATGGAGTTGAAAGCACTGTATGCTTCCAGTAAGATGGTCATAAGCAGAGAGAAATATTAGGTCTGTCTGTTAACTATAAAGTTTTTACTCACGGGTAAAAATTTTTACCTGAAAGTGTCTGAGCTCTTGCCAGCACTTCTCCTCTTACCCAATTTTACTCACGGCTGCGAGACCGAGTAAATTTGGGTAAAATCACCAATTGCTTGTCACTGTGTAATCGGTCATTGGCGTATTTAAATTTTGCGTTGCAATTCAGATAGAAGAAGTTATTGAAAAATTGTTTAAATAAATAAAAAACATATTTCAAAATCTTCGAAAATATTAAATAAATCCATAACTTTTCTCTCTAACATCTTGATCACGTTTGACAATTTACATACACAAGTAAGATTTTGAAGGTGTACCCAATTTTTACCTGAAGTCGTCTGGTAACTTTGGATTTTCATCCCTCCTACCATATGAAACTCTTTACCAGATTTTTACTCAAGAAATGTTTACCCAAAAGTAACCAGACAGACCTATTATGTTGGAAACTTATAAAACCGCCATTTCCTTCGATCAATTTCCAAAATGTTATAGAAGTTTCTAGAATAACTTGGAGCAGTATATAAATAGAGCGCGAGTGGGGGGTCTCGATCGTTTAGTAATTGAACTTTGTCCATGTTGTGCGTTTAGCACTCCAGCGAGATTTCATCAGGAGTAAAAGTAAATGCAAAGAAAATAACGCAAATTTGTCTATTTTCAGGGGTTTTTATGCATACAACGGTGGAGTAGAAGGATAGAAAGTGTTTAATGCAGTGTAGTGCGGTTACCGCTCGCGAAATTAATGAAAATCAGGAGGAATAACGTGAGAATGTGAAAGTGAAAATGATGTGTCGTGAAAGCCAAAGTTGAATTTCTCAAAAAATAGAGCTTTCCGACAAAATTTTTTGCATATTCGTTCGTTCTAAGCCTAGACGAACGTTCCTACCGAGTTTCATTTAAATCCGAGAGGTAACCGTATTCTTGAAGTAAGCCTTTTGATTAATTCTTCTTTAAATCGAGCATAGAATATGTTGGTACTTGTGGCCAATAAATATTTTGCAGCAAAGTAATAAAAAATCGAAAAAACTTCAATCAGTATTCATTAAAATGGGATTATACCATGGAGAATATGCGCACTTATACTGCTCGTCCAAAAGTTGTGTACTCCGAAAACGTGTAACGTATATCTTGATCCTTATATATATATACTAGCTGGCCCGGCAGACGTTGTACTGCCCTTTCCGGTACATTTGGGGGCCTCAATAGCCCGGTTGGTAACGCGACGTGTTTACTGCGAGCCAGCAGGACGCTAGAGGTTGTGGGTTCGATTCCCACGAGAAACCCTGGTTACAAAAAAGTGGTATCACAATGGGCCTGTAATAATGGCCTAAGTGTGTCTTCGGACAGCCACAACAATCTACATCTCTACATCTTCCGGTACATTTTCATTATGCCCTGTGCGTTGACCAATATTTGATCGTGTTTTTTCTTTTCGCATGTTTCTACAAATAATACCATTAATATAAGAAAACAGTGTTTCCGTTTCATATCCCTAATTAATTAATTGAACAAACTTACACGTTTTTTAATATTAAGTAAACCGTTTTACACTTCACAAATATTGGAAAATTACCCGGTTTCATCCGACGTTAGGTAAATACTTACTAATTAAACACTTCTCAAATGTTCTAGTTTGTTATATGCTAGAAATTGATTCAACCCGAAAACCCTTTTATGGATCCGCCATCTTGAATATCCAAATCTTTTTAAAATTAGTGGCATTAACACAATTATTGTACCAAATTTCATTAAAACCCGTTGAAATCGAGAAATTTTTTATATATAATATATATTGGGTCCGCCATCTTCGATCTAGAAACTTTGATAATTCGATAATGATCAAAATTAGTGGCACCAAACAAATCGTACTAATTTTCATCAAAATCCGTTGAAGTCGAGAAATTTGCATCACCATATTGGATCCGCCATCTTGAATTTGGAAATTTTGATAATATTTAAAATTAGTGGTATCAGAATAATCATTGTATAAATTTTCATTAGAATCTGTTGAAATCGAGACATTATGGTCTCCCTATTGGACCCGCCATCTTGGATTTACAAATTTTACTAATATTCGAAATTAGTGGCCTCAGAATAATCATTATACCAATTTTCATTAAAATCTGTCCAAATTGAGACATTTTGGTCGCTGTGTTGGATCCGCCATCTTGAATTTGGAAATTTTGATAACATTTAAATTAGTGGCCTCAGAATAATTATAGTATGTACTAATTTCCGTTAAAATCGAAAAATTGTTGGTCACAATCTTGGATTTGGAAATCTCGATAATATTCTAAATTAGTTGCCTCAGAATAACCATTGTACTAATTTTCACTAAAATCCGTTGTAATTGAGACATTTTAATAGCCATGTTGGATCCGCCATCTTGGATTTGGAAATTTTGGTAATGTTCTAAATTAGTTTAATAAGACTAATCATTGTTATAATTTTCATTAAAATCCGTTGTAATCAAAACCATGTTGGATCCGTCATCTTGGATTTGGAAAATTTCGTAATATTCAAAATCAGTGACTCAAAAACAATCATTGTACTAATTTTCATTCAAATCCGTTGAAATCGCGAACGCGCAAACGGTCAAAATCGCGAAGTATAAAATAAAAAATGCTATTAAAAAGTAGCGGTTGGTGGTAGAAGGGTAAAAATGTGTTTTTTAATGCCACACCATAAAAAAATTACCAAAACAAATTTTGTCCAAAAAATAAAAAATTTTTTTTTAGGGTGACCCACCCTTAACACTTAGGGGTATAAAAATTAGTTATAAACCTATTCTCATACCTACTGAATATACATATTAAATTTCATCAAAATCGGTCAAGCCGTTTCGGAGGAGTATGACCACTAACACTGTGACAGAAGAATTTTATATATTAGATATACAGGGTGTTCAGAGGTGGGAGGTCAATACTGCAGGGGGTGAAAGGTCAGACCGAGACAAGCAAAAAATCGTATGGGTGGGGGGGGGGGGGGGGCATCTTGCACCGTTTGGCAGTTACAGGGTTTTGCTTGTCGATTTTTTGCTTGTCTCGGTCTGACCTTTCACCCCCTGCAGTATTGACCTCCCACCTCTGAACACCCTGTATATTGGGTGTACAAATAAGTTTCCGACCTTTTTTACTGAAATAAAAGACATTAGTTCGTGTAGAAAATTAAAGAATATTTTATTCAAAATATGCTCCTTCGGAAGATATAACCTTCTCCCATCGTTCAGGCAATAAACGGATTCCCCGGGAAAAGAAGTCTTGTGGTTTCGAGGCGAACCAGTCATCGACCCATTTTTTCACGTTTTCATGTGAAGTGAAGTGCTGCTGTGCCAGGGCTGATTGCATCGACCGGAACAAGTGGTAGTCAGAGGGAGCAATGTCTGGTGAATACGGCGGGTGGGGTAGAATTTCCCAGTTCTGCCCATCCAAGTAGTTTTTGACAGGTATAGCAACATGTGGCCTAGCGTTATCCTGTTGCAAAATAATTTTATTGTGCCTGTTGTCCCATTCCGGTCGTTTTGCAGCTAGAGCTTGCTTTAAAGCCATCAGTTGTCGTCGATAAACTTCTCCCGTAATGGTTTCACCCTGTTTCAGCAGCTCATAATATACGACACCCTTCACATCCCACCAAATGCAAAGCATCACTTTCGAACCATGGATATTTGCTTTTGGCGTCGACGGCCCTGGTTCACCGGGCTTGACCCACACTCGTTTACGCTTTGGATTGTCATAATGGATCCATTTTTCATCCCCAGTGATGATCCGATGCAAAAACCCCTTCCTTTGGTGTCGTCGAAGCAACAATTCGCACATGGTTTTCCGACGTTCCATGTCCCTTTCCTTCAGCATGTGTGGCACCCAAGCTCCCATCTTCGAAATCAATCCCAAGGCTCGTATACGTTGCGAAACACATTGTTGGGTAATATTCAACTCTTCTGCCAATTGTTTTTCAGTCTGACAAGAGTCCACATCAAGCAATTCTTCCAATTCTGTATCTTCAAATTTTCTTGGTCTGCCTTCACGTTCTTTGTCTCTTACGTTAAAATCACCAACTTTGAATCGTTGAAACCACTCTTTGCAGGTTGTTTTCGATGGCGCATGTTCACCGTAAACTTCCACAAGCAAACGATTTGTTTCCGCTGCACTTTTCTTCAACAAAAAATAATGAAGTAAAACTTCCCGCAAATGTTGTTTTTTCGGCACAAAATTCGACATTTTCAATTATATGAAAATAATTCTTGTTTACGCATTGAACAAATTTAACTAGTAATTATTCAAGCTTGACATCTAACCTCCGAAAAACATGTATTGCCCGATTGAATAATATGCAAGCAGTGATACTAACGACACCTATCTGAAAAGGTCGGAAACTTATTTGTACACCCAATATAAAAAAAAAAAAAAAAAATGGTGTTTTTATATACAGTAGAGTCCGGATATAACGACTTCGTTTATAACGACCAACCGGTTATAGTGACGAAAATGCAAACCCAAGTTAGGTTTCATATAGACTTACTATGAAAACATGTCCGTTTAGTACGACTCCGGTTTAAGCGACCAACCGCTTATAGCGACCTATTTTGACAAGGAATCGTCCGGTTAGAACGACGCGCAGTGTTGTTTTCAATACCAACGCACAAACAATACCTAACCGCCTGTTTTTTTGCATTTATTTTTTATTTTTGTATTTGAAAGTACAACTCTTCAAGAGTATCCAGTAAAAATTGTAGATCGATTGGAGCAAAACTACCGGAGATACAGTGCCTCGACTTATAGTGGTAGCGAACAACTCAATGCTCTATTAAAACTTTAAAACGCGTTTTTCTCCCACTGAGAATGGTCAAAGTCGCTGGACACTGTAACTCAAAATCTACTTGACCGATCTTCTTCAAATTTGACACACTCTTTAAGTACATAAAATAAGAGGTAGTGAAGTTGAGATAATGTTTTTTTTTTGCATTATAATTAGTTTTACTATGACAAAGATGCTGATTTTTACCGCTTTTTTCTTTTAAAATTCGTTTTTTTTAATTTAAAATTAAGCCAAAAATTGAAAAATCGTAAAAAAAAAAAAATTTCAACGTCATTACCTCGAGAAACTCATAAACTAACCAAATATATTTGATTTTTTGATTTGAGATAATCCAGTAATGAGTTCTGATGTCCACCGCTTTTTTTTTTTAGAGGATCCAAAGATTTTCTCTCAATGGCTTATTTCTTAATAATTTAGGCAAAAATTTAATTGAATATTCTTGAAATGATACTTTATTATGTGTACAATTTACAATTAAATACACCTTACCTCCTCCCCCCTTAAAGTTATTTTTTGTTTATTTTAATATGAATTTGTTTTATTTATTTATAGAAATTAATCTAACTATGTATATTATTATTTCATAATATAATTACAGTAATATCAATACATAAAAACAAGCTTAAATTCATTCATCGGTGTTCGTCCGTTTTGTGCGTCGTCCGGTTAATACGACTAAGTGTCGCCGGTCCCTTGAGGGTCGTTATATCCGGATTCTACTGTATTTCATTCAGTGATTAAATTACCTACTTTCCAGGACTTGCTTTCCGACTATCCGACAAACAATGCATATTTATACGTTTTGAGCCTAGGTGTTAGTTCCTTCAAAGTTTCATTAAAATCAATGAGGTAATCGTAATCTTTACTTAAGCCTTCCATCAGTTCTGACGTTGCGCAGTTTTATTGTGCAACTGAGCGTGTATGGCTGACTATAGGTCTGAGACTGAGCATTCCGTGAACGCAGACGGCATGTACGGGTTCACAGCAGCAGGATCACAAGTAGCTCCCTGCGTTTGCTCGTCGCCTTTTCCTTCGACGCGCTTCGAGGCATTTTTAGTGACTCTGTGCCTTTCTCATGCGTTTCTTAACAATCGCACTATCATAGTCCGCAGAATCATCATTCAGCTCAGCACAAGATTTCTCCTCTACAAACCTCTTCCACCACTTCCACCGACCACAAAAGGTTCATTACAGCGAGAATTTCGTAAAGCATAGACTTGTACTGGGTCAAAACCTATAAATAAAATGAGTTCCTGTACCCTACTGTCCTTGTTGTTTTGCAAATAATTTGGCAATGATACTTTACGCAATTCAATTCTCTCCTATTTTGGAGGCTTTTAGAGGGTTCTTGGACCCGTTCTACAAGATGACGCAAAAGGCAATTAATGTAAAGTAATTACATTTCTGCAAAAAAATGAATTAAGAATACATACTATGTATTTATATGAGTGTTATACACATATATTTTGTTATGCATTTTCTATCTAAATTATTTTGTTTGCACCATCTTGTAGAACCGACTCCATCCTAAGAACGCTTTGGGGGTTAAAAAAACTTTTAAAATGCGTTAAAATAAGTGAAAACACCATTGGTATCGCATAGGATATCATTGCCAAATTAAATAATTTGCAAAAACCAAGGGGACTTATTTTATTTGTTATTTTTGCCTTAAACTATTTAGATATAAATATTACCTGTTATTTTTCCCCCCTTTCTCCGACTTTGTTGTTAAAGAAAGTAGTGACGTCAGAAAACATCACTTTTAACGACTCTCGTATTGTCACTTTTCGCCCACAGAGAAGTTTAAACCGATTAGGAGAATACCGATTTCTGTTTGTCATGATTTTCGACAAGTTGCACGACTACGGGAATAGGAGTAATTTACTTATTTAATACACCACTCGATATACATCTGAAATGATGAACTGATACATTTTAGTTTAAGATTCAATTGCAAAATGGGCCATCAAATAAATTTAATCAACATTACCTTTCATGTTTTAATTAGAAAAATAAAATTGTGTTGTTCTTTACAATCATTTTATATAAAATTAAAATTAGGGACGGAATTAGTTCGGAATGGACGTTAACATTATACTAAATAGAAGATTTCTCTATCCAACGGGAATTAACAGTTTAAATGTGTTACTTTCTTAATTCTTCCTTGTTTACGCATCATCCTTATCTTTGCTACACTTAAAACTAAACATTCAGACTAATAACATTTTATGATCAATGCTATAAACGAGATTCTTAAGATTCCAAATGACCTAACAAACAAATCTTGCTACACTAATTAATAAGGCGACTAAAAATGGGAACACGGAAACTTTATACGCGTTAGACTTATAAAAGTCCCACTCAAATACTTTTATGAAGTTCTCTGTTTCTAACCAAGGATTTTCACCATCGTCAAAATGCATGGGGCATTGATCTCGTTCTCGTTCATATTCAGTCATATCAATTGCTACAGCTGCTCCTTCAGAATAGTTCCAAGATGTTACGTCTTGGTTTAAATTACAAAACGCACCCACAGCTTGAACAAAAATTTTTCATAACACATTGCAACATATTAATTATTAATTGATCTTACCTTGAGACATTAGTACCCGATTTAGATCAGCCCTTTGATAAACCCAACATCTATACTTTGAAAGTGGATCCAACTCATCATATGTAATTAGGTATGACTTCAGATTCTCCTTCCAGAAACCAATACACTTCATTCTGTAATCAGGATCACCTAGAGGAAAAGTACAACAGAGCGTTAGAAAAGATTATTAAACATAATATATTTTTATTTCATAACAAAACGAGAAAATAAATTATTCTGTAGTCTTTTATATTTCACCACGCACGTGTAGATCCTTAAGCTAAAAAGCTAAATTAGATTGGTTCATTAAAAATTCAAGTAGGAATGCGAAAGTAACATATTTCCAACGCAAATACTATTCTCTCTGTAGATGTAGATTTCAGAAGGCAGGCAAAGATACCCAGCACTTGGACCATGTGGTCCATTGTATAAATAATTAATACCTCAGGAGAAGAATAACATCTGTTTTAATCTCTTTGCCCTTTATGAGCCGTTACGTTAGTCGTTTGGTTCATCTAACATAACTCATAAGTTTGGGCAACGTAAGTTTGTATAGCTCGTTAGTGGCTACTGTATATGCTTCGAGTATATCGGCTCTCACGCTGAGGTACACGGGGCAAGAACCCAGAAAGTGGGCCATGGTTCCCTCCTCCAGCTAGCAATTAAATAATGGTGAGTCGGCAATTCATATCAGGTATTCAGCTCGCAATGTCCCACAGATTAATAAGCTGATGCATCTTCTGTATCAACTCTCCAAGCATTTAGTTAAGCCGTGGTCTACTTTTTTTAATGAGAATTTTTTATTATTATCCCTGGCATTTTATCTTTTATTTTGATTGTTTATAGCCCACTCGTTGAAGACTCGAATAGTAAAGGAAGATACTAGACCTGCGTGAAGCTGTGGGCTTATCATAGGGATGTTTGAACCATCGATGTTGCTATAGCCTGAGATCCACATGATCACTACTTTGTTGGTTGCAGCAACTGGATCTAGCGAATTTTGTATCAAAGATACAACATTCGGGTCTAGTACCTAGAAGATATATAGTTCTTCTCCACAATACGAGAAATGAATCTCGTATTGTGTTGACACATAGGTAATGCCTAATATTTCTGCTTGAATATAGCGGTGATTCTGTCTACAGATAAGTAGATATACAGATCCTTCGTGTGGTCATACACTCCGACGCCCGCAAGACGTGGCACGTGGCCTGCGTACCATACGGAGCCGTTCTCTGCAGATATACTACCATGATCAACAAGAAAAAAGACTTTTGACCGTGCATTAACTTCATCTTTTTCCTCTCTTCGATTTCTTGCAATTTATAAAATATATATAATGGCTTATATAATTACCTCGAACAATAGATGGCACTGTGTGGTCAAAACTCCCCTATCTTTTTGATCATGTTAGTATTCCTGAGATGTCTGTCTTCCCATTCTATTCTGACGCGTTACGCCTACTTTGATATATTTAAGAATTTAAATGATCCGAGATCATAAAGACATCTATCTGTATTTATAATATTGTCCTAGATTTGTCAATACCTACAAATTGTTTATCTGCAGGCGGTAAGTGGTTTTCATCGCTTCTTTCTCTGCGATGATACCAAGCGGAACAAGACTTAGTGTCAGCTGTTAGAGTGGTTCTCATTACTCCTGTGCTCCTGGCATGAACCTAATTTTGTTTTGTGCTTTCAGACGAGCGCACTATAACATAGGCTGGATCTTATTACAGTTATGTCGATTCAGTGGAGAATTTCAGGCTGTTCGAATTAAGGGGACATTCTCTTTCAAAATTGGGAAAAAAAGCACTTTTTAAAAATTTTATTATGAAAAAACTATTATATTTACTGACAAAATTTCTTTTGGACATTGTTCAACTGTGTCTTAAGAATATAAAAAAAATTTTTTTTTTCATTTTTAGTTTCCCTTGGCTCCTGTAGAGGGCGTCGTCCAAAAGTGACGTTTTATACGGTAGGACAATTTGTGGACCTCCTGTAACAGATTTTTGAAAAATTCAAAATGGATTCTATTCTTGAGACTCTAAACTAAGGGATATGCCTCTAAAACTCATACTTTTTCATATTTTGAAGTTTTCATATGTATATTTCAGAAAAATGCGAAAAAAAAGCAATTTTGTTTTGGGGTAAGTTACCCCCGTAACAAAAGGGGTTTTTTGTTTTTAAATTTTAGAGGCATATCCTCTAGTATTTTCAATAAGTAATCGAATGCTCTTTGGTTTTTTAAAATCGGTCAAGTAGATTCGGAGAAAACCGTCCTACCAGTTTGAAAAAGGTAGTTTCGAGAAAAACGCGTTGAAAGATTTTTTACCATAATTTTATTGCATAGAAACCGGTTGTTACTCATGGGTGAGCGCTCTTACAAATATAGCTGTAACTTTTTTTCTATTACGAATTTCTTGATGAAATTTTAGGAGGGAACTTTTGAAAGTACATATATAGAATCCAAATATGTAAAAATCTCAAAATCGATTTTTTGACAATTTAGAAAGAGAATGTCCCCTTAAAATATATAAATATTTCCATATATTTTTAAAGCGTTAGGAAAGTTTTGAATTTTCATTCTTACCACAATATTGGCAATAGTTTCTTTCTGAATGGTCAAAATGTGGTCATTATTGTTGCAAATAGCGAACAAAATATTAAATAGAAATCCCTTTTGATTTTACTTTGGAGAACACTTCAAATTTGATAGATAAAAAAGTGCTTGTGCAAAGCCTGACATACAGAGTGATCCAAAAGTATGGAAACGGCAAAATAACTTTTGAGGAATGCATCTTGGCGAAAAAAGTATTAAACAAAAGTTTTAGGAATTTTCCCTGGCTATTCAATGGTGACCTTAGATTTGATCTTGAAGGTCATTTCAAGGTCAAGTTGATTTGTTTAAGTGGGTACCCATATTTTTGACCGCGGAAATGGAAAGAGCGGAACATTTTACGTCCGACTATGACCTTCACCATGACCTCTAAGGTCATATCAAGGTCAAGATGGCTCTTTAAAGAGGAACCTGCATTGTTACTGCGGATTTGCAGAGTGGAAGTTTTATGTCCAAATGTGACCTTGACCATGACCTTGGCAATGACCTCGAAGGTTATATCAAGGTGGTTGAAGGGGAAACCATATTTTTCGCCACGGAAATAACTATGTCGTCTGCACAGGCGACTGAGACGCACCCTTATGTTTATTGTATTAACGCCCTGTGGACAGCCCCTACCCGCCCTTCTTTTGACTTCGTGGTTGCCGGTTTTGGTCGATATAATTCTTCTTTGCAACATATTATTTATCCACCTGATTAGTGTGTGATCAACCCTGTGCTTTGTGAATCGAAGCTAATGTTGTCAAAGGCACCCTCAATGTCTATGAAGATCCCGAGGACGAAATTTTTTGTATTTAAGGCCTTTTCTATAAATGATATAAAGCGATGGAGGGCAGAGTCGGTGAATTTCCCCTTTTGGTATGCATGCTGTGATTCATGCAGTGGGGACTCTTTCAGATGTTGCGATCTGATGAAATCGTCTAAGATCTTTTCCATTGCTTTCATAAGAAACTAGTGAGTATTATTGGGCGAAATGATTTCGCCAGTTTATAGCTCGTTTTGCCAAATTTTGAAATAAAAATCACCTCGGCAATCCGCCATCATTTTGGAGCACAGTCGAAAGCAAGGTTGGCTTAAGTAGTTTGGTCAAATGATCCGGACTTAGAAGTATCGCTTCTTGCAACATAGCTGGTGAGATACCATTTTTACCAGGACTTTGAAAGGAAAATATCGCCCATTTGAGTAGATCCTCGTGAATCACTGAGCGTGCGGAATCCCAGTCCGAATAATGTAGATATGCCGCAATAGAGTGGTCATCATTTATGTACTCCCCATGTGGAAGTTGAATCGAGCGAAGCTGTGTGCCTTCGTCTTTCGGGAGAATTTTCTTTATTCTCACCGATTCCCTTGTGTCTTCTACTTGAGTACAGAATTTTCCCCCGGATAGCAATTAGGCTCTCTTGCTACTATTTTCTGTAGTTCTTCACAAATCGTTATCATTGCCGCGCTCTCGCAGACCTTTAAACGAATTGAAATATTCGTGTCGTAACATCAGTAGTTTTTGAAGTAAAACTTCTTTACGCACGCTTGACTTGGGGAGTAAGTTGGTGAATGCGTGACGAGAGCGTTACGAAAAGTGTGATCGGGCGAGGCGAACGGAAGTTGAGAGGGAGATATTAAACTGTTTTGGACGATGGAACAAACATCATAATGGTAGTTGTTTACATTTCGCCCAATAACACAGTTAATAATATTATAAAGTTTGTATATAAAAGACATGATTTACGGTCGAGTAGGCTAATTAGACGAATTAGGAGAAAACTATCATACATATCATGGACAACTCTTGGTAAACTTTCTACAAGATAAATTAGAACTACAAATGAATAATAACCGAAATAAGCCTACCACAAGACGGAACAACAATCGATGCAGTTTTCTCTAGATATCTTTCTAATTTTAATTCGAAAACATATGTATCTTATTTCTCATACCATAAGCATATTGTCTCGGTCTTACAATCAACCACAGTAATTACTGATTTTGATTTTACAATTCAAATTTAAATTTCGCTTATCCACAAGTAAATTGTATAACACTCAATTATGTTCGGTTATCAAAAGAAGTCATATGACATCTCCGGTTAAGAATGTGTTAACATGTACTTTGGAATTTGAGATTATTTTTAAATAAATTGTGCATGTTAATATGCAATGGGTTAAAAATCTTACTGTATATATCAACAGGATGTCCGTGATGGTCCACTGAAAGGCAGTAGTTTTCATCAATCGCCATTTCTTTCTGGTCGGTGTCGCAAACAGATAAATCAGATATATTTTCCTTGCAGTGTATATCTGGACGTGGACTCAAAGTAACACCTCCAAGAATTCTACAATTGAAAACCTACTGTAAAGCAAAAATAAGTAGCTAAGAAGAAAATCGTGTCTTTACCTGGTTTTGAAGGGATGTTCACCCTTTTGAGTAAAATTAAATTTCCCAGCAACTGGACACCTCACTGGGACAGGATTCTTAGCCACGAACAAATCATACCGCCAGGCTTCTTTATTCGGAAATTGAACCCACGAACATACTGTACTGAATTTATCGAATATCACTGCTAATCCCTTGCGGTAACGAATAATGTTGTGATTGCGTGGCATAAAGTCGAAGCATACATAATCCTTCTGACTGTAAGAAAAAGAGAGTAAAATTTATCCGAATTAGGAAGGAACCTTCTTACCATCCATCCACTGTTAATCTAGCCATCATTATGCGTGTATCCCTCTGTTCGCGGCATACGTAGATTGACTTTCTGTACCGAGCTTTATCGGGGTAATACGTCTCAATTATATGTGTTTCGTTAATAAATACATCGGCATCAATGTTTGCAGTGTTCACCCAATCCCCACTAAAATTTTGTGGAAGTCTGCAGCCCGGATAAACAACTTCAGCTTTAACCGGAGTTAGCTTCAAACGTTCCGGGGCTGCTTCCGGTGTCTTCAAAGTGTTGCATTCAGCAGTGATAGATACTCCGATGTACAAATCATCGTCTCTGTTCTTCAAGAAGCATCGATATTTCTCATCCTTTCTGCTCTCCTTGGTGTTGGCTACCGCGAAGTAGTGATTCTTGCCAACGAACCAGTCTCCCAGGCAGCTATACTCCACAATCCCGGTAAATGTTCCCTCCATACCCTCGCACTGGTAGTAGGATATGTTAAATTTCTGATTGGTGATCAAAAACTGACTTCCGGCTGTTTGGCATGATTGTATCCTGGCTTCTGGCCGATTACAAACACCAGTCGACATGAAACGATTCTAATGCAAGTCGTGTAAATATTAAAAACTAAATGATTCGGGAAAGTAAATACCTGATAAGCAAATTGCCAAACACCTTCGAGAGATGACCGACAATTTATTGGAGTGTAGTTTTCCTTGAAGAGAGTAATCAATTGCTGGTCTTCCTTTATGCCTTCGCAAATATTTTCAATTGTAGGCTCCTTGCCCGGCTCTAGAGTCACACAAGGTCCTTCAAATTTCTCAAAGACATTCCAAGTCCGGGGAAACGTGTGGACACAGTGATAGCAGTTATTTTTGCCCTTAAACAGGAAGGTGTAGTCAGCGCCTTTGTGATGTAAAGTGAGGCAAGTTCCTCTTCCAGACATCGAGGTTGCGTCAATAACTGTTTGTGTCGGTCGTCCAACCTCCCACGAAAACCACGTTCCTCGAAGAATCTCCGGCATAGAGCAGTACCCCGCCACTTAAATTAAAAATTTTATAATTCTGGATAAAAGCTGCAAAATTTTAAGGCGTGGCCCTCGTTTCATACCGTAGTGTCGATGGTAGCCCAATACTATACTTAACATAATTAAAAGACGCATTGTAATGCGAACAGTTTTCCTTCAATTTGTCATAAATTAATTACTGCCTTACTAATAATGGCTAAAAATTCAAGATTCACAGAAACAGAACTGACGAATGACTGTTTGAACACAAACTTCAAGTTTTCTTTCGACGCATCTCACTTGTCAACTCATAATTGGGTACATTCGAAACTTTAAAGTGCTCTCACTCCCTCTAAAGCAGGGGTGGTCAACTTCTGCATATATAGATTGAAAAAAGATAAATCTGCTGCCTACTCTACTTACCAAAATGTGGACATTTAACATATTCAAACTTGTATCTGGCATACTAATAAGTGACAATGGGGAAGGAGGTATTAAACTAACATGATGTTTTATTAATAATATTTATTAATTGAAAAATAGCCATAGAAAAACATACTGATTAAATTTGATTTTATTATCATTAATGGGGGATCTGCGTCTAAATGTGTCCAACCAACCAAGCATTCATAATTTAGAAAATTAGGATAATTTAGCCTTCGTAAAATTTGAATATGAAAAAGCTGATTTACATAAGTACATAGATTACATAAGATTATATATATTCGCTACATTTGGTAATATTGGAATACCTTCCTCGATTGATGTAATTCTAAAAAATGTCCTTAAGCTCTGGTTATATTAAAATAAATAAAAAAATTAATTAAATATGTCAGAAATGTTTGCAGCAATATGTTTTACATTTAATTCTTTTTTAAAAGGAACTCACAGATACTGCACAATAACTTTAACTTTTTCAAAATCATAATCGCCTTTTTAAATTTTTCAACGTATTTTGCAATGTTATTAAAATATGGCAAATTTATATTGCTATAATCAAGCCTGGTGTAATGTATCAAAGCTATTGCCAAAGAATTTAATTTAATTCTAAGAATTCCTCCCGATTTGCCGTCATTACGTCACAATAAATGTCAAATCTGACGAACATATCTCATATCGTGAGATCGGGCGCACATATATCGAAGTTAAGAACGCTACCTAATTAACGTCAACCGATCAGTGTATTTAAATTATTTGGATATTGGGAAACAAGCTTCTTTATTATGCTGGGAGACGACGGTGACTACCCAAACGATGCAGTTTTTATTAATTCCAAGTATAACAAGAACATCGAAGTATTCTTCCCAAGCACAGACTTGGAAATTGTTTTTAAATTTAAGGGCTCTTCGTCGACGAGAAAGCTCTGTTCTTTGATGGCCGAGAAGCTCGAGTACCAGGGATTAATAGTAAGGAAAGTGCTAATTACGAAGCACATCTTCATCTACCTTATTTCCACAGCAAATCAGACTGTTTGAGAAGCACGACCGGGCAAAAATGTTCCTTTCAACGATTGATGCCCAGTACTTCGAGCACCTGCGGCAGGATCAGTCCTTGCACGTTACTTTCTCAGGATTTGTGGAGAACGTCTTGAGAATGTTGAAGGACTGCCAGCTTGGTAAAATGAGCATAAATGTGTTGGAAGAAAGGGGCAAAATGAGCCTACAGTTTTATGAGCATCGGAAATTTAAAAATTTGATACATTTATGCCTGCCCTTGAGAGAGGCCCCACTGCCGCTCCTCTGTTTCTACATCAATAGGCTACTAGACGAGTTAACGGTAGGGCTGTTTTTTCTTTTCCGTTCCTTTCAGATAAAACTGTTTAACTTTCAGAAGGAAAATTGTTCAAAAGATAGTCAAATTATGCGACTTCAGTCCTTACTGGAAAGAAACAATGAGGAGCTAAACAAGATCGCAAGTGAAAACTCCCGTCTTAACGGCGAAGTTGTGGAGATGGAAAGAAAAGCCTCTGCCAAACAAAAGCAAGAAATTGAATGCTTGCACAGTAAAATAAATGGTTTATTGGAAGAAAGAAGTTTAGACGACGCTCGGTATAAGGATAGCATAGCTAATCTCCAGTATCAGCTCGACCAAGTGAGGGCGAAGCATGCTAAAGCGATTGATGAAAAATTGTAAGACTTAGGAATCGCGGAAACAAAGAATCGTTATTGAGCTAACTGAATACTCGAAGATTACAGAGCTCGATTTAGTTTACTCGATTCCTTAAACAGATAATCGGATATATTTTAGGAAGATACATTTTTAGGCAAGAAATAAGAGCAGCAGATTCACTGAGGGAGGAAATATCGTGCTTAAAGGCAAATGCGGCCATTTTAAAGGAGCAGAATGATAAACTGCAGTGTGAGCTAGCTGCTAAAAAGAATTTGGAAAGAAAGAACGAAATGCACCTTAAAGATTCCAAACAAACAATTTTTGAACTTCAAGAAAAATTAAGGAAATGTGAGAAAATGCAAGTAAGTTTTGTAAAAAATTTTGTGTAACAATAAAGCAGTGAAATTTTTTTCTAGTCGGAACTAAATGCAGAGCTAGAGGCTGAAAGAAAAATCATATCCATAAAAAGAAATGCTTTGCAAATTGCAACAGAGGAGATCGAGAAGGCAAATGATATAATTAGTAAGCAAGGAAAGGAATTGATTGGTGTCCGTAAATTACTCGAAATAAGAACAGAAGTAGCACTCAATCAAGAAAAGGCGATGAGGGACAAGGAAATTGAAATTACACTTCAAAAACAGCAGTTGGATGAACTTCGACTGGCATTCACGAAGGTTCAGCAACTATCTGAAAATTTCCCAGATCAGTTAAATGCGATGAAGGGCGTAGTTGATCAATTAGAAGAAAAATACTCCAAAAGTAAGTTAATGAGCTTATTTTAGCTTAGTATTTTGTGGTATTTGCACAATTTTTTTTAATTTTTCACTTAAATGTTCATGCCAAAATTTCACCAAGTTATTCACCGATGCAGTGCTATCTTCGAACTTTGGAAATAATGTGCAATTTAAGTAATTTATACATATTTGCTTCGCACGGAAAAGTGAATATCTTTAAGGATAATGCCAAAATTTCATATTGAACGCTTGAGCAGTTTTTAATAAATGGTGATCATCGATTTTCGACGTTTTGAAAATCGATGATCACTTATGCGCCGAATATTAAGTGCATAAAAGAAACGCATCAAAAGACTTGAACAAATTAAATGAACCTGATCTATGCGCCTGTAAAATAAAAACTCATTTAGACAAGCAAGGCTCTTTACCGGTAGTCTAGATTTTATAACAAAGTAGATCCGCTTAAAATGGTTTGAAATCTTCAATTAAACTTTCAAGCAGGATGATATTGGGATTCAAGCGGCCTATTGTTATGGTCGCATATCCTTTAATTTGCATCGGATCAAATTGAGATTTGCAAGAATTTGTTAAAAAACCTAAAGTCGGTATTTTCATAATTGTTGCCTACATCTAAACCCTTAATCACTAAATTTGAAAAATCTGAATATATTAATAAAACCATCAATTGAAAACTGCTAAACAGAAAATTTCAACATTTCCACATGAAAAATAGTTATTTAATTAGAGGAGAAACATTTCGCTCTACTTGAAACAGTGTTTTTTTTAATCAGAAAAGGAAAACCGGAATTTTTGGTTTCATTTTGATTATAAAAAACTAATTCAATTGATGCTAATAGAAGCAGATAGTTTATCAATTTTGTCATTCAATCTAAAAACCAAGATGATCTCAAAATCCGGTCCCCCTTTGGTATTCAGTGTAGAGACAGTGTTAGAAATCACATGTGCGATTAATCAAAAGAATAAACAAATTTTATATTGCAGGAATATCAGACCTTAACAGCCGGCTCTACGTAATTAAGGAGGATTCAAGGAAACTCGCTAAGTAGTCGTTCATTAATAAATTATATTTTACTAAAAGCTACGTATCGTTTGCATTTATAGCTTTTTTGTCAATCATTAATGTACTGATGTCAACTGCTTCTGAAATGTCCTGGTTTTCCCTTAATCGTTCTCTTATTAGTTCTGCAATAGCTTTTTGAGTCCTTTTCTCCAATTTCTCCAGTTTTTTTGATACGTCGCGCTTTAAGTCCCAGTCCGGTTTACGCGGGGCCAAGCTAGCTATGTCAATTTCTTCTATAACCACTGGCGTCTTGATCAATTCCAACTGGTCCTTAATCACAGTTTCCATGTCTTCAACCGGTTTCTGCTCAATACTGTAGTCACTTATGCTCGCATCTTGTGGCTTGTAGCTTCGAAAAGAAGGCCTGCGGAGAAAAATGTGAGTTTATTATTTGTTTTTATATTCCTTTACTATCAGTAAAGATAAACTAAAAGATGCACCATCACTTGTAAAGAAGAGGAATCAAGAAATTGTCGTATGTGCTGCAGACTCAAAGTCCAAGAATATCAAAATCGTTGCGTAAAGTTACTCTACTGGCTTGTTTTTTGCATTTAATATCAGGACCCAGAACATGTGTGGTGAAATTTCTTTCTGACATCATCAAACGTTGAAGACGAGCGAAGCAACTTTTGCCGCAAATAGGATTTTTTCTTATATCTCTTGATTTTATTCGTGTATACGCTTAAGTCGTCGAAATTGCTTCGGCTACTGGCGTACGCCTGCTTAGGCTACAAAAGGTCTTTAATGGTATATGGTATTGACGCAAAGCTGTGTACAGTGTGGGAATTAGGTCATTATGAAAATCATTTTAGCATTTAGTGGGTAAGAGACAAGATGGGTAAATTTCCTTTCTTTGTTTTTCTTGGAAAGTGAAGAATATTCAAGTAAAATATAATATTTGACTATTTAATAACTACGACTATGTAAGGAATTTTCGACTAGGAAATTTGTTCAAATACTAAGGCAACCTTTTTTTTTAATGCAGCTGGGCAATATATTCTGCTTAAGAATGTTTAAAAAACTGATGGATTTTTATTATGGATTATTATTCTATATACTTTTAAGACAAATTTTAATTAAAAGTAAATAGTGCTATTTGATTCGAAGTTATAAACGGTTAACCTGGCCGATATTATATTAGATATGGGCTAATAATAATCTGAAAAGCAATCAATATTTTTCGCAATAATTCAAGTAAATACAGGGTTGCAACACTTTTTTGGATATAAAATTCTATGCTTTTTCCAGGTAAGATGACAAAATTCCATGATTTTTAATTTTTTGAGATTTTGCTTATACCAGTTTCTTTAACGGGTTCTTTATAAACGTACTAAATGTTTAAATATGATTTCTTAATCAATTAAAAATGTTCAAAGATCATATTGAATTCCTAAATTTTGATATAGGAACTGATTTAAGTGACCTCTAAAACTCCCATATACCAATTTTTGTGAAAGTTCAATCAAATTTAATATCCTTGGTCCGCCATATTGAATTACCGATTTTTTATAACAAATTAGAAATCAACACTAAAAATCCCTGTATAGTTAATTGCAAGCATATCCGATGGAATTTCGAATTTTGGCCAGCATTTTGACGATTTGGAACACTGGGCGTGGCAGTGTTCATTTAATTCACGGCGTCGAATCCTCCAGAACGCTCAGCCAACCAACCTCTTGCTCTACTTCTAGCTAGATTAGATATATTGATTCTTGTGTGCTCGGTAATAATAAATCTTGCTCATCTTTAAAATGTTCTCAGAAACAAATTTTATCTCTACATGTGGGTCCCAATATCACGATCCAGGTGCTCTTGAAGAGCGAGCGCTCATTGTGCATCTTTTAGTTTATAAAAAATACCTGCTTTGCTATCAGCAATAGTAAATATTGCGTTTTGCATTTTAGGGATGGTACGATTTCTGTGGTAGGTCAATTTGAAAACGGTTTCCAGATCATTTATCCGTTTATTGACTGAAGATTTTACTTGTTAAAAATTGCTCACTCGTTTCAAATCGGCCAACCACGGAAAGAGTTACCGCAAAAAAAGCAGTTTTTTCGCCTATTTTTGCACATTTTACAGCGAACTAAGGAAAAGATATAAAAATGAGTCAGGTATCAAATTAATCGTCGTAAAAAATCAAGAGCATTGGTTTTAGTTTTTCGAAAATATTAGAAAATCACCCCTAATCATCCCAAATTATTAATTTTATCAAAAAATTATCATTTAGTACAAAGATGATTCATATGAGATTCTTTATATTAAATCAATCTCAAAAATGCAATGTGATGTGTTTTCAACAAAGAATGGTTAAAAATCCACCTATAGGCGCTTAAAAGGGGTATAATTATCTCCCAAATATTGGAAATATAAAGAGCTACTCTCTAAGGGGGTGAAATCATCCCCTAAACATAAAAATACTGCAAAATATTTTTTAAAATTCTGAGTATGAAATACTTTTGCGTTTTGAGTGATGAAAAATATAGCACGAACAGTTCGTGTGATCCTTGAAAAATAGAACCCTCAGTTACAAATGCTTCTAAAGTATAAGGTATAATTATTCCTCAAATCTTATTTGTATATTAAAGAAAAGAAAATAGAGAATAGACACTTTTTGACTTTTTGGCAGGGTAAAAAATACTTTAGCGTATTTCAATGTTTAGGGGATTATTGTCATGCCTCTCTTGATTATTTACGACGATTAATTTGATACCTGACCCATTTTTTTATATCTCTTCCTTCGCTCGCAGTGAAATGTGCAAAAACAGGCGATTTTTGCGGTCATTTAACATCGAAGAGTGCACAGGGTTAAAAGGAAAAGGTGAATAACCTTAAACATATTCTATTAAATTGTTCTTACTTTGGGAAGGAACCATCTTTCTCAGGAGACTGTTCATTTTTCTTAATTTCCTTTAAATGCTTTAGCCTTTCTTTTCTCTTTAAAGACTCTTCTTCCAGTAAACCCACTTTATGTTCTGAAGACATTTTAAATCAACAAACAAAACAGACGCACGAAATCACTTTTGACGTCAAGAGGTGCACGAGTTTTTTTGAGGCGAGTGAAAGTGGCATACGATACAGTCAGCTCGAAAATTCTGTTTTGTAAATGTTTTACTAAATATATTATTTGGTTTAATAAGACCACGAATTCACAGTTTCTGACCCGAGGATGCTGATTTAAGTATTAACCCTGTTTTGTATGAAAATAATTTCATTTGGTTAGTTTATTAACCAAAGGAGGTAAATCCTAACATATTGGCCCTATTAAGCTAGCAATTAAAATTATATGTACGCTCTTTGGGGATCTCAGAACCAAAAAATGATCTTAACAATTAAATTTACAACCAAAAGCATCATAAATTGCTTTAGTAAAAAAAAGAAATTAACTATGTTTTAAAGTTGCTGGATTAAAGGTCAAAGTTTCTAGGAACCACAGCAAGGGTGCCTCTTTTTTGCTTTTTGTTGGACCTAATTACTATTTAGAACTGCTTTTTTTCCTCTCCATTTGGCCGCAAGCAAGTCGTAAGTTAAATGCTTTTTGTGGCCGCAACTTATATACAAATATATGTTTTGCTCTTAAGCGTATACCAGTTATAGCCCCTTCGAACAGCCGCCAGTAATCCGTATGACAGCTGCAAACTGTCAAAACTCCAATGATTGCAGAAGTCAGGCCGCAGTTGTCACGCGAAGTGCGAGTTGTTTCCTTGGCTGGGAGGTGGTTCTAAAGTAGAGGTGTAATTTTTACCTTTTGGACAAACAGTTCACGTGAAAATATTGTTTTTAAAAGTTCGCCTGGTTTTAAATTGAATTAAATACCGCGAGTGCAAATACAGAAACTATTTTTACAGTGGTGACAAACCCAACCGATGCAGTGGGAATAAGGTACTTTGCCAACATTAAATTAAATGTCACTGGGGAAAAATGTTATAGGAAATTATATAAGATTAAAATCGGAGTTAAGCAAATTTTTGGTATTATGCATGTAGAAACAATGCACTAAGATTGGCCGCGTGGTATCAGGAGATTCGTAACTTTTTCTTTTTCCTTTTGCTTGTTTCGTAATTTTTAATGGATGGAACACTTTCTCCATTCACTCTTTTTGTATTAAAAATTTCACATTCAAGCTGCAATTTGGCCGACTATCTCAAATGTATATGTATAAATTAATATTACGTGAGAAAAATGGTTAATGACACTATTTTTCTCCTTGTTGAAATATCCCAAAGACCGAAAATGAGACATCTTGAACGCATAGTTTTTTTTTTGTCAGTTTAGAATGCATTCTGGTTTTGTCTACAGAGATTTTAAAAGAAAACATCTTCAAAACGCTCTTGAGCGATCAGAATTTCTAATGTTTATCTTTTCTTTTTCCAATTGGTGATCTCAGCATTATTAATTTCCAGTAATTTTTTCCTGTAAACAGTTTCTCCTCTTATGCATAGTCGGGGTTAAATTAAACACTGTTTTTAATTTAATAGATGTAGATCTTTTAAATTCGCAATTAATATCTGCCAAAGAATTTTAAAAGTAGATACCACTTGATCATACTAATTAGTTTGTATCACTTCAAGAAAAACAAATTTGGATAAAGGATCAGCTTTGAGATCCTTTAAAAGATTATGGGCCACGGTATAACACTCATGTGCTCTTCATGTGAAGAGATTTTTAGAAAATCCGGGTTTCTTTTGCCGCATGTTCTGAAACATGTAACAATGCAAATTGTTGATCTTATTGAGCGTTTACAAGGTTAAACAAATTTGAATGTTTATTTTTGGGTATATAAACAGTTCGTATTCAGAGGTGTACATAAGTAGGTAGCGCAGAACGATTCCAGCACGGAAATAAATCTGTCTGTTCTCCGGGAAGCGATAAGTGACAATTACTTTGCATATTTTAATACTAATCAGATGTAAATATAGATTTTCTTTCCAAAGACCCTTTAATAGTGTCTCTCGATTTTCTGTAAATAAAATTTATATTTGCCTATTTTGCGGAAAACGAAACTAGTATTATTTAATAATAATAGATTTATATCGCACATCTCAGCATGTTGCTGGGAAGATTCACCTAATTTTGAGCTGCCTAGACATTAGAATTTAGGCTAAGAGGATTCATTTTCTGAAATTGTTAAAATTAAATAACGAATTTTTCAAAATAAAAATTAATTCAATATTGTGCTCTCCAGACAAATAATATTTGGTATAAGGCTTCACACACGTAAATATAATATTATTAATCATTCCGATTTCAATTTTACATAATTTTTAATAAAACTTAAATTCCAGAATACTTAATTAATTTACCACAATACAAATTTGAATATTTGGTGAAAGAAATAATGGTTTCATTGACTTGTTCTGTTTAAATCCATTGATCCTTTAAGCAGGTTTGGGTTATATGCCGTTAAATTTATAGTCTGGAGATGTACATATGAGCTTTACAATGACGTAAACTTTTATTTTCATTACGTTGCACTCTAAATGCGTCGCAAAA
Source organism: Dysmachus trigonus (assembly GCA_949715965.1). NCBI lineage: Eukaryota > Metazoa > Arthropoda > Insecta > Diptera > Asilidae > Dysmachus > Dysmachus trigonus. The sequence continues at coordinate 62,419,980 of OX454320.1, forward strand.
AACCAACGTTCATTCCTACGTGCGGCTACATGGATGCACGTTTTTCGTGCGTGCTTTAGTAAAAATTTCAACAATATCTTCAACGTAAGTATATTAAGAAAAGGGACGTCACTCAATCGTTGGAGTTTCCCAGCTTCAATGGATGGAATCGTTTGATTTTAGTTATATTTATTTTCAATCTATGTAATGAAATATTTATGTTAATCCTAAAGCATTAGGATACTATCTCGTACATAATAATTCGATTCTAATTAATATGCATTAGGGATAAATCAATATTTTTATTGTTAAACATTACAATTTCAAGCACTTAACCTGCCCTTGATCGCTTGCGATGAGCGTCACAATTCTCAATTCGCAATAAACAATAAATAACTAATTGTACTCATATGAAAATATAGCAGTTATGGTATATGTAGTGTAGAATCAACTCACGTGATCGATAGTAGTACTAACATGCGCTCCCAACAAAGAGTTCATTTCAGCGAATAAGCAGCAATATTATTTATCTCAAATTCTATTATATCTACATACATACTACATATCTTAAGTTGCAATGAACTTAGGAAGTTATTCCTAGTTTCCTCTAATCTTTATTATCTAAAAAGCCAAAACAGATATAGTTGCACATCTTTCGGAAGAGGGTAGAATTTATTACACTTGAAATATACTGAATCTGTTTCAAACATCTTTCCTGCACGATAACTGTGTGAAAGTCAAGTTACTTAAGTTTTGTTATTTTAAACCGAGAGTTACATTAAAAAATTCGCCAGAGTTGTACACGTGGCCACGAAAGTTTGCATACGCATTGAAAAAGTGAAAAAGGTATTAAGGTAGTGTGAAATGTTTTGTTACAGTGAAAAAATGTGGCTCATGTGAAAGGTCTAAATCAGTAGAATATTTTCTAATAATATCATGTCCAAAAATTGTGAGAGGAAAAAGATAAATATGTATAATTTTATGTGTTTCTTTCTTCTTTTAACCTCGTAATGTCCTTAGCATAAAAAATATAAAACTCATGTGTTAAGAACATCTCATCCGTTCCAAAGAGTTCTAAATCACTTCTTCACATTTCGAGTCCTAAGTCAAGCTTCAAATTTTCACAACACAAAAATTGATAGTTTTTTTTCGAATACCTAAGTAACTCAGTCTTTAATTCTCATATGAATATTTGCATGCTGCATTTTCTGAAAATATCTTGATTAATCTTTATAACACATATATAACAAATGATTAATAAAGACATTTATAAAAAGTACGGTATAACTTTTCTTTGAAAGAATAAATTTAAAATAAACTTACACGAGTGAAAGTGAACCCTCGGTAAACCTAGTGTTAAGATGTGTTACTATGTCAAATATCAGGTTTCTACGTCTGATGTTTTCTGAGAACATTGGCTGTAACAAACGGACCGACACGCGAGCGATCTTCCGTTCTGTTTTTTGCCTTTGGAGTTACGCAACCCTAAAAACCTAGTCAAGTTGGGAATTTTTAATTAGTTCCAATTTTTTATAATTGTTTAATACTTCTATACAAATTATAAATTGATTTTCTGGGAAAAGTAAAGGAAATATTTCGAAATGCTCAGTATTACTCCAGTTTTTATCTTATAAAGCATTTATTGCACGAAACAAAGTTAAAAACATATTGACATTCATAAGTTCAATCTAATATGAATATGCAACTATTAATTGTTATGAACGTATGAATGGAAAGAAAAAAGAAATTTAAAATATCATTTTGTGCAAATGATACCTCACTGAATATTTAAAGTATCGTTTATAATTTTATAAGGCATTATTGCCTCACTTGTAGTCTGAATTCATTTTAAAAATAAGTTGCTAAAATTTTTCATTAATTTGAAGGTGAGATTGCAGTCGCATGTGAATGAAATCAAAGTTATAGCCCTTTAAGGAAAAGGGTAACTTTAGTGATTTTTGATTTATCTTGAAACATTTAAACTGACTGAGATAACTTGTTTTTCGTATTGATTTCTAGAATTCAAATCAGATAAACTAAATTTTCGGTTAAAATTTGTTTACTGACAGAACCGAGAAGATACATATTGTTTTTAATTAATGGATAAACAGAAAAAAGGTAAAACATATATACAAGTTTTTAATCTTTTGCAAACTCAACCATATTATGACGCTGACGTCAAATAATATTCGCGAAAAATAATAGCTAACTGAACTGATGTTAAACCACCATAAAAATGGTTAAATAGTTTTCATTACCCCTTTTTTGTCACCCATTTTTTAATAACAATTAATAAACTATTAATTCACTAAAAAAAGATCGTGCAGATAGTTAACATTAGTTAGAAATTCGTCTCAAAGTACTTAATAATGGCAGTAACATTTGGATGGTGCCTTCAAACCGATAGGTGTTTGTTTTGCTATGAAATACGAAATATCTCCGATCTTCAACAAAAAAGAAAAAAGATAAAACTTGAGGTAATCTCGTCAGCAGTGTTAGGTAAACGATCAAGAAGTGAAGGTCACCGAAAGTGAAACTTTTTGGTTCTGCTTAATTGTTTAAAAGAAAGAGAGAAAGATGAGTTTATTTACATAAGTGTACGAAATCGGGTAATTATTAAAAACTCGTTTTCAATATGATATACTTTCCCAATAATTTCAATGGCATTGAGATCAATAGCTCTTTCTCTTATTGCATTACAAATATTTGGGTTAGCCCTTTTACATCTTGATTCGTTGAAGATGTAAGAGAAGAAATTTTGTATGATTACAAATCAGCGACAATGTGGAACTCTTTACTAATGGCCTTCGCACTGTAAATTGGCGTTGAAGGTAAATACTTCTAAAGTAAATTTTTTCGTTGCGCAATCGGAGATCACCATCCTACCTGAACAAATGTGCGAAATTATCGGACATTAGTGTACTTCTGGGGACATATTATTCACTTGAGGCGTTGATCGCCGTGGCGAAATAATTTTTATTCAATTAACTGATGTTTTGCCCACTTTTCCCTTTTCTGATCGTTTCAGCCTTCTCGGTGAAATTGGCAGTAAATACCAAATATAATTAAAATGTGATAATTTTTGGCCGGAAATTAAATAAACATTTCACCTTATTGCAGGTTAACGAGCTGAATAGAATATTTTTAAATTTAAACAAATTGCTTCGTAACGGAGCTGCTGCAAGTTGTTAACACCACCAGAATTCATAATGATAGGCCGATTATTTCGAGCGCACGGAGAATTTTGCGCTTCTCATCCTTGGGAAGTAATTGTCGCCTTACTAACCGTAACTGCGTGCATGTTGACTGTGGACAAGGGAAATGATGGACGCATATTATTTACGGCATCAGCGCGTCATCGGCCATGTCAAGGCTGGAGAGACTCGTGCGAAGGAGTGGAGGCAGAGTATAATGCAGTCGATGTTATCCTAATGACAATCGTCAGGTGCTCAGCGGTGTTATATTGCTACTACCAGTTTTGTAGCTTACACAAATTAGGATCAAAGTATATTCTCGGTAAGTAGATCATTGATCATATTTAAATAATTAATAATAACATTTATTTAGAGTGTGTCACTCATTTCCTTATGCAGTGGCTCCAACGAATAAACGGACAAAGGTAGCAGTAAAGCAAAAATTGCACAAGATTATTTATATTTTTTTGAGAATTGGTTCACACAAATATTCCAATACGTATCTATGAGAAAAACAATATACAAAACAACAAATAACCCCATAGTTCAATCAATAATCGAACAAACTGAAAATGAATAAACTAAAATTTAGTTAAATCGATGCCTAATCAGTTAGGGGCTGTTATTGAATTTACGAGATTTACAACTTAGAATTTAAAATATTAAAAGTTCATCATTTCTTATATCTTTCATGTTTTTCCGATTATTTGTTTGCCTTGAAAATTGGACAAATAATAAATGATATTGTTTTTTCTTGTATTTATTGAAAATATGTAATGTTTCGAATGTATTTTAAAAATGTAGAAAAGAAAAAATAGTAGGCAAGATATCACTAATAGTGTGCAATTATTTCACTATATCTGCATGTGTTTTACTTTATTATTACCTTTGTCTGTATTCAGCTACAAAACGGAGTTTATATTTCACTGGGCAGAAAAATTCTCTCTTTGTCAAATTCTGCGGTCTAAAAATATTTTGAAATTATTATAGTTTTGGTGAAATTCAACTTAAATCCTGGTTAAATTTTTTTTTTTTGGTCAACTATAGAAAAACAACAGAAAAACAAAATTTACCTTAAACAATTTTACATGATGATATTTAATGATATTTGCAACTCATTACCGAAATGAACTGGTTCTTATTTAGGCGAACGAGATTTTTTTTAATATATATTCTCTGTAACTTCATTCGTTGTTTTCAAAAATATTACCTAAACCAGTCAACAATTTCTTTATATGTTATGCACGTCAGCTAACATGTTTGTATTTTTTTGGAAGCTTTTAAATCCATAAAGCAAACACAAAATCAGTAAAAGTGAATGTAAATATGTAAAGGTTTTTTGTTTTTTCAGACGTCATAGCAATTAATTTGTTTTTTTTCTTGGAACTGCCAAGCACAAAGATTAAACAAGATTTGAACACGTGATTGAAAATTTTTTGCAAAGAATTCACGTGATTTGGAAGAAATTAAAGGTTATTGGCTTGATTATTCATATTCTCTTCTTATTTATTCCTGTCTTCACTAGAACTTAACCCATTCGCTGCCAGGGCCTCAGGTTAATATCCACCATCACGGCCCAAATTTTTTATTATTAAAATAAGATACCAATTGTCATTAATTTTTGTGGGATGTATTTATAACGTTATAAATCAGTGAAATTAGCAATTTTATAAACCAGTTCACATAAGTGACACAGGACATCAAATAAATAACACCCCATCTGCGGGCGGCATGATTATGATACTGATAATGAATATCCGTCACATATTTGTGACACTAGATTTAGGAAAGAAAATCGGGTCGTCACATATATGTGATACTGGTAGCGAAAGGGTTTTTGAAAATACAATGCAATTAAATTTAGCGCAGATCTATGCGGAGTTATTAAGCAATGATAATAAATATCATAATGTTTTATTACAAGTTAGAACAAATTCTTAAATCTTTAAATATGCGGCGGGTGTAACCCGTTAAAATCGGATTTGGTACAAAAACTGTTTCCGGGCGGGACTCGTCATTTCCACTTAAAGGCTTAAGGCACTAGTACACTACAGTTTTTTTTTTTTTCATTGTCAATTTTCGCGTTCTCCTGTGTCGATAAAATGGGTCCGCGTGATTCTTATAGAAAAGGCAGTAAAAACTCGAAGCCAAGAAACAAACTTTAAACGCGTTTTTCTCGAAATTACGTTTTTTGTAAATGACGGATAGTTATATCCGCTCAACCGGTTTTAGAAATCTTGGTGCGTTTTGTTTATTAACATTTCATGGACAAACATTTGCATTTTTTATATTTTTAATCGATTTTTCGTTAACGGTGGTATATTGTCACGTAAGAAACCTTCCTCCTTAAGATCCTTTTTGATTTTTTCGTTTCAGCCTTGCCAATCCTAAGATTAACTGTCCGGACTACCTAGGCCCTAGGGTAGGATAAATTTTACGAAATTTTCTTACGTGTTCTGTACCTACTTGTTTTTCTTTTTTCAAATAAAATCAGTTCGCCAAAATTGCGAAAAAAATCAGCTTCCTAGGAAGAATCCGAAGGAATGTGTCAACCTATACGGCGATCAACATTGATAATACTATTGTGAGACCGCATTTTGAATATTGTTCGTCAATTTCAGGGCGATGCGAATTATTTTAGAATGTAATAGACTCCCATAAGTTTCAAGTTGAATTCTTTGAAGCAGCTTACGGTAAGGCGCAGAATAATGATGAACGTGCAGGAACAAGCAAAAATAGTATTTCCTTCAGAATATTCGATGATTATAACAAATACCATAGAAATTGCATTTTGTTTTCTATGATTTAACATAACACAGGGCTACAAATTTTATATGTTTTTTATTCGACCGTATTGCTTCATTTCTATAGGATTTTGTCCGCAGATTACGAATTCGCAAACCAAAATGTTCGATTAGCTCCCGGTTTCGAGAAAAATACAGTTAAAAAACGCAAAAGACTGTATTATTATTAGAAATTCAGCCGATTTTTAGTACTGGTTCTGAGCCTAGATACATATTTAGTACCTGAAATTCGTCAAATCTGAAGTAAAGTTAAAGTGTTTAAAAAATTGGCGCCAGAAGTGAAGCAACATTTTTAAGTGGAAATGGTATATTTTAAGTAAAAAAAGGATGAAATTTATAAACATCCTTGTTCATAAATTACGAAATATAACTTTCTTCCTGTTTCACCTCACTCCCGATCAAAACAAGCAGAACGTTTTGCATCTCACATCTACATTAAACATAAACATAAACATGTGTACGAACGCATTTTGTCAGTCAACTGGTTAGTGGTTGGTTTGCCCATTGGAGAGTAGACATAAACCTACACTAAATTTGTTATGCTGTGCGCCATATGGGCCAAAGACCACGAATGCGCCGCCCGCCAAAGGTTAGGGTCAGGAGTATTTTCAGATTTCTGACCGATGAATTAGAGATTGCTTAACTAATCACAATTTTTGGTGGACAATTACTGATTATTTGGGCAACTCTCGAACGATGATATTAATTTGTTAATGGTTTATAATCGCAATGTTTGAATTAGACATTTTTTACATATTATTTTTTTGCCGGTCTCTGTGAACGTATTTTTTTTTTTTTTTTTTTTTTTTAATTAAGAACAATAAGTTGTTCCAACTTGCATATATGTCAGCGTTTGTGAAGTATACAAGGGATGTGCAATCTTACAGTTTAAGATCGGGTGATGATTTTAGATTGCTGAATTTCCAGAGTGCAATGGCACAGAATAGGTTGATATTTAAGGGGATCCAGTAATTTAATGTGCAGCCGTTAGAATTAAAGCCTGAAACAAGGATTAATGTATTTAAGAAGGGAATGGTGCAATGCGTCAGAGATAATTTTTGAACCTAATTGTGATTTTTGATTGTAATAGCTATGGAAAAACTAATTAAGTTGATGATTATTATATACATTAATATGACACTAAATACAGAATGACTGAGTATTAAATTACGATTTTACTTTACTAACAAGCCTTTAAATTATTCACTTTGATTTTGATGCCATTAAACGACAATATCTCTACTCTTCGGTTTTATTCCAAATTCTAACAAACCAACTCCATGACTGTGTCTTTAAGAAGTTTCACTTCAATAAAAAAATGATAATATATAATACATATAATGATGCAACTTATTTACAATATTCTGAGAAAAAACTGCTCTGCATAAAACAATTTTTGTATCGAATAATCGAAAATTTCCTCAAAGTATTGCTCTTGGAATTTATATCTTATTATTATTGTTTTGCGAGGAAAAATCATATTGGTCTAAGTGCCTCAGATCTTTATACAAAGATCTTATCGAGTTGCATAGAACTATATCCTTCTTCCTACTAATAATTAAAAATAGAGAAAAGCAAATGTTTGCTTGCCTTCCTTGAGGTTACAAAAGGACAAATACCAAACAGGTTCAAATAGTTGTCGTCACTTCAAATATTGTTCTTCCAAAATTTCATTCGCTTACGCGCAGAATTTTGTGGTAGGAATAAAAGAAATAGAAATGTGAGATTTCTTCTGTTGCTTCGCTACGTCCAAATTAACAAGCTTTGATTGACGTCACAAAACAAGATTTCATGTTATGCTTATTTTATTTGTGAACGTAACATAACTCAAAGCAGATTTGGGATTCTACACATGCCTTATGTCTATAAGGAGAGAAAAAACTTTTTTTCTTTCTTTTATATCGCATACAATATATGGGTGCGCATTATATTTTAAAAATGCAGGTATTCACCGGTGGAATTTTGTAAAAACACTTGATAACCTTTTTACTATAATTACGTAATTAAAGTGAATTGCAAAATTAATAATTTTTTGAAGATTGGATTCACGTTACCTATTATAAAAATAAATATTTTTATTTACAGGAATAGCAGGATTGTTTACCGTATTTTCAAGTTTTATCTTCACTACAAGTATAATAAAAGTTCTGGGAAGTGATATATCTGACTTAAAGTATGTGCATCTTGTTTGTTTGAAGATTTTCATAATAATGGTGGTATTCTTACAGAGATGCGTTATTCTTCCTCCTACTTCTCATTGACCTCTCGAACTCAGCTACATTGGCGCAGTTCGCACTAACTGGAACAAGTCAGGAAGAAGTCACAAGGAATATAGCTCGCGGAATGGAATTACTAGGACCTGCTATTACGCTCGATACTTTAGTAGAGACCCTGGTAATAGGAGTGGGCACACTATCTGGAGTTCAACGACTAGAAATGCTATGCACCTACGCTGTTATGTCTGTCGTGGTCAATTACATTGTTTTCATGACATTCTATCCGGCCTGTCTTTCGCTTATTCTGGATTTATCCCGAAATGGGATGGACATGTCTGTCGTGAAAACTAAAGCAAAGGATTCTATCTTAATGAAAGCTCTGAATGAAGATGAACAAAAAAATAATCCTGTTGTGCAAAGAGTTAAAGTTATTATGTCTACCGGCCTTATGATTGTACATGTTTATAGTCGGCTATTTATTTCTGAAAAGGAAACCAACGGCATATCGAATTCGATTTCTGCAAAATTACAACAGCAAAATTTAAATAATGGCACTGACACTGTTGAAATTACTGACTACCTTATAAAGTAAGTACGAAAATATTTCTTTTTGCTCAAGAAATACTATATTAATTAATCGTTCTATTTAGGTGGCTGACGATGAGTGCAGATCAAATTGTAATTCTAATCCTGCTCCTGGCATTAGTTGTTAAATTCATATTTTTCGAGAACCGTGAAGAAATACGAGATCAAATGAGATTATCATCAACGAAACCATTGCCAAACATTGTTGTTTCACCGACTCATTATCATCAAGTTGAGAAAGTTGAAATTAAACGACCAAAACCCCTGTTTACAATTGAAGAAACGAATTTCACGAATCAATCTACTCAAACGGATGCTGAGTGGAATGAAGATGAGGCACAAGACTGTGCAGATCGTTTGGACTACATTGTGGAATGTCCTAGAGAACCTAGAAGTCTGTCGGAATGCTTAGAAATTTTAAATTCAGACGAAGGTGCTGCCAATTTAACTGATGAGGAAATTACACTTGTAGTAAAGGCTGGTGGCGGACACTGTCCTTTATACAAAATCGAGTCTGTTATCAATAATCCTGAAAGAGGGGTGAAAATTCGTCGTAAAATTATAAGTGCGGAGGCGAATTTACCTCTAGAAAAACTTGAGAATCTCCCTTACCAGCGCTTTGATTACACAAAGGTTATGAATGCGTGCTGCGAAAATGTGCTTGGATATGTTCCCATTCCAGTTGGCTATGCTGGACCGTTGCTACTAGATGGAAAAAAATATTTCATACCCATGGCCACTACAGAGGGTGCTTTGGTTGCCAGCACAAATAGAGGATGTAAAGCGTTGTCTATTCGTGGTGTTCGAAGCTATGTAGAAGATATTGGAATGACTCGTGCGCCATGCGTGAAATTTCCCAGTGTTTCTCGAGCTGCAGAGGCTAAAAAGTGGATAAATTCTGAAGAACATTATAAACAAATCAAGGCTGAATTTGATTCGACCAGCCGATTTGGTCGATTAAGGGAAATCTTAATCGCGATGGATGGACCTCAGCTTTATATAAGATTTGTTGCTTTAACTGGGGACGCAATGGGAATGAATATGGTTTCTAAAGGAGCTGAAATGGCGTTAAGGTTTATTAAAATCGAGTTTCCTGATATGCAAATTATTTCATTGAGCGGGAATTTCTGTGCTGATAAAAAGCCAGCAGCTATCAACTGGATTAAAGGGCGGGGAAAGAGAGTAGTTACAGAATGTATTGTACCAGCTGCAACATTGAAGCAAATTTTGAAAACAGAAGCGAAAGTACTGGTTGATTGCAATAAAATGAAAAATATGTCTGGAAGCGCTTTGGCGGGAAGTATTGGAGGTAATATTCAACATTTTCTTTTAATTGTTTAAAAAATCTGTGCGAAATCTAATGTTTTAGCTCTTTGTAAATTTTTATCAGTTGTAAGATCCGCATGTAAATGTTTTTGTTTTTGTTTTTTTTTTTTTGTAACAGGTAACAATGCGCATGCAGCTAACATGGTAACAGCCGTGTTTATTGCCACTGGCCAAGATCCAGCTCAAAATGTGACGTCGAGCAATTGTTCAACCGGAATGGAATTGTGGGGCGAAAACAATGATGATTTGTATATGACATGCACGATGCCCTCACTGGAAGTAGGCACAGTAGGTGGTGGAACTGGTCTTCCAGGACAGAGTGCATGCTTAGATATGCTCGGCGTTCGTGGTGCAAATGCTAAAACACCTGGAGAGAATGCGAGAAGGCTAGCTCAAATTATATGTGCTACTGTGATGGCAGGTGAACTTAGTCTCATGGCTGCCTTAGTCAATAGCGATCTAGTCAAAAGTCACATGCGGCACAATAGGTAAACAATCTTGTGAACTGTTTGAATTTTATGTTTTTAAGTCACAATTTATGCTTTCAGGTCATCAGTTGCAGTAAGTGCGGACATTGCAACTTCGAGTTCGAACACATTAAAACCACCGGGCAATACTAGCTAAAATACATTGAATGGGACAGTATACCAACATTAGTTTTTAAAATTAATTTTAGATCTTTATATCACACATATAAGATATTTTAGTACATGCTCATATCAAAAGGATAAATATTCTTAATTTATCCTTCGAAGGAGGTTCTCAATATATAGCATTTAATGCGTTAAAAATAAGAGGATTTCAAATCTCTAAGCCCATTGAAAATTGTTAAAATATAATTGCAATATGTTTCTAAATTTCCATCATTTCAATTCAATGTAAATAATTTGCTTCATCAATTTCAGTTATATACATAGTAATATCGTTTGTATTTATGCCAAAATCGTTGAAATATATTAAGAGCAATCTAACTCTAAAGTTTAGTTTTCTTTATCATGACGATTGGATCAAGTCTGAAGTAATCTAAAATTAGAGGTCTATTTCAATAGGAAACTTGCTTTAAATGTTCATAATTAGTGAAGTCTAAACTGCAAGTCTATAACTTAAAAATGCATTATAAAAAAATGCGTCAATGCTAAATGTAAATGTAAATGCTGTCTGTGATAACTTGTTGGCGAATATTTCTCTCTCTATATTTTTTTTTGGGAATTCATTGAGGTAGTACTCCTGGGCTGTTTAACTAATAGAAAATGTTGCTGGATGTATTGTGGATAGCTTTGGTTGGAATTTTAAGAGCCTTTTAGAGATTCGTCTCTGGTTGTTTTCGACGACACGCGACAAACCTGCAGAAATCGGTTCTATGCAGTGAAATAGAACCACTATTCTTGATTCGAAATATGCGGATACATCTGTTTGGAGATCAGGTTGCCCCTAAGTTCACAAGTATTTTGCTATTGGAAACTGTGCATATCCGTTAACGGATGGGAAAATCAAGCTCGAATCGTCATTTTACAACGAGATTCCCACTCTCGCGAATAGTCAATCGAAAAAGTTTACACAGATTTGAAAAATTCCTCGGGAAGAGTGCAAGTTTGTTATATGAGCAAATAATTTTGATGAAAAACATAGGGCTTAACTTGAGGTAACATTTTTATAAACTTATATCGCTTCCTTAATTTGTTTAAAATTTCCATCTGTTGTCAATATTTGTAAGTACGAATAACTTTTAATTTTACTGGGGTATGCTTTGAATGAAAACGTTCGCATTCTATCCAAGTAGGAAAAAGAAGGGGCTAAGAAGAAGTGATAACTGCTTCTCGGGCAACTAGTAGTCCTTTCTGACTCGATTCTTTTCCTTCTTCTTTTTTACCTATGACGGGATTGGAGGCAAGGTCTTCGACTTTCGTTTCCCTAATAACCAGAATGACTATTATAAGAAGTGTGAGGTAAACGCTTCTACTTTCGCTTCCCCAATAACCAGGGATAGAAGAAGTTATTCAAAATAAATGGGATAACAGGCCGTATTCTAATAAACTGAGCAAAAGCTCTGTCTCAACTTTTATATAGAAAAACCAAACTTGATCTGAATCTAAATAAAAATCGAGACAGAGTTGTTGCTCAGCTTATTAAAATATGAGGCACTCATTGAATTACCAAAAATTAAAACAACCCGTCATGCGCACGTTATCTTCCAGAGTGAAGAGCAAACGCGTAGATGCAAGCGCATCGCACGTTGACGAAACCTTAAAACAAAACAAGTTTTTTGGTAAAACTCATTTACTCCTTTCCTTACCCAATCGTTTATCAGGAAGTAAGGATATAAGATGTACCTGTAGATCCATGCTAGAGGGAATATTGAAAATGCTTGGAAGTAGTTACAATGCCTAGCTCCATACCAATATTGACACTGCTGATATGATGATTGGACGACCACAGCGTGACTCATCTTTCACATCAAAATTACCGGAACGAAAGCGATCGAACCATTTCCGTGCAGCAGATTTCGATAAAGTACCTTCGCCGTACACAGCACAAATTTTTCCACAAGCCTGCGCAGTGTTCTTCCCTTTGTCATAATAATATTGCAAAATATTAAGGTAGAGTCGCCAAATATCGTCCCCTACCCTAATATCGTCCCCTTCAATATCTACTCTTTTAAAAACCGTTTCATCTATTATCAGTGACCCGAACCGACAGCTAGTTGGATCAGTCGGCCATTGTGTAGAAGTGAGTGCGCTACGACGTTCGTACCGGCAGAAATTCGAAAATCAAAAAAAGTGTTCAAGGTGAGTTTTTCATTGAAATATTCTCGGATTCCATAAAATATTGAGATACCTGACTTATTGATAAAATTTTTTTGTCAAACTAACTATTAATATCTCAGATGTTAATCGATTAAGTAAAATTTTCAGGTTTATGACACGTTTTTTGCTTAAATGGATGCGACAAAATAAATAGAAATTTCCTAATATCGTCCCCTTACGTGAACCTTATATCGTAACATGTAACTTTAGAATGTTTTATTTTTTTTATTTTTTAGATGCCGGAAAAATGATTAAAATAATTAAGAAAGGGCTGTTTAGACATTAATATGATAGTTAGGTTCAATTTTATATAATAGAAAAGGAGTAAGTACAACTCCAGTTCACGTGATCCTAATATCGTCCCCGGGACGAAATTAGGAGCCCAAAAATATATTTTCATAATTTGAGTATTTTTGTTAAAACTATTTTATAACTTTTTCTGACAATGTTAACGGGCTTTTGATTATTTTTATGAATAAAGGAGTATTGAACCTAGTGTTTGACGTTTCATTTATTACTGTGGTATTTTTTTTTATTTTTTTAGATTTGTTTTACAAAAAGGGGACGATATTTGGCGACCCTACCTTATTATTTATCTCCATTTCCAAATGCAATCAACTTTTCAACCGCTGCACCAATTTCGATGTTTACATAAACAAAGTAACGCTAAAACCGTCACCTTTCCAACGAGTGTTTAGTGGTGTCGCTGCGGTCTGCGTTTCCCGAGTTATTTTCAATTGACGCCATCTATCGGGAAAAACGCCACGAACTTTTTCCCACACCCAATATGTGTACATATAGGGGCAATTCTTTTTCTTGCCCATGCAAACATGTTTAAGGGGGTCGGGGAACTCATTTACGTGTAAAATTAATAAGACTTTCCTTACATAAATAAACAGTAAAATCGCCCATTTTAACGTTTTTAGTTGCTTGGATTAGTTTTTACATCGGTGTTGAAGGGGCTGAAATTGAGGGGGTAGTTCTTCCCTAATTATCGCAAACGATGAGATGAATATAAAAGCGAGTTACATACCGTCAGTCATTCACATATTTTACAAAGCGCTAAATTAAGTTTTGGTGTTTTTTTTTTGTTATCTAGGGGTTGACGGACTGAAGATAGAAGATGTAGTTTCCCCTAAACTATAGCTAGTAACAAGATGCATATCATTTCTTATATTTTCGATAACCCAGAACGATTTTTAAGTTTACTTTTTATCTAGTGGTTGGGAGTATGAAAATATAGGGGGTAGTTTTTCCTAAATTATAGCTAGTAGCAAGATGCATATCGTTGCTTATATTTCCGGGAACGCAAAACTCGTTTCTGTGGCTATTTAATACATAGCGATGAAGATATTAGTGGTGTTTTTTTCATAAATTCAGCTAGTAGCAAAATACATAGATATATGTAGTTTCTTACATTTTTGAGAGCGCAATTTAAAAACAAAAAGTAAATCCAGAAATGAGTTCTACGTTCTTGAGAACGTAGAAAAAGATATGTATCTTGCTACTAGCTGTAATTTAGGAAAAACTACCCTATATCTTCATCCTTATAACCTCTAGGTACAAAGTAATTCCAAATATGAGCTCTGGCTACCGATAATGTAAGAAACGATATGCATCTTGTTAATAGCTATAGTTGAGAAAAAACTACCCTTCAAGCCCAATATTTTAGAAATGAAATCTTTGCGTTCTCGAAAACGTATAAAACGATATCTTTTTATTTTTGATAATCTGGAAAAAACTACCTTTTTTTATAACAATGTACAGATGGAGAGCGGCAATTATTTCATCCTGCGTTTTCACTACTGTGCGCAGGGTAAAATTGCATAACTAGTTTAATTAATAAATT